>OV651832.1:2223970-3423970 GCA_927349885.1 Psylliodes chrysocephalus
CGGTGTGTGTGTGCGGTGTGTGTGTGTGCGGTGTGTGTGCGCGGTGTGTGTGTGTGTACGGTGTGTGTGTACGGTGTGTGTGTGTGCGGGGTTCGTGGTGTGTGTGTGTGCGGGGTTCGTGGTGTGTGTGTGTGCGGGGTTCGTGGTGTGTGTGGTTATGTGTGTGCGTGTGTGGTTATGTGTGGTGTGTGTGGTTATGTGTGTGCGTGTGTGGTTATGTGTGTGCGTGTGTGGTGTATGTGTGTGCGTGTGGTGTATGTGTGCGCGTGTGGTGTATGTGTGTGGTGTGCGTACGTGCGTGTGTGCATGAATCACCAAGTATTTCAGTAGTATAATTTCAAATTTAGATATTTTTTTAAAGGGACAGTGCGTCGACGGTTTAAAGATGCAACAGAAAAATAAATAAAGAAGACAGTTTCACTATTTTTGACAGGCGCAAAGGACAGAAAGGGGGGACGGAAAGCTCGCTCTGGTACACCAAGCACACAACTGAATGATCAAAAAGAAATTACAGTCGCAGAGGAATAATGGCTCATGTTAAAACTTATAAAACTTACTTTAATATGCTCACAGTTTGAAAATGATATTAGTTTTTGAATTGTTAAAAATAAATAAATAATAATAGCGTTTGATTATTTCACCCAATAATGGTTGCATGTTTACAGCCAATACTGGTCCAAGACAACTTCTTAATATTGGCCGTATACAAATTATTAGTCTTGGACCCAGGTAAATTTCAGATGTTGGTCTTACAATAATGGGCTTCTATAGAAACAATCTGACACAATATATCTCGGCCCTATATGAACTAGCCAATATTGGACCAATAAATGTGCGCTACAGGGGTGTTTTATAGTTTTCCTCCAATATGTTGATTTTTGCCACCAAATATGATTTATTTTGTTATGTAAAAATAATACATAAACGTGTTAAAAAACAGAAAAATAAAATAACTTACAATTAGGTATATTAATACCAGCAGGTATACCGCTACCGGCGAAAGTAACGACATCTAGCGAAGTAAAATCGGGTTTCAGGAATGTGTCCTTTTCAAATCCTTTGTTCCAAGGTAATAAAGTAAGAAATTGTTCGGCATTTGAAACTAATGTCGTAAATTTCGCAGACATTGCTCTATTTACCGCAGCTACGAAACCTTCAAACTCTCCTCTTACTCCAGCTGGATCCCTACATGAAATATAAAAGAAAACTGGACTACTATGTTGTGCAACAAGTGTAGAAAGTAACTTAGCCACATAAGTGTGGAATAAGTTTTTTGTGTAACACATTTTTTTAAAATGATTTTTTAAACTATATAAACCTACTTTTTTAATTCTATTTCAAACTTATACTTATTACAAGAGTTAGTATTAACGATTTTCCAATTAGAAATACTAATAGACCAGGTATTTATATTCCTAAAATTTATATTTATTGAGAACCGACTTAAAATATTAAAGATATCAATCCAATCCCTTAGAATTTAGAACAAAAAGCACAAATCAAAGTATTTTCAATTGTAATGAAGTCAATTTCCGTTAATACTATTTTTTAACTAATTCCGAGTATAAATTTCGAAGATTTGTGGAGTAAACCATAACCAAAAATCTGGCGCCCGAGAGCCGCCCGTAACCAGCGTCATTAGTAAGTGACAATTTTCTCAGATTCGAGAAAACCTCTTACACAATTAAATTACTTCTTAATTTATCAATAAATAAAATGTATCCCATCTATTCAGGTATAGAAACAGTTTTTAGTAAATTTCCCAGCAACAATAAAACATGGCGTGACTAAAATTAACAATTTACCTGTACGTTTCTATAAATCCAATATACGTTTCAACAGCTGGTCCTTTGTCTTTAATCCAGTACCTAGAACCAAGCTTGTGAGCATCTAGAGAACCAGTTTTGAAAGAATTAGCGTAAGCTTTAAGCATATTCATTTCGGTTTCATTGGCTGCAAATTCTACAGCTTTTAGTAGATCATCAGCTACCTTTCCCATGAGAGGCGAATAATCGCCGCTAGTTATTTGAAAGGTTACGTTTCCATCAGTGTGCGATCTTAATGAGGTTTTATCTTCAGATGCTAATCTAATTTCATATAATGTCTAAAAAGGGGTAATAGAAAATTAAGACTATTACAAAATATCTTGTTTGAATAGTCCATTAAATACAATAATCAAACTTTTAAATATGTGGATTCAGAAGTTCAAAATTAATGGTATTCTAATTAAGTTTCAAATAATTGATGGGTCTGATTATCCCATTATTCCAGGAAGATTAAAATTTTGAACCTTTTGATTTGACTTGGATCTACAATTAAAATTTAATTAATTGAAATCTAAAGACGATGAATTAGAAAACAAAGATAAACAAAAAAAACTTAATAAACTTAATTACCAAAAAAAGGGAATCCCCTAGTACCCAAAATCTACAAAGATATAAGAAACAAAATATTAGTAATCAAGTAAATAAACAGAAAATTGATTATGCTGAAGCAACGAAAATAGTAACTTAAAAAACTTATAAAAACTTAGAAAAAGGACAATTAGCTATTATAACTGAGTGAATAAATGGTACGAATGATACAAATCCTGCTGCAACAAATACACAACATTTTAAAAATCAAGAAAGACCATTCGAAACGGTAAAATACAGAAAAAGAAGACGATTTTTATCTGATATAATTTTGCAACTTTGAATTGTTTGATATCTCATTTGCAGGAATTTTAAACTAAATCCTTGCAGATGACACTTCCTGATGTCCTCGCCAATCACTTGACAAAATTCGACCAGAAGGTACACCTTATTTTACAAGTATTAGAAATTAAAAAAAACCGACTTCAAAAACGTGCAGATGCCATCACCACATCCTAACCAAATTTATATGGGACCGTCCCTGAGGTACCCCCCTACTAACAAAAAAAGAATCATTGAAATCGGACACCGTAATAAAGAATTATCGCTGAACATACATAAAAAAAAATATTGCGACGAATTGAGAACCTCTTTCTTTTTTGAAGTCTGTTAAAAATAATGTAAAATGTACAAGGGGATAAATCGTGGGCTTACTGCTAAAAGTGACCAAGTCAAATTTTATATGATTTGAGTTAATATGACCTAATCTCTTGGTAAAATCAGATCTACCAAATAACAAATGGCCAAGTCATATCGATTGAGTTTATTTAGTACTTTCAGGCAGTGTAAATATGACTTGAGTGACTTTTTTTTTGTAGATTTGTCTTTAATAAGTGACTCGGTCATATTAATTCAAATCACATAAAATTTGACTTGGTCACTTTTGGCAGTAAGCCCACGAAATGGGCTGTTTTAGGTATCTTTATTGCACAAGAATCACACATTTTATTCCAATTTAAAAAACGTATCCGACGTAATTTATGTGATATCAAATATATTTCTGATGATGAACTAATTTTAATCTAGGGAACTACATGCTCCCCTGAGCCCCCACTGGAGCCGCCCTTGAGCCACTCCTCACTTCTAACAGCTCTAACTGTCGAGGATAGTGAAAAATCATAATCTTTCTTGACTCCTTTGCTTTAATTGTTACTGTTACATCCGTACCGCATTTTTCCAATGTTTTTCATTAAAACCACTCACAGAGAGCAATATTTACAACATAATATAACACGTTGATGGACAGTAGGAAAAAGTGGTCGCTGTCCAAAATGACATTGATACTTTTGAGCAAATTAGGACTTGGTAGTATAGCAAACCGCCCAGAATTTGAAAAAGTTAAAATTTTTTGATTTACAGGAATTTGAAAAGAAAAAATTGCTGTGACTTTGATAGAAGTATCGTTAAAAACTTTTTATAAATCAGGGGCGTATCCAAAAGGGAGCGAGCGGCCCCCTCTGAATCCTTAAAATGTTAAGGTAAATATTTTTATAATCCTCTGGAATACTTTTTTATTTAATTTATTGGCAAATATAGTAAAGTATGTCGAAATAGAGAACTCCCTCTCCCTTTTCTAGCTACACCACTGAAAAAGCAACAAATATCTAATAAACACTTTTATTTTTCCAAATAGAAGCTCAAAGGATAAAAAACATAAACAAAAAACACAGGAAGTATGTCAGGTTTAACAAAATTGTGACCCTATAAAAATGGCGGTATTATAATGTAATTGGTCTTAAATGTGGCAGAAACCATACCCCCTTCGCATTTAATATGGGACTTGGGACGCCGATAGACGTTTCTCAGTTTATCAGCGATATTAATTTGAACGCTGGAAGGCGTCCTGCCACATTTGGCATGTCAGGAAAGACGCCGATCGGCGTCATTGTCCATCAACGTGTTAATATCTTATAAATCACTATAAACGACTCACAAACTACTGCAACATGCGTCTGTCATATATTTATTTCGCGCCAACTCTACTAGCTCTACGTATGACGTCAGCGCCGCCATAACACCTGCGCGATATCCCCCTCTGACTAACTATAGGACTATTAGTTTAATTAGTAATGTGGCCAAAATATTTGAGAAATGTATGAAAGATAGACTGACAGATTTTTTAAAAACTAATGACTTACTTCCCAAGCACCAATATGGCTTTACTGAGGGTCTTAACTCAGGAGATGCTATGCATGAATTGATTTCATATGTTACTGATGAAATGAATACTGGTAACAAGTGTATATCTATATTTCTAGATCTAGTAGAAGCATTTAAATGTTCTTGAATAGAATGGAGTGAGGGGCATCCTGTTGAAGGTTTTTGAAAATTGTTTGATACACAGACAACAGAAGGTAAAGGTCAGAGATGTGAGTAACCCTGAAAATATACAAATCGGAGTGCCTCAAGGGACTGTTCTGGGACCTACACTATTTAATTTATACATTAAGAGCTTAACTCAGATTGATATTCAAGGTAAAGTTGTATCATATGCTGATGATACAGTGCTAGTCTTCAGTGATAAAGATTGGGAAGCCATCAAGACACCTTTAAATTGTCTTTGAATGTTAACAAAACAAACTACATTGCTTTTTCAAAGACAGTGGCTGATCGACCTCAATTTAGAAGCTTAACATGTTAAAATTTAGACATACAGGAAACAGAAACATCCAAATATTTAGGTATTATTATAATTTATGACAGGATACAACAATAAACAAATTATAAATTAATCATAGGTAAATAAGTTAGCACCTAGGTGTGGGCACCTGTATGTGCTAGACAGACTAAAAAACTAATACATACAGATTAAAAAACTAAAATATAAAGTTAATGTATTTTTATATAAATGTTAAATGTAATAAGGCAGCAATGTTATATTATATAATATGTAATTTTGTTATAATCTACAGGGTTCCAACATATTACAGTGAGATGTGTGTTATTCTAAGAAGAATCTATACAATTTTGAGTAGTTTTGGTAGATGAAGGATTTGCACCCTTTCTTAAATAAATGTTGCTTGTTAATTAATTTGATCTCAGGAGGTAAAGCATTGTAACACTTTAGTCCTAAGTAATTTATACAATTTTTGAAAGATTCACTATTAGGCATAGATATTTTAATATTCAAGTTACTAAAAGTTCTTGTTCTGGTTTATAGACCAGCACTTAAAAAGAATGTTGGAAATTTGTAAATGAGGCAAAAGGAAAATCAGTAAAAAAATTACCCATCGAGATGCTAAATTGTCAAGGCAACAAAATTTCTGGTGTACAAAATATATGTAATGCTTTTAATAATCAGTTTACTGATGTAGACTATCTTTTACCAAATTATAGTGAAGCAAGGCTTCAAGATTTTTCTATAAGCACTCCATTTTTAACTCCAACTACCCCAAAGGAAATAACAGAAATTATACAGAAAACAACTTGTAAAAAATCCGAAAAAGATGGAACAATATTGTCTTTTATTGCTGAAGATATTAGTGTACCTATGACCTACCTTATAAATGAGTCTTTTTTATGTATTAAAAAATTCAAAGTCCATTCCTATATATAAAAATAAAGGGTCTGTAAATAACATGTTAAACTATAGAAACATCTGCATTCAAAGTCAACTGTCTAAAGTAAAAAAATGAATATTGCTTTTAATTTTTGAAGCACAAAAGTTGCTACCAAAAAATGAGTAGCTGCTATAGATTAATTTGGTACATAAATATATTGGAGTGGACCCAAAACATTATCTGTGCATTTGGCACACATAAAATAAATAGTATATTAATTTGTTTTAACTCACATGATTATTTTCAACAGTTTTAAAAAGTCTGGTATTGTAACATTCCATTTTTTCAGATTTCAACCAATTTTGTACAATGTCATTATCTTCTGGTTTGCAGTTTTTTGACAAATAAGTGGTGCTACCTTCAGGATTATAACCAAGACACGTTTTGCCTGGACTAAGATCATAAATTATATGTTTTAATTTAAGCCATAGAGGTTCCAATTGCTTCCAAACTGGACTAATGCTCAATAGACCTTCTAAACGGTCTTGGTCAATGTTGGGTATAAATTTTGTATCTCCAAATCCCTTTAATGAAAATCATGGTTAAGTAGTTTATAGAAATACAATTGAATAGATAATACAAATAGAAATATACAAATAAAATATCTTAAGGCTGGGTTTACGTAACAATTGGTGCAAACAAAATGCATATAAAAACATTGACCCTGGCCATTCTAATTTGTTTAAAAACTAAATGACTGTAGGTTTTCAAATTAGTTGATAGTAATAAAGTGGTATAACTCAAAAATTGCATGTTTAAATATTTATTATTATTATTAATTCTAAGGGGAACTGCAACTGCAAGTTTATAAATTCATATGTAGAGCTTTTTAAATGACAGTGCTACTCCAACACTGAGTCATACTGCAAATTAACAAAACTAGTAAAGAGAAAATATGTAAAATTCTTTCAAAAAGTGTATATTTTTAATGGTATCTTATGTAGTAATCACAGTTAAAAAAATACTTTTATATTACCTTATAGTTGCCAGCATTGCAGAAAACTCCACATGAATACACATACAAAGCAGTAATTTCATCTTGAGTAAATCCTGCATTGAGTGCAGCACTTCTTAATTCTGTAGGATCCTGTGCAGCGAAATATTTATGTAAGAGTACAAAAATTGGTCCAGATTCAGGACTGGTTTGTAATAAGGTGATCAAACCTCCATGCCAAGAGGCTTTGCTAATATAATGGGCGTACAGTTTTTCTTTTTGGGTTAGACCATCGAACGCTGATTTAACTTCTAAAGATACCACTGGTTGATCGTTTGGAAGAACATATTGAGATCTGTCGATTACTTTTTCCATTTTATAGTTACTAGAAAATTGTATTCTATGCGTAAATATAAATTTTATATTTAATTTAATTCTTGAATAACGAAACATATTATTTAAAATCGTTATGGAAAAATTTGAATTACTTTTACATCAAATATTATGTTCCGTGTTATATAAATATGCAAATATAAAACGTATATCTTTATTTGATACGTATATAATACTTACGAAATATTTAAAAATCTAATAAAAATAAAAGTAACAACACTTTTCAACCAATATATTGCAAATAAATAAAAAAATGACTTTTAAAAATTAAAAACAGACACTTCATCAATGGAGGTTATGTTCTTCTTCTTTTTCTTTTAGTTGATTACATTCCACCTATCATCTTCTTTTTGTTTAAAATAGTGCAATGGTCCGGTTATTTAGTTCCAGACAGGTCCGAATTTAGGAATGTTTTGGTTTCTTCAAAATGTACTGTAAATCGTCCGAGATTCAGCAAAACAGAAATACCAAATTATTCGTCGCGTAAAACTTTTAAACTTTCCATTGGTCATCTAGTACTCGGACAGTTTGCAACATATTTTTGAAGAACCAGAACCTTAGAATATATATAGTCAGGAAGGAGAAATCCTAAACGACCTTGGAATCGCGATGGAATCTAATTTTGACAGTGAACTAGACGAATATGGCGACAAGTGTTTCCGGCCTACCAGTGACGTACTGTCATAAAGGGGTGTAGAAAAGAAAATAAATTCTTATTTGTATATTATCTAAATTTACCGATTTCTCTCATTTTAACGAATTGCTATTTTATTAACCTTCATTATGTGAATAAATTTTACTTTAAAATTGCATGTTGGGTGGGATAAATATAAGAAAATATTTTTGGGATAATTTATAGAGGGATTTCATTTGAAAAATCAAAAAAATCGTCTTTATTAATCTACATTTTACAAATTATTAAGATTTGAAAAATAAATGTTTTGTAGATATGCGTTAAAAAAATTAAATATCCTATACTTATATTTAGGTCAAACACCGCTTCCTAATATCGAAGAGAATTTCTTTATTACATATTATTAGTAATATTTTTTGCAGGATAATTTTGCATAAGCAGGTAAAACACCTTTCCAAGAAAGGATCCTATAACGTAATAATGATTCTATAAATGTATAAATGTACATTCAACGCATTATTATTTATATGCTTAAGTCAATTTGTACTCTAAGGTATTTGATATCATTTGTAATACTTATATGAAACTACTGAACGTTACCATTTGAGAAAATAAAATACTTGCTTATGAAATGTAGATTGTTCCTTTCTACTTTTAGCTATGCTGCTATATCCACAAGACGAACAACTGACCATATTGTTTTTTAACGCGAAAAATTAAAAACTAACAGTAATACTAAATAAATACTTTTTAAAAATGTCTACAAAACATACGCTTGATAAAAGTTTAAATTAACACATAAAACATCCAAATTATTAACAAATTTTAATCACTAAAATTAAAAATCAATTTTAGAAACCATTTATCATATGATGATGAGTCATCCATAGTACTGACTGACTTCCGTCAGATCGATTAGATCAACGCGGACATGGCATGCTCCTTCTTGACTATATATGTTCTAAGATCAGAACAGACCTTTTATAAACAAAACTCCGTCCGTATTTATTAACAGAACTCAGCTGAGTCGGACTTGGGTAAGTCGTCTTTGAACTAAAATCGAACTTTGGTTACAACGTCTCTTATGGCGTTTTCCACTGAATAAATGTGTAAGCCGCTGTGCGTTTATAGTAAACAACGTAAATGTCCACGCCGGTGTAAGCCCTGTTGCCATTTCCAACCTAACATGACTAGGTTTTGGAATTTATTGAAAATTATTACATTTAATTTAGTTAAATTTAATATAACTAATGATTCAACATTTTTTAGGTTTAGTTGCTATAAAAAAGGTTGAATTATTTTAGTTTTTATACCCTCCTATGTCTCTTAGAATATGTTTCATATCTGAATTAGTTATAATAGGTTATAAATGATTTTCAAGTTATTTGTACCTAGTATAATGGATATGAAGTTACGAGAAATCAAGAAAATCACTAACATAATATATTAAACTTAAAGCTATAAATTATACATCAAAATTTCTGACTACCCCTCGTATAGCGATAATTTTGATTATGTCAAAAAGAACCAGATTTAGTGAGACAGTTCTACCACATGTAAATTACGGACATTAGAAAAACAAATTTACAAAAAAAAAACTACAACACGAATTTTAAAATGACCTATTAATGAAACAAATATAAATCACCATCAAAATTCTATAATAAATCGTTTGAATAAACTCATTAATACAATTTTACAAATTGAATTTCTAAAAAGTTACTAAACTGTCAAAATTTTGATTGGACAAATCTATTTTCATGCGCCTAGATTCAAATATTGAAAATTGGGGTTGTTGATAAAACAAAAGATTTTGCCGAACAACTAAAAATGGAGAGGCTGTAATAATTTTTTCTCCACAAATTTTATAAAAAAAATTAAGTATTTTACAATCAAGGAAGAAAGAGAAACAGAAAAATTAAAGATCTATACCTGTGTGAGGTAGTTTGTAAGGTATCGAAAGCTTTAGTGTAATATAGTATGTGTACTTACCTGCCAATTGAACATTTAATCCCGTACCTAGAGAATCTATCCTAGAAAATGCCGACAAATGGTTTGTGAGACGCTTTGTATGAACTTCTGCATATTTTGCTGACGACTACTCTGTGCCCTGTGGTTTTATGTCTACATAAAGACATATCTATACTGCTGGAAGATATATGTGTTAACGACGGGACATTTCTAACATAAGGAAATATAAGGTATTTCATTACGAATAAATACTAATGCATGAACACTGTCAGAATAAACCACAAAATAAACACTGGTAAATTCGTTAACTATAAATAAAAAAGTAATCGTGGCGCCACCTCCAAAACAGTAGGTGAAGCGCATACCTATTGAGGGTATATTTATTCTGTACAACATATTTTATATAATTCTATCTTAATTTGTGTATAGGTGGCTTCATGAATGATTGGTATGAATGCGCCATTTTTAGTCCTTAAAATTTTTATTTGAACGTATTAATCATTTCTATTTCCACTTTAATAATATTAAATGTTTGTGATAATTACTCTGTTTCTTTTTCTGAGTGGTTTATACTAGGAAGCCTTTTGGAATCCACAATTTTAAAGCCCTGAGATCTAAATACTTACATAGCTGACATAAAACAACATCCAGTGGAGTCTTATGTTCCTACTCAAAATTGGTAAGATTTCACGATACGAGGGATAGAGGTAAGTGTCTAAACACAATGATGTTACATTTATAGCTGATTGAAGTTTACGATAAAGTAATGGTATATGGTTTGAATATTATGTACTGATATAAAAAAAAAAATTAACACTATTCAAATTCATTTCATAATATATTTTACAATTATCTTTATAACATTCATAGCAATATTGACACCCAACTCTGGGGCAAACATTATTGAAACTCCTGATACCTAATTTCAGTACAACAGACACATATAACACTAGTTTGATGTTTTTTTCTTTTATTATCCAAGTCATAGAAAAATAAAAGCATGCCCTTACCTTTTCTTAGATCCTAAATAATTAACCTGAAAACTAATAATATAAAAACTACATCTATCTACATACTTATAGAAACCAACCTGTATATAGTAATTTTTTTCTTTATTTAACATTTTCACATAAAGTAAGATCACTAGCATTAGCCAACAAATGAAATTCTATACTTAAAATAACTTAAGATAGACCCTAGTTCTATTTTCACATACATTGGTACTTTCAACTAGATTTACAAATCTACTTTTATTTTTTGCTCATACATAATTACTTAATATTTCAACAAATATTTATAAAGTGACCAAATAATTTAAATTGAAATACAAGACGACGCGTTAAAAATGTAATTCTTTACTATCAGTACTAAATTACCAGTACTAAGTCACTAGTACTCAGTTATCAGTACTTAGTGACTAGTACTAAGTTACCAGTACTAAGTTTCCAGTAGTAACTAACTTCCCAGTACTAAGTACTACTATGTGAGTCAGTGAGTCAAGTGAAAAAATAATGTTTTATTTTAGAACTAAATGACTAAAAATGGGCTACTAATGAGTTTATTATACAGGGTGCAAAAACCTTTCCAACGAGGGGTCACTCGGCCCCCCTTGCTATTAAAGGTTTTTGGGATGGGGGTTGGTAGGACCATGGGGTTATCCGACAAAATCAGTTGTGATCTAAAAATGTGTACCCCTAAGAATAAAAATTGACCTGTTTTTGGATTTTACCTGAATCAAGACGAGAACGAAGTTATCGAGGGTGGACCCTTTTCAAAAAATCACCCTGTATATGAATATAATGATGAATACTGTGAGCTATTTAAATAAATATGTAAGCTTCCATCAAATCAAAAGTCCTCGCATTATGGTCATTTTATTAATAATTTTATTACCTTATCCTTAAATTTTCATGGATATTAAACGAAATTACTGTTTAGATGTTAAGTTAAGAACTTAGTGTATGTACCATAATACAAAGCAAATATTTTCGAAGTCAGTAGTAAATCTGTATCTATTAGCCGATCCACACTATAAACTGTGCATCCTTCTGAAATGGCGAGGCCTTTTTTAGCTCCTTAGCCAGTGAAGAACGTCGCCAAAGTACTCATTTACAAGTTTTTAGCTTACCTACTAGGAATAGATGGCGACACCATTTTCACAACGTATACTAGTAAATGTATTGCCTTCGTTAATTCCGTTAAAGGCTGGAATTGAGAACCATCTATTTCTTGCTGATGAGTCCTAATAAGGACGAAACCGGTTCAAGATGACGTTTTACTTAGTAAGAGTGAGAAAAATCCAAGGAAGAGGGTTGAAATTTAATTTCTACTGCTGCTGTCTTTCATTTGGAACATGTTGGTAGGTATCGTTGGATAGGCAAATTTACAAAGAATTATATGCTCAAATATACAAGGTGTTGCATTTAAACAAATTGAGTAAGTTGAATTTAAAATTAGCTATATTTAATAATATGTTTCAAAACACTCTGTATAAAAGAAACCATTTCTATTATCACTATTTGATTACTTGGCAATCCTGTGATGTTTTTTTAAAACATTTTATTTATTTATATTTATTCTATTTACAAATATGAATTTTTATTTGCCACGCAAAAACGCGACACCCTGTATATCCAAAAATATTTTTAAAATAACTTTTATCTGAAACAAATTTAAATATTGAACAATTAGGCACTAATGGGACACACTGTATCTGTTTAGACGTTTTGCTCTAAAATGTAGTCCGAATTATATCTCTGTCAAATATTTGCATTGCATTCTGTTACACTCTGTATTGTATAATGATATTCATAAATATTACGGTTTTGTTGAAATATTATGTAATTTCTTTTATGATTAATTGTAATTTTTAAATAATAGTCTTTGGTTTGTTAATTTTTTAACCCATTTACTATTGGGTACATGAGTATTTTAAATTTAAACCTATTTATCTTTATTATAGGTTGGATAATACTTCTTTTTTTACTTGTTACTTGTGTTTCTCGAATAATTATGTCAATCTATTCAGTCTTCAAATATTTTTTTTTATGAATTTTATTCTAAGTACCTTTTGCAAAAAATTAGAATTATCCAACTCATAACTCATATTTAGTTTCTCTTCAGAGTAATAAATTAAAATAAATAATAAATAAACACTAACTTATATTGTAAAACTCTTAAACTTCTTTTCTGCAAACAACATAAGTTTGGTTATGGTTTAAAATATTTTCAATAGGTGGTAGTTGACATCAAAATTTACCAAAAAGTCTTTTGCATAACATATGGGTACAAATCTCAACAGTTTTCGAAAAAAACATGAACAATTATCAAGGACAACGTTGCAAATGGTTCAGCTTTGACGATTTTAGCAAACTATCAAAGGAAAAACGTTATAAGCAATTTACCAAGTTTTCTTGGTATTTACCAACGGTTCGTAGACAATACGGTGGTCTCGTCCGCGAGTGGGTGTGATGTTATAAGACTTTTTGATTTGTTATGTCAGCTAATATATGGTTTCAAGTTTCCGGAAAATTTTAAGATTGTCGTTGGAAATTAAATGTAACTATTAACTTTTTTAATTTTGACAGTTTAGTTTTTTTGCTCTAATTCAGGAAAATATCTTTTAACGTTAGATATTCGTAAAGGAATAATATTGGGAAGACGCTCTTCTATTAAAAATACATTTTTTTACGAAACTTAGGTTTTGGAAAGGAGAGTAACAAGGAGAGAAACATATGGAAAACTTTTTTATTATTAATTTTAGGAAAAAACAGTTATTCTTCATAAAAAGTTCTGCATTATCTAACACCTAGAATACAGTCATCAAATATCAAATTTTTTCAGTGATTTACGAGGTTTGTCAAAAAATATGAGTTTTACTCAAGATTAAAGTACCTTTATTCTTTATACGACTGATAAAATTTGATATCTGATGGTTGTATTTGAGGTTTTAGACCATGCTCGACTTTTTATAAAAAATAACTTTTTTCCCAATATTAATAATAAAAAGTTTACGTAGACAGTTGGTGGCATAGAGAAAAATATGCCCATGAGATGGAAAGAATCATTAATTTGTCCTGTACATAAAAAAGGGAGATATATCTAATTGTGCAAATTATACAGGAAGGACTTTGATGGACACTGCGTATAAAATAATGGCTATAGCAATCAAGAATAGAATAAATAAAGCCGTAGAACAGAAAATAGGACAATACCAATGTGGTTTTAGAGAAAATAGATCAGTCATCGATCAGGTATTTATATTAAAACAACTAATAGATAATAGTCTAAATTTAAACGAGCTTATGATAAGATAAAACGAGAAAAAATATATAGGGCGATGCAACAATTAGGAATACAGGAAATCCTTATAAGATTAGTAAAAATGACACTAACTGGAACATATTATAAAGTGCTTGTTAATGGTCAAACATCAGACAAATTTAAAGTTGATAAAGGACTATCCACGACATTATTTAACATAATTTTAGACTCTGCAGTAAGACAAAAAGTACGATATATAATCAGAAAAGTCAATTGGAAGAACAAGAGAAAATTTAGAAATACCAACAAAGAAGTTAGAAAAAGCAGCAAAAGAAATGGGGTTAATAATGAAGTAAAAACAAAATTCATGTTAGTAGAAAAAATGCCAGGAAATATACAGAATAGAGAATTAAGAATAGACACTGAAGGATCAAAGTACAAGTTTGAGAAAGTGACCAAATTCAGCTACTTAGGAGTCACAATAAGCGATAATGGTGAAGAGACAGAAGAAATAGAAGAACGAATAGCCAAAGGAATAAAATGTATCTCCTTAGATCCAAGAATTTGTCAAAAAACCTAAAGAAGAGAATCTATAAAACGATAATCAGGCCAGTAGTCACTTACGGAAGCAAGGTATGGAAATTAAACAAAATAGAAAAACTTATTGGAAATATTCGAAAAGTACTTAGAAAGATATGTGGCAGAAAGAAAGTAAATAATGTAATTATATGGATAACCCTCTATAACAAATGAAGCCAGGACATATAGCGAGACTAGCAGATGAAAGACCAACAAAGCAAGTATTAATAGGAGGAATAACCGAGAGAAGAAGAGACCTAAACGAGATAAGGATAAGGGATTGGCGTAGAAGAACAGGAAACAAAAAAGAATGGAGGAAAATAGGCTACGAAGCCATGGACCTTCTAGGCCCGTAGTGCTGATATATATATAATTCCATGGGAGGTTCTGCTCCCTTCTCCCGTGGCTACGCCATTGACGTGAAAAGAAAGTATACAAGGGATGGAAAGCTACAAATGAAGATTAAATACGACGATGCATTATTAAAAAAAATTCACAAAGTCTACCCTGTTATTGTCCAGAGGATGATGGGACAAGTCAGAAAAACATTAATATTAAGTTTAAAAATAAAAAAAATAAAAAAAAATAAAAAAAGAATTAAAAAAAATTGAAAAAATAAAATAAAAAAAAAACTAAAAAAATTAAAGAAAATAAAAAAAATTAAATAAAATTATTGAAAAAAAAAATTAAAAAAGAATTAAAATAAATTTAAAAAAATTTAAAGAAATAAAAAAAAAATAAAAATGAATAGACGTCTTTTTCTCCATATTCCCTTTTGAGCGGTTTCAAATAAATCAATAAAATTTAAAATTTGGGATATTTAAATTGATAAATGACTTTTAAAATTACTAAAAGTAAAAACAAAATACACTAGTGGAAAAAATTAAAGGATAAAAAAAAATTCGTTTTTTTGCGATTTTTCGAGAGGCTGTATCTTTGGTAAAAATGGTCGTACCTGAATGAAAAAAATGGCAATTTGAAGCTTGAAGTGTCAAGTTTATGGATCTTGTAATAAAAAAATTTTCCAACTAACAATTAGCACAAAATCCTGATGAATATCATGGTTAAAAAAACGCGATCCTTTAATTTCTTCAAATATTTATTCGCATAAAACAATGAAACGGTTTGATGGATCAGGTTGAAATTTTGTAGGGCTTTTGGAAGAACAATTCAACATTATTAACTTTTCTAATATTTCCAATGTGACATGTGATTTTTTAAAAAACTTCAAAAATACATGTTTTCCGAAATTCTTCAAAGTCATGCTAGGGATGAAAAAAAAAATTCTCGTGAAAATACATGCCAGAACCTTGTAGAGAATGAATAGAAGTTTCCAAAACCCCTCTTCCATTTTCTGAGCGGCCATTGATTCCGGAGATATTGACGAGAGAAGAGGAAATGACGCATTTTCGTTCATTTTCTGTTAACTCAGCAAGGAAGGATCTTCTCGAAGCCATCAAAAAAGGAATTGAAGCTAACTAAAACATCTATCCAATACATATAGCGGTTATGTCGAGAAAATTATTTTCATGTCCATACACTAAATATTAAAAAAAAAAAATTTTTTTTCAAAAAATATCTATCTATGATATTCATCAGGATTTTACGCTAATTGTTGGTTAGAAAAACTTTTTACCACAAGATCCATAAACTAGACACTTCAAGCTTCAAACTGCTTTTTTTTTCATTCACGTATGTCCATTTTTACCAAAGATACAGCCACTCGAAAAATCGCAAAAATCGAGATTTTTTTTTTGATCCCTTAATTTTTTTCACTAGTGTATCTTTAGCACTTAATTATTTTCCGAAAACTTTACCACCAACCTGATATAATTCGCGTCTTTTTCTCCATATACTCTTTAGACCGGTTACAAATAAATCAATAAAATTTAAATGACTTTTTAAAAATTACTAAAAGTAAAAAAATACCTTTCAAACCATTTTTTAAATTAAAAATTAGTTATCATGACGTCTTTTTTCTAATTCAAATTTTATTAATGTACATGTAACCACTCAAAAGAAATTGTGATGAAAGTAGCTTCAAATCATATAATTTATCAGTATTTCAGAAATATGGCGCCAACAAAATTTTATAAATCAAATTATACTACATTTTATACACCATTCCGTAATTATTATAATGTACATCCTACACTACTTCAATTTTAATATCTTGTTCGGTTTCACTTTCACTATCACTGTTATAATTAGTGCTTTTCAAATCTTCTGTACTGACTAGCCCTCCATAAGGTTGATGAACTCCAAGGCTTTCGAAACTGATTGGTTTATTCCTGGTAACGGGTTTTTTTAGTAGCTCTTCAATGGAGTAAGGATTCTTCTTTTTTCCATCGTTTCTTTCTATTTCCGTCACGGATGGATCTTTTTTATTATCAGAACTACCATAGGAAAGTGGATCTTTGTTACTAGAGAGTTGACAGGGTACAATAAGGTTCGACCAATTGGCAGAAGGGATAATTTCCAATGAAGAAGATGTCGATATGTGTAGTTGACGTTGAAATGATGAAAATCTATTAGTAGGAATAAAGGAAGGATCAGGCATAGATGGGTAGTAAGGAAGAGTTGGATTTACTGGTGATACAGCTTTGGAGTAGATTTCTCCTCTGAGAATAGAATCTGTAAATAAAAAGTATTTTAATTGATTTTTAACTAATTTACTAACCTATTTTGTAATTAGTTGAATTCCCTCGCAAAAGTGTTATTAGTAATTTAACAAAATACCACTTTTGACGTAGATATCAAACTGCATGCTGAATCAAACTGAATTATAACAGACTAGTCACGGTCTGAAAAGGCCACCGAATTCTTATCTAGACGGTGGAATGTGCTGGTAGATGTATGACATAAATTAAACAAATTTAGGTGAAAAAGAAAAAAACTTATAGTAAGCCTAAATTTAAAGATAATTCTCGTATGTAGGAATACATAATAATATCGACAAAGTTCCACCTCTAAGGATCAAGCTTCATCCCTTCCTTACTACCTTTAGGGACATCGTATTGATTTGTTTACAATATCTTTTAAACGCTTTACTTTAGAGAAAACATAACTATAGATAAAGATTTGTAACAAAATTTTCTACAAAAAGCTGCTAACAAAACCGGAACCAATATCTATTATAGTCTATTTTTATGTATGAGAGAGTAATAAAACAGCATTTCTAATGCAAAACTTAGTACGGTCATTTTAAATATTTTTACAGAATAATCTAAATATTTCCTAAAATTGTAATAAATGTACCTGAGGTATTACAAGTTTTGGGTCTTTTATTGGTCCTTTATAAACATAAGCTGTACAGAACAATAGAAAAAGGTTTGGACAGGCCAAAAGCCCTGTGTATTAAAGATTACATAGCCGTATCTTAAGATTATTTTCAATAAGTACCTATTTGCCAATTTTGTTTTATTTTAATTCCAAGAATTTCTTACAGTAATCGAATTATAAGTAGATAAATACCTTCCCAACAAATTTCACCGAAAATGCGATTATAGGTTTTCCATTTAGTAAGGAGGTCCAAGTTGTGTATTCTTGATAGTTTACTAAATGTCGTTTAGTTGCAACTTGCAAGGTGCAGTGTGAATTCTAGTGTGATCATGGAAAATTTGGAAGAGCCGCGTAAACGACAAAAAATCGGTCCTTTAACAGTTAATGAAAAAACGGTTAGCTCACCACCATATCATTGCGAAGTAAACCCGATTGAACTAATATGGGCACAGATAAATGGAGAAGTTTCAAGAAAAAATAATTCTTTTAAAATGAGTGATGTTAAACAGTTGTTTTTGGAGGCTGTAAATAATGTGAAGCCTGAAAACTGGAAAAAGGCAGTAAATCATACGATTAAAGAAGAAGAGAAAATGTGGAAGTTGGACAATATTACTGATGAAATGATCGAGCCACTCATTGTAAATATTGGTTGCGACAGTTCCATCTTCTGATTTCGATTCTGATTTGGATTTGTAGATAAGAAGTAGTTTTTATATTAAAATTATTATTTATGAACGTAACGTTGTTTAAAAGTCAAAGTTTAAACCCTTATACCTACATAACCCGTTTGACACAATGTTCTTAACATACCTTGTGGAAAAATAAAACATGTTAGAAAAAATTGCACTTTTTTACCTTCAGCTGTTTAGAAGTTATAAGCAGGTTAATTAGGTGAAAATATAAGTGTATACTCGAGGAATAACTTCAAAAAATATTTTAACTGTCTACTAAAAGCAATGCTACGCCTATGGATTACGAACGCTTTATTATTTTAATACTCTCTCATACATAAAAATAGACTATAGTAGAATTTTATATGCCAAAAAATTGTACCGGGTTCTGTGGGCCACGCAAGTTTTTTATACAAAGTGATTTATTAGTTAGTTTATTAGATTTTTTCATTGTTTAAGTCGACCTATGAATTTATAAAAAAGCAAAAATAAACATTTTTTTATAACCTTATTTTTATAATGTACTCCAAAAAAAAAATTAAAATTAAAAAAACAAGTTAATACTGATGTATAAAAGACCCAAACCCTTAAATCCCGCATCAACAAACTACTACAGTCACATGATTTTTATCTATGTGGACGTCAATTTATAAAAAAAGTAAAATTCGAATTGAAAATTACTAAAATTATGTGTTTATGTCTTTTTTCAGAAATTACATTTTATTACAACAGGTGAGAACTTCTCATGAAATTAGGCGTTGAATTTTTAGTTTAGACATTAAATTTTAAATAATTATAGTGGATGATTCCTTGATTGGACTTAAACTCTTGATTATTGAGGCTTTATTTGAACGAAATATGCCGGTATGTGTTCATAATGGCATCACTAGGTAATAAAACTAATAAAGAAGTTTCGTGAAAAATTGCACATCTTATTAAAAACATATACAAATACTATAACATTATCTTCGTCTACAACCTCATTTTCAGCTATTAATTAAAAGTAAAACATAATATTTTAATCAGCGATACCTTGATAACGTTCTGACAATTTGATTTTGCAACCTAGAAACAAATTCACAGTTACGACTGAGTCATCATCTCTGCTGTAAAAATTGACAGAATGAATTTTGGCACGGAAATTTTGATTTGAGCTTATACACAGCAATTTGGCGAACAACGTTGGGCGCCAAATTGTTGTGTTACTAATGCCTTTTTTTATAAAGAATTCACAGACTAGCCAACCTTACCTATGAATTCTTTATAAAGAAAAGGTATCAGCAACACAGCAATTTTACCGTCCACATCGGCACTTGAAAGATGTTTTTGCAATTATGCACTTAAAACAAAAATATATTCAGTTTTTGGCGTCACAACCTATTTTATGAGGTCCACGTGCGCCTTATTTATGTGCCCCAGACATTTGGAAAATAAAAATAGACCTGTAAAAGTACACAATAAAATTTTTTCTTACTGAGTCACCTACAGGAAAAATTTCCACTATTGATTTACACTTAATTTGTTTAATAAAAAAATATATCTATTTAGTTACCAGTAAAACTGAAAATATTCCTACCCGATGAATGCGTGACTCGATGATGTAACATGTCGGGGGGATCAGGCCAAACTCCGCTGTTCCGCAAAATCCGGTTGACTGAGCTGACGGAGGGAATGTTGTGTGGTTCGCATATCCTTTGGGATATGAGTTGTTCCCTAATTTCCCAGGCAAACATGCCCGGATTTTCTTGTTTAAAGCGGAGTATTTTCTTTACAACGGTCGGCGTGGCTACTTGCTAAAATAAAAAAGAATAATAACATTGTTAAAACTAATAATTAATTAAAAATTAATAAGTATTTTATAGGACATCATTTCTGGTTGTTTGCCATATATGTAGGTATCTATCGATCCCATAAGAAAATAACCACCTGTAAATTTAGAATAACGAATGATGATGGTTAACAAGAAGAAGTATCAAAAGACACACAAAGTTCCACCAGTAGAAGGCATAAGAGAAAATTTAACTTACCTAGAATTGAAGAAATTTAATGGAGATATTAAGCAATGGAGACAATTTAGAAAAATTCACGAAGATCCCGAAATTGACGTATTTGATACAAGCTACTGAAGAAAAATTTTCTCCATTAATAGAAGGTTTACCACCTCATGAAGCCAGTTATGTTAAGGTTATTGAACAGTTAAAGACCAGATTTGCTAGAGATGATATGCTTATTGAAGTAAACCACAGGGAATTGCTAAATGTAGTTCTAACACAAGTTACGTCAAAGTTATAAATAATATTAAAATTAAGGTCATTAGGGCTTTGTGTGATTCAGGTTCACAGAAATCATATATTAAAAGCATTGTGCCAATGAATTAAATTTACAAAAATCTAGAAAAGAAATTTGGAGGACAGCAATCATCCTCCCCATCAATAAACTAAATATTTCTCCTATTTTAGGAATGTTGCAAATCAAAACTCAATCCAGTTCCTTAGAGCTAAGAGACAAGAATATGTATTTATTCACTTAGTTCAGACAAATCTAGAGTATCTCCTAAGAAATTAACTCTGCCTAGACTTGAATTGCTATCTACAGTAATTGGAATACGTTTATATCAATCTATAAAAAATATACCATTGTTTGAACAGATAAAGACTTATTATTGGAGCGATTCAATAGTAGCTTTAACGTGGATTAAAAAAAAGCAAACTGGAATACTTTTGTTGGAAATAGAGTCAAGGAAATCCGACTATGCAGTCAGATTGAAGAATGGAATCATCTTACAGGTTCCATCAATCCAACAGATGTAGCGTTAAAACATTACTGGAGAACACGCAATGAAATACTTTATTTTGAAAAAGAACTAAATGCAGAAATGAAGAAATCTGTAAGCGTTATTATGGTATCTGAAATTCAGATTGTTGATAAGTTTTTATATCTTTCCAAATACAATCAAACCTACTGCCTGTTGGTGAGGAGGATGGTGGGATATTATGGTCAGACTAGTTAAGGATATACTTCGAAAAAATTTAGGAAGAGGATCATTTAATTATGAAGAGATAATTACAATTTTGTGTGACACAGAAGCCGTTGTCAATGCCCGACCTCTCAGAAGAAGACAACTTTATTCCCCTAAGTTCCTCTACCTTCCTAAATGACAGGGAGTAGCTGTGAAGTGTCTGATTTGGACGCTATTGATCGAACATATTTAGTTAAACGTGGGAGACAGAAGAGAATACTTAGCTAAACTAATCAACGTTGGTCAAAGAAAACAAAGTACCCTAAAGATTGGTGATGTAGTTTATATAGAAAATTATAGTAAAAAACGTGGAGATTGGCCTTGGGAAACATAATTGAGGTATATCCAGGAAAAGATAAAGTGTCCAGAATAGCTAAAGTAAAAACTATGAATGGGCACCTGATTCAGAGGTTTTTTCACTCAAAATATGTGAAGCAGATTCTCAAGGGTTAAAAACACGTTAGTTTGAGAAGATCCATCCAGTCACCAAATTAATAGAGTAGGAGAACTTTCACATGACTAGAGACACAACAGAATGCATACACACAAGATACACAAACAGATGACAAAAGGATAAGCCTTCCGAAACGTCCTGTTTAAATAATAATAATGTCGTAAAACACGTAGGCTTTAAAATGTTTGCGAAAAGTTGGAGTTTTGTTTTTTTTACACTTATATATCTCACGTTTTTAGTGGTGGAGCAGAGCGAAATGGAGTGTGACTCGATGCACTTGGCAATTTTAAGAGAATTAAAAAAACTTGTCCTCAAGATTATAAAAGTATTGCTAGATGTGCAAGACAAAAAGCCAATAAACCATATCTTCATAACAGTAGCCATATTCTCATAATTGTGTGATTTACCTATTTAGACAAAATTACTATTATTCTATTATTTATTAAAACACATTATTTTTAAGTAAACTTGGACATGCAAAAGTCAGCCATGAGGGTAGGACATTAGTGAGAGCAAGAATACTTTGGAATATGCTGTGAAATACACTTAAAAAGGGTCATATGGAGAATTAAGTGTGATAACATTTTACGATGTGTATATTAATATTTTAGTTCACTAATTTCTGTAAATGTTCAATTATGTGCTGCTATTTCAAACTTTTAGTATCTTTTGGTAAAAGAAGTTGAATATTATTTTTGACCTATTTAAATTGTTTATTATACCTTACACATTTTTTTCTACCCTTCATACAGTACTCTGTGAAGAGTATTATAGGTTTACTTTGTCTGCAAATATAATTCGAAAAATCTGGTACATTTATAGAACCTGAAAACAAACAAAACCACTTGCTTTTCCTAATTTTTTAACGTAAAAATATGTTTTTTTTTATTCCATACGGCTTCGATAACTTGTTTTCTGTGTAGATTATAGTACTAGTATTAAATTATCATGTTAAACACTTTTTTGTCTTATAACATACCTACTAATCTCTTTTCTAAAAACAATGAACGTTCTAAATTAGTTTTTCAACACCGATTCGTTGTATAATTTTATATCCCTAATGCCTTTTCCATGGCATACAAATTATCGGTTTTCTCTGAGGACAGAGCTCCATAAACGCTTAGCAAATAGAAAATGTTAATGCAAACATAAATAGAGCGCCACGTAATTACACTATCAACACGTTAGGTATCGAGCTCATGAAAACATTAAGATCATCTCCACTTGATAATTATTTTTTATTCATCGTCACGTTATTCAATATCACCATTTTGATATCAGAAATGAAAGTTTTGAGAATAATTATAAAGAGGTTACTTTGGTCATAGAGGAAGTATACGAGTAAATCAGAATAAAATCTCCCAATAGAGGGGGTAACAAGTGAAATTATTCAGATGGATTTACTGTTAATAATATTTATTAATAATTTATTTAAAAACAATACTATTTTAATTCATATATATCTACGCCACTGGAAAAAGTACGGTTTTGAGACGCCCATTTGAACCGCCAATGTTTTCTACACAAAAAAGGTACTCTTGGTCATACGCTCTAAAGTCGACCATTTTCGAGAAAAATTAAATTTTGTTTCATCAAGTATGTATGATCATGTATTTCAACATTAAAATTTGATTTTTCTCGAAAACGGTCGACTTTAGAGCGTATGACCTAAAGTACCTTTTTTGTGTAGAAAACATTGGCGGTTCAAATGGGCGTCTCAAAACCGTACTTTTTCCAGTGGCGTAGAATTTTTTTTTTTTCAATTTCAACACCTTGTATTTCGAAAATGGTGCATTTTAGAGGGTAAGTTAATAGAAACGTTTTTTCATATTTTTGGACGAGCTATCACGTCCTGAAGTCCTGTGCATATATTATGAAACACCCTATATTTCGAATGTCTTTAAATTGTTCACTATTTATCTTCGCAGTCCAATAAAATTTCTGGTGGGCTCCAGAACGTTCTCGCGAAAATTAGAAACATTATCACGTTCTTTCTCGAATAGTAATCGAAAGCGCCTTCGTCATACTCTTAAGAGGTTTAATTATGTATGATAATCGGACAAGTTGAGCATCAAAAGTCAAATAAGACGAAGAGGGACTTGAAGGATTAGAGCATGACTGAATAACGAAATGGCTCACATTACAATAATTTTGAGATTGTACGATGATCTTTAAATGAACATTAATTTGTCCTAATATTTTATTTAACATGTTACTGTAGGTTAATTGAAAAAACACACCGATAAAATAGTAGAAACTTATGAAAACAGTAGCTCATCACCATTTAAGAGGTTTAATAAGCGAACACGCACTCACGGAGGCCATTTTATCGCGTTAACATCTATATTGTCACATGGATGTTTACTGGAAAAGATAAATATATCGTGTGGTTTACATACGTCATCAATCATGTAGATATTTGAATACTTGCTGGTTCGGTAATTGCACGAAATGTAAGCATTTTTGTTTATTTAGTGATCATTATTATTTTATAGATAAATGACACTGCAATCATAGGGTCTAGGAATCAACTTTATATATTTATTGAAAGGTATTTCTCTAATACTTTATTGATTCATTTTTGGTAACCATAATATGTTAGTTTTTCATTTTATTCTCATTTCTTCACAGAAATTAATAATGTACTGAAGGCAGTGAATTCTTCCGATCAAGCTGAACAAAATAGTCGCTATCCCCGATGGCTCAAAGTAATTGTGCCCTCCGAACACGCCGCCAAAAGCGTTTTATGAAACAAAAAGAAAGTCTTAGAAAAAGCAGCATTGAAAAACATTACCATTATCGACGACAAAACCCCTACCCAACAAGAGATTCTTCAAGACTTAAGAGATGAATTGGAAGCTAAAAAAGAGGAATGGCGAAAATAACCTAATTAAATATCATAACGGTATTCCACTAGCTGACAACCTCCACAATTTAACGATTGGACCCTTACATATACTAACCTGGATTCTCTAACTGCTAAATTCAATAGTTTTTTGTGCCCAGTGCAACATTTTTCTTCTAGTATTATTCTAATTTCTGAAAATTGGCTCAAGTTGTCTATTCCCGATTCACTTATTAACATTCCTGGATTTACAATTTACATAAGCGACCGCGCAAATAATGTTGATGGAGGGGTCTGCATCTACTTACTCTATCACCGCCTTAGATATCAACATTTCCAATATAGATTTAATTTCGTTAAAACTCTTTCTTAACCACTATGGGATGTTTATATCGTCCTCCAAAGAAACCTTCTCTAGAAAACGACCAACAGCTTTTTCAGGTACTTTCAAACCTATTTTTCATGACAATCTGGTCTTAGAACTGGGATTTCAACTTTCCATAAATTTCCTACAGGTCTTGAAGTATCGCAAAACTCTGTTTCACAATTTATAAATTTTATCATAGACTCCAATCTTGAACAACTTATAAACGAATCTACCCGATTTCGCTTAAATCAAGAACCTTCAACTCTAGACCTTATATTAACAAATGACAACCAAGTTCTAATTTCTCCAATTTAACATAGAAACCCCTAATCCCGATAAGGACGTAACCTATAGTGTCACAAACTTTAATAATGTAAAGAGAGAACTCTCCGAAATTGATTGGAATCACTTTTTTAGAAGTACTGTATTAGTAGAAGATATGTGGACACTATTTTATACAAAGATATCTGAAATTGTGAATGCTAACACAAAAAACAATGTCCTCAGAACAAATTAAAACCCTGGATCAATGGAGAACTTTTAACTTTAAATAAACATAAGATAAATATGTGGAAAAAAATTAAAGCAACCAAAAGACATAAGATGCTCTTTATCTTCCACAGTATCAGTCTCGCTTCTTAAAAAAACGGATGGAAACTTATGTAATAATGATCAAGAAACAGCTGAAGCTCTGGCCAACCATTTTTCACAAGTATTTTCTTTAGAACCTACAGGCGACATCCCAGTTAGTCACGATGCCCGAAAAGCAACCTCTTTATGCAATGTCGAGTTCTCATCATTACGACATCTTCCTTTACATCTCACACACTTCCTTTAATGTGGAAAATTGCTTCGGTGACACCTATTTTTAAAATCCCTAATAATAACTTGACGGTTTTGTAATTAATTATTTTCGACGTTTTCAAATTTACTTCATTTCTATCGCCTTTGTTAAAAATAAAATATAAAACAACTGGTTTGAATTTTGCCGTTAAATCCAGGGAAGCTATGAAAGTCAAATATCAGTCACTCTACATAGCAATACTGAAACTCAAAATTCTTGGTCTTCAATTATATTCCACGCCTTGTTCTCAATGATCTTAGATAGTACAAGTTTGACATAATCAACAAATTAAAAATCAACGAACTGCCACTTGGCAATAAACCGGAACATTGTAACCATAGTAACGAAATCAAGGCAGACTGTATTATCAAACAGCGACCTAACATCTAACGTCTAACAACGTCTGACAACGTCTAACAATGTCTAACAACGTCTAACAATGTCTAACGACGTCTAACAACGTCTAAAAACGTCTAATAACGTCTAACAATGTCTAACAATGTCTAACAATGTCTAACAATGTCTAACATTGTCTAACAATGTCTAACAATGTCTAACAATGTCTAACAATGTCTAACAATGTCTAACAATGTCTAACAACGTCTAACAATGTCTAACGACGTCTAACGACGTCTAAAAACGTCTAACGACATCTAACAACTTCTAAAAACGTCTAACAATTTTTAACAACGTCTAACAACATCTAACAACGTCTAAGAACTTTTAACAACGTCTAACAATGTCTAACAACGTCTAACAACGTCTAGCAATGTCTAACAACGTCTAACGACGTCTAACGACGTCTTACAACGTCTAATAACGTCTAACAATGTCTAACAACATCTAACAACGTCTAACAATATCTAACGACGTTTAACAACGTCTAACGCGTTACGTCTAACAACGTCTAAAAACGTCTAACAACTTTTAGCAACGTCTAACGACGTTTAACAACGTCTAACAACGTATAGCAACGTCTAACAATATCTAACAATATCTAACGACGTCTAACAACGTCTAACGCGTTACGCTAACAACGTCTAAAAACGTCTAACAACTTTTAACAACGTCTAACCACGTCTAACAACGTCTAACAACTTTTAACAACGTCTAACAACATCTAACAACATCTAACAACATCTAACAACATCTAACAACTTTTAACAACGTCTAACAACATCTAACAACGTCTAACGACGTCTAACGACGTCTAACAACGTCTAACAACGTCTAACAACGTCTAACGCCTAACATATAACGTCTTCTATGCGGTCTTGATCGGCAAAACGTTATTTACTGGACGAAAAATTCTTCAGAAAGGGTATACTTTCTGGTTAGTCTTAAAAACTAATTTGGTTTCATTATTAATTGTTAAAAATACATAAATGAGTAAATCAAAGAAGAACATTTTTACAACGGTGGAGTCTACGTCCTCCGTGGATTACAAACTTAAAAATAAAATTATAGAAAGAAGCTGAATGAAAAAGACGACACGAAATATCATATGGATGTTAAACAAAATGACGGCACAAATGAATTCATACTCTATCAGCATAAAAAAATACACAGGGATCTATATAAGTCTTTCCCGTATTTATTATGCAGTATGTACTGTAAAACAGGCTAGTTAATGGTTTATAACTAAGTCATATGTATCACAATGCCTGTGGATCTATGTAGATTCTTTTTTATGTTTTTTATGCCCTATGCAGAAACATCACAATGCCTAATTATAGAATGCTATGTACAAGGTTACTGGCATCAATAAAGTTGATAAAGTGCAATAGAATTAAGTTAGAACATTGCTTTGTCCACTTCAATCCCTCATCCAGAGTTAAGCCTAAAAAATGTACACTACGTGTGGATTTAAGAATGGATATTGATAAATATATTAGGAGTAACAAAAATGTTTTTGGTAAATATTATGGAAACGGATTTACGTTTTACCACCATAAAACTAAGTAATCCATAATTGATAGACAATTTCTTTCTAGAGTTACTTCAGGCTTCAGAACTATCTGATAATATTAAGAAAAGTTGTATTTCTGTTGATATTATTTAAAATAATATTTTTTAAATGTCTAGTATCAGTTATGCAACTTCACGCTTTACTGAGTGGTGTAACCGGTGTTTGTAATGTCACAACCCTTGTTTTATCAGACGGAAAAATCTAGAGAAGGCTTCCGTTTATCCAGGACCGACCCTTAAAATCTTTTAAAAGTTCATGTTTTTAAAAACACAGTTTAAAGAGAAATAATTCTATCCACCTCTATCTTAAAGCATACAATTTTTGTACTAATGTATATTTTACGTTTTTAAAACTACTAATGAATAAAAAATAATAAGATTAAACATTGCTTAGTTGGAAAATCGGAAGGTTTGAAGAATAAACCTGATCTTTAGAAAAAAAGAAACTTTCAAATAAATATATACAAATAATTGGTAGGTTTTTTAAATCTACAAAGGTTTGTTTTTGTATTCATTATAAATAGAATTTCGGCATTTCGTCGTAGTCCTTTTTTTATTCCAATTTTTACGTCAATGTACAATAAAAATAAATTATTCATTCTAATCTCTATAAATAATACAGTAACTATGCTAAATATTACCTTTCCTATGATAAGTAGGTAGGTATATTTATTTGGCAATATTAAAAGTAAGAAATAGTGGTGTTGAAATATTAATTGATACTTTAAAAATTGATAATGTAGTTTATAGTACGTAATGACGTGTTTACATTTAAATGTATTTATCATACGAAGTATAAGATTAAGCATAGTATAAAGTATGCTAAATTTATTACAGAGAATTTACTGAATGATTTAAATATCTAAAAATGTTACCATTTTATTAATCGGTGGAAAAATATAGTTACAAAAATAATTTAAATAGCAAATTTTTATAATAATAAAGGTTTTAATAAATTATTATAGTGTCGTCATTCAAAACCGGCCCTGCATTTACTAAAACATTTCCACATGTCCTAGATATAATTATGAGACAAAATAAAATACCTAACTAGGGAACATCGGCCATTACATGATGTCTACACGTTATGTTTTCAAATTGAGATTAGAGAGATATTATTAATTTCGTTATCAAAGTATCACTTTCGTGAAACTTGGCCATCAAGATAGAACAATTTAGGGAATAATTCGTGTTGTTTAAAAATATATTATACTCGACAAAGGTATTTACAAGTCCGATCTTATCAACTCATTTTATCTAGGTACTAAGGCCGATTCCACCGTTGTGTTAAACGAAGATTAAAAAGACATTGTTAATGTTGATTGTTGATTTCAATATGTTTAAATACCTTGGTTTTTGATCCTCCAATCGATCCAGGCCTAATTGAACCTGTTTCGTAAAATCTAGTTAAAATTTTGGAAACGCATCCGTGAGATACCAAAAGTTGTCTAGATATATCACAGGGCCTCACTCCTAGTAAAGCTAATTCCACAATTCTTCTTCTGACACAGTCTGGCAAGGGTCGACCGTTGACGAAAACTCCTCCAAGTTGATTGACTCCGGCTTGTCCTGGAAAAATGTTTCAATATAAAAACTCTAATAAAAATCGTTATCAAAGTGGTCTCAGAAACAGTAAGAACTAGGAAGAAATAGGAAAAACAGAAAGAATAAATCAATAGAGAGTTGTGATGATGGAATTATAGATATTGACAAGAAGAAAAACAAAATTTTAAATAAATATAAAAAAAAAGGTATCATAAAAATGGAAGTAATTGGTAAAATATTAAGAAAGCCGAAATCCAATAATCCGTAAAGGTTTAAAGGATTAGAGAAGGGCCTTAAATTATAATCTTAAATAAATATGTAAATAAGGAGCATCGGTTCGAATTCTACAAGAACCAGTAGTTTTTCTAATATATTATTAATTAATGAAACCATTTGGTTCTGCGTAGACATATCTATCTCTATCTCTATCTCTAAATGTAAAAATTCATAATACAATATACTGTGTTGCGGTTGTGTATAGATCACCTAAGGGTAACTTGAGTATGTTTCTTGAAACATTTTTGAACTGGATGGATAATTATTATGAACAAAATAGTAGTTGTAGTGTTATCATTACAGGAGATTTTAATATTCACTATGATAAAAATTGCCAAGGGAAAAAAAGGTTACAAGAATGTATTGAAAATAACGGCATGAGACAATTAGTAACTGAATATACTAGAATATTTAAAGATTCTAAATCGATCATCGATCTTGTCTTCACTAATGATTACACCATAACCGCTGATGTTGGTAAGGATTGCATCATTTCTGATCATTCTATCGTATACATTAAAAGAAGGGAAACGGAAGAAAAAAAGCATACTGACTTTAAAAAAACTAGAGGTAAATTAGATTACGATAAAATGGTCAATATGTTGATTGAAAAAGACTGGGGATATTCATTTACTAACGTAAATATTGTTAGTGATATATTTATGAATAACATATTATCTGTAATGAATGTTGTGTCTAAACCAAGTATTGTAAAAAAAACTAATTGTGTTAATCAATGGTTTGATAATAATTGTAGAAATGCTATTTCTGTCAAGAATAGAGCTTACAAAAAATTTGTTTTCACGAATCAGGTAGAGGATTGGAATAACTATAAGGAAACCAGAAATTCATCGGTTAGAATTTTAAGGGAAGCTAAAATAAAATACTATGAGAAATCAATTGATGACAATAGAGGAAATCCGAAATTAATGTGGAAAAGTCTTAAAAAAATAGTAGGAACGAAAAATACAGAAATAATATCAGAAACCTTACATTGTAATGGAATAATTTATAGTAATAATCTGCCAAATATTTTAAATCAGTATTATGTAACAAGTATAAATGACCTAGTGGTAAATATAGGAATAACTGGAATATGTGATGACGTCCTGCTTGATTCAATTCCAATAAATGCTGTAATAATGACAAATTTCCAGATGATTAATATTCAACAACTTTATGAAATAATTAATTCCCAAAAGAAAAACAAAAATAGTACAGATGAAATTGGTATTGATTTAATTAGGCATCTTTATCACGTTCTGGGTTATCCTTTATTAAATTTGATTAATTTAAGTTTGGAAAAAGGAACTGTTCCTCAATGTTTTAAAACATCTACCATAGTTCCTATTCCTAAGGTGATAAATACAAATAGAGTTGATCAACTGAGACCTATAAATATGTTGCCATTTTGTGAAAAGGTACTCGAACTTGTTGTGTATAAACAAATTGTGAAGTTTTTAAATGATAATGATACATTATGCAGTTATCAATCAGGTTTCAGAAACTCACATTCTTGTGAAACGGCTCTGCAGTTAGTTGTGTCTGACATGAAAAAAATATTAGATAAACCAGGAATTGGCATTTGCGCAGTTTTTATAGACCTTCGAAGAGCTTTTGAAACTATAGATCGCAGAATTCTTTTATTAAAATTAAAAAGGTATGGGTTTAATGGTTCTGTATATTATTGGTTAGAAAATTATCTATCAAATAGATTTCAAAAAACAAAGATTAATGATAATACATCAGATTTATTATTAAACGATGTAGGCGTTCCCCAGGGCAGTGTCTTGGGTCCTTTACTCTTTATATTATATATAAATGATTTGGGATCTGTACTAAACAAATGTAAAATTCATCTATTCGCTGACGATACATTAATTTATTGGTATGGGAAAGATTTTGGAACAGTAATTCAAACTTTAAACTCAGAATTAAAATTATTAACAGATAAATTTAAAATTAATAAATTAAAAGTAAATGAAATAAAGTCGAAGTCTATGTTTATTGGGAATAATTTTCTGTATAATAAGTATTTAGGTTTAAATTTAAATGTAGTCATAAATGACGAAGTCATTGAGAATGTTGAAGAAATAAAATACTTAGGGTTAATACTAGACAGAGAATTGAAATTTAATAAGCACATTGGTTATATGTCTAAAAAAATTGGTTTTATGAGAAGGGCATCACTGTTTTTATCTATATCGACTAGACAAACCATCTATAATACACTGATATTACCTCATTTCTATTACTGTAGTACTATTATTTATACAGGGTGTTCTAATTTTGATAGGTTACAAATCCTTCAGAATAAGGCAATGCGGGCAATATTGGGATGTAATCGTTTTACTAGTTTACAGTTAATGTTGGAAGCTTTAAATTGGATGAAAATTGAACATCTACTTTATATTCAGACGATGATATTTATATATAAAATTGTTAACAACATATTACCTGAATACTTAAACTGTCAGCTTGTACCAGTTGCAAATATTCACGGGCGTAACACTAGAACGGCAAATTCTATAAATTTTTATGTGAATTCAAGTAACAAAACCAGCTCTATGAAAAGTTTGTTTCATAAGGGTATAGTTCAGTTTAATATTCTGCCTGATGACGTCAAAGCAAGTTCAAGTGTAAATGTGTTCAAAAAAAAGATGAAGAATCATGTAAAGTTTATATAAACACAATTCGTTTTCTATGTTATGTTTTGTTTGTTTCGAAATAATAGTATTTAATTTAATATTCAAAAACCCACTGATTTTTCCTAACGAATTTTTTTTTTGTTTAATTACTTTCTAACCTCATAATGTACCTACGTTACTTTCTGTACTTATTATCTTTTGATAAATAAACATTATTATTATATTATTATATTTCATATCTTTTTCATCATTAAATTTTCTCAATGGAATACCATTTAGGGGAATTTATTATGCAGATATCAACGAAAACATTAATTTAACATATTTTATTAGTATTGTTGTTTAAAATTGTCTTATGTCACACACAATTATTTTATGGGATGTAATAAAACTGGAGGAAGCAATTATATCATTCTAAACCAGTGTTGAAGTGCACCGATTAAGTCAAATTAACACACATTTTCGGAGTAGATACTAATTAAAAATTTAAAGAAAAAGAAAAAGTAATAATAAATTATTTGATAATTAACAATTAAATCGTTTTTACAGGGCAGGATCGAGAGTGTAACGATTTGAATTCGATTTTTATATTATTATTGGATATCCCAGTTCACGTGTACGAACATTTTTTAGAGGCTATGGTGGGCTACTGCAAATAGAAATTTAAGAAAGGATTGATTCAACCAATAGAAGACACTAAAATTAAGTACAGTCTGTTCGCTATACTTACGCGGGTTTCGGATTAACAAAATTATATAAATTAGTCATTGACAACCAGTTCCAATAAGCCTCATCCCAAGAAATTAGGTAAAATTACCCTAATGGTCAGATTTAAATTAAAATAACATTGGGGTAGGTACTAAATTTGTTACAAATATTGCAGTTGAATTGATTCTTAGCAAGTGTTAACATTGTATGTATATTATAAATTTAGTGGATTTTTTAAAAATGCCTAGACGTGTGTTAGATGTAGATAGTCTAATTTGTAGCGTACATAAGTATTTTATGGATGAAAAAGAAAATAGTGGTCCTTTAAAATCGGTAATGTCTGTACAACAACGCGTATGCGATGCTCTAGGAACTAGTGAAACCAAATTAAGAGGAGTATTACAAAATCACAATAGTGAACTGCCGAAAGAAGATCACCGCAAAACTCGCCCATTATTGAAAACGAAAGATATACCAGATGGAAAGAAATTTGAAATTCGTGATACCATTTATCGAATGAGGGTCAACAAGGAACATGTGACCTTAAATACAATTCTCTCGGAATTAATAGATAGAAAATTTGAAAACATTGGCAGAACAAGTCTATGGCAATTGACACATAACTTGGGTTTCAAATTTCAAAAGGAGGATAACAGAAAGGCCTTTTCTGAAAGAAGTTCTGTCGTGCACAAGAGAATTAACTTTCTAAGAAAATATTCTAAATTTAAAGAAGAAGGGGCGAATTTTATATATTTAGACGAAACATGGATATTTTCTAGGGGTACAACCAAGAGAATATGGCAAGATGAAAATTTTACATGCAGGAGGGAAATCGGGTTTTAAGAAGGTGCTGATTTAATATTTTAATCTAAATCAAAATCCAGTGACTATCACGATAATATGAACACAGAAATGTTTGTAAAATGGTTGCATGAAAAACTTCTCTCAGGTTTAAGTGAGCCCAGCGTAATTATTTTAGACAATGTAATTCTGAAATATTAAACAAAAGTACATCGAATTCTTGGACTGTTGATAAAATTAAAGAATGGTTGACAAAGGAACATATACCATTTCCTGAATATATTGTAACGGTTACTCTTCTAGTTCCGTTATTTTAATATTTTATAACTATATTTTTAAAATAAAGAAGTAATTTAAATAAATCATGGCTTGTGTATATTGTAATTGTTACTTGCCTGCATAAACATATACATTCTTGTTTTAACATCAGTCATATTAATTATATTTGCCAAACTATTATAATTCACCTTAAATGATATGTTTATGTAAGTTTGGTGGCGCCCTCCTTCCCTTTCCTATAGTGAAGTTTTGTCAAGGTTATTAAGTGCTACTCACGGCCCTAATTAAAATTGAGCTAAAACACGGTAAGTAAAACCAACATCATATGTTACAATATATTAAAATCAGAATTATTACGCTTGGCAAATATACACGCCAAAGCAAAAACCTTTGTTGTGGATCAGATTATTGAAAGTTACGGTCATCAAGTTTTACGTCTGTCACCGTATCATTGCCAGTTTAATTCCAACGAATATATATGGGGAATAGCAAAACAATATTATGACAACCATATTGGGTCTAATGGTTATAGCACAGCTTATACAATACAGCTCCACAACTCCGTGTCGGCGTCTTTGATCTGGCGGTCGAGAACCAAGCAAGACGGAATGGTGCTATCTCTGTTAGATTCGAGGGAAAAGTCGGGCCCGGATTAAACAATTTTTTTATTATTGAAAAAATTGAAAACCTTGGCGTAATAAGGTTGGTTACATGCCATATGAAGTAAGTTTTGGGAAATTAAATTTTTAATTTGTTTTAAATCTGTCAAATATAATTAGAAACATTATTTAAATATAAATATTACGAAAAATAGCACATCTTTCGGATTAGAGGTAAAATAATTTGTATGTGGCTAGTAAAATCCTCGTTAACAAATGTTTTGAGCTAAAACAGTCACTTCACGACAAATTGTGGCTTGGATCCTTTTTACACCAAGGGCTTCAATTGTTAAAGAATTGTGTCACGCTCGTGGATGCAAATCAAGTGGTACTGGCAAGTGTTACTCTTCGCGCAAAGGGTTTATACCTAGATAAACGAATGCTTCGACTGAGGTCTGGGAACTCTATGATATTTTGGAATTATAAAGAATTTGTGCTTTTATTTTAACAATATTGGTTATATTTAGATGTATTCTTATTAATTGAAATACAGATTTGTAGAAGTAATACTTTGACAGTTTTTATTAATATAATATATTCAATTTTTATCTGACCATACCGAAGTAGGGAATTTTGAAACTTTATAGTAATGTGAAATTTGAATTACAATATTACACGATATTACATAATTAGTACTTATTTTAGGTAGGTACTAAATTTGTACTTGGAGAAAGTAATATCGATTTTTATAAGAAAACTTGAAAAGTAAATTAATTTAGTTCCTATTTCTGATGTAAAACTTAAGTTTTGGTTTAAACCAAGAAAACAAATAAATTATAGTTTGTTCAACAAGGGTGGATATGATAGCAATATCACACAAAGACGAAGTTTGAGCACGACGTCGTATGCGGAGTACTCAATCGTCTGATTGTGATATGAACAATCCACTCGATATGGTCAGTATATTTTTTCTACGACCCACTAACGAAAATCTACAAATTTAAAAAATTATTTTAGGTTATTTAGATAAAATAACTAATTTTAAAATATATTACGAAGTTGACTAATTTATAAAATAAAATTAACATGAAAAATTAATTAGTCCTCGGCCTAGATTCGATCCCGGGCTTTTCGCGTGGAAGGCAGATGCTCTGTCCTCATCTTCACCGAAACTTTCAGGACTTTAGTTTTAATACTCGTAATTAAATTAGTATCATGTAGTTTGATTAAAATTTATTTTTTTTTTAAATGTGGACACAATAAAAACAAAAATGCTATTATTTATCGAGTCTACACAAAAATTTTAATGTATATTTAATATCAATAACTAAAATATATATTGACAATTAGTTTAACAGAATTGTCACTTATTTAAAAAAATTTAAATAATAGGAGTTGGGTGACCAAAATATGAACTGTGATTTGTAGATTTAATTTTGTTAAAGTGTTCTCACTACCTAAAATGGATATGAAATATATTCGTAGTTGAACGCAATAACATACTTTTTCGTTTTGTAGTATGTGCATAGATTGGCTAATATCCATGCACAGATTACAAAACGAAAAAGTATGCTATTGCCTTCAATTGAACGAATATATTTCATATCCATTCTAGGTAGTGAGAACACTGCAAAAAAAAATAAATTCGCCAATCACCGTTCATATTTTGATCAACCGACTGCTATTATTTTTAAAATTTTAAATAAATGACAATTCTGTCAAACTAATTGTCAGTATATTTTTTAGTTATTGAGATTAAACATACAATAAAATAAGTTATTCTTTTGGAAAACGTTAGCATGGATGACTAAAGGGTATTGGGTTAATTAATTCTAAAAGTGTGGTACAAATGTTATTTTTTATAGCCAATTCTTCAAAATTATTTTGAAATATCTTTTCAATATTGAATATTAGTTCTACAAATTCATCATTTGACAGTTGCAGATTTCCAAATGTATCTGGATTGGCGTTATCATATGCCTTTAAAAAGCAATAAAAAGAAAAATCATCTAATTCAACGTGATCTTTGTTATATTTAAGACAGGTATCGTAGAGGAGTGGATCCGCAAGGCTTTTATTAAAAGGTAACCACACACATACCTGATAAAATTTTTCTGTATCAATTCGTCTTTACAATAATTTAGGGTGTTAATAATTTTATCATAAAATAAAATACAAGGTGTTCCATTTAAAAAACATACATTTTAATTTGCCAGGCAAAAACGTGACACCCTGTATATCCAAAGATATTTTTAAAATATGTAGGTATTTTTCAAATCCATATAACTTTTATTTAAAACTTTCTTGCGTGTCTACAACAAAATAATGAACAATAACGCACTAATGGGATACCCTGTATAAATTATATTTTTAACAATGAAAATTTCTTATAATGTGGTACTTATCGGTTTGGGTCCTTGGGAAAACTAAAGAATGTTTTCTTGCAGGTATAACCCTTATTAAAACAGCTTTTGACTGCACAAACAGAATGATGTGTTTTTTTTTCACTCATTCTACTCATAGCTAAAGAGTCACCAAAATAATAACAGTACCTTTAACTCAAACAAAATCAACGAAATTATAGGCTCCACGAAATTATACAATCAACGAAATTATACGCACGACTCAACACCTTACCTAAGTACGCTTCTGAACACCAAAACCGTCTTTTCCCTTCGAAGGCGGAGCTTAAGCGATGCGCGACGAAATCGACGCAAACCGTTGCCGCCAAGAGAGTGTTTTAGCTGTATTGTATAAGCTGTGGTAATAACCTAACGTAAGTCTTTATATTGTAATAATATACCTGTGTCAATGCCCCTTGATGCCGAGACACGATAATGTCCCTAAATGAAAAATATATAATCAAAAATGTTTTAAAAAACCTCAAAATATTCGCCCAAAAATACCGATATTTGCTAATTACTTTTTAGTAATAACCTTTAAATAACTTCTTAAATCTTAATTGAAATACTTTCGTACCAACTAAGATAAATATAAATGTGTACATCCGTTCTAAGTCGATGCCTTCATATCTAAAAAACAATTCGCGTGACACAAAGCAGTACACCTGCCTGTCGGGCGCATACGACCACCTAATGTAGATTTTTTCCTTAGTAAAAATTAGCTGAAATTGGAAACTACAGTTGCCACTATAATTACTAAAATGTGGAACCTATCATATTACACGAGAACGCACTAATACGATTTTAAGATACAAGTAGAGGCGACAAAACTTGTTCCAAGATTGTTAAAGTTTCAAGAAATATTATATTTTATTCTGTGATTGGTTATAAATATTTATGAAAATAATAGTAAATTATTCAATAAGTGTATAATGTTGACCATATTACACGAGAATTGTTTAGAACACGAGCGAGCGTAGCGAGCGAGTGTTGTAAATGTAAATATTCGAGTATAGTATGGACCAGTATACACCAGAAACAGTTTTAACACGATGGGGCACTTGGTTAAACTGTGTTACTTTTATTGCGACAAATTTTAACGAAATTAAAGATGTCATCTGCGACTTTAACACAGAAGACTCAATTGCAATTAAAAGATATTTTAAACGATCCTATAATTTATAGCCATATTGTCCACATTCAAGCAAATTATACATGCATAGCCACAGCCATAACTAAGCTTAAATCTCGAGGTATGGCATTATTTAAAAGCATATAAACAGTTAAAAATTTAAAATCTTTTATTGAACAGTCTGTGTTAATGGAAAATAATGTTACACGAAAATTTACATCGGATTTATTAAATAATAAAGGATTTCAGACATTAGAGGGCATAAATAATGTTTTATCTGGCAACTTTAATTATGAATTGGATTCAAATATTTCATCACTTTTAATTTCAAAATTTAAATATGCACCTATAACGTCTTGTCAAGTGGAATGTTCATTTTCGGCGTACAAACATATTTTAAGTGATTCACTATTGAAAACATTGAAAAATATTTAATAACTTACTGTTTACATTCTAATAATATTATTTAATTAGATGTAATTGATAGAAATGTAAAATAATCTAATTATATGTTTACAAATATCAAAAATGACTGTCTTTTTATTTTGCATATTTAAAAGCATATTTTGTCTATTGTTAATATAAATGTATACATATTTAGACCATTTTTAAGTGCATATTTTCCAAGCCCTATTTATGACACAGCTAACGATAAATTGCAGAAATGACCTATCGTAATAGGTACATTAAAAAAAATTATTTTGAAATATGTGTCCCGCATCTGGTACAAATTGTTGATAAACTGCTATATTTTGTTTTTTTTTATTAATGATATTTCTGTCTCCAGCGTCCTTAATCATATTAAGTCCATCGTAAATAATGTCAACTCCTCGGTGGGCAATGATGGATATAATAATGTAGGCGGATATTACATGTCTGCAAAAGGGCATAGGTTCTTATTAGATATGCGGGAAAAATCGTTAAATTTTATATACATCTACCTGTGGTACGATTAAAATGAATTTAAAAGTGTTTGATTAATTGCAAAAATTTTATAGTTGAAAGGAAGTATCCACATTTTTTTCGAAAAGTAAATAATTTTACTTAAGAAAAACTCAAAATTGTTTTCACATAAAAATATTATTGCATACTTAATATTCCATCTGTGAATTTGTCAATTATTATCAATATTATTAAAAAAATAGGTACAATAAAATAATGATAAAACCCAAGTTATGAAAATTATTGAATATGTAGTTCTAGTGAACTTTTTAGTAGAGCAGATTGAATGTTTTTGTACCCAAAATTATATTAGATTTAGAACAAAAAAATTTACTTTTGGTGACTTCCGTAAATTTAATTAAGACGTTTGAATCAGAGTGTAAAAATGTCCAGGGTGATATTGGAAAGACGATTTTTCATAAATTTTCAAATGTAATTTTAAAAAATGAAGGATTCATTGCTAATATTTATTCTAGTAACTTTGAAGATATTAATACTATTCATCCAGATATTTCAGGAAAATTTAAGTTTGCACCTATTACTTCTGTAGATGTCGAAAGGAGTTTTTCTTTGTACAAGTACATACTTACTGATAGGAGACAATCATTTAATACAGATAATTTAGAAAAACATCTAATTTTTCATTCGTTTTATAATAATGTTGGTTTGTAAATAAAATTAGTTAATCATTAAATAATTATTAAGTATTATATTAGGTATTGTAAAATAAAACAAATAATAAATATTAATAAACTATTTCGATCAAATAACAAATTACTGTTATTCCATATGCTCTGCATATTTTTCAATTTTTTACGCATATATTGAAGTATTTTGCGGCATACATATGACATTTTTTAATGTAGGTACATGAATTGTTAGTTTTTGTAATATATTTGAGAAATAAAAATTTGATGTGTCTAACACATGACTTTTATATCTAGTTATTACAGGCTTTTTTTCAGTTAATTTGTATCGGGTGATCCATTAAGAGAGGGAGCCGGCTATATTTCAGAAACTAATAATAGTACAGCTTTGGAGAAAAAATATTTTTAATAAAAACGGCCAAGAGAAATTGCTGGAAATTATTTTCAAGTCTGTAGGGTGGCCGCTAGGGGGCGTACTTGTGACGTCAAAACATAAACATGTAATTTTCTCAAAAAAATGTCAAGTAAAGTATATTAATAAATATTACTATTTAAGTCTTCAATGTTTTCTGAACAAAAAAGCTTCAGGTGTAATTTTTGTCAGTTGTGAAATAGAATGGTGGGGGAAGGTTAAACTTTAATTCAGAAAAATGCTCATAACTCCGGTTTGGCTTTACCGAATTTAGTGAACTTGGTTTCATTTAGAAGAGATTTTTCAGCCTCATTTTTAGCTTTATAAAATGTGGCTGCTTACGTTTTATGGACGCCGCTAGAGGGCGTTAAGTTAAAAACTGACAAAATTTTACGAAATTTTTTGAAAAATTTAAATACAACGATATATACCTTTTTACATAGTTACACAAGCCGGCCCTCTAAAAATGGCATTTTAATATTTTAAACAAATTTTATAAGAGGCGTCTTTAAAATAATTTTCGAAAAAAAAAAAAATAAGTATATTTTTATTTTATTAAAACATTCTTTAAACTTTGTTGATGCCGCAAATTCGTCCTTCCTATACAGGATATAGCCCTTATGTAATTATTTCAAAATCAAGCCTCACCTGTCTGACATGCTAGATCAAAAGAGTGTCACTGGTCTTTTACCTAATACACGCGACAATTAAACAGCTGAATAAAAACCATTTCTGACTAATGTATTGATAATGATACCCTTTGTTAAAAGAAGTTACCTACCTACCTACTACTACAGTTATGTGGTTATACCAAAAAGAAAGGAATATTTTGGAATTATTAGCAAAATATTTTTTTAACCGCAAAAGGAACATAAAGATGTTTATACCTACAAATGAAACTTTTGAAAACCATTACATTTATCTTTAATCGTAATTTTGGTCTACTATTTAGTTTAAAATCCAGATATATGCTTCAAATAATAATAGAAAATGTAATTAATGTCGATGACACCGTCGTGATAACAAATAATAAAAAATCTAAATAGCATTGATCACATTATAATAAAAGATCATTTTAAATATTCGAAATTTCAATAAATTGAAAATTATGATAGAACACGTATCTTACTCAGAACAGTTTTTAAACATATTCATTGACAACGGAAAAACTAAAAAATAAAAATTTCGCAATTTTTTCTCAAATTTTTCCATTAGGATTAATTTTAGAGAAATCATGTAAAAACAAAAATGATAGAGAATGACATCGCAAACAACTTTTACTTGAAGAATTTTCTTCTCCAATCGTACATAACAGATATTCCTTAAAGTAAAAAAAAACACGACATCCTATAAAGTATCCTCCAGATGCTTCGATTATGCCCAAAATTTAATCAACTCACCGCAAGACGGATTAAAGCTAAAGTTAAAATTCGGTGTTTTTTCTTTATCCGTTTTTGAGTTACCTTCAAAATTCGAAATTTGCACTTTTCCTCAAATATCTCTAATACGGTCCATTTTAGTGAAATAAACTATGTTAATTAATTTTAAATGAAATAAATCGGATTTTAATATAGAATCGAATTTAATCGGTGTTAAGAATAATAATACATAAAATGAAACGTATCGAATGAATGTCTATGAAAGAATGCCGTGCTCATCACCAAATATTCTTATGTCTCCCAGTTCGACGTATCGTTCTACGAAATATGAGTAGCACTCGTGAGTCATGACAGGGTGGTCCTAGCCTAGCGATAAACGAAACATCCGAGTGGTTACAGGAAGTCAGCGATTTAATTTGAATATAACTTTCAATTCGAAATTACGTAGGTTTATCAAAATTCAATCCAAAGCGTTTCATAAATGAAAGAAATATTTACGTGGCTCTAGTCTCATTGTCACCCAGTATACGTATTACTCATACATGAAATTTGAAAAAGCAAAGTGACTAATAATTTAAGAGAAACGGCAAATCTGGCAACGTTGCAAATATCAAATCTGGAATCACCCTATCCCAAAATAGGTGTACCCCAAATTTTGTACAATTAGGACCAGCAATTTACGAGATAATTCCAGACTTTTGGGCCACTCTGTATACAGTAAAGTATATTAAACTATCATGACCAGGTCTGATTAAGAAAAAAAAAATAACGCCAACTTTTAAATAGAAGGTAAAGAACATTTTATAATTGCAAATAAAAATGCCCTGTTGATTTTAAGACATTTTAAAACTAAAAAACTTGATTGTTATTGTTTTGCCAGGATGTTGTATAGGTACGTGATGGTAATAATTATAATAAAAAAATATGTGGGTAAACACATAAAGTCACTATTCGATTTATAGTGGTATGTACTTTCATTCATTGTTCGAATAACCTTTAATAGACCCCAACGCTAAGTCACCTTTGACCGTTTAAAGAAAAGCATGTGCACCTTGCGATTATTTTTTATTGATATCGTGCGCCAAGGGTGCCGCAAGGATATTTATGCATGCATAATGTGAGTGAGATCTTTTTACTTTCCTATCTGTATACAGATATAAGGAAAGTATAGGAATCATGATTTTTTTCGACCTCGAGTTTGCGACGGATTTTTACGTTTTGAGGTCCCCTGAATCCGTTTTGACTATTTTCGCGATGATGTCTGTGTGTGTGTGTGTGTGTGTGTGTCTGTATAACGCATAACTCATGAACCGATACACGTAAAAACACCAAATTTCAAACTTAAGCTTTGTTCCAGCGTCTAATGAGCTGATTAGATTTTGGGCAGAGTCGGAACATCTGGGGGGGTACTTTATAGGTGGTCATTTTTATATTTTATGGAATATATCTGTTATTTACGTTTGGGGAAGAAAATTCTTCAAATGAAAGTTACTTCTTATTTTATTATCTATAATTTTTGTTATATACAAAATTTTCCTAAAATGGTCCGTATTCGCGAAATTTGACAAAATGTAAAAAAATATTTTTTTTTATAAAAATTGTTCAAACAAAAGTTGTTTGTAATATAATTCTCTATAATTTTTATCCCATAGGTAATTTCTCTAAAATGGACCGTATTCGAGATATTTGAGAAAATGTGTAAATTTCGAAATTTGAAGAAAACTCAAAAATGGATAAAGAAAAAAACATTAAATTTTAAACTTAAGTTTTATTTCGGCCTGACGTGAAATGATTAGATTTTGGACAAAGTCGGAACATCTGGGGGGGTACTTCATGGGAGGCCGTTTTTATATTTTATGGAATATATCTGTTATTTATGTTTGGAGAAAAAAATTGTTCAAATAAAAGTTACTTCTAATATTATTATCTATAATTTTTGTTTTATGTAAAAATTTCCTGAAATGGTCCGTATTCGAAAAATTTGACAAAATGTGCAAAATTCTGATTTTTATGAAAATTGTTGAAATAAAAGTTGTTTGCGATATCGATCTCTATAATATTTGTTTATACATGATTTTTTTAAAATGGACCGTAATGGAAAAATTGTAGGAAAAGTGCTAAATTTAAATTTTTCAGTATTTTCATTTTCAATGAATATCTATAGAAAAATGTTTCGCGGTAGATGTATGTGGACAATGTATATATTTAGTTTATCCTCTAAACATTTATAGAGATGCTGCAATAGGTTGTACAAAATAACCGGAAAAAGCCTGTAATAACTAGATAGGAAAGTCATGTGTTGGACACATCAGATTTTTAAATACATAAGGAATTATTTACCTGGTACTGATTTAACGTTTATCTTGTTTATTTCATTTGTATTAGAGATGATAATGTAAGTCATATAATTTCCATGTTATGCTAAAAGACGAGGTCATAGCTCGTCGGCATCAACTACAAAAGAATTAAATGAGAGATATCCTTCTGGTCATTATTTATTCTTGTGACCGTGGTAACTATTAATTAATATTCATCATAAATTTATCAACTAAATTAAGTTTAAAAAAATACGTGAGGGGCGGGACTATTATCCAAACTCCCAGAGTAAGTAACAAACATATTTTAATTCAGCCTACCTCTCTATCTATATTGAATAACATTCATTTCTTATTACTTACTCGTTATTAAATATTTTTGAATTCCAGCAAGTTTAAAAAATCTTATTTCAATTATAAGAGCATCAAGAATAAGTAATATGACAGATCTCTGTACATTTACTTATTTAAAATGGAAACAGGTAAAGAGAGAGAGTCTGTGAGATTATTGACAAAGATACCGGACGAAAGTTATTTTTTTATAATTGGCAATTTGAGTCTGATATTTTTCCAATTAGCTGAAATACTGTCATGTTTTAGTTTCAATTATATCGTATCAATGATAAAGAGATTGTTTATATACTGTTTGACCCATTTAGAAGGATTTATCATAAAAAATTTATGATTGTTTATAAATGTTATCTATCACCACTTCTTTTTGTTCTATGACCAACAACAAAAAAATTTAAATGGGGTCTGAACTATCTAAGAAATAGAGAGATAGAAGAACATAAATACTCTTAGTAAATAAAAAATATTACCTTCATAAGTGCCGCCAGGGGGCGAAAAGAGCAATTGCACAAATTATTCTCTATTAAGGCTATTTTCGCGAGTCACTATTTTAGCATTATCCATCTATCTTAATTATTTATCATCAGTATAATTTTATTTTTTGCTGAAGAATTCAACGGAAACACCCTGATAATCTCCAGTCTTCTAATTTGTTTGTTACATCCTATTTTTTTAAATAAAAATTAAAAATGAGAGAGAGAGATATGCTTTATTGTCGTAAACAAATTTACAAAAATTTTATAGACAAAGCGTGTAACTTAAATACTAAACATATTATAAAAATAACTAAACAGCAGAAAAAACAAACAGAAACAAACAGACAAAATAGGAATAACAATTGCAATGGATATGCAATATCCGTCATTATAATTATTCTAATTTAATTTTTAAATTTAAATTTAAATATAAATATTTAATTATTTAATTAATGCCATTGTATGTGGAACTCAAATGTCTAAGGTACGTTATAAAATTCTGCTACTGTGTAATATGGTCTTTCTAGAAGAAAAGCTTTAGCCAGTCTTCGGAACTTATCGTATGTATTTATAGATTTTAATTCCATCGGAAGGTTATTATACAATTTTTTGGCATTGTAGGTAATGGAATGTTTTAATAGGTCAGAAGTGGGCATTGTTAAATAAACATCAGTCTCTAAATTTCTTGTAGGATATCTACGAGTCTGTCTTTCGGATAAATTTTGAATGTGCTTGCGAACTAAGCAGACGGATTCGAAAATAAATAGAGCAGGAAGGGTTAGAATTTTGAAATTTTTGAAGTAATTTTCGCAATGTGTCCTACTACTTAAACCAAATACATAGCGGATTGCTCTTTTTTGCAGTTTAAAAATAGATTCGAAAAGGTATAAGCTACAAGAACCCCAGAAAGGTAAACCATAGCATAGCGAAGGTGAGATTCGAATAAGGAAAAGTAGGTTATTAATGCAGTAGAAGGAGTCAGCTCTTTAGAAACCGATTTAATGGCAAAACATGCGGAGGATAATTTTTTTGCTAAGGTATCTATATGAGCAAACCATTTTAGAGAATCGTCTGTATAAAGACCTAAAAACTTGATTGAAGTCACCGTTTGGATCAGATTATTGTTTAAAGTTATAGGTTGTAAAGTACCTCTGTAAAACAATGCTACAGTTTTACTGGTGTTGAAACAAAGTCCATTCGAATCAGACCAGGACTTAATAGTCACTAGATCTTCACTTATGATAGATTGTAATGTCTGCATGTTAGAATTATTCCAGGTTACACTGGTGTCATCAGCAAATAAAGTAATTCTACCACTTATTCTTAAGTCTGTGATGTCGTTGATGAATAATAAAAACAAAATTGGACCTAATACTGATCCTTGAGGTACTCCACTGCTTATTGCTAGATTTGTAGAATCCTCACCATTCGCCCGCACCTGTTGATTTCTATTTTCTAGGTAAGTTTTAAACCATTGTAAAGGAGAACCCCGTATGCCATAAGTTTGTAACTTATTAATTAAAATATCATGATTTACACAATCGAAGGCCTTTGCGAAGTCACAAAATACTGAAGCGGTGAAAAGTTTATCATTAAGTGATGTGTATATTTCATTAAGAACGGAAAACATTGCGTCGCTAGTCCATTTTTTAGGTAGAAAGCCATACTGATGAGCTGTGAGGATGTTATGCTTGAAAAGAAAGGGCAAAAGACGGTTTTTCATTAGCCGTTCTACTATCTTCGATAAGGTAGGCAATAACGCAATAGGTCTATAGTTACAGGTTTTGGTTTTGTCGCCACCTTTATGAAGTGGGATTATTATAGCTGTTTTTAGACAGTTAGGAAAGAGACCAATTTCAAAGGATTCATTAATCAGTGAAGTTAAAATGTTGATTACTACATCCGGTATATTTAGAAATATTTTGGTGGACAGGCCATCAATTCCACAGGAAAATTTATTTTGGATGTTGTTTATGGTTTGCACTAGTTCATGCTTGTCTACTGGTCTTAGGAAGAAACTTTCAGTGATCCTTTTAGTAGGTAGGAGGAAGGAGAGAGCATCCTGACTCGGAGCTATGTTAGATTTGATATTTTTACTTACATTTATGAAATAATTGTTTAGTTCATCTGGGGTTCATCTGGGGCACTGTTTGAAGAACGGGTTTTATTCCTTAAGTCATTTATAATAGAGTGAATGAAATAGATATAAATAAAATTAAAAACTAATTGAGTTTTGTGGTAAACCGTTTTCCAATAATATTTTTATTTCGAACTCGTGAAAATATTTCTCTCTTTATCACATACCTGGAAACAACGGTGTGAAAATCTACCATATTTTGGTTTTTCTCCTGGTAATGGATTTTCATGTAGTAAAGGCCAAAACAATAATAACGTAAACAGTATTTCTAAATATATTTACTGCCAATTAAATATTTGTTTGTTCTTGTAATAATTAATCTTGTTTATTATTATAATAATATTTTATTTACAGGAATCTTCCATGCAATAAATTAAAATATGCTCGGACAAAGATGCCTGTTCGACAAAATAATAAACAGTAAGTGTATCGTAGCTCTTTTCGATATTTTACTGAATTGGTAAATATTTAAGGTTGCTTATTTCTGAACCTGGACAAGTAGAAGCAGCCGAGATATGTGTTGAGATTCAAAAAGAAAACAAACCATCGATATCTTTTGATGCAAATAATATCGGCAGAAGAATTGTAGACATTCCCTATTTTTTCAATCCATTATTTCTCTAAATAAACATTAGCCATTCGATTGTGACTTTGGCAATATGGAGAACACATAATTGGTATAATAATCTGCTTTAGACTTCTATGCAAAATGTGTAATCTCAGTACAAATTTGAACACTGAAAATCTAAATGCCATAATGAACATACCACAAATGTCTTTTTAATGAGTTGGCCAATTGGCCAGACTAAAAATATACAATTACATTAAAAAAAAAAAAAAAAAAAAATAGTAAAACTTACCTGTATGTGGCATTTTTTTGTTCCTTCCAGTAACAATGATTTCTGAAAAAAAAAAAGGCAAATTAGTGGCTAACTCTTAAAAGTAATTATATTTAAAGAACCTTGTGTATTTAATATTGACATGAATACAAAATTAAAGAGCTCAATCATTGGAAAATTGATGGTTTATTCAAATATCACAAAAATGCTATAATTTTTGATGAAAATAAATAATTGGATCTATATTATTCATTACAGCAATCACTAAACATTAATGCAATAAAAATGAAAATGGTAGATTTTCAAAAATAATACTGAAAAACAAATAATTTATTCTTTTCTCACGGAAATAAGAAGTAATTAGGTGCTAGGTCTGACCCATTATTTCTGTTTTGGGCATTCAAATACTCATTTGTTCCAGATCTTGTTTTTCGCGAATCTTTTGGAGAAATTGAGGCGAACAATCTGCACTGTACTATTCTGAAATAATAATAATACGCCCATCTTCCAGTGCTAAAGTGGAAACATACCCAGTACCAAAAAGAGTGGCGACCATCTCTATATTTCGATTTTTTTCATTAACGACTTTTGTTGGAGTCAAAGACTTAAAGTGATGATTGTTGTTTTTTTGTTTGGGATTATAGCAGTATCCATAGTTTCTTACATGTGATGATACTGTAAATTAAATTAGACCACGGTCAAAGCGATCCAAAGTATATCTGCACCATCCTACACCGTCAAGTTGTGACTAATCCACCAAAAAGAAAGCTTATAATCTTTCAACTTTCAAGTGTTAATAGCTTCACACCAATCTTTAAAGTTGCTTAAATATTCTTTAATTATTTTCCGAAAAAGATCAATAATTTTTCTTTAACTGCCATTTATCAATCGTATACGAGATTTGTCAAAAATAAAGGTACTTTATTTTTGGCCAAAATAATTTAGGTTTCAGATCATGCTCAACTTTTTATGAAGAATAATTTTTTTCTAAAATTAATAATAAAAAAAGTTTTTCATATATGTCGCTTATTACGTAGACACGAAAATTTGTTATAATTAATTTTAGGAAAATATTATTCTACATAAAAAGTTGTGCATGATTTAAAACCTAAAATACGGTCATCTAATATCAAATTTTATCAATTGTATACGAGGTTTGTCAGAAAGTACTTTACTCTTGAGTAAAATCATATTTTTAGAAAAACCTATATCAGGCGGTTGCATTTTCGGTTTCAGGCCGTGTATAAATTTTTATGAACCATAACTTTTTTCCTAAAATACAAAAATTTTTGATTTTTCTTAATTGTTTCGCTCCGTTATATTCTAAAAAAAAAAATAAAATACGTTTTGTAGCTAAAATTCTCAACAAAAAAAGCCAAAGCGTCCATGAAAAAACTGCTTATAATTATTATTTTCGCTCTATAATCAGAGTTCAATCAAACCAGATAATTATAACTACATTATTATAAGTTATACAAGGATATTGTCGTAAAAATTTAAATATGCCGTCGAAATTAATGTAGATCCGAATGAATAAGGGTGGAAAAATGCGTGATAGGGGATGCAAATGAAACTTAACTACCTGAATAATTTTAGTAGAACACGTTGCGCTTGTGATTTTGATTTACATTAATTTCATATTTTTCAGTATAAAGGGTAATCAATATTTAAATTTACACAAGCTATAACTCCCTACCGTAACAACCTGTATAATTATGGTCACGCTTTTTATGACTACTAATTTTTTCGTGTGTGCTGGTGATACGTTCGTGCGAATAACATTGCTTTTCGATAGGTTTTCTTTTAGATTAAAGTATTTAAAGAAAAATATCCAAGACGGGGAGATTTGAAGAAAAATAAATATAACTAATAATTTACCCACCAGTAACTAATTGTAATGAAGATAAATAAGCATAAAAAACTATTAAACATTTCATTCTAGTTGCTTACAAATTTAATTAGTGACATTTATCAAATCAATGCAGTAAAAAAGACCCAAATGTGCCCCCAATCACGACGTAAAAAATTGTAACTCTGCTAGTTTAAAATGTGTAAATTGTGCTAATCTCAAATCAAACCATAACATAAATATTTCTGTTGATCATGTCGCTTAGGAGAAAGAGGCGTTCCTCATGATCTGCTATAGTCTATTTTTATGTATGAGAGAGTAATAAAACAGCATTTCTAATGCAAAACTTAGTACGTTCATTTTAAATATTTTTACAGAATAATCTAAATATTTCCTAAAATTGTAATAAATGTACCTGAGCTATTACAAGTTTTGGGTCTTTTATTGGTCCTTTATAAACATAAGCTGTACAAAACAATAGAAAAACGTTTGGACAGGCCAAAAGCCCTGCGTATTAAAGATTACATAGCCGTATCTTAAGATTATTTTTAATAAGTACCTATTTGCCAATTTGGTTCTATTTTAATTACAAGAATTTCTTACAGTAATCGAATTATAAGTAGATAAATACCTTCCCAACAAATTTCACCGAAAATGCGATTATAGGTTTTCCATTTAGTAAGGAGGTTCAGGTTGTGTATTCTTGACAGTTTACTAAATGTCGTTTAGTTGCAACTTGCAAGGTGTAGTGTGAATTCTAGTGTGATCATGGAAAATTTGAAAGGGTCGCGTAAACGACAAAAAATCGGTCCTTTAACAGTTAATGAAAACACATTAATATTGAATTGTTTTAAATCATTTACAGACAAACATTTATGTAAAAGTGTTGATGACACAGTGGAATTAGTTAGTAGTACGCTTGGTGTTGGGAAATCTACGATTTACAGAGTTGTTAAAGAAGAGAAATGTGGCGAGTTTCAAACTGCACGTAAAGCTCCAGGAAAACCAAAATTTAAATTAGAAAATCTTTTGAAAGAAAGACTTCGAAGGAAAGTGCATGCGTTCTTCTTTAGAAAAGAATTTACGACAGTAGACAAAGTTCTTGCCACGGTTCGAGATGATACCCTGAAATGAGTCGAAGCACACTATGGAAACTTTTAAATGAAATAGGTTTTCTATGGAAAAAGCATTCCAGAAAGTCTATTTTAATAGAAAGAAGCGATATTGTAGTATGGAGAAGAAATTACTTAAGGACCTTAAAAGAAATGAGAAACCAAAGAAGAAATATATTTTATTTAGATGGATCAACGAGGGTCATAATAAACCAAATAAATTTTGGCAAGATAAAACTGTTATAAGTCGAAGATAGGCTTTTTTAAATAATTTATCTACTGGTTTAAATCCACCATCAGGAAAGGGGCGCAGACTAATAATAGTACACATCGGTAGTTCAGACGATTTTGTTAAAGGTGGTTTATTGACTTTTGAATCTACTCGTACCGATGACTACCGTGAGGATATGAATGCTGATGTCTTTAAAAAGTGGTTCGAACAAATTATAAATCTTCTTCCTCAGAACTGTATAATAGAAATGGATAATGCAAGTTATCACTCGAGACTTATAGAAAAAATGCCCACAACCAAGTGGTTAAAAAAAGATTTACAAAATTGGCTAAATTCAAAGAATATTAAGTTCCATCCCGGTTCTGTGAGAAAAGAACTGTATCATTTGTGTTCCCTTCATAAAGAGAAATTCAAAAAATATGAAATTGAGGAAATTGCAAAAAATCGTGGGATGACGGTGGTTAGATCACCACCATATCATTGCGAAGTAAACCCGATTGAACTGATATGGGCACAGATAAAGGGAGAAGTTTCAAGAAAAAATAATTCTTTTAAAATGAGTGATGTTAAACAGTTGTTTTTGGAGGCTGTAAATAATGTAAAGCCTGAAAACTGGGAAAAGGCAGTAAATCATACGATTAAAGAAGAAGAGAAAATGTGGAAGTTGGACAATATTACTGATGAAATGATCGAGCCACTCATTGTAAATATTGGTTGCGACAGTTCATCTTCTGATTTCGATTCTGATTTGGATTTGTAGGTAAGAAGCAGGGCTGGTATATCTAAGGGGGTCGCGACATAGACCCAGTAAATAGATGAGGGGGTGACTGAGGCTAGGGGGGAAATAGTAGTCAGCTTAAGTTGGCAACACTTTTCTGACGTTCGTTTGAACGAGCATCGTGCATAATAATGTCAATATGGTACAAGTGGAATGAACCACTGTTTTCCTCGTGGCTCGTAGTCCAATGTCGAATTAAAACTAAAAACATTTTGTACTTTTTTATATACCAAATTATGCAATTTGTTTCCACTTTATTTTAATGTTACATGAATAGGTACATGCGTTTGTGCTGTGGTAAATAAGTGTTCATGTGAAAATTATCTCTTAAACTACCTACATTGTGATTGCACTCATCTCAAAACTGAATGCTGTAAATCCAGGATTTAAATCTTTCATACCTAGTGTTGCTTGGGATAAATTTAAAAAAGGTGTTGGACAAAACGTTTACAACCTAAAATTGCATGGAAAACATGAAGAAGGAATTTTACCTTTATGACATTGTCTTTCAACATTTTTAAGTGACTGTGGTTTGGTGAATGGACTGTTACCACAGTCAAAAGATTCAAAGTAAAAAAAAGTGACCAAGTTCTAATAAGAATACATAAGTTGAATATGAAAATGTAATTACTTGATTTAAATGTGATTTAATTAAGAGTTAAATAGAGGTTTCATATAAACAAAGTGCTGTAAAATGTTAATAAATGCAAAACCATTATTAAAGAGAAATTAGTTATCATCAATAAGATATTTTGTAGTAGCTGGTCTCTATAAATAATAAACTTGAAAGACTGAATTAGTAGTCACTTTTACACTAGAAGTAAAAAAAAAAAATGTGTGGTTGAGACTAATTTATGTATTTAATAAAAACATGTTTAACATAAAAGCAGGTGTTATTTGAAATGTTTTATTTTAGTTTAATAATCTTTATAAATTGTGGGTACATTTGATCCGAATCTTGCAAATACTATAAAATGCATATGCTTCTATATGGTTAGTTTGGTTAGTATTGGAGTAGAAGCACAAAAGTTTTGAATAAAAATATAGATACCGGAATATTTTGCTTGATTACTAAACTTTGGATGTTTTTGTTGTAGTCTGCTGTTAACACTATTGTCCTGAAATATTAAAAAAAGCTAGACAAATGCTTGTCCAACTCTTTTGTCAGCTTTGTTAATCTATGCTACTGTTATTCTGCATGCAGACATTTTTTACTGGAGATTTTCTCTAAGAACTGTATTCAGTTTCAAATTTCGGCCAGTTTTAGGAAAGTACCTCTGTTGTAAAAGTATTTCAAATCCATCCTTTGTAAGATGTAGACAACAAATACATGCTAAAATGTATAGAAAACAAATCACAAGATATTACACAAAATTATTTAAATTAACTAAAAACATACAAATGAAGTGAATAATACCTACCAACAATTTAAAAAAACCTAAAATAAATAGACTTAAGGGACTGGAGCTCTAAAAAAGGGAGCAATAATTTGTTATGCATCATCTATAAGAAAATTATCTTCATCTCTTCAATTACCTTTTAAAAAAACAAAACTAAACAGCACAAAATTGAAAGTGATCTACTTTTCCCGACGTATTTTATGTACATCTGAGATTAATGATTTATTAAATTGAAATATTTTATCATAAAAATATGGGCATTTTATAATGGAAATGTCATTTAAGAAATGACATTGATTTTTTTTCTTATATTGGTAAACCTGGCGACTACAAGTTGCCACGTTGCCAGATCAATGGCGACTACTATGTGACTACTATTTCAAAAAAAATGGCGTCCAAAATGGACTCCTATGTCGCGACCCCCTTAGATATACCAGCTCTGGGTAAGAAGTAGTTTTTATATTAAAATTATTATTTATGAACGTAACGTTGTTTAAAAGTCAAAGTTTAAACCATTATACCTACATAACCCGTTTGACACAATGTTCTTAACATACCTTGTGGAAAAATAAAACATTTTAGAAAAAATTGCACTTTTTTACCTTCAGCTGTTTAGAAGTTATAAGCAGGTTAATTAGGTGAAAATATAAGTGTATACTCGAGGAATAACTTCAAAAAATATTTTAACTGTCTACTAAAAGAAGTGATACGCCTATGGATTACGAACGCTTTATTATTTAAATATTCTCTCATACATAAAAATAGACTTTTTATAATGCGTTTTATTTCGCCATTACGATAATTAAATATCTCCAGAAATATGAAATATTGGTATTTTACTGTTTTAAGTTCAACGTGGATTCAACATTCAGAACCAATTCCTCGTATATGGTCGTACCGGAAAGCCACTACTGGCTTTCTTTAAAATACGTGGATAATATGGAAAGAGATTTACGTGATAGCCACATACACACAGAGGACGTCAACAGATAATCTAATCACAGCATGGCGCACATTTTATTAAAAATAATTTTAATAATTTATTTCTGGGAACCAATCGTCGGTATGCGATTAAAGTTGTTATGATAATAATGATCTCGCGGTCTTAATGAAGCCACCCAGTAGCTGGAGGGCGACCGTAACGATATTTCAATAATTGAATTATTTATGTGATGTCTCCTTGGTAACAGGTAGTAAGTATGTAAGCGGATTTTTCCGTTTATATGATTGATAGGTATTTGATTAGCCGGTATAATCACAGCGAATATCTAAGATAGGTAGAACATGACGGCTTCTGGATTTAGAAGGATGCCGCTTTGAAAATGAGCAACTTTTGTTGCATATTTGAACAAAAATACTAAAAATAATTCTGATATCCCGCATAATTATAGTCTATTTTTATGTATGAGAGAGTAATAAAACAGCATTTCTGATGCAAAACTTAGTACGGTCATTTTAAATATTTTTACAGAATAATCTAAATATTTCCTAAAATTGTAATAAATGTACCTGAGCTATTACATGTTTTGGGTCTTTTATTGGTCCTTTATAAACATAAGCTGTACAGAACAATAGAAAAAGGTTTGGACAGGCCAAAAGCACTGTGTATTAAAGATTACATAGCCGTATCTTAAGATTATTTTCAATAAGTACCTATTTGCCAATTTTGTTTTATTTTAATTCCAAGAATTTCCTACAGTAATCGAATTATAAGTAGATAAATACCTTCCCAACAAATTTCACCGAAAATGCGATTATAGGTTTTCCATTTAGTAAGGAGGTTCAGGTTGTGTATTCTTGACAGTTTACTAAATGTCGTTTAGTTGCAACTTGCAAGGTGCAGTGTGAATTCTAGTGTGATCATGGAAAGTTTGGAAGGGTCGCGTAAACGACAAAAAATCGGTCCTTGAACAGTTAATGAAAAAACATTAATATTTAATTGTTTTAAATCATTTACAGACAAACATTTATGTAAAAGTGTTGATGATACAGTGGAATTAGTAGTACGCTTGGTGTTGGGAAATCTACGATTTACAGAGTTGTTAAAGAAGAGAAATATGGCGAGTTTCAAACAGCACGTAAAGCTCCAGGAAAACCAAAATTTACATTAGAAAATCTTTTGAAAGAAAGACTTCGAAGGACAGTGCATGCATTCTTCTTTAGAAAAGAATTTCCGACAGTAAACAAAGTTCTTGCCACGGTTCGAGATGATAAGGATTACCCTGAAATGAGTCGAAACACACTATGGAAACTTTTAAAAGAAATAGGTTTTCTATGGAAAAAGCATTCCAGAAAGTCTATTTTAATAGAAAGAAGCGATATTGTAGTAAGGGGAAGAAATTACCTAAGGACTATAAAAGAAATGAGAAACCAAAGAAGAAATTTATTTTATTTAGATGAAACTTGGATCAATGAGGGACATAAACCAAATAAATTTTGTCAAGATGAAACTGTTACAAGTCGAAGACAGGCTTTTTTTAAATAATTTATCTACTGGTTTAAATCCACCATCAGGAAAGGGGCGCAGACTAATAATAGTACACATCGGTAGTTCAGACGATTTTGTTAAAGGTGGTTTATTGACTTTTGAATATACTCGTACCGGTAACTACCATGAGGACATGAATGCTGATGTCTTTAAAGAGTGGTTCGAACAAATTATAGATCTTCTTCCTCAGAACTGTATAATAGTAATGGATAATTAATGCAAGTTATCACTCGAGACTTATAGAAAAAATGCCCACAACCAAGTGGTTAAAAAAAGATTTACAGAATTGGCTAAATTCAAAGAATATTAAGTTCCATCCCGGTTCTGTGAGAAAAGAACTGTATCATTTGTGTTCCCTTCATAAAGAGAAATTAAAAAAATATGAAATTGCAAAAAATCGTGGGATGACGGTGGTTAGATCACCATCATATCATTGCGAAGTAAACCCGATTGAAGTGATATGGGCACAGATAAAGGGAGAAGTTTCAAGAAAAAATAATTTTTTTAAAATGAGTGATGTTAAACAGTTGTTTTTGGAGGCTGTAAATAATGTGAAGCCTGAAAACTGGGAAAAGGCAGTAAATCATACGATTAAAGAAGAGAAAATGTGGAAGTTGGACAATATTACTGATGAAATGATCGAGCCACTCATTGTAAATATTGGTTGCGACAGTTTTTATATTAAAATTATTATTTATGAACGTAACGTTGTTTAACAGTCAAAGTTTAAATCCTTATACCTACATAACCCGTTTAACACAATGTTCTTAACATACCTTGTGGAAAAATAAAACATTTTAGAAAAAATTGCACTTTTTTACCTTCAGCTGTTTAGAAGTTATAAGCAGGTTAATTAGGTGAAAATATAAGTGTATACTCGAGGAATAACTTCAAAAAATATTTTAACTGTCTACTAAAAGAAGTAGTACGCCTATGGATTACGAACGCTTTATTATTTTAATACTCTCTCATACATAAAAATAGACTATAACAATTAGGAACGTTCCCAATTGGGCTAATTCTACGAGGATGTGCTGGAAATTTCTTGGGTTTTGGGCAAATCGAGTCTAAATAGCACTGCAGGATGTTTAACTATTCAATAACGCGCATGCGCAGTAACAAAATCAATCAATCAAATCCTTCTTTATTTGCAACAATAGCGTAAAAATAATAATTTGGTATATACAGGGCATTAGGACCAACTGAAAAAGAGGGAATTTTTTTTATATTCAACTTTTTGAAAAAATGTTTGAGCATTTGTATGTTTTTCTGTGACTTTTTCCTACTATGTTTTTTTATATTTTTAAAAGGAAGTGTAACCTAATAAACTGCAAAATGTCTATTAGGGAAGAAAATGAATAACAACTAAAACTAAGTATGAAGCTATTTTGAGACCAAAGAGTTTGGGACCAAAGATTTCTGCCCCGCATTAAAGGTTATGTCTTCAATTGACTTCATTCAGAGCAGGGGCGGTTTCTTCATTGGTTCATTTGTGCACTGAACACCCAGTTAAATTTCATAAAAATACATTATTTTAATATTACATAAATAACATAAGAATATAAATTTCATTTTAATATTTTTATTTTCATACGAGCTAATCTATATTTTTTTGTACATCATTGTCCTCTGGTTGATCGCGTCTCTGTGTCACAGTATACCTAAGTATACTCTGTCTGTGGCGCATTATGATGAGTGAGCCTAAAACGAGTGAGACGATATGTCGAATGCATATAGCTAAAAAGAGAAGACAACACGCCAACAGATCCTTTAAACTGTCAAAGAACATAGGGGAGGTGTGGGAGACTTGGTACCCTGGGAGAGTTGGGACAGTGTTATTTTTTTGCGTTAGGTTGCCACTGTGAGAGTGACCTTCAAACTGTTCAATCATTATTGTGTTTACATTCAGTCAAGCAGCGATAGTCGTATGTATATGGTGTTTTCTAAGTCTCAGATAGTGAAAAACGTTTTTGGTAATTAAAAGTAAGTTTTTTTTTTTGTATATTTTGCTTTATTTTTTAATAAATTATTCTTAAACAATAAAAGTTAATTGTGCATGTTGTTGTACCGTATTTTGTCTTTAAAATGTGATCTGCTGTTGTCAATTTACTCTAACCTAACAATATTTGGCGCTATTTTTAACTTCACCAGTCCGTCAGGGAGAGTTGGGACAATATTATAAGGGAGAGTTGGGACGTCCCAAGTCTCCCTGATTAAAGGTATATTCTTCTATTTTCCGTGTTGTAGGCACATTATTTTCTTATTTTCAGCTATGCCATTACGATACAAAAAAAAGGAAAAAAACCGTAGTATTCCCACGCAAATTATACAGCAGGCCGTGGAAGAATATAGAAATGTTGGAGGGCTAAGAAAAATTGCTAACAAGTATGACATACCAAAGACATCCCTAGCTAGGTACCTTAAGGCAGGCAACTTGGACAAACTTTTGGCAGTACATGAAAGTTATGGGTCGTCCTATCGACAATCTCAAATTTTTACCATTGAGGAGGAACAAATGCTTGTTAAATATATTATAACGGCCGCAAGAATGCACTATGGTTTGAGTAAAAATCAAGTTCGTCAATTTGCTTATCAATTCGCCCAGGCTAATGGAAAAAAAATACCGAAATGTTGGGAAAAAAATGAGAAAGCTGGAGAGGATTGGTGGAAAAGTTTTAAAACTAGGAACCCAACTCTATCAGTGAGAAAGCCAGAGGCAACTAGCCTTTCCCGCTGCACTAGTTTCAATCGGAAAAATGTTAATGAATTTTTCGATAACTTGGATGAAGTGGTAACCAAATATAAATTTCCGCCCAGTGATATTTATAACTGTGATGAGTCAGGACTTACTACAGTTCAAAATCCAGGTAAAGTGGTCGCTGAAAAGGGTGCAAAACAAATTGGTCAAGTTGTCTCTGCAGAGAGGGGAAGTTTAGTGACAGGTTTATTTACAATTAATGCGACAGGTCAGTGTTTTCCTCCTTTTTATGTATTTCCAAGGGTAAATTTTAAGGAATACATGCTGGCAGGCTCCTACCCAGGATCTGCTGGTGCAGCACACCCATCAGGATGGATGACCGATGTTAATTTTGCAATATATTTACAACATTTTTTCAAATACGCTAAACCAGCCGTCGACAGACCTGTTCTTTTGATATTTGACAATCATGATAGTCACATATCAATAGAGTCTCTACAGTTTTGCAAACAAAATAATATCGTCTTACTAACTTTCCCCCCTCATTGTTCACACAAACTGCAACCGTTAGATATTGGAGTCTACGCACCATTAAAAAAATATTATAGTGCAGAGTGTGATTCATGGATGAAAAGAAATCCTGGAAAGACAATTAGCATTTATGAAGTAGCCTCGCTCTCATCCCAAGCAATGATAAAAGCTTTTACACCGACAACAATTCAAGCAGCGTTTAAAAAAAGCGGAATTTTTCCCTTTGACCGTAATATTTTTAATGACGTGGATTTTCTGGCATCTGCTGTTACCGACAGGCCTAATCCAGAGGTATATGATGCAATTAGTTCAGAAGCGAACCTAGAAAACACAAACATTACAATTGACACCAATATTGAGGCAATTCCGTCCACTTCAAATGTTAGCGACTCAATAGATGTCATGAAGAAAAAAGTGCTGGTAACGCCTGAACAACTACGTCCGCACCTAAAAGCAGCAGCGCGCAAGAAACAAAATAAAGGGCGTAAGCCTGCTAAAACGCGAATTTTAACAAATACCCCGGTTAAAGATGCAATAATTGCTGAAATTGAGACTCGCCTTAAAAAAAAGGAAAGATGTGTATCTGTGAAAGCCATAAAAAAAGTAACAAAACGGCTAGTTTCATCATCCAGCGAAGATGAAAAGCATGATCCTATAGTTTATGCAGAATCTGGAGACTCTGATTTAGAATTCTCGGAGGAAGAAGAAGAAGAAGAAGAAGAAGAGAGCAATGATTCGCATCAAGAAGATATACATTTTTTGGAATCAGATTTTGTAATTGTTAAATGTACAGGAAAAAAAAGCGAAATACATTATGTGGGAAAAGTTGTTGGGTTAGCAGAGGATTATTTAGAAATAGAATTTCTAAGAAGGAAACATAAAACATTTCAATTTGATTTTCCGCCAGTTCAGGAAAAGCGGACGATTGCAATTGAAGATATTTTTAAAAGATTGCCACTTCCTATACAAAAGCCTGGTACTGCTCGTATCCAAAATATGGTAGAGTTTAAGGCAAGATATTTTCAAAATATTAAAGATTTACGATAAAATATCACGTTAAAATATTTAATATTATGATTTTTTTTTAATAATCACTTATTTTGTTTTATATTACCATTGTAGATACTTTTTTGGTAAAGTGTTGTTTTGAATTAAAATAGTTTTTTGTCTTTTTGGTCTTTATTTGGGTTGTCCCACCTCTCCCCATCACCGGACCCAACTCTCCCTTATAAAAGGGAGATATGGGACAAAATCATTACTTTATAAAAAAATTTATAGAAACATTAGTTGTTTAAAAAAATTAACAAAATGCTGTACATAGTTGGCAATTAAATGAAGGTATACGTACGTATTTTTATTTTATTAAAATAATAAAAATTAATCATTACAAAAATTTAAAACCAAAAAATGTCCCAATACTCCCACATCTCCCCTATTAATTGGCGCTTCGCTCACAAACAAGGTTGCCAAACCAGTGTTGCCAGTCTAGTACAATTCACACGTCTACTGGCACAGCATAATTTTGTAAATAACCATAGGAATAGAGTAAGGGTTATATTTTAATATTTTATCATTCTATTTGTTTTATTTTGCATAATAATTATTTTTCTTTAATTATATTTGACCATAAATATGAGACACGAGAAACTGCCTGAACACTAGTTCTTTTTGGTCTTAATAGGTTGGCAACATTTTTCGTTAGAAATTTGTCAGTTCTATGATCGAACTGTCACTTTAGAAAAAAAAATAACTTGTTTTTTTTTCAGCACTTACAGATTTAATTTTTGGAAGAAGATGGACGTTGGGATTTAAATAGTGTTGAGTAATAATTAGTTTCCGAGCTTTTTGTTTTGTCCAAGGCCTCCCGTGCTAATGTTTATGTTACTTTTATTTTGGATGAACCTGGTTTTTGACAAAATCTGAGGCAAGTGAGACGCCGAGAGATAGTTTCTTCCACGTGTTGCTGGATCCCGGTAGCAGAGAAAACTCTCAAAAGAGGTAAGTCATTTCCTTTGCTGCTCCTGAATTTTCTTTGTTTGGCAAAACACTCATATTTTAATATATATAGGGTTTTTCCCGTGGATGAACAAGAGAGCCACATCGACCGTGGGTGGTTATTCTCGGAAAGCTACAGAATGGAATTCTGTCTTGCCAATATGCTGGTCTAATTTATTTACCCTGTGAAGCAGAGATTTCTTTTTTATTTCAAACGTTATTACGATGGTCCCGTGCCCCAAGCAGTCCTGTAACATGATGAGCTTCGGTGTGCAGTGTGTAGCCTAACAGAGGGCTCTTTCTAGTGTTCTAGTGCCGTGTAAAATTATTGGAAAAAGTGAACACCCATTTTAAATTACCACGAACTGCCACTGAACTGAACTATTATTACCCCTAGAAGAAACTTACAAAACTTATTATTTAATTAGAGAAATAATTGAATATTTATTGCTTCGGCCAAAAAAGTTACAGTTACTATTTATTTATTAAATGCCTCCTATAAATCATGAGAATTCACAAATTGAAAATAATTTCCCCTCAAAAATTTCTCGAAACCCCTCTGATCCTATAGCTATTAATATTAAAATGATCACCTCATATTAATCAAAGATTATACATGATTTACGCACGTGGCAGTTCTTAAATCATTTCTTCAGGCTCGAAAACAGGTGAGACCCGAAGAATGAAAATAATAATTTGGTGGTGGCCGCATTTACGACTTAAACGACATTGCGATTTTATATCGCACTTAACATCTTGAATTATTGATTTCCAATTTACATAAACACGCATACTTATTACGTACTTGATACTTGATTTCGGGTGGTACTCATTAAGACCGTTTCCTTTTCATTAAGTCATTTATAAATTAAAGAAGAATATAGTGGGTAGATGAAATCTTTAAAATTGTAATGTTGTGCAGTTTTGTAATTAAAAATATACCGCTGGAACAAGAGGAAAGTTTTTGTTTTTTGGAAAAATATGCATATCAACACTGGAATTAAACACATCAAAGTTAAAATCATTAAAAATGTTCTGCCTAAAAAATAAATCTAGATTTTTAAATATTTAGAATTTTTTTTCCAGAAAAGAAGAGCTTCTAACTTTTAACGCATCACTGTAATTTGATAAAATTCTCTGAGAAATGATAAGCGAATCCAACATAATGTCTATTATATTGCCTATTAAATAACAGTGGCGGCTTGTGAGGTAGTGCCACTGTGCCATGGCACTACCTTATTTTTGATGCAAAAATATATTTTTTACTTTTAAAACGTTTTATCTTATTTTTATTTTAATTTATGCTTTTGAAAAGTTTTGAGTATTTTATTGGCAAAGTTTATAGTCTATTTTTATGTATGAGAGAGTAATAAAACAGCATTTCTAATGCAAAACTTAGTACGGTCATTTTAAATATTTTTACAGAATAATCTAAATATTTCCTAAAATTGTAATAAATGTACCTGAGCTATTACATGTTTTGGGTCTTTTATTGGTCCTTTATAAACATAAGCTGTACAGAACAATAGAAAAAGGTTTGGACAGGCCAAAAGCCCTGTGTATTAAAGATTACATAGCCGTATCTTAAGATTATTTTCAATAAGTACCTATTTGGCAATTTTGTTTTATTTTAATTCCAAGAATTTCTTACAGTAATCGAATTATAAGTAGATAAATACCTTTGTAATTTGTTAATTTCACCGAAAATGCGATTATAGGTTTTTCATTTAGTAAGGAGGTCCAAGTTGTGTATTCTTGACAGTATACTAAATGTCGTTTAGTTGCAACTTGCAAGGTGCAATGTGAATTCTAGTGTGATCATGGAAAATTTGAAAGGGCCGCGTAAACGACAAAAAATCGGTCCTTTAACAGTTAATGAAAAAACATTAATATTTAATCGTTTTAAATCATTTACAGAAAAACATTTATGTAAAAGTGTTGATGACACAGTGGAATTAGTTAGTAGTACGCTTGGTGTTGGGAAATCTACGATTTACAGAGTTGTTAAAGAAAAGAAATATGGCGAGTTTCAAACAGCACGTAAAGCTCCAGGAAAACCAAAATTTCAATTAGAAAATCTTTTGAAAAAAAGACTTCGAAGGAAAGTGCATGCGTTCTTCTTTAAAAAAGAATTTCCGACAGTAGACAAAGTTCTTGCCACGGTTCGAGATGATAAGGATTACCCTGAAATGAGTCGAAGCACACTATGAAAACTTTTAAAAGAAATAGGTTTTCTATGGAAAAAGCATTCCAGAAAGTCTATTTTAATAGAAAGAAGCGATATTGTAGTATGGAGAAGAAATTACCTAAGGACTATAAAAGAAATGAGAAACCAAAGAAGAAATATATTTTATTTAGATGAAACATGGATCAACGAGGGACATAAACCAAATAAATTTTGGCAAGATGAAACTGTTACAAGTCGAAGACAGGCTTTTTTAAATAATTTATCTACTGGTTTAAATCCACCATCAGGAAAGGGGCGCAGACTAATAATAGTACACATCGGTAGTTCAAACGGTTTTGTTAAAGGTGGTTTATTGACTTTTGAATCTACTAGTACCGGTGACTACCATGAGGACATGAATGCTGATGTCTTTAAAGAGTGGTTCGAACAAATTATAGATCTTCTTCCTCAGAACTGTATAATAGTAATGGATAATGCAAGTTATCACTCGAGACATAGAAAAAATGCCCACAACCAAGTGGTTAAAAAAAGATTTACAGAATTGGCTAAATTCAAAGAATATTAAGTTCCATCCCGGTTCTGTGAGAAAAGACCTGTATCATTTGTGTTCCCTTCATAAAGAGAAATTAAAAAAATATGAAATTGATGAAATTGCAAAAAATCGTGGGATGACGGTGGTTAGATCACCACCATATCATTGCGAAGTAAACCCGATTGAACTGATATGGGCACAGATAAAGGGAGAAGTTCCAAGAAAATATAATTCTTTTAAAATGAGTGATGTTAAACAGTTGTTTTTGGAGGCTGTAAATAATGTGAAGCCTGAAAACTGGGAAGAGGCAGTAAATCATACGAATAAAGAAGAAGAGAAAATGTGGAAGTTGGACAATATTACTGATGAAATGATCGAGCCACTCATTGTAAATATTGGTTGCGACAGTTCATCTTCTGATTTCGATTCTGATTTGGATTTGCAGGTAAGAAGTAGTTTTTATATTAAAATTATTATTTATGAACGTAACGTTGTTTAAAAGTCAAAGTTTAAACTCTTATACCTACATAACCCGTTTGACACAATGTTCTTAACATACCTTGTGGAAAAATAAAACATTTTAGAAAAAATTCAACTTTTTTACCTTCAGCTGTTTAGAAGTTATAAGCAGGTTAATTAGGTGAAAATATAAGTGTATACTCGAGGAATAACTTCAAATAATATTTTAACTGTCTACTAAAAGAAGTGGTACGCCTATGGATTACGAACGCTTTATTATTGTAATACTCTCTCATACATAAAAATAGACTATAACTGATTCACTGGTAGTTTCTGCATTATAGAGTAACAATAAAATGATAGTTCCCAGTTCCAATAACTAACCAAATTCTACTGTGATTAATCTGGAACCTTTTTGCCTTACTATATATTCAGGCTCGTTATTTAGGCATATTAGTGCCACTGGTGGGAGGCAGTAATTGATTTACTGGTACTATAATAGTTATGGGTGTTTACAGTTCCAACAAATGGTATCACTGAAGTAATAGTTACCTCAAAAGAATCATTAAAGTAGCCATACTTAATAAAGTAGCAGTATTAGTACCAGGATCTAAAGCTTTGTAGCAAAATCTAAACAGAAACAATCTGGTATATACCATGGGTGTTACTTACTTGGGTAGTGAGAGTATAAGTTGAGTTTATCATTACTAAAGTCAATAAGAAATTAACATTTTTCGTGTATACTCGTATATTTTACCAAATTAAATCAATTTTTGAAGAAGCCGGTAGGATAGCTTCCCAAGTAATGAAAACTCTTTACCCGAAAGGAATTTGACAAATCTTTTAATGAAGTTTCACATAATAAATATCTAATGCAATAGTAATTTAGTTCATGAATAATGATTCGTATTTTCCTGAAATAGGAAAGCCAAAACTACGGGAAACTCAACAGGATTGAAGATTCCTTCCGGTAAAGGACGACGTCTAATTATAACTCATAGTAGGGTCTATTCTGTAACAATTCCTTTATATTTAACGGCCTTTAAAAATATTTTTTTCTTTACTTCCGTCATTATTTAAACGGATCTTTAAAATACATTAGACGACTATCTTAAAGAAATCTGTTTAAATAATGACAGAAGTAAATTAACGAATACAAACATATTTTTAAAGGTCGCCAATATTTTTAAAGGCCGTTAAATATAAAGGAATTGTTACAGAATAGACCCCATTGGAAGTGATGACGGGTTTTCAAAACGTGGTTCTTTAATAATTCAATCTAGAAAAAACCGGAGACTACCATGAAGATATGAGCGCTGATGTTTCAGTTATAGTATCTAATGCTGGATATATTGTAACAAAAATTTGACAAAATACCTTCACCACAACTAAAAAATAGGCCTCTATGGAAGGGGTTTCTTGTGAATTAAAAAAATCAGCAGAAAAAGGAAATTGTTTAATAATAACCCACAATGGAAGCACCGGTGGACTTTTATCAGATGGTTTATTAATGTTTGAGTTAAAGAAAACAAGACTACTATGAAGAAATTTATGGGCCTGTGTTTGAAAATTGATTTCAGAACATCACGGTGGATTAAAGGAGTCGCTAACTACTACAAAATGGAAAAAAGAAGATATTTCAAAATGGCTTCATACTGAAAACATTATCGTGCAGTCCTTCTAAATCCTTAAAAGCAACATAAAAACAAATTCTATAAATATAATATGGACTAGATAGTCAGAGAAAAACGAATTGAAATTTTCAGATTGCCTCCTTACAAAGGAAAAGTTAAATCCCACTGAACTGATCACAATAAATTTGTTTTTAAAGGCAGTTTCATATATAAATGGAAAATATTGGAGACAATGCATTGATCATGTTAAAAAGGTGGAAAATTTATTTTGGAAAGTGAATGTAGCAATGGAAAACTTAACAGACCCTATAACAATTAATCTCAGAAAAGACCATGATAAAGATACCAGTAATTATAGTGAATACAGTGACTTTTAAAGATAGTTCTTGAACTTTTTATATTACTGAAATGTCAATTGTAATGTCAAAAGAATAAAAAATTTTAATCCTATTAAGAACATATAATCTTCCTTGTTATTTATTGGTTATATTTAATTCATTCAATATTAATGTTCAACAATAAGATTTTTGTAAATAATATAACTCTTTCCATTCAAAATTTAATCTATGAAGTGCGTATGTGTATACCATTTTATATACCGCGACTTTATTTATAATATAGAAACTTATTTTGCAAAGTACGCCAATGGAATGTGACGTTATATCCCCACTTTTATAACGCTAGTTAAGTCTGTTCATGTTATGATTAGAATTATTCTAGGTATTAGTAATATTTCTTCTATTATAAAATAATTAAATTTGAAATAAAAAGAAATTTAATTCAACCGTAGAAAAAATGGTGTGTACAACATGTGTAATAAGCATATTGCAGCTCTCGAGTACGTCTCGAACTGCAAACTTAATACACACAAGTTGTTATAATCAAGTTTCATTTTGGCTTGAATATGTAAAATTATATACTAATTTTAACTAAATTGAGAAAATAAATCAAAAACTTACCGTACTATTTATTAGCACACCATCCGCTACACGCCAAAACTTGATGCACAAATAGGTCGCAGCAGCAGCACCGGCAGGATTCGAAGGCCTCGCAGCAGGACGAAGGACTCGCAGGACACGGTACGCGGCGCCAACGGAACACCAGCGGCCGCTGTGACGTCCACGGTATTCTAAACGGTCTTCTTCTTCCGATTCGGAATAACCGTGGCTGGAAGCGTGTGCGTGCGAGGGATGTGCCATCATCCCGCCCCTTTTTGGGCCAGCCCTATTACTATGTCGCATTTGAGTCGGTGTTTTTATCGGGTATGTCGGTCCTAACGAGTCTTTTCCTCGATGGACGATGGGCCTTTAATTGTCCTTACGCACTGTAACGGAAAAATACCATTTTTCAGTAAAAATAATTACTTTTGTCTAAATAGAGGGTGTCCCAATGAAAAGTAGCCCATAACTTTTAAAGAAATTGTAGAAACGTGCGATTTTTGCTATAAGTTTTGCTTCAGTGACACAGAAATTATGTATTACCTATATAGGGCATTTTTTAAAAATCTCCTCTTTTAAAATCACCGTAACCAAATTTTATTAAATGGAAACGGGCTACTTTTCATTGGGACAGCCTGTATATTAATAATTTATTAAATGGGTTAAAAAATAATTACGTTGCAATTAATTTTTGTCATATTTTCAACTTAAATAAGCTCTCAAATAGAGATTCACACAGATATCAAATTTAGTATATTAACTAGAATGAATAGGCTTTATCAGTTCATAAGGTTCATATTTGTTGTGACAGGGTGGTACTAAATTTCTTCATATTTTTCTAAATAACATAAATGATAACTATACCACAGCTTATACAATACAGCTAAAACACTCTCTTGGCGGCAACGGTTTGCGTCGATCTCGTTGCGCATCGCTTAAGCTCCGCCTTCGGAGGGAAAAGACGGTTTTGGCGTTCAGAAGCGTACTTAGGTAAGGTGTTGAGTCGTGCGTATAATTTCGTTGATTGTATAATTTCGTGGAGCCTATAATTTCGTTGATTTTGTTTGAGTTAAAGGTACTGTTATTATTTTGGTGACTCTTTAGCTGTGAGTAGAATGAGTAAAAAAAAAAAGAAATCATTCTGTTTGTGCAGTCAAAAGCTGTTTTAATAAGGGTTATACCTGCAAGAAAACATTCTTTAGTTTTCCCAAGGACCCAAACCAATAAGTACCACATTATAAGAAATGTTCATTGTTAAAAATATCATTTATACAGGGTGTCCCATTAGTGCGTTATTGTTCATTATTTTGTTATAGACACGCAAAAAAGTTTTAAATAAAAGTTATATGGATTTGAAAAATACCTACATATTTTAAAAAGTTCTTTGGATATACAGGGTGTCACGTTTTTGTCTGGCAAATTAAAATGTATGTTTTTTAAATGGAACACATTGTATTTTATTTTATGATGAAATTATTAACACCCTAAATTATTGTAAAGACGAGTTGCTACAGAAAATTTTTATCAGGTATGTGTGTGGTTACCTTTTAATAAAAGCCTTGAGGATCCACTACTGTGATACCTGTCTTATATATAACAAAGAACACGTTGAATTAGATGATTTTTCTTCTTATTGATTTTTAAAGGCATTTAATAACGCCAATTCAGAGATACATTTGGAAATCTGCAACTGTCAAATGATGAATTTGTAGAACTAATATTCAATATTGAAAAGATATTTCAAAATAATTTTGAAGAATTGGCTATAAAAAATAACATTTGTACCACACTTTTAGAATTAATTAACCCAATACCCTTTAGTCATCCATGCTAACGTTTTTCAAAAGAATATAACCTATTTTAATGTATGTTTAATCTCAATAACTAAAAAATATACTGACAATTAGTTTGACAGAATTGCCATTTATTTAAAATTTTAAAAATAATAGCAGTCGGTTGATCAAAATAGGAACGGTGATTGACGAATTTATTTTTTTTTGCAGTGTTCTTACTACCTAGAATGAATATGAAATATATTCGTTCAATTAAAGGCAATGTACTTTTTCGTTTTGTAATCTGTGCATGGATATTAGCCAATCTACGCACATACTACAGAACGAAAAAGTACATTAAAATTTTTGTGTAGACTCGATGAATAATAGCATTTTTGTTTTTATTGTGTCCACATTTAAAAAAAAAATTTTTTAATCAAACTACATGATACTAATTTAATTACGAGTATTAAAACTAAAGTCCTGAAAGTTTCGGTGAAGATGAGGATAGAGCATCTGCCTTCCACGCTAAAAGCCCGGGATCGAATCTAGGCCGAGGACTAATTATTTTTTCATGTTTATTTTATTTTATAAATTAGCCAACTTCGTAAATTATTTTAAAATTAGTTATTTTGTCTAAATAACCTAAAATCATTTTTTAAATTTGTAGATTTTCGTTAGTGGGTCGTAGAAAAAATATACTGACCATATCGAGTGGATTGTTCATATCACAATCAGACGATTGAGTACTCCGCCTACGACGTCGTGCTCAAACTTCGTCTTTGTGTGATATGGCAATCATATCCACCCTTGTTGAACAAACTACTATTTATTTGTTTTCTTGGTTTAAGTTTTACATCAGAAATAGGAACTAAATTAATTTACTTTTCAAGTTTTCTTGTAAAAATCGATATTACTTTCTCCAAGTACAAATTTAGTACCTACCTAAAATAAGTAATAATTATGTAATTTCGTGTAATATTGTAATTCAAATTTCACATTACTATAAAGGTTCAAAATTCCCTACTTCGGTATGGTCAGATAAAAATTGAATATATTATATTAATAAAAACTGTCAAAGTATTACTTCTACAAATCTGTATTTCAATTAATAAGAATACATCTAAATATAACCAATATTGTTAAAATAAAAGCACAAATTCTTTATAATTCCAAAATACCATAGAGTTCCCAGACCTCAGTCGAAGCATTCGTTTATTTAGGTATAAACCCTTTGCGCGATGAGTAACATTGCCAGACACACGGGGTACTACTTGATTTGCATCCACGAGCGTGACAAAATTATTTAACAATTGAAGCCCTTGGTGTAAAAAGGATCCAAGCCACAAATTGTCGTGAAGTGACTGTTTTAGCTCAAAACATTTGTTAACGAGGATTTTACTAGCCACATACAAATTATTCAACCTCTAATTCGAAAGATGTGCTATTTTTCGTAATATTTATATTTAAATAATTTTTTAATTATATTTGACAAATTTAAAACAAATTAAAAATTTAATTTCCCAAAACTTACTTAATATGGGATGTAACCAACCTCATTACGCCAAGGTTTTCAATTTTTTCAATAATAAAAAAATATTTTAATCCGGGCTCGACTTTTCCTTCGAATCTAACAGAGATAGCACCATTCCGTCTTGCTTGGTTCTCGACCGCCAGATCAAAGACGCCGACACGGAGTTGTGGAGCTGTATTGTATAAGCTGTGACTATACCTCATTTGTGGCGATTTTAATTTGCCACAAATAATGTGTTTTAAAGATACTATCGATAATTACTACAAACCAAACAATTATAGTGATCCCAGTTCTAGTTTATTTTCCTATCCAGATAGAAATGATTGTACGCTAAGAATTCCGTGAGTAGTAAATAACAAATTCAACGATAATTATTTTTGGCGAGTAGATTATTTTACCAAATATTAAAAAATCTTGCTATCATTTCTATAGAGTGTAACTTTTTAAAGCAACTTGAAATGGAAAATCTTCCAAAAAGTCTAATTTTTGTAAAACTTTACCATCATGTATCATGATCATGTATTATCTGTTTTAATTTTGAATAAATCTTTTGTAAGTTTGAAACTGTTTTTATTTTGTTACTGTTGTTTCGTATTATATTGTTATGTGAGCCATTTCATTATTCAGTCATGCTCTAACCCTACAAGTCCCTCTCTGTTTTATTTGGCCTTTGAGGCTCAACTTGCCCGATTATTATACATAATTAAACCCCTTAAGACCTTTCTATGGGACGACTATGGTGGAGACACTTTCGCGAACATTCCAGAGTCAACGAGATACTATTTCTAGAACGTGATAACGTTTCTGGTACATACTGACAATTTTGGTGGGGGAGCATTCTAGACCACCAATTTGTATATAAATTGGTGGAGGAGAGCCATCAGAATCAGTTGTTATATGGACAGTGAATATAAATAGTAATTAGTAGATAGACAGTGGTGAATATAAATAGTGATCAGTCTAAAGACGGAAGACATTTTAAACGAATTTTAGGTACATAAGCCCTTCATTCACAGAAAAATAATATTTTAAAAAATGTTACATAGGCCCTTCATCCACTTGTGTCTTCAATTGTTATTGTCCTCCCTGAAAAACTAGCTGAAAAAAAAACAGGGTTTTAAAAAAACATTTTTTGTCTTACTATATTGAAGAGTTATTTTGGCGGCATTATCCTACGTGTCTTATTTTACCCTAAATTAAAAACCATTTAGTAATTATTATCGCTTAAGACGGCTTCCTAATCGAATCGGAAATATCGTCAGCCAATGCATTTTCTGAAAGGGCCACACGCCGCCAATGAGGCGCGCGACTCTTCATCGTCGAGCCAATGGGGGGCCCGAACTGTCGGGGTGGCACGCGCGAAACACCCTCGATACCGGGAGAGCCCCGGCCAAAGTCCGTAACGCTGTCTACTGTATATCCGGACGCAGTCGCTTCTTCGTTTCTTTCACACTTTTTTGATCGTTACTGTGAGTCGAGAAGAAGGGATGGAACCGCGGAAGGCGTATCCAAAAACGCCGTTACGTAAACCTGTCAAAGATAAAATAATTGTGCTATTGAATTTTTCCATAAACATTTTTATTTGGTTATTAGAATTATGTTAAATTGTTTAAGAAAAGTATATTACAATATTTATAACCGAAACACGTACATTTTCACTCAAAATCACCGAAAAGGCTATAAATTCTAATAAAATAATCGAAATCATCACGGAAATCCAGAAATCATATTCTAAAATCAAACTATAAACGATATAGACCTAGCAGGTGTTAGATTAAAAAAAACAAGTTAAAACTAAAAAAAAGTCGATAAGAAACAAGTGAGAAACTAAAAAGAATCGATAAAAAACAAGTAAATACCCCAAAAAAGGACATTTGAATATTCAACAAGAAAATTTATAAAATTATACATGATTTACAATATATTCGTACATGATGATTTCAGTGAAATCAAGAAATGTCCAAAATTTGAGAAGATTTCGACGAAATTACCAAAATAATATATAGGAAATCATGGGCGATTTTGGAGAAAACATGTGATTTTTTGGTGATTTTCCAACTCATCTAAAATAATAATAATAAAAAGAATTTAATGACAATTTCACAAATTCTTTTTTATTATTATTATTATTAATAATAATAATAATAATATTATTATTTTTTTGTTTAATTAAGCACTTAATTACAAATAATTATCTTTTATTCATTTATTGTGTTCTCAAAATAAAATAAAATTTATGTGTCTGATCTTTAAATGACTTTTATTCAAAAAAAATTATGTAAGATATTTCAAATATTATGTTTCCGAGTAGGAAATTGCAAGATCTAACAAAATCAAGAAAAAAAATTGGGGTTACTATTTAAAAAATTGTCAATGACGTCACTACCCAAAAATGGGAAGTGGGGGAAAATTTAATTCGACTTAAAAAATTGCGCTTTGAGTAAACAAAATTGACCTGTCGAGCATTTTTTCGAAAAACCAACTACTTCCATTATAATGAATTTATTCCTTTCATTTGAACCATGCTGTATATATGTAGTTTGTAAACTAATAATACCCAATATGATTAAAGATAAATAAGATAAAAAAGATAAAACCATAAAATTCAATAAATTTAAAATATGCCTATCTACAATAATTAAAAATAGTACACATTATAAATTAAACCTAATTAAATATTTTTGTTTTTTTTTTTTTAATTTTGTTACTCGCATACCTATCTAAAATAATTAAAATTATTAAATAATATAATAATAATTTATAATAATAAAATATTTTTTAATTTTCGTACATATAAATAATGGGAATACAAAAGTCTAGGCTAGAAATAGAATTCAATTGTTTCTCTAAAATAATTTTTTTTACATGACTTGTAAATTTGACTGTCATTTAATTTAAATTCGTAGTTTTTTAAATTTTTTGTGCTAGAGCTTTACCCGTTTCTGCAAATTGGGTATTAAACTCATTCGAGATAGACTTTGGTTGGGTTAAAACCTGATTTTTTTATTGAATTAATTTTAATTTATTTTTTTTTGTTTTTAGAAATATTCTGAATTAACTTCCATAACTCATTATTATTTTGATTCTTATTAATTTTATTTTTATAATAGTTTTGTTCTGCTTTATCAATCAAAGATTTTACTTTATTTCTATAACGTTTGTATGTCTGCTTTAGCTCTAAGTCATTAGATTTCTGTATTAATTTTTTGTGCAATTTATTTTTTTAGAAAGCATCTGTACGAAATTGTCTGTTGCAGAGTCAGGATTCGAGTCTTGGTAAACCGAACAACACCTATCTCTTTTGATCGACTGTATAAGTTTATGACAATTAACGCTATTAACATATTTTGGTTCTTTGATCAAAAATTATTTGTAAGGCAATGGTCAGTAATAACTGGCTGAATTACAATGGGTATTAAATTATCTGTTTGGGTGTAGGAGTTAGTTGTAACATATACATGATCTAGACAAGCTTTTAATCGTGTTTGATTATTAATTTGATATTATTTATAGAATTGGTTCTTTACCTTTGTTGCAATCGGGTATTGACAATTATTGTTGATGAACCAGGAAATTTAGGATTTTTTCCGGGGTTTTTGTGAAGGCTCTGATATAGGAAGAACCGAATTTTGGGTCGTTGGGTTTGATTTTATAATTTTGTCACCGTTTTCTATTTCTATGAGATCTTCGTAGTCAAAAGACTCCTCATCAACGTAGAGTACTCCGTTTTTTATGTAGCAGTCATTCTTTCCATAATTTCTTGCTATAGTCTATTTTTATGTATGAGAGAGTATTAAAATAATAAAGCGTTCGTAATCCATAGCCGTACCACTTCTTTTAGTAGACAGTTAAAATATTTTTTGAAGTTATTCCTCGAGTATATACTTATATTTTCACCTAATTAACCTGCTTATAACTTCTAAACAGCTGAAGGTAAAAAAGTGCAATTTTTTCTAAAATGTTTTATTTTTCCACAAGGTATGTTAAGAACATTGTGTCAAACGGGTTATGTAGGTATAAGGGTTTAAACTTTGACTTTTAAACAACGTTACGTTCATAAATAATAATTTTAATATAAAAACTACTTCTTACCTACAAATCCAAATCAGAATCGAAATCAGAAGATGAACTGTCGCAACCAATATTAACAATGAGTGGCTCGATCATTTCATCAGTAATATTGTCCAACTTCCACATTTTCTCTTCTTTAATCGTATGATTTACTGCCTTTTCCCAGTTTTCAGGCTTCACATTATTTACAGCCTCCAAAAACAACTGTTTAATATCACTCATTTTAAAAGAATTATTTTTTCTTGAAACTTCTCCCTTTCTGTGCCCATATCAGTTCAATCGGGTTTACTTCGCAATGATATGGTGGTGATATAACCACCGTCATCCTACGATTTTTTGCAATTTCATCAATTTCATATTTTTTGAATTTCTCTTTATGAAGGGAACACAAATGATACAGTTCTTTTCTCACAGAACCGGGATGGAACTTAATATTCTTTGAATTTAGCCAATTCTGTAAATCTTTTTTTAACCACTTGGTTGTGTGCATTTTTTCTATAAGTCTCGAGTGATAACTTGAATTATCCATTACTATTATACAGTTCTGAGGAAGAAGATCTATAATTTGTTCGAACCACTCTTTAAAGACATCAGCATTCATGTCCTCATGGTAGTCACCGGTACGAGTAGATTCAAAAGTCAATAAACCACCTTTAACAAAACCGTTTGAACTACCGATGTGTACTATTATTAGTGTGCGCCCCTTTCCTGATGGTGGATTTAAACCAGTAGATAAAATATTTAAACAAGCCTGTCTTCGACTTGTAACAGTTTCATCTTGCCAAAATTTATTTGGTTTATGTCCCTCGTTGATCCATGTTTCATCTAAATAAAATATATTTCTTCTTTGGTTTCTCATTTGTTTTATAGTTCTTAGGTAATTTCTTCTCCTTACTACAATATCGCTTCTTTATATTAAAATAGACTTTCTGGAATGCTTTTTCCATAGAAAACCTATTTCTTTTAAAAGTTTCCATAGTGTGCTTCGACTCATTTCAGCGTAATCCTTATCATCTCGAACCGTGGCAAAAACTTTGTCTACTGTCGGAAATTCTTTTCTAAAGAAGAATGCATGCACTTTCCTTCGAAGTCTTTCTTTCAAAAGATGTTCTAATTGAAATTTTGGTTTTCCTGGAGCTTTACGTGCTGTTTGAAACTCGCCACATTTATCTTCTTTAACAAATGTGTAAATCGTAGATTTCCCAACACCAAGCGTACTACTAACTAATTCCAATGTGTCACACTAGAATTCACACTACACCTTGCAAGTTGCAACTAAACGACATTTAGTAAACTGTCAAGAATACACAACCTCCTTACTAAATGGAAAACCTATGATCGCATTTTCGGTGAAATTTGTTGGGAAGGTATTTATCTACTTATAATTCGATTACTGTAAGAAATTCTTGGAATTAAAATAAAGCAAAATTGGCAAATAGGTACTTATTGAAAATAATCTTAAGATACGGCTATGTAATCTTTAATACACAGGACTTTTGGCCTGTCCAAACCTTTTTCTATTGTTCTGTACAGCTTATGTTTATAAAGGACCAATAAAAGACCCAAAACTTGTAATAGCTCAGGTTCATTTATTACAATTTTAGGAAATATTTAGATTATTCTGTAAAAATATTTAAAATGAGCGTACTAAGTTTTGCATTAGAAATGCTGTTTTATTACTCTCTCATACATAAAAATAGACTATAGTTGTTGATGTTTTCGTAGCAACGTGTATTGTTCCCGCTGGCTTTTAGTAAGGTCATCCACAATGTTGACGTTCTTTCCTTTTAGTAAAGTTCTATTATTAGTAATTTGCTTTTTAGTAATAAATCTTGTAACTTCAATTTTTAATAGACTATCATCACTTTTTCTCAAGAAATAGAAATTATTAATGTCTTCCTCTCTGACGTGTATATTTACAAGATTGTGGAGTACTTCGCACACCTTCTGGATATTTATCAGGTCACTTCTATTTGTTATTCCAAATAAAATAGTATTGTTCTTTTTTTCAATCTTTTGCAAATTGTTTTTTTAGTGCTTGGTTTTTGTTCTCTAGCGTTCCTACTTTTTTACTTAATTCTTCAATTTTAATCTGTTGTCTAACTTCTAATGCGTCTATATAGTTTTTAATTTCAGTACGATTTTTCACAATTTCCTCTAATAATTGTTTGCTTGAAACATCTTGGTTTGGTGGCATTTTCAATAAAATAATTTCTCGTGTATGGCCTGCTTTAGCGATTTAAATTCGAATAAAATCTTAAGAATGCTAACTGATAAGACGACCAGGTACAAGTTTTTTTTTGGTTTTTGTACAGTAGGTATTGCCGATAGTAAATAATAATGAATATAATAAAATATTTAAATTTTCTTGATTTTTCATGTGATTTAAGAGCTGGCACATGGGTGTATAGATCGTTTGTTGACTTAGGATATTGTCTAGCAATTTTCAAAATTTTCTTATTTGTATATACCAGTTAAAATTTGATAAGTAACACCCATACATACTCCCCTTAAGTGAATTTCATCTTCTTAAAAGAACAAGTCTTGCATTGCGCTATTCATTAATATTAATTAGTTTCACGCCTAAAAGTTTGTAGAAATAACTAGTTATCAAATTGTATTCCACCGTGAAGTAAGAAAACTTGACATTTTAATAATACCAGCTAAAGCATTAAAGGATTCTAAAATGTAACAAAATGCAATAAGATCGTCACAATTTGGACAGTTAATTCTTGGAGACGCAAATTGGGGGCATTTTACGCACGCAAGGATCCTTCGAAACATTTCAGGCACTTATTTGAAAAATTGAGATTGATTTTTATCATCACCTGCCTGGAGTCAGGCAAGAAAGTTATTCCATAAATTCGTATACCTGAGATTCCTTTTTTTATAAGAAAAATTATATAAGTAATATTAAATTATTTATATTTTTAAAATACATATTTAAAAAAATTCTAAATGAATGCAATATAAAAATTTGGAAAAAATGTAAAACGTTTTTAAAAGAATACCAATAATAGCGTTGAAGGTCGATTAATCGCATTACTGAAGAAGTATCATCCCAATGTATTTAATTTAATACAACGCAACGTTTAAAAAGTGAATCTCAATATTATGATTTTCGAGACGCCTAAACAAAAAAATCTATACTGAAAACAGACTTCAAAAAAGAAGGAGGTTCTCAATTCATCGGTATATATATTTTTTATGTATGTTCAGCGATAATTCTTTAACACTGTGTCCGATTTCAATGGGGGTACCTCAGGGGTGATCCCATATAAATTTGGTAAAAATCTAATAATTAGATCCATCAGAAAATCCTCAAATTCTTCATTTTTTATACAGGGTGTCTGTAAAAGGTCTTTACAAAAACATACCACATATTCCTTAGACCAAAATAAGTCGATTTAAGTAAAATTACCTTAGTACAAAGTTGCTTCGTTTGGGCTCCAGAGGGCCTTGAAGTTACAATTTTTAAATCGTTTTTCCCATATAAATTTAAAACGGCATATGCGATTTTGCTGAAATTTGGTATATTGGTATAGTTTTATGTGGCAAAAAAATGGTATTAAAATTTTGTCCGATAATAATACATAGGCGTAGAACTTGATTTTTTAAATAATTGCACCTTTAAAAATTCTACGCCAATGGAAGAAAAGGAGTTTGAGTATGAAATTTAGATTGCGCAACTCATTTACTTTAAAAAAGGTACTCTTGATAAGACTCGATTACTCTCATGGTTTTCGCTAAATTTCTGTTTTAATAATTTAGAGTGTATAGGTTTAACAAAAATATTTATTTACAACATAATCAAAATAGAGATTTTACAAAAATTGTTCAAAATGTTCACCATTTTCACGCATACAAAGATTTATACGTCGAAGAAAATTAAAATGTATCCTTTCCATAACTTCTTCATCACCTCTAAGATTGTTTATTGCATCTTGAATACGTTGCCAGAGTTGTTCCTCATTTTCTACAGGTTCCCTGTAAACTGTGGATTTCAGATGTCCCCATAAAAAGTAATCCATCGGTGTTAGGTCTGGGGAACGTGGTGGCCAGTTTACAGGTGCGTCATTACCTCTGTCTATCCATTTGTGTGGATATTGTTCATTCAAGTGGTTTCTAATGTTTAAAGAAAAATGTGGTGGAGCTCCATCTTGCATAAACCACATATCTCTCCGAAGTTGGAGAGGTAAATCTTCTAACAATTCTGGCAACGTATTTTGTAAAAAATCCAAATAATTTTCTCCAGTTAATCTTCGTGGAAGTATGACAGGACCTTAGATAAAAGAGACCAGAGATATAACATACACTGGTGTTTAACCTGCGCAAATGTTGCCAATTTCTAAACAAAGGTTAACGGAGTGGGGGAACTGGGCAGGGACTCGAACTCTGTGACAGGGACCGGCCTTGTTTATTAGCATCATAATGAACTATTAGATTTATTTAAAATATACGTTTAACGGAATTTTGTATTATGAAATAAATTTAACGTGATTTTTTAATATCAAACAGATGCCACGACATTTTATGTAAAGAGAAGACCTTTTATAGAATATTTCGTTAGCTATTATTTACTATGGACTTTTCTGTAAGAGACTACAGTAAAATGTTGAAATAGAATATTGTTAATCGAGTAAGAAATGGTACTCATTGTCTAAGAGTATTATAAAAAAGCATGTTCGCAGGCGAATACTGCAAATCAAACCTTGTGAGTTGAACATTATATTTTTTCTACGACTATCACATAATATTAAAATTTAGTCAAAATGAGAAAATGCTGTTTTGTATTATAACCCCAGAAAAAGATATATTAAAGCTTGTTTCTTTAGGAATATTAATTAATATAGAGGATGCGTCACATAAAACTCTAGAAATGTATATGTCTGAAACCAGATAACATTTTAAAATTTAAACCTATTAAAAGTCATTTGGTCGCTAGGAGTGGGTGATTATCAAAATAAATTATTGACCATTAATAATAATCGATTATTTTCGATCAATCGATTATTTTCAAACAATCTATTTTTGTTCGTATTTCCTTTAAAATAGACCACTTAATTATCTTTAAAAAATAAAAAAAATAGATTAATTAAAAAGCCAATTAACCGATAAATCAGTGTTTACAAAAAATAATAAACGAATTATCGTTTATTTTAAATAATCGATTATTTTTAATTTCTATTTGTTTTTTTTCGTATTTCCATTGAAACAGATTATTCGATAATCTTTGAAAAATCTAAAATAATCGATTAATCAAAAATAATCGATTAATTAAAAAGTCGAATAATCGATTTTTCAAAAAAAAAAAAGAATTATTTCCTTTAAAATCAATTATTCGATCATTTTTGAAACATCGAAAATAATCGATTAACAGAAAATAACCAATTAATTGAGAAGATTCTACGATAAATCGATTTTCCAAAAAAAAAAAAAACTGAATAATTATTGATTATTTACAAATAATCCTTTTCTTTTTTTATATTCAAAACTGATTATTTAATTTTCTTTGAAAAATCGAAAATAATTGATTAATAAAAAGCTGATTTACCGATAAATCAATAATTCTAAAAAATAACCGAAATATCGATTATATAATATAACCGATTATATTCGATCAATCGATTATTTTTATATAATCTATTTTTTGTATTTTAAAACAAATTATTCGAATACCTTTGAAAAATCAAAAATAATCGATTAATCGAAAATAATCGATTAATCGAAAATAATCGATTAATCGAAAATAATCGATTAATCGAAAATAATCGATTAATTTAAAAAGTCTATTAAACAATAAATCGATTTTTCTAAAAAATCGATTATTTTCAATAAATCGAATATTTTGAATAAATCTACTCTCTTTTTGTAATTCCTTTATAATCGATTATTCCATTACCCAAAAAAACGAAAAAAATTTATTAAAAATGTTCGATTAATCAAAAATAATCTATTAAAGATAATCGATTAATTATAACGAATAAATCGATTTTCATGAAAACGATAAATCGATTATTTTTGTAACCCCTATCGGTCGCATGCTCTTATCAGAGCATTTAGCTCCAAAATTTAGAGATTCGGATTTATTGATCCTGTTATCTTTGAAACCGCATTCGATTGTATAATAAATATTGCTAGAATTTAGATTTTTTTAGTAAACGAAGATATTTTTCGAGTTGTTTAGGGGTTTATAATGTAACATTTTACTAATAATATGACTAATTTCCGTAACTTTAGTATTTTTTGCTTATACTAGATCATATTGCGCGTTTTACTTTGTTTTAAGATTTAAATGTCACTTCCGATTTAACCGCAAATAAAATAAACCTTGAAATTTTAAATAGGTGAACCTGTATTTAATCTAATATTCTTGTAAAAATATCTAATAAAGGGCTAAAAACCACTTTTAGTAAATATTCTTATAAAACTACTTTTCAATAACAAAATTTCGTTAGTAACAATGCCTATTTACTTCTTATTTAGATTAAATATTTATTGAAACCCCTTAATGCGGATCTGAAGTATTCAGCTCAAAGAATCATGGCGACTTTATGTCAAAACGTCAACAAATATTTACCGCTGAAAACGAATATATTTCTTATTTTTCATAACATTGACACATATTATTTGTATATACAATTTTTTGACCATACATCGGGGCATTTTCAACTTGAAATTGAATAACTAAAACACTTTAAATTGCTAATAACACCAACAAATAATTCAAAAACGGCGGTCCATAAATGATTTACTCACGCGGAGACAAGCAAAGAATAGAAATTTCGGAGCAATTCGGGTGGCGTCGTGAACACAATGATTTTTAATTGGTGGGTTACTTAGGTTTGGAATAGACAACATGCGCAATGTGCAATGTTACATCTCCGGTCTCTTTTATCTAAGGACAGGACCAACAATGAGATTACCAATTATTCCAGCCCACACATTAATTTTGAATTCGTGCTAAAAATGGTTTACCTTTATTGCATGCGGATTTTCAACGGCATAAACATGTTCATTATGGGTATTAGTTATACCTCTTCTTGTAAAACCCGCTTCATCGGTAAAGAGAACCTTCTTGACAAAGTTTGGATCTCTTTCTCTTTGCATATTAACAAATCGACAAAAACAAAACCGAATTTGAGGATCATGGACTAATAATTCTTGTACTGGCTTCTTATGGAATGGATATAGCAATTGTTCTCTAAGCACTTTATGAACGACATCTTTATTTAGATGAAACTATGGAAACCAACAATAAATGTTTTTGTATACGTATTGCAGGCAAATAATTAATATTCCTCAAAAAATCGTACATGGCAAGAATCGAGTATTTTTGTTAAAAGTCTCGATTAGAGGTGTTGAAGAAGATATGAAAAAAGTACATTTTTATGTTTTTCATCGTATAAAATTTTGTCCGATAATAATACATAGGCGTAGAACTTGATTTTTTAAATAATTGCACCTTTAAAAATTCTTCGACAATGGCAGAAAAGGGGTTTGAGTATGAAATTTGGATTGGGTACTCATTTACTACAAAAAAGTACACTTGATAACACTTGATTTACTCTCATGGTTTTGACAAAGTTTGTATTTTAATAATTATTGTTTATGTTCTAAAATTACTAAAATGCAAATTTCGTCAAAACCATGAGAGTAATCGAGTCTTATCAAGAGTACCAAGGTTTATTTAAACGGTGTTTTGAATCGGCGATCACGACGATCGTAGAAAATAATATTTATGAATTTTGCCCAGCGTCTATCGAGCGTGTGTGTGAATTTAATTTTACAGAAGTTGTCGGCTTTGTTCAATAATTAGTTGCGGACAGGAGAAACGGAATGATTCAAATACAATTGAATGAATAAATAAAAGAAAATAAATTTTACACGAAGTGAGGCGCGGAAATTAATTTAAACGTTGTTTTTTTTTTCTTTTTGGGAAGTCAGATACGTCGTCAGCAGAGAGCACTCTAGGCTAAAGATAAATCCAACCTCCGAGAAAAAAAAAATTAAAACAATAAATAATAAAAAAAAATGAAAGTAGATACTTCATACGAAATCGACTCTAAAAATGCCCATTCGGATTTCGGCAAATAAAAGAATATTTTAACCTACGAGGGTACTCGCAATTGTTGAAAATCGGTCATTTTTGGGAAACAAAAATACGGGGGAATTTCTACATGTTCTCAGGCGGGAATTAATTGAAATTACATTTTTAAGATGAATTAAAAATAAAATTGTGACTTCGTCACAATACCAAATTTCAGCAAAATGGCATATGCCGTTTTAAATTTATATGGGAAAAACGATTTAAAAATTGTAACTTCAAGGCCCTCTGGAGCCCAAATGAAGCAACTTTGTACAAAGGTAATTTTACTTAAATCGACTTATTTTGATCTAAGGAATATGTGGTATGTTTTTGTAAAGACCTTTTACAGACACCCTGTATATATTTAACGATAATTCTTTACCACGTCTGACTCCTATAATTCTCTTTGGTTAATAAGGGAATACCTCAGGGGTAGTCCCATATAAATATGGTTAAGATGTGGTGATGGCATCTGCACGATTTTAAAGTCGGTTTTTTAAATTTTTAACACTTGTTTCAAATATCGTAGTTTTTACTTTTGTAGTCGGATTTTCTGAACTTTATTATTTGGTACATGATTTCTGGAAGGGTTGTAACCCCTTAAACCCGCTCCCTAAATACTCGGCCCCCCCCGCACCGCGGGGCTTGCGGGGGCCTTATCGCCACCACTGGTGTAATTTGACATTGACAAGGATATTCAATGCAAGAAGTATAACCCTGCCATTTACCCTTAATAATTTAAATTACCCGCGTTCATTACAAAATAATTTTTTGATTGGTTGTAACTGCGCATCTACAAGAATATTACACCTTTTTATTTGCATCATGTTTCGGTACCTAACTAAGATATACTTCCTAACAGTTATTAAAAACAAAATTTGACAAACCTGAAACACATTTCCCTTTAATTTGCCACGTTTGCCGCTTTGGTTAAGACATAAAAATTAATTAAGCTAAATGTTCGAATAGAAATAAAAAATGAGAGCGAAAAACCCTTGTAATTCCGGCCACTGGTAATTGATTGCGGTGCGTGCAGAATGGAAATAAATTATCGAGATGGTTCAATCGTCGACTGCACTCCAAATATTACAATGTTTGACATGACCATTTAATTTTCTTTCAAGCTTTAATTTATTGCTGAATCAATATCTTAACACTTTTAAATTCAAATCACACAGCAACACAAATCACATATTTAACACGGGAGTTTGTCATAAAATTTAGTATGTGCTGGATAATATGGTTTATTTATAATTGATTTATGTCTGTACACCAATGGATTTAGTAAGACATCTAAGCATATCTGGGTACTGTAACAGTAAATTTTACTGTTACATCAATTTCAGGATATTTTGTTATTTTATAACCTAATTTGTATTAGTTGTTCCCAACTCTATTCTTTAAAATAAAGTAATTGTAATTATCGATTTTAAAAAATTTGGAAGGGACACCAAACGTGAACTGATATAGGTTTCCTCTTTTTATTCGAGAGAGATACAAAATACCTTCTAGAATAATCAAGTTTTTTGGTTTTGAAGACTTTTAAAAAGGAGATTCTGTACCTATGCTGAAAGTAATATGTTTGATTTGGGCACTGTCCTCCATTTCGCTCAAATTAGGAAGTCTTGATTTGGACACTCTTGTTAATCCTCTACCTGAGATGTTTGACATGGATAAATAAGTTGGGAAAAGAGTAGAGGACGCATAAAAAAATACACTTAACATATTTGGTGATAATCAGAAACGCATTAAAATCGTAAATTGCACAATCTCACGAAACTAAATAATGTTAAAATACTACATTTATTTTCAACATCTTAATATGTATAGGTAGGTAAATCCATCTCAATGAGACTAATTAGATAATCTAAAGGGATGGAATGTTAAACATCGTTTAGAGGTTTTTGATGAAATCAGTTGCGTTTTGTTTGCGATACGGTAAAGACAACCTTTTTTTCTGAAAATGGATGTCCAAACTATGACTATAGTCTATTTTTATGTATGAGAGAGTATTAAAATAATAAAGCGTTCGTAATCCATAGGCGTACCACTTCTTTTAGTAGACAGTTAAAATATTTTTTAAAGTTATTCCTCGAGTATACACTTATATTTTCACCTAATTAACCTGCTTATAACTTCAAAACAGCTGAAGGGAAAAAGTGTAATTTTCCTAAAATGGTCCGTATTCGAGAAATTTGACAAAATATAAAAAAAATATTTTTTTATAAAAATTGTTCAAACAAAAGTTGTTTGTAATATAATTCTCTATAATTTTTATCCTTTACATAATTTCTCTAAAATGGACCGTATTCGAAATATTTGAGAAAATGCGTAAATTTTGAAATTTGAAGAAAACTCAAAAACCGATGAAGAAAAAGAGATTAAATTTTAAACTTAAGTTTTATTAAGGCCTCAAGTGAAATGATTGGATTTTGGACAAAGTCGGAACATTTGGGGGGTACTTTATGAGGGGCCGTTTTTATATTTTATGGAATATATCTGTTATTTATGTTTGGAGAAAAAAATTGTTCAAATAAAAGTTATTTCTAATATTATTATCTATAATTTTTGCCTTATGTCAAAATTTCCTGAAATGGTCCGTATTCGAGAAATTTGACAAAATGTGCAAATTTCTGATTTTTATGAAAATTGTTGAAATAAAAGTTGTTTGCGATATCGATCTCTATAATTTTTGTTTATATATTATTTTTCTAAAATGGACCGTAATGGAAAAATTGTAGGAAAAGTGCTAAATTTAAATTTTTCAGTATTTTCATTTTCAATGAATATCTATAGAAAAATGTTTCGAGGTAGATGTATGTGGAAAATGTATATATTTATTTTATCCTCTAAACATTTATGGAGGTGCTGCAATAGGTTGTAAAAAATAATCGGAAAAAGCATGTAATAACTAGATAGGAAAGTCATGTGTTGGACACATCAGATTTTTTAATTTCTTCTGGCAAAAAGGTTTTTGATTTTTTTCCGCTATATCCTTCGGATTTTCTTTTTAAAAATGCTTGCAATTTTGGATATTTGCTAATATCAGTTTTATGTTTAATATTGAGTTGGGTTTTTAAAATAGAATAATGTGTCCAGAGAGATGAGGATTTTAATTTAATTGAGAGTTCTTCAAAGTATACTAGCAACACATTTTCAGGAAAGGATAATACTGTTCTTGCTACCTTCCAATCCATAAATTGACTATACATTTTATCATATACCGTTTTAGTAGACAGTTAAAATATTTTTTGAAGTTATTCCTCGAGTATACACTTATATTTTCACCTAATTAACTTCTAAACAGCTGAAGGTAAAAAAGTGCAATTTTTTCTAAAATGTTTTATTTTTCCACAAGGAAAATATTCACTCGTTACATAAATTAAGACGAAATGGTTTCATAAATAGCTATTATTAGTTAAATTATTAGGGTCACTATAGTCTATTTTTATGTATGAGAGAGTATTAAAATAATAAAGCGTTCGTAATCCATAGGCGTATCACTTCTTTTAGTAGACAGTTAAAATATTTTTTGAAGTTATTCCTCGAGTATAGACTTATATTTTCACCTAATTAACCTGCTTATAACTTCTAAACAGCTGAAGGTAAAAAAAGTGCAATTTTTCCTAAAATGTTTTATTTTTCCACAAGGTATGTTAAGAACATTGTGTTAAACGGGTTATGTAAGTATAAGGGTTTAAACTTTGACTTTTAAACAACGTTACGTTCATAAATAATAATTTCAATATAAAAACTACCTCTTACCTACAAATCCAAATCAGAATCCAACTTAGAAGATGAACTGTCGCAACCAATATTTACAATGAGTGGCTCGATCAATTCATCAGTAATATTGTCCAACTTCCACATTTTCTCTTCTTCTTTAATCGTATGATTTACTGCCTTTTCCCAGTTTTCAGGCTTCACATTATTTACAGCCTTCAAAAACAACTGTTTAACATCACTCATTTTAAAAGAATTATTTTTTCTTGAAACTTCTCCCTTTATCTGTGCCCATATCAGTTCAATCGGGTTTTTTTCACAATGATATGGTGGTGATCTAACCACCGTCATCCCACGATTTTTTGCAATTTCATCAATTTCATATTTTTTGAATTTCTCTTTATGAAAGGAACACAAATGATACAGTTCTTTTCTCACAGAACCGGGATAGAACTTAATATTCTTTGAATTCTGAATTCTGTAAATCTTTTTTTAACCACTTGGTTGTGGGCATTTTTTCTATAAGTCTCGAGTGATAACTTGCATTATCCATTACTATTATACAGTTCTGAGGAAGAAGATCTATAATTTGTTCGAACCACTCTTTAAAGACATCAGCATTCATGTCCTCATGGTAGTCACCGGTACGAGTAGATTCAAAAGTCAATAAACCACCTTTAACAAAACCGTTTGAACTACCGATGTGTACTATTATTAGTCTGCGCCCCTTTCCTGATGGTGGATTTAAACAAGTAGATAAATTATTTAAAAAAGCCTGTCTTCGACTTGTAACAGTTTCATCTTGCCAAAAATTTATTTGGTTTATGTCCCTCGTTGATCCATGTTTCATCTAAATAAAATATATTTCTTCTTTGGTTTCTCATTTCTTTTATAGTCCTTAGGTAATTTCTTCTCCATACTATAATATCGCTTCTTTCTATTAAAATAGAATTTCTGGAATGCTTTTTCCATAGAAAACCTATTTCTTTTAAAAATTTCCATAGTGTGCTTCGACTTATTTCAGGGTAATCCTTATCATCTCGAACCGTGGCAAGAACTTTGTCTACTGTCGGAAATTCTTTTCTAAAGAAGAATGCATGCACTTTCCTTCGAAGTCTTTCTTTCAAAAGATTTTCTAATTGAAATTTTGGTTTTCCTGGAGCTTTACGTGCTGTTTGAAACTCGCCACATTTCTCTTCTTTAACAACTCTGTAAATCGTAGATTTCCCAACACCTGGCGTACTACTAACTAATTCCACTGTGTCATCAACACTTTTACATAAATGTTTGTCTGTAAATGATTTAAAACAATTAAATATTAATGTTTTTTTCATAAACTGTTAAAGGACCGATTTTTTGTCGTTTACGCGGACCTTCCAAATTTTCCATGATCACACTAGAATTCACACTGCACCTTGCAAGTTGCAACTAAACGACATTTAGTAAATTATCAAGAATACACAACTTGGACCTCCTTACTAAATGGAAAACCTATAATTGCATTTTCGGTGAAATTTGTTAGGAAGGTATGTATCTACTTATAATTTGATTACTGTTAGAAATTCTTGGAATTAAAATAAAACAAAATTGGCAAATAGGTACTTATTGAAAATAATCTTAAGATACGGCTATGTAATCTTTAATACACAGGGCTTTGGCCTGTCCAAACCTTTTTCTATTGTTCTGTACAGCTTATGTTTATAAAGGACCAATAAAAGACCCAAAAATTGTAATAGCTCAGGTACATTTATTACAATTTTAGGAAATATTTAGATTATTCTGTAAAAATATTTAAAATGACCGTACTAAGTTTTGCATTAGAAATGCTGTTTTATGACACTCTCATACATAAAAATAGACTATAAAACTATTTAATACAAAAAAACGGTCTGTTTTGTATCAGAAATTTTTCAGTTATATTTTTATTTTGAGTAATACTAAAAGTATTTTGACATTTTCAAAGAATTTCTTACAGAGATAATCTTATCTCAGAGCCAAACGTTTTATAATCTTATAATAAAATAGCTACCATACTTCTTTTCATGACGAGCACATTTTTTATCTTATCGATTGATGTTCTAGAGCTGTTGACTCGTGCACGTTGCCGATAAGCGATAAGATAACTTTGGGTACAAGCTGGAAGACCGAAAGGGCAGATATTATTTTATGTTTTGGAACTCTATCTCATTTCTTAATCAACCCTAATTAAGTAGGTTGGAAGGCGGGTGCGAACTTGATGAGGACGTTAATGTACCTCTCTGAGTTATATCCTAACACTGACACGAAGCCCATCGAGTCGAGGGAATTATACCTACAATTTTTGTGCGTTCTTCTTTTTGCTGCAGTTCATTTTTTTTAGTTATCTGATTTACTGGCAATTATTTCTAAACTGAATTATTTATTGTTTAAGTTTTGATGAATATAAATATATTCTTCATTTAAAAGTAAAAATTTATATTACAAACCAAAAGACCTGCAAAGCAACGGTAGTTTATAGTCTATTTTTATGTATGAGAGAGTAATAAAACAGAATTTCCAATGCAAAACTTAGTACGGTCATTTTAAATATTTTTACAGAATAATCTAAATATTTCCTAAAATTGTAATAAATGTACCTGAGCTATTACAAGTTTTGGGTATTTTATTGGTCCTTTATAAACATAAGCTGTACAGAACAATAGAAAAAGGTTTGGACAGGCCAAAAGCCCTGTGTATTAAAGATTACATAGCCGCATCTTAAGATTATTTTCAATAAGTACCTATTTGCCAATTTTGTTTTATTTTAATTCCAAGAATTTCTTACAGTAATCGAATTATAAGTAGATAAATACCTTCCCAACAAATTTCACCGAAAATGCGATTATAGGTTTTCCATTTAGTAAGGAGGTCCAAGTTGTGTATTCTTGACAGTTTACTAAATTTCGTTTAATTGCAACTTGCAAGGTGCAGTGTGAATTCTAGTGTGATCATAGAAAATTTGGAAGGGCCGCGTAAACGACAAAAAATCGGTTCTTTAACAGTTAATGAAAAAACATTAATATTTAATTGTTTTAAATCATTTACAGACAAACATTTATGTAAAAGTGTTGATGACAGTGGAATTAGTTAGTAGTACGCTTGGTGTTGGGAAATCTACGATTTACAGAGTTGTTAAAGAAGAGAAATGTGGCGAGTTTCAAACAGCACGTAAAGCTCCAGGAAAATCAAAATTTCAATTAGAAAATCTTTTGAAAGAAAGACTTCGAAGGAAAGTGCATGCATTCTTCTTTAGAAAAGAATTTCCGACAGTAGACAAAGTTTTTGCCACGGTTCGAGATGATAAGGATTACGCTGAAATGAGTCGAAGCACACTATGGAAAGAAGCGATATTGTAGTATGGAGAAGAAATTACCTAAGGACTATAAAAGAAATGAAAAACCAAAGAAGAAATATATTTTATTTAGATGAAACATGGATCAACGAGGGACATAAACCAAATAAATTTTGGCAAGATGAAACTGTTACAAGTCGAAGACAGGCTTTTTTTAAATAATTTATCTACTGGTTTAAATCCACCATCAGGAAAGGGGCGCAGACTAATAATAGTACACATCGGTAGTTCAAACGGTTTTGTTAATAATATAATAATATATAATAATAATAATGTTTATTTACTGAAATATACATTTAAAAAATACATTCATAAAAACGTCAAGAAATAAATAAACATACAAATTCACAGAAGCAGTACTTACATTGTGTACCGCTTGTACGTGATAATTTATAATAATAATTTTTTTTTTGTGTTGACAAATTTAAGTTTTTTTTTTTTTTAAACAATAATGTAAAATTAAATAAATTGTTACATATTATTAGGTAGGTATATTATATGCTAAAAACGTCAAAATCGGGTGATGTCAAATCCGGGATTTTTTTGTCAATGTCCATTATAATGCGAGAAAGTCACAAGAGGGTATTAGTCATATTCGGTTGGATGTCTAATTTTGGGTAAGTATAGTTATTTATATATTTATATATATTGTAAAATTTAAATAATTAATTTAATAAAGTATAGAACAATTTTCTGGGTGTGTTTAATAACCATTTTTTTAACATAGATTTAAATAAATTGTGTTCTTTAATTATTTTTATATTTTCAGGAATTAAAGTATATAATTTTGGACCTATAAAGCTACAATGTCTTTGTCCAATGGTTTTACTGCAGCGTGGGATAGAGAAAGTGAGTTGTCTTGTGTTGTAGGTATGTTCTATTTGTATTAATTTTATGTTACCCTTGTGAATATTTGTTAAGAGAGTTAAACAATATATTTGCCTTATATCTAGAACTCCTGCATCCAGAAACAGACGATCACTTGAGTATGAACGCTCTTTATTATACATAAGTTTTAGTATCCATTTTTGTACCACATTTAACTTTTCTAGATAAGAATCACTGACCCCACCCCAAGCTATGATGCCATATGATAGTTGCGATTGCACTAATCCGTAATAGATGATTTTTAATTGAGTAACGTTTAAATATTGTCTTAGGTACTTAAATCTAGATATAAATCCTCTCAATTTATTGACTAAGTTGCAGATATGTAGGTCCCATCTTAGATGTCGATCGATGACAATACCTAAATATTTAATAGACGAAGCTTCTGGAATCTTAATTTTATCGGATACTGTTAGAGGTCCCATACTTGGAAGTCCATTTCAATAAGAGGCGAATGGTAAGTACTTGGTTTTTTCGTAGTTTAAAGTTAGTTTGTTATAATTAAACCAGTTAATAATATTTTGAAAATCTTTTTCAGCATTTTTTTTCAAGTCATTCCAGTTATGGTCTTGGTACAATATCACAGTATCATCTGCAAAACTCAATATTTTACCCACTGACGGTTGTATCATAAGATTATTTATGTAAATAGTAAAAAGTATTGGTCCTAGCACCGTTCCCTGAGGAACTCCGTATGTAATTATTTTTGGAGAACTTATTGTACCCTCAATATTTACCACCTGCTCCCTACCAGAAAGGTAACTCTCAAATAATGTTAATGCATTGCCACGGATTCCAATTTGATTCAATTTTTCTAGTAATTTCCTGTGACATACCGTGTCAAAGGCTTTGGAGAGATCGACAAAGATACTAAGTGATGGTTTAGATTTATCTAAAGAGGAATATATTTCTGAAGTTAATGCATGTATGGCATCTTGTGTCGATCTCCCCTCCCTAAATCCATACTGGTTATTAGAAAGAACATTAAATTTATTTAGAAATTTTATTATACGCGTTTTGATAGCTTTCTCAAGGATTTTGGCTTGATAATTTTCAATCTTTTCAACGTCTCCTCGTTAAAGGTGGTTTATTGACTTTTGAATCTACTCGTACCGGTGACTACCATGAGGACATGAATGCTGATGTCTTTAAAGAGTGGTTCGAATAAATTATAGATCTTCTTCCTCAGAACTGTATAATAGTAATGGATAATGCAAATTATCACTCGAGACTTATAGAAAAAATGGCCACAACCAAGTGGTTAAAAAAAGATTTACAGAATTAGCTAAATTCAAAGAATATTAAGTTCCATCCCGGTTCTGTGAGAAAAGAACTGTATCATTTGTGTTCCCTTCATAAAGAGAAATTCAAAAAATATGAAATTGCAAAAAATCGTGGGATGACGGTGGTTAGATCACCACCATATCATTGCGAAATAAACCCGATTGAACTGATATGGGCACAGATAAAGGGGAAGTTTCAAGAAAAAATAATTCTTTTAAAATGAGTGATGTTAAACAGTTGTTTTTGGAGGCTGTAAATAATGTGAAGCCTGAAAACTGGGAAAAGGCAGTAAATCATACGATTAAAGAAGAAGAGAAAATGTGGAAGTTGGACAATATTACTGATGAATTGATCGAGCCACTCATTGTAAATATTGGTTGCGACAGTTCATCTTCTGAGTTGGATTCTGATTTGGATTTGTAGGTAAGAAGTAGTTTTTATATTGAAATTATTATTTATGAACGTAATGTTGTTTAAAAGTCAAAGTTTAAACCCTTATACCTACATAACCCGTTTGACACAATGTTCTTAACATACCTTGTGGAAAAATAAAACATTTTAGAAAAAATTGCACTTTTTTACCTTCAGCTGTTTAGAAGTTATAAGCAGGTTAATTAGGTGAAAATATAAGTGTATACTCGAGGAATAACTTCAAAAAATATTTTAACTGTCTATTAAAAGAAGTGCTACGCTTATGGATTACGTACGCTTTATTATTTTAATACTCTCTCATACATAAAAATAGACTATAGTAGATATAAACAGGGCAAAAGGGCAGTATAATAAAAAATCGATATATTGATACCACCGTATAAAAAAATGCTAATTTTTTGGTCTATGCACAATTAGGACTTTGTATGGAGTAATTTTTATAATTATTTAAAAACAATCATTTGCATTAGCCCTTCTGGCTGAAAAAAATTTAAACATAAATATCTCGGTTTCAACCGTCTACAAAGGGGTCTATTCTGTAACAATTGCTTTATATTTAATGGCCTTTAAAAATATTGGCGGCCTTTAAAAATATTGGCGGCCTTTAAAAACATTTTCGTATTCGTTAATTTACTTCTGTCATTATTTAAACAGATTTCTTTAAGATAGTCCTCTAATGTATTTTAAAGATACGCTTAAATAATGACAGAAGTAAAGAAGAAAATATTTTTAAAGGCCGTTAAATATAAAGGAATTGTTACAGAATATACTCCAAAGTCAATTAAAAAATCTTTTGGAAATATACCCTTCATTTGACGAAAAACTAAGGCCTAAACAAAAAAAAAATATTCTTTATAAAAGTTTAGCCTATGTATTGACAAGATAAGAGTGTTCTCCCCATATTTTTTACTTTCAAATTAACAAAAATATACAATATACAATAAACAATTAGAAATATCATGGTTTTACAGGAAAGCAAGCATTGGACGCAGTCAATATGGTGATAAAACAATTTTGAAAAATATAAAGTACCATGATAAATTCTTATCACTTAAAATTATGCAGCGTAAAATACTTAAATATATATAAATATAAATATATATATATATATTACAAAATTTATAATTTATGATACTTTTAACTTATTCATTATGTATAAGTTGTTTTGAATATCAAGATAATTAATAAAGAATACCAAGAGGTAGTAGGTACTTACTTAAATAATAAAAGTTTTAAAAATAGACTAGTAAGGTTTATTTAACAAGTGGAACAAATTTACCAGAATCAAGTAATCCTATCATAAATAAATGTTGTATACTACCATTTAAGCATTAACCTAAATACAAACTCCTCATTTACCAAGAATTTGGTTTATATCTGAAAGTACTTTAATTTATTTTGAATTAAATTAATTACTAACTAATAATCTATCAGGATACACAAACTTTTAAGAAATCAATTATATCTAAAAATTTATTTTTATCTGAATCATATGGTAAAAAAACTATTAATACTTAACCTCAAAATATGAAACAAATTCCTCACAGTTAACCAAGGCCACAGTACCACCCTCAATATTCGTAACATGAACTAATTTTGATAGATGTCATTTATGTGTCATAAATTAAGAATCCTTTCGTTCAACAAATGGAGCAATATTCCATATTTAATAGTTCTTTTGTACAACAGAAGGCGTAATAATTTTATTAATTCTAAACAGTAACTGTTATAAAATAACAAATTCATCCCCCCTAGCCACTACGCGATAATAAGTAAACGAGTTCTTGACCTTGACAAATATTTTCAATGCAGCAGGTACCTAAATAAAAGTTTTGGATTAGATTCGGAATATCGGTGTAATTACTAAGTAGTTCATTCAGTTGCTCCCATTCTTAATGATATACCGAATGGTCTTACAGCCAAAGAACCAAATAAAAAAAAAGAAAAATGTCTTTTTTACCTTATTTACCCACAATACACAATACAAAAATTATTTTTTAAAAATTTAAGTCTGTTTTTACGTTTTATAAGTAAAGTAGTTTAAGTAAATACTTAGGTAAACTACAATATTTAATAGAAGCGTGAATAAATATAAACGCGGCGCTGGATTAAATTATTACAAACATATGCCGCGTGCATATATTGTGAATAATATATTCAGGTTGTCCCATTAGTGCGTAATTGATCAATATTTTAATTTATGTTGTAGATACGTAAACTATTTCTAAATAAAAGTTATATGAATTTCAAAAATAGATATTTTAAAGATATTTTTAGACATACAGGGTTTTGCGTTTTTGTCTGACAAATAAAAAGGTATATTTTTTAAATAGAAAACCCTGTATTTTACTTCAGTTTTAGAATGCTTTGGTAATACTGTTTTTAACCCTAGAATTTTATTAACAAATATTGCAGGGTTGTCAATAAATTAATTTTTTATGAAATTAGAGAATGATGCAGACCCCAAATTAAATTATCATAATTTAGGTAGGTTTACAATGATTTCAAATTTTTTTCATAATATAGCATAAGATACTAAGCTAACGAATAGTGGTGATAGAACTAGATTATTTTATACAGAGTGTTTTGAAAAAGAAGTCTTAAATATGGCCAATTCCAAGTTAAATTTATTTAATTTTTTTCAAATGCCACACCCTGTATATTATTTAAGCATACAGTTCCTTATAAATTTACATATCCAACGATACCGATATGTTAGTCAATAACACATATAAAAAAAATTAATATAAAAGTTGTATGACCATATTTAACAATTATTAAAAAATATACAGGGTGATCCATAAGCGATTGTCTGACCAAACCTATACATATTTGATTGTTTTCATATCGTCGAACAATAATTTCAATTTCATTCATTTGCTATGTTGTATATAGGGTGTGTCAAAATGGTTACGATTTTCTCAATTTCCTAAATGAAACACCCTGGATGTTATGTCACCAATTAATTAATACAGGGTATTCCATTGAAAAAATTTAAACATTTGTAACCTCGCGTGTTGACACACCCTATATATAACATAGCAAAATTATTTGACGATGTGAAAACAATCAAATATGTATAACTACCTGCAGGGTGTTTTGCTTTAAAATTGTATAGGTTTGGTCAACATTTCGTTTATGGACCACCATGTGTATATAGGAATAATTTTTAAATATGGTCATACAACTTTTATGACTCATAACTTCTTTTATTTTATTTTCATGAGTCTTTCAAGACAAAATTTGGTTATATTATTTTCTAGTGAAGTTGCAATAAATTTTGCAGTTATTGTGCTCCAAATTCACTTTTAATTTGGTTAATATTTTGCAGCTAAATTTATAAGCATTGATTAAAAAAACAAAAACAAAAATTCCTACTTAGAACTTTTGGTTAATTTTAAAACTTCCAACAGGTTATTAGTTATCTATGCTAAAAAGATGGATACAATGTTTCTCTTAAAATTCAATCTGAAAATTCTACTATCTTGCCCTACAAATAATGATTTCAAATTTTTTTCATATAGCATAAGATACTAAGCTAACGAATAGTGGTGCTGGAACTGGATTATTTTATACAGAGTGTTTTGAAAAAGAAGTCTTAAATATGGCTAATTCCAAGTTAAATTTATTTAATTTTTTTCAAATGCCACACCCTGTATATTATTTAAGCATGCAGTTCCTTATAAATTTACATATCCAACGATACCAATATGTTAGTCAATAACACATATACAGGGTGTCCCATGAGTGCGTAATTGATCGATAGCAGTTTTATAATAGGAAATACGAAAAAAAATTAATATAAAAGTTAACAATTATTAAAAAATATACAGGGTGATCCATAAACGATTGTCTGACCAAACCTATACATTTTTAAAGCAAAACACCCTGCAAGTAGTTATACATATTTGATTGTTTTCATATCGTCGAATAATAATTTCAATTTCATTCATTTGCTATGTTGTATATAGGGTGTATCAAAATGGTTACGATTTTCTCAATTTTCTAAATGAAACACCCTGTATGTTATGCCACCAATTAATTAATACAGGGTATTCCATTGAAAAAATTTAAACATTTGTAAACTCTCGTGTTGACACACCCTATATATAACATAGCAAAATTATTTGACGATGTGAAAACAATCAAATATGTATTTAAATATGGTCATACAACTTTTATGACTCATAACTTCTTTTATTTTATTTTCATGAGTCTTTCAAAGCAAAATTTGGTTATATTATTTTCTAGTGAAGTTGCAATAAATTTTACAGTTATTGTGCTCCAAATTCACTTTTAATTTGGTTAATATTTTGCAACTAAATTTATAAGCATTGATTAAAAAAACAAAAACAAAAATTCCTACTTAGAACTTTTGGTTAATTTTAAAACTTCCAACAGGTTATTAGATATCTATGCTAAAAAGATGGATACAATGTTTCTCTTAAAATTCAATCTGAAAATTCTACTATCTTGCCCTACAAACAATCTAGCATGAATTAATACACTGCGACCTAAAAGATCTATTGTGCCCCCTTCTGTCGCCACTGCACTAAGGAAATGTCTCAATGCCTATAGCGACCCTTCCAAGTTTAAACGATAGTCAATCCAAATTTTTACCTATTCGCATTAGTGTGTGTACATTACTCTCACTGATTTCCCACCCTTATTACAAAAATATCTAAAATGTTCATTAAACTTTTTAATTTGAAACACCCTATACGATTATTTATGCATGTAAACAACCATATATCTGGTATAAATATGACAGTAGATATATTCCATTTATCAGAGTTTAAATATTTTGCAAATTGAATTGTTTGTGTAAAGTAGATATGATAAAAATATTTTTTTTCTTGTTAGTACTGACTACATGCAGTATTTTAGTGAGTTTGGGTCAGCAAAATTTGTTCGCTTGCCCCCCGAGTCTTTGTAAGCTTACAAGTTGTTCAGCACCAATTTGCTTTAAAGACGAAATACTGGTTCCAAAAGGAGGAATTTGTGGATGTTGTGATGATTGCTACACAAAACTGTGTAAGATTTTTTTTAAAAATTTTCATGTTTCATCAAAATTTAATTTTAATAAGAATTATTTCAGATACAGTGTCATTTATAGGTAATCGTATTACTGAGTGATTTGATGTAATGAAGAAAAATGAATGTCTCTATCAATATCATGTTGCAATTTTTAAGGATTACGCCATTCGCACGGGTACTTCATAAAAGTATTCGTAAACAGACTTTTTATTAATTTATAGTGATTTTGCGGGACCTCGCTCTGCTCGTCCCGAAAATATTCACTCGTTACATAAATTAAGACGAAATGGTTTCATAAATAGCTATTATTAGTTAAATTATTAGGGTAACTATAGTCTATTTTTATGTATGAGAGAGTATTAAAATAATAAAGCGTTCATAATCCATAGGCGTATCACTTCTTTTAGTAGACAGTTAAAATATTTTTTGAAGTTATTCCTCGAGTATACACTCATATTTTCACCTAATTAACCTGCTTATAACTTCTAAACAGCTGGAGGCAAAAAAATTCAATTTTTCCTAAAATGTTTTATTTTTCCACAAGGTATGTTAAGAACATTGTGTTAAGCGGGTTATGTAGGTATAAGGGTTTAAACTTTGACTTTTAAACAACGTTACGTTCATAAATAATCATTTTAATATAAAAACTACTTCTTACCTACAAATCCAAATCAGAATCGAAATCAGAAGATGAACTGTCGCAACCAATATTTACAATGAATGGCTCGATCATTTCATCAGTAATATTGTCCAACTTCCATATTTTCTCTTCTTCTTTAATCGTATGATTTACTGCCTTTTCCCAGTTTTCAGGCTTCACATTATTTACAGCCTCCAAAAACAACGGTTTAACATCATTCATTTTAAAAGAATTATTTTTTCTTGAAACTTCTCCCTTTATCTGTGCCCATATCAGTTCAATATTTACTTCGCAATGATATGGTGGTGATTTAACCACCGTCATCCCACGATTTTTTGCAATTTCATCAATTTCATATTTTTTGAATTTCTCTTTATGAAGGGAACACAAATGATACAGTTCTTTTCTCACAGAACCGGGATGGAACTTAATATTCTTTGAACTTAGCCAATTCTGTAAATCTTTTTTTAACCACTTGATTGTGGGCATTTTTTCTATAAGTCTCGAGTGATAACTTGCATTATCCATTACTATTATACAGTTCTGAGGAAGAAGATCTATAATTTGTTCGAACCACTCTTTAAAGACATCAGCATTCATGTCATCATGGTAGTCACCGGTACGAGTAGATTCAAAAGTCAATAAACCACCTTTAACAAAACCGTTTGAACTACCGATGTGTACTATTATTAGTGTGCGCCCCTTTCCTGATGGTGGATTTAAACCAGTAGATAAAATATTTAAACAAGCCTGTCTTCGACTTGTAACAGTTTCATCTTGCCAAAATTTATTTGGTTTATGTCCCTCGTTGATCCATGTTTCATCTAAATAAAATATATTTCTTCTTTGGTTTCTCATTTCTTTTATAGTTCTTAGGTAATTTCTTCTCCATACTACAATATCGCTTCTTTCTATTAAAATAGACTTTCTGGAATGCTTTTTCCATAGAAAACCTATTTCTTTTAAAAGTTTCCATAGTGTGCTTCGACTCATTTCAGGGTAATCCTTATCATCTCGAACCGTGGCAAGAACTTTGTCTACTGTCGTAAATTCTTTTCTAAAGAAGAACGCATGCACTTTCCTTCGAAGTCTTTCTTTCAAAAGATTTTCTAATTGAAAGTTTGATTTTCCTGGAGCTTTACGTGCTGTTTGAAACTCGCCACTTTTCTCTTCTTTAACAACTCTGTAAATCGTAGATTTCCCAACACCAAGCGTACTACTAACTAATTCCACTGTGTCATCAACACTTTTACATAAATGTTTGTCTGTAAATGATTTATAACAATTAAATATTAATGTTTTTTCATTAACTGTTAAAGGACCTATTTTTTGTCGTTTACGCGGCCCTTCCAAATTTTCCATGATCACACTAGTATTCACACTGCACCTTGCAAGTTGCAACTAAACATTTAGTAAACTGTCAAGAATACACAACTTGGACCTCCTTACTAAATGAAAAACCTATAACCCCTTTTTGGGTGAAATTTGTTGGGAAGGTATTTATCTACTTGTAATTCGATTACTGTAAGAAATTCTTGGAATTAAAATAAAACAAAATTGGCAAATAGGTACTTATTGAAAATAATCTTAAGATACGGCTATGTAATCTTTAATACACAGGGCTTTTGGCCTGTCCAAACCTTTTTCTATTGTTCTGTACAGCTTATGATTATAAAGGACCAATAAAAGACCCAAAACTTGTAATAGCTCAGGTACATTTATTACAATTTTAGGAAATATTTAGATTATTCTGTAAAAATATTTAAAATGACCGTACTAAGTTTTGCATTAGAAATGCTGTTTTATTACTCTCTTATACATAAAAATAGACTATAATCATTTACTATATTATTTTTGTTCAGCTAGAGCTAAGAGAAATTAAAAAATCTGATGTGTCCAACACATCACTTTCCTATCTAGTTATTATAGGCTTTTCCGGTTATTTTGTACAACCTATTGCATCACCTCTATAAATGTTTAGAGGATAAACTAAATATATACATTTTCCATCTACCTCGAAACATTTTTCTATAGATATTCATTGAAAACGAAAATACTGAAAAATTTAAATTTAGCACTTTTCCTACAATTTTTCCATTACGGTCCATTTTAAAAAAATCATGTATAAACAAATATTTATAGAGATCGATATCGCAAACAACTTTTATTTCAACAATTTTCATAAAAATCAGAATTTTGCATATTTTGTCAAATTTCTCGAATACGGACCATTCCAGGAAATTTTGACATCAAGCAAAAATTATATATAATAATATTAGAAGTAACTTTTATTTGAACAATTTTCTTCTCCAAACGTAAATAACAGACATATTCCATAAAGTATAAAAACGGCCTCCCATAAAGTACTCCCCCGCATTTGTAATCTAATATATCATTCCCTACTTGAAATATATTTTTTGTATTTTTTCTTTTTACTATGTTCATGCTCTATTTTTTTTTTAGATGCTGGTCAAACTTGCCGATATCCATTTCTTGGAGTTGGTCCTTTCAAGGGAATATGTGTAGGTGGTTTAATTTGTGGAAACAACAACAAATGTGGGAACTAGTTATAAAATAAATATATTTAAATGTTCTATTTATAAACAATATATTGGTATATTTTGTAATATTAGAATTTATTATTAAATTTAAAAACTGTCTTATAACCAACTGTCGTGATATTTTTCGCAATTGCAAACCATATGCGAGGATGACACAGGTTGATGAGATGTAAGCCAGCTACGTATGTGTAATGGGTAATGGGGTAGCAAACATTCGGAAGCGGTGGTGTATGACACCGTTAACAGTTTGCGGTCTCGCTACGATGAGCACTCTATATTCCCGAACCTGTCAACATTGACCCAATACTATTAACACCGAATAATGAGTAATGTTGCTCCTGGGCTTTGTGCTGTTAAATAACAACATGTAATTTTGGAGCAAAATTAACAATTCAATTTTTGTATAGGCAATTTCGAAACGGACCTATCTCTAAAATATAAAATTCGTATTGCTAAAATTTAATTAATATCAAAAATACATGTAGAAGTTAAGAAAGTATGTAAGCAAACGAAAATATTTAGATTGGATTGGAAATACAATAAAATATATGTTAGAAAAATTTACAAAGAAGTGATTCAAGTTAAGAAACGAAAAGCTGGAACTCGGATGTTTATTGAAGATAAAAATGACAATTTATTAGGGAAAACTGAAGATATAAAAACAAGATGGAAGGAATATATCAATGACTTATTTGACGAAACTATGTTAAAAATAAACGAGCAACAAAACGAGCATGAGTCAGAAGATACAGTTTTAGAAATAAGAAATATGTTAAATCAAATGCAAAATAACAAAAGTCTAGATGAAAATAGCGTCAATGCAGAAATGCTAAAATAGATTTGACTAATATCCAGTTGTTGGTAATAAAAGAAGATGCTAAGAATTATAGAGGGATTGCGCTTTTAGACGTAACATACAAGATAATGGCAATATTTATTAAAGAAAGGTTACAAAAAGTATTTGAGGATACCATGGGAGAGTACCAGGCTGGTTTTCGAAAAGAAAATTCAATTAGAGGCCATATACATGTACTATACGTTAAAGTTTTTAGCTGCATATACAAATATACGAGAATATTTACAGGTTTGATATTAGTAAAAGAAATCAAGTTGGAAGTTTTTATACTTCCAAAACAGTATTAAATAAAAATCGAGCACGCACCCGGCTAGTTTATTACAGAGCAATGAGACATTTTGGTATCAACAGAATCCACTATATAGGCTGTTATTAAGTGCCGGCCGGTCGATCCATTAAATCTGAACCGTAAATTTGGATTTGCTAATTTACTTTTCATATCTGCATATAATTATGTTTATTGCATTTTGATGTTCCTGCTGGGGTATTGGTCCACAATCGTCGTTATGATAAAATTCTGGTCTTTTTTATTGTCACCCGTAATTAATACATGTGTGAATTCATTTGCGTTTTTGTACCTACAGCTGTGTAGGTACATCAAAGATAATATGGGTACGCAACGACAATCGGTAAAAAATAAGTTCGTATTAATGAAATCGTCATTTAATGGATGGAGTACCTACATCAGGTTGCAAAATGAGACAAAAAACATTTTGAATACAAATGTTTAAAGACATACTAATTAAATAACAACAAAATTAATCTGGAAATTGTATTTGTCAATTTCAGCCAGTCAGACGTTTGTTTTTGACATGTTGGTACGGTTAGTAAAAACTCAAGTTTATTTTTATTACTTAAGATTTTTATTTTACGGGTTCGCCAACGAGTAACATGGTTCTGGGCCGTATTTAAATAATTTTACGGACTATTTTTTTAGAAACTACTGATTTGGTTTTAATAATAAGTGGTGGTATAACATTTCTAATGGAATCCTGTAATGTCATTTATTTATTTTGATGCTCCCTAAAAAAACGCATTCATGGTTTTAAAATAGCCTATTTTTGAATAACTTAGGGCGATGTCATACTATACACTTTGAAAGAAACATTTTAATTTGGGTTAAAGTAGCTTTATTTCCAGGACTTTGTTTTACTACGGATTTTTTTATATCCTGAGTGGGTAATTACTCCCAAAAATTTATTTCTCTTATAATTTTATAAAAAATAACAGGGGACTATACCACTCATTGAAATATGAACCAATGAAAACGCTCGATTTTCCATAGTTATCATGTATTACAACGGTTATTTACTTATTATGACGCAGATCGAATATTCGAACCCTTGTATAATCGAATATATAGTTTGTCTAAAGTCAGTTGGAACAGTATAAAAACAACTGGTAAAAAAATTCTTTCAATTTAGCCGCATAACATAGGCGTAGGAATATTTTTTAGATTAGGTATGTAAAATAATGTTTTAATGATTTTAAAATAGAAGTATTGAATCGATTTGCATCGTTTCGTAGAGGACAAAGAGAGAAAGGATGAGTATTCTAGGAGAGACGGGTGCGGAAGACAGGTTTGGTTTTCGCGTCTCAGTTCTTGATTCGTCTTATTATACACTGCGTTATAAATTATCCTTTCGTTCACTGATTTTCTTGATCTTCTCGCTGTTATTCTCATTTCGCACATTGGCTTATAACATCGTTTTATATCACTTTTTTTGGAGCATGTGAGAACGCTAAGTTTAATTTAGTTCATTACAGGTGAAGTAAACCTGTAGATTTAATCTTGCCAGGTGTCTGTATATAAAGAGGCTAATTTTCTGACCATAGTAGAATTTTTTAAAATCACACAAAATTTCTTTTAATATAATCGGCCAATTAAAGTTTTTGTTTACTTCATGGTTATTTTTAAAAACTAATTTAATTTTTACTATAACATCACTGGTAATTTTTAATTTTGCAAAAACTCTTCTTTTTATTTGCCTGCCTACTAATTTTGTTAAACAAATTATTATTGCTACTTCAATTCACCTACACCATGGTTCGTATATAAAATTGATTGTCCCTCAATGTTTTTAAAAATAATTGTGACTGTAGCAGAATTTTACCGAAACATTGGTAGTTCTATACAAATTCACCGATTAAACCAGAAAAATTTATTGTATTTGAATAATATTTAGACATATAACATTTCATTCAGCAAATTGACAAGTATAAATAAAACTACTTATGACAAGGAATATAGGTATTTACACACCAAAAACAAAAAAAAATAAACAGAAACTGGAACTAGTCAAACTAATTTCAAAAATAAATGAATAAAAATAAAGCTACAAAAAATGTAGCCCTAGTCGTCATTAGAGAATTCATCGTCGGACTAACTATTGAGGTCAATTATAACTGGCTGTACAGGTGGCAGAAGAACATATTCCTGTTCTTTAGAAACTACATGTGATATACTGTTTTTCCAAATATCACTGTGTTCATCATTAAAAACCAACTATATACGTTCAACAACTTGTTTGCTTAAATTCGGGGATTAATTTATCTTTCGTAATTACTTTTAATGTATGCCCATATTAATTCTATCGGATTAAATATGCAATAATAGGGAGGTTGGCGAAGCAGAGTATGATCGTGCGTCTTACAAAGTTCATCTATATAATATTCCTTTTCAACATTCTGTTTTTCTATAATCTCTAGTAAAACTTTGATTGTCGGATTTTTTCGAGGAACGGCTAAGTTTTTCTCTTTTATAAATTCCAAAATATTACTTTTTTTAGTTCTTCGGTTAGGAATTGTTCTACTTTGACGCGAATGATAAGAGGCATTGTCCATGACGATAACGGTTTCCTTAGGAATATTAGGTAATAGCTGTTCTTTAAACCATTTTTCAAATAATTACGTCGTCATATCCTTATGATAATCAGCATAGTACTTTTTAATTTGTTTAGCTGATAATAACAAAGCATTAGGGACAAAACTATTTATACTTCCTGCGTGCAAAATAACTATTCTTTTTCCTCTAGAGGAAGGCGTTTGCAAACAACAATTTTTGGAGTCATCAAACCATCCATAATTAACGACATCATGACTATCAAACCATGTTTCATCCAGGTATACGATATGTCGATTACTATCACGAAAATTTTTAATTTTGCGCAAATAATCCTGACGAAGCCTAACAATTCGTTGTGATTCCATTATCACTATTTGTTTGTCCAATTTCTTATGTCTAAATCTACAATCTAATAAAATTTGACGCAATGTTTCTAGGGACTTGTTATTATAGTCGGGGTAATCTAATAATTTTCTTTGAATACACTCTAAAGTAGGAACTTGATTTTCTTGATTCATTTTATAAATTGTCCTACGTATAAATTGCTTTCCACTTTTATCAATTTTCGCAAGCTTTTGATTAACTGTCTCTTTGTACAAAATGGTCAGTTACATCTCCTTTTAAAATAATAATACGATAAATAGTTGTTCGTTTCAATTTCGTTAGTTCACATATTCTTCTTATTATAAAGTTGTCGGATTTTTCACAATTTTCTCTTTTCAAACATTCAAAAATATTTAAAACAAGTCTCTGTGTTTGAACATGTAAATATTTATTTTTAAATTCCCAATCACCTTCAGTATTCTCTGAATCACAGTCAATGTTCTCATTATCCTGTGACATTTTACTATTTGCCTCAAACGGTCTCCAAAATGCCATATTAAAACTGTCACAGATAAACTTCCACTCAATATTTCTTTACTTTTAGTTCAATCAGATAAACTGATTTTTGACGTAATTATTAAATTCACTTAAAATTCTAAAATATATATATAAAGATTTTTTTATCTGAAAAATAAGAAACTATCAAAAAACCCAAACACGCGGTACTGAAATTTATTACCTAGCGACTCAATAATATTGTGATGATAACATAGGCAAGATAATGCGAAAATACAGCTGGTCTACTGCTTTGTCAAATGATAAAGTGTCACTAGTAATACAAGGCTAGACCCGTATTTATTTAGCCCAATACTAGGTAGCTTTAGCATTAGCAAAATATATAAACGGAGTACTCTTTGTACGCTAGTTATGTTTTTCACTATTCCAACTGACTTTGGAAATACTATACAAGAGTTCGAATATTCACTTATGTCAAAACTCGAGGGATAGGTAACTGTGATCTCCATTTCAAAATTTGACAGTTGTCAATTTTGATCATGGCTCGGTTTAGCAATATTTCTACGGAATTAATTGATAAAATTATTGAAAATAGTAAACCAACCAACACGGTAAAAACCGAATCATTCGTTTCGCGACAATTTGAAAAGTTTTGTGATGACCGCAGTTATCAGTTAACTGAAAATACTTCTAATGAAGAACTTTGCAACATTCTTAAAGATTGGGCAATCAACATGAGAAAAGCCGACGGCACCGACTACAAGGAAGGTGTAGTGAAAACTATTTGGAATCTTACTGCCAAAAGAGTGCAGCAGAAATACTTCAAAGAGTTTAATCGCACCATCGATCCATTTAAAGATATTGTTTTTCGCACTGCGGTACTCGCGAAAAACGCCAAACGCAAACAACTTCAAGCTATTCCGTCAAAAAGAAAGAGTAGCTCTATTGCATTAAATATTGAAGATATTGAGAAAATTCTAAATGCATTAGATGAAAATACACCCTCCGGACTCCAGCGTAAATTTTATCATATTGCAGCCATAGAACTAGCCTGGCGTGGTGGTGAGGCTGTGTCAGCTCTTTTAGACTATTTTGTGGAAGAAACAGACAACTACGGCAAGAAAACAGGACGTATTGAATATAATACTGTTTTTTCCAAAACTGCCCAAGGAGGAAATCAACGAACTACTGATAGTAAATGGTTAACTCCAAATACACAAAACCCCACTCATTGTCCTGTTAGATTGTACAATAAAATGATGAGCAAACGGACCAAAAATATAAAAACCAGACGTCTATTTCTTACTGTAAATAAAGACTGGGACAAATATCCGACTAGTTGCTGGTATAAAAATTGTCCACTTGGAGTAAACGAAATTAATAAATGGACAAAACTGTCTGCAGAAGCTATAGGAATCGATACAAAAAAGGTAAAAATAACCAATCATTCTAACAGATCGACCGCAATAAGTGGATTATCAAAAGCAGGCACTAGTGTCCAAGAAATTATTAAAATTACGGGTCATACTTCAGAGCATTCAATACAACCATACCTGCAGTTAAATGAGGACCATCATAAGAACATTATATCAAATTTAAGAAATGAGACAACTACAACATCCTCCACTCTTTGCTCTACAAGTGCCGTGGCTCCAATGTCAAATAATGTTTTTAATAATTGTACGTTCAATATAAGTAATAAATAAATTTAAATAAAACAAATTACCTATGTACTTTTTATTTTCATTTCATGAACTTTTTTGTAGGTAAATAGAACTTGAAATAACTTGAAATTTAGTAGATTGCTGTCTACCTACTATATATATATAAATAGAAATCTTATTTAAATTATCCAGGTGGTCTAGCGATAGAGTTCTCGCTCTGCAATCGCAAGGTCCAGGGTTCGATTCCCCTAGGAAACTTTTTTTTTTCTTTTTTTCTTTATTTTTCTTTTTTTTTTTCATTATTTTTATTTTTTTTTTAATAATTTCGTGCTATAGTCTATCTGTATACAACTCGACAACTGAAAATTTCCGAAACTCGACGTATTGCCTAACAAAACACCACTCGACCTACGGTCTCGTGGTGTTTCAGGCAATACGTCTCGTATAATCGAAAATTTTCAGTCGTCTAGTTGTATAATGTATGAATATTTACATTTCTTGATCTATTAAACAAAACGATAAATTATCTCGACGAATGACACCATGTTCTAGTACGGAAGCTAGCTTTACATTTTTGTTGGTGGTTTCATGGGTTTCATATCAATTTTTTGTAATTGTAGTTTACACGTACATATACCTCTTAACACTTGTTTGCTTTATTAAAAAAGTGTGTTGTGATTTACGTCGAAATAAGTCAAAAACAACTTGAAACCCCATATAAAATCAAAAAGGAGAAACGGAAAAAAATTGAGCCTGTAAATGAACACAACTCAGAAACAAAAATAGCTATCTAATAATAAAAAAATAAAATTTGATTCTTGTGCATCTTCGTTGTAAAAATAGATAATACTTTTTGGATCTTAGGTACAGATATAATTTTAATGGTCTTCCGAAAAACTTTCTTCAGTTTCCATATCAGATTCAAAATCAGTCTCACTGTCACTGTTTAAGTTAATTATAAATCTATCAGTTGCCTCATCCAAAGTAACTTCTCTGTCATAAAATTTAGATTCCCACATTTTAGCATTATTACAACGAGATTGCCACTCCTCTTTAGAAAACGTATCAAAAAAGTCTTCACACAACAGTTGTACGTCTTGCCTCTTAAATGTAGTGTTGTTACTAGCTACATATTGTTTCAATGATGCCTACACTAATTCGATCGGATTAAGATCGGGATGATACGGTGGCAAACGCAAACAACTAAAACCATGTTCATTTATCATTTCTTCAATTGCATACCTCTTAAATCGTGACTTATGCAATAGCACTAAACTGTATAATTGTGTTTTGAGCATATCCTCTTCGTAAGCAATATTATGATTCCTTAACCAATTCTGCATGTCAGCTTTTTTAGAAGTTGACGTTGGTGCTTTATTTACCTGGACATTATGGTAAGGAGCATTATCAACAATAATGACGCTTCTTTAAGGGAGGTTCGGAAACAGCTTTTCTTTCAACCATTTAGAAAAATTATTAAAATTCATTTCATCGTGGTAGTCTCCACTTTTGGTTCCAGATTTGAAAATTAACCGGGCATTCGGAATAAAGCCCATTTCACCTCCTGCATGGACAATAATTAGTCTATCACCTTTATTAATTGGTTTCTTTAATCCCTCATTTGAATTATCACTCCAAGCTTTCTGGTGTGTGTGGGAGGCATGAATGTATGTTTCATCTAAGTAGACAATTGGACGGCATTCTGCTCGATAACTTTTTAAACGAATCAGATAGTCTAAACGTAGCTTTTGAATATCAAATCTTTCCATTAATATTTTTATGTTTGTTTTTGTTTTCCGCCAACGAAATCCTAGCGACTTTATTATTTTTCTTAAACTTTCATAGCTTCCTTTGTACCCTGTAGCTTCTCTAAATTTAGTCAAAATTGTTTTTAATGTTGGAACAATATTTTCCGAGATTAACATGAACAGAATAATTCTTTTTAAAATACCTTTGTCAGCTTCATCTATATCATTAACTGTTTTTGGTTTTTTAATGGTTTTTCTTGGTGATGAAAATTCCGATATCTCACGGTTATCGATTCTTTTTTTCTCTCCAGAAATGCGGACGACAGTGTTTTTAGATACTCCTGTGGCTGCAGCAACACGATCATTTACATTTTTAAATGGTATTGAAGGTGAATTAAAGTTTCCTTCTCTTCTCATAAACTCTATAACATTGGCTATTATTTCGCGAGATTGACTGTTAATCACGCGGCCTCTTAATTTCCTATTAAACTCCATACTTAAGGTTCTATTAAACTCCATACTTAAGGTTCTATTAAACTCCATACTTAAGGTTCTATTAAACTGTAATGAGCAAAAAACACAAACGAAAATAAAAGAAATGTTTTAGCGAAATTTACATCTGACATTTACGTCTGAATAAAATAGTGAAATACTTGATGCGCAGAGTGTACTTTCATTGCGTAAATCCGTCGGGATGCCTCTCAGTAGTGCTTTCTCTGTCTAGCCGTCGAAAGCCTCTAGAAATTTGATGAACTGTACCTGAGATGTTCGACATGGACAAGTTGGGAAAAGAGTAAAGGACGCATAACAAATACACTTATCATATTTGGTGATAATCGGAAACGCATTAAAAACGTAAATTTTACTTTTAAACATTGTAAGCGAGTTTATTTGTTGAATATCATGAAGAACTTCATTGACTAATCTAGGAACAAGTAAAATATGACTTCTTAAAGTTAGTCTTCGAGATATTTGCGAAAAAAAAAGAAGATGTTGAACTATCGGCATGAAAACTTGTATGACGTAAGAATAAATCGGATATTCAACAAATTTGTGTATTATTTGTATTTTAATCAGTTAATTAGTGCATTAAAGTTTACATACATATATGTGGGTATAGGAAAACAAATTTAGACACGAGTTCGGTATTTTCAAAAATTTACCTGCACCATTTGATGAGCCATAATAATTCTTTAAACTAACTATTTCTGGAGAACAAAAACAAATTTTCAAAACACTAAATCGAAATTATTATTTTATATAATTTTTAATGACATTATTTATTATGTATACACAGTAACTGCATGTAAATAATATTAATCATTCCAAAAGTTCATTAAATTACATAAAAGTAAGTAAATTTAATACATAAATTACCTACATCGAACAATTTTATATAAGTTATTGTAATGAGTTGTGAAATATTGTTATAACAGTCTGTTATTAATATCAAAATCTGGGACACACTTCAAAAACTCGTCTATACTTGAGAGGTCTATAAGTAATATAGATAGACATTAATTAGATAATTATATTATGCGGAAGCGCTTGTTTATGTAACGGAGTGTATATATAACCTTGGAAGTGGGAAAAGAAATTTAAAATGTTTTTTTTGTGACATAATTTTCTTTTGTTTTAATTGTCGAAGTTAATAGGCATATCTAACATATGTGTAGGTAATTGTCAGATACTATTATTCAAACGAAACAAAAAACATCTAATTATGGTTTATTCCATTAGTGAAAAGTACAGGTCACAGTGGTGCGCCCATCCACGACTATAGGGGGTATATTTTCTTTTTTGGTGCTTTCTTTCATTCTTTTTGTAGGGTCAATCGTACCTGTGTTTGATTTAACTCTTAGGCCCGAAGTAGCTTTGCATTGTTGGTTTGTGGGTCCTGTGAGACGTCACTTTTGTTTGGTATATTTTTTATACCCTGCGGAATGTCATTATCGGATTCTGCCTCGTATTCCTGTCACTAATGGGGTCAAATTTATTGCTCGTCGTAATTGTTGAAGCCGCTTTTTATTCCAATTGTTCTCATTTATGTTGTATAGTAATGTTATTACTTTTCTTTAAAACAACATCACTGAAAGTCTTAGCAACGATATGTGCTAGCTGGATTACGAATGCAATTTATATATATTGCGATGAGATAAATAACGTTCTGTGAATTTCTTGTGAAACTAAAGTCAAGCGTTGAAAACACTTAAAAAAAATGAATCGATTTACATAATTTGGCTAGTTTATTTAGAGTAATTAGTTTTACACATATGTAAGCATACTAAAGTAATCAAACTTTGAATTAAACAATTTGAAATAAATATTTTCCGCCTGAAATATTCCACTTGACAAATTCCACTTCTATAATAAACAAACACGAAAATAAAAACACCCTAGGTATCATTGCGAACCACCTACCGGAACGTGACCATGGCGCGTAAGCACCATATATCAAATTTCTAATGGGCATGGGGTATGGGTGAAACGACTGAATCTTATTTAAATGCCATCAACAGATGCGGTACACAGGGTGGCCATTCAACCAGAAAATGTTGTTGCACTACGTAATCAACCTGTTAATTATATCAATAGGATAAAAGGGACTCTCCTGGTGGTGATTTGGTTTATTCAAGGGGAACATTATGACCAGAAATTAAATTTGTACACTTTTTTGAATAGATCACACAACAGGTTGGCTCATGATTAACATAAAATTAGTTACTGATTTGGTTTTCTATCTGTTTTTGGCATTGGAACTACAAAATATACAGGGTGTTTCGCTACTAATTGGAAATATTTCAATTTTAGAATATTGAGCTCAAAATATGATGATTTAACACAAATCACCATAAAATGTGTTTCCCGTCTAAGTTACAAGGTGTTTTATTTAAAAATTTAACATTATTTGTGCTCAGTATATAGTTTAAAACTATTTGACGTATTATATTCACATTTTTCTCAGAAAGTGGAGATACTATAATACTCCCTACTAAATTATGTAAAACGTTTTTGGCTAATACCAGGGAAACTAACGAAAATAGTTTCATCTCAAATACGACCAAGACGTTGTTTTGAGTACTGCAAGCGTCCTTTGATTTGTTTACTAAATGCAGATGGCGTTACATTGTTACTGTGTGATATATTTATATCAAATACAAAATGCTGTTGTACCAGGTCTATACAAATTCAACACTAGTTACGTTATGCCCATCTACGGTTACAACAATGTTATAAAAATCAACATTATTGATAGATGACATTGAGAAGTTTTTCAACCTTTAAATGTAAAAAACCCTAAATTTAAAAGTCTTCTCTTTATGTTCTTCTTCTTCCTTTATTGGGCTATATCCCACAGGATAATTTAACCAGCCAATAACGGGGAGAGTATCCTTGTCTTGTTCTCAGCAATTGGATATCCTCTATTAAATTGATATATTTACTGAAATTAACAGTTAATATTTGTGAAACTGAAAATAAAACCATTTATTAGAATTTGACGAGTTACTTTCAAATTTTGCGTTTTTGAATATTTCAAATGTAAACACGGCTATTAATTTTAAAATCAGAACGAAAAATTATAAGTTCCAATTAGTAAAGTGAAATTTAATTTTACGCTTCAGGTCAAACAGATTCAATTTTAATGGCAATAACATGCTTGTAAAACGAGATTTATAATGATACTCCAATATGCAATCAGAGCATTAGATATAAATGTTTTTAAATCATTGAATTGAGTACGATGAAAAAATTTAATGATCTAAAAAGCTCATACTGCTTATATCAAGAAGACTTAAACCTTTTTTAAATATAATTGTTATAAAAAAAAGAGCACAAACATTTTATGATAGGAAAAGAAATGCCCGGAAAAAATCTCAAAAGGAAAAAAGATTCGAATGCGTTGCTATGGATTATCAAAAAAATATTTCTCTTCCAAATATTACAACTAACGATGTGTATTATAAGAGACAATTACCGATATTTTTTTTACTATTCAAGGTGCCGATTTTTGTATGAATGGCTTATCTGATGAAGTGGAAAACTTGTACATCTTCTGTGACGGAGCTGGTGGTCAAAATAAAAATTACACCTTTATGCGTTTTACTGATTATTTCGTCAATGTTATCAGATGTTTCAAGTATATTGAGGTTATCTATCCAATCCGTGGGCATTCCTATTTAGAGTACGACAAAAATATCGGGCTTTCTTTCTCATATATTTTTCCTCTTTCAGGTGTCATTTTGGGAATTGTTCTCTTCCATTCATTTCTGTTCCTGACAAAACTGTTTTCATCTATATCAAAGTTTTCCCCTTATCAATTCCGATCTTTCAATCTGGTCTATACATTTCCTCTCGGGCCTTTGTCGTTTCATTTTTCTTGATTTTTCTATTTCTATTTTCTTGTAATATTGTCTGATTTCATTCTTACTAGGTGTATTAGTTTAATTGCTTTTTCTTCTGATCTGTGTCATTACTGGTTACTGTTTAGTAATTATTATCATCTTTATTCACTACTCTGTATTATTTAGTATTTCTCGATATTTCATTTCCATTGCATTTATTTTTGTCTCATGTTTTTTTTTATAGAACCCAGTTTATATTGTGAATTTTCACTTTTGTTTTTGTATCAATATCAGTTGAGGCTGTGACCAAAATATTGGTGGTTCACAATAACAGAATATAGATCCCAGTACATATTTAGGTAAAAAACTTTCTAAAACACTGACAGCCGGTTGCAAGAACGAGTTAAATATTTATAGACTCATTAATGCTATTAATTCATTAAAAATGCATTCCGATCCTCGATAGCTATTGAACGTCGTAGATCTGACAACAGGACGCATTTGCCGCAATATGACCAATGCTGTATATCGTTATAGAGATTGCTCACACAAATTTAAATAGGACTACGATAAGCGGGTTGCAATAATAGCGGTTTCAATTGGCGCTGCTATATCGTCTTTCCAAATGTTGACTGAATAGAACCGTTCCGGCCCAAATGTGTTTTAAAATAAAATTTCAGCATTTCAATACTTAGACACAAAAAAGAATGATCCATTTAACTTCAATGATATTATGTTAGGGGTTTTAAAAACATTTTTTGTAAAGTTGAGTTTCCATAGAGTCAAATATTATTAAGATCTAAATAATTTTATAACAGAGAAACAGTAACAGATACAAAAACTTAGCTGGTTTAGGGAGAGTGATGTTTCTTTGTCACATTTTTCGTAGGTACCACAATCACGGTTATTACTTCATTGCTTTCTTCCTAGTCAGAAGACACTTACATAGGTACTCGTTTTATCCTTTTATTGTTACCTGAATATTTATGCAGCATAATTAAAGTTTCTTTGTTTTCCTCGTGATTTCTTTTTAATAACTATAATTAAATTACATCTTTGCAGATCAAATCGTTTAGTAGATATTTCTAATCCAAATAAATAATTTATTACGTTCAATTATATAGAAACAACTGGCTGCCAGCCTGTAAATTAGAAAGTATTAAGTAGGTATGCACTTAAAAACACAAATATCAAATTTCTTTTACTAAAAAGAACATATGGTCAGAGTCGTATCTGAACATATATTTGTACTTGTATCTTTGAATTTTAATTCTGTTTAATTCTTGTACCAAATAAACTTGATTGTAATAAATAAATGATTTTCTGATGTTATAAACTTTCCCTAAATACCTCCCCAGTATCTGGGTTTTTGTTTTTGATGTTTTTGAATTTAACTAGTTAAAAATAAAACTCTTGTTAATTAAAATGAGTTTAGAATATTTTTTGTACAACCTGCCCATAATGTATTTTGTAATAACTATAAATCTATGTAAGTAACTATTATTTTTATTTTTTCAGTAATAGTTTTTTTGCAACTTCTGAACCCTGTTTCATTATATTTTTAGTTGTAAACAAGATTCTGATGAGTACCTACATTGTACAGATTTAAATATACAAAGGGTCCTGTAACTATACCAACAAGAATATTCTTGATACTTAAACAAAAATGGTATGAGATTAAGCAGATTTGATTCTACGTCACAATGTGGTGCGACGACGGGGCTTGTATACATTTGGGGTATCAGTTGATCGAAAACAGTGCACAGAAATAAATTTAAATCTGCATAGGCATCATAGATAGCCATATTCCGTACCACAATACGTCATGCGTGAACTCGATGAGATTTTATCTGCTAAGTATCATTCCTCTGTAATGTTTTGTATCATTAGAAACATTAACATTATAAACAATTATAACCAGGGTTTTCTAACCTTTTCCCTAGGCCGGAAAGAATAAATGAAAACTTAATAATGTATAGTAATAAAGACCTTAATTAAGGCTGGGGGAAGGAGTTAAGAGTCTATAAATTTACAAACAAGCTTACCGGTATTTAGTTTTCAAAATTACATCACACGTCGATGAAGTGTTTTATTGTGCTGTTTGTTTTTAATAAGTGTTATTTTCTTTAATAGAAAATTGATTTATTTGTGCCAAGTGTCCTAGTGAGTTTCATTGTACATTTTAATCAGTTTTATTTTTGGATAAATTGACATCGACTTCCTGCATTAAAGGTAGGTAGTATTTTTTTTCTATCACTCTCGAGTTCGTCATTGAATAAAAAAATTAAACGCTATAATTTTAACATTCAAATATTTGCAATTAAAAAATAATATTACGTATTAAATTTGACAATAAAAAAACTTGTTATTTAATAATAATGTTTCATTATTCTGAATATATTTTTTCTACGATCAATATCCAAAGTAGGTAGGCTTTTGCACATTAAAATCTAAATAAAAAGTTGACGTTTTTTGCGAATTGTTATAATTTGACATTATTGGCGCACATTACCTAATATTCAAACCCATTTCCATGCTTAAAAATAGAAGATGGTGACATTCATTTAAAAGAAAACCATAACTACTTTTACCAGGTGAAAAATTTCAATATGTTAAAATAATTCATGATTTTTAAGAAATGTGCTAGAAATGATACTACAATATTAATATTCTTTTTATGTTTGATTTTCTAATAATGATTTTATATACTTTTAGATTCAAGGACAGCTAGGTATAGCTCAAAGAAAATTGTGCTACTTTGTAGTATATACTGGAGATGAAAATCCAATATTTGTTGAAAAAATTCATATTCAACCCATTTTTTTTTAAAATATGGTTGTAAAATTAGAAAAATTTTACTCGGAATATATGGCACCGGAGATAATTTTAAATAGAAGAGGACGAGGATTAAAATGTCTGGATACCCCATATAATGAAACTTAAAGTGCAAAGATTAGCAAATTTATAAAAATAATAATTTAATGAACTTTAATGATACAAGTACTTGAAATAATGGTTTTTTTTGCGCAGAAGCATGTTCATACGTAATTTGCAATTGGTAATCACTAATCACAGATGGAAAAGTATATACGTCAACGATACGTTCTCTTATTTTTGATTTATTTTAACAGGTATAATATATGGTATGTTACTTATAGTATAGATTTTTTTATTTCTTGACCTAATTTATTTGTTACGTCTTCAGCAATTGTCGCTTTCAGTTGACATAAACGAAATTGATAAAAAGTGTTTTTCGCATTTTATTTTGACTGTTTCTCTTACTTTCGAATAGAAACTGAGCTTTGTAAACATAAAATGACGGATATGTCAAACTAAAACTGACGGCAAAATGAAACATTGAGTATCGTTATATGCAACTTTTGAACTAGTTTCAAAAATAGCATTAAAATGATATTATCATTCACAATGTACTAATTTCCTATACTTTTAGTTGATAAATAACCGATAATCATACATCATATAACAAATAGGCGCGTGTCAAAAGGTCACCGGCGAAAAAAGAGTGCCGATGAAAAAAGGTCGTTTCCAATTGTATCATATAAACAGTATCAGAGGCAGTATTATCATCTCGTATATCCCCCGTAAACACACATAATATAAACGGAAATAATCAAATACTAGTCAAAATATTATCGATCGGAGCACCATCTTTATTACATTACATGAAGTAATTATTGATATTTCGGGGTTTATTTAGAGTTAAATTAGACGGCATTTTTGGTCCAAATTCGTTTTGACATGTTTTTTCAAAGAAAGTGACTTATAAATTTCAAATCTACACGTTTTGAAAAATATACAATATTTAAATATTCTGAGTGTACCAAATTCCAAGTAAAGGTTGAACTTAGGTCGTATTACATTTTTTTTTATTATTTGTTTGAAATCGAAGTTAAAATAATTCTACACGGCACCTTTGAGATGAAATAAAAGGGGGTTATTTTACATGATTGGTTTTTATTGAAAACAATAAATTTATTAATTTTCAATAGTAAGGTGACCTAAGTTAGACCTTTATTTTTAATTTGGCCAAAAATTAGATTTTTAAACACTACATATTCGGAAAACTGTCGATTTAACTTTTGGTCTACACATACACTTTTAGTACACAGGGATACCCCGTCCTTAACCAGAACTCGCTTAGACTCAGATGCATATGTCTAATTCGGTCAAAATATCGCCTTTGTACACAAATGTCTATTTTACTGCTGGTTTCATTACAAAAAACTGGAGTAAAGGGTAAAATTATCTCTTGTCCAGTACACTCGTATACACTTGAGTATTAGCCTATATTATTTTTGATTGAAGACGTATACATTTAAAAATGTTGTTTACTTAAAAATAAACATTTAATTTTGATATTTTAATTAACTCAATCAAAACATTAAATTATTATTTTCCATTTATATATGGCTTATACCGGACCTGTATATACTCTAGTAGCCACATATTCATTAGTGTCATACGTTTTATAAATTCATCGTGTTACATATTTGTTGACATAAAGAGATAGAAATTTAAAGTGACGTCTTGTATTACTTCGAATGAAAAAATCAATATTGCAATTTTCTAACCTAAAAAAAATCCTGTCCTGATTATATATCAAACAAAATTGAACTTGGCCTTAAGAATTAATGACAAATTAGAAATTAAAAGAAGAGACAAAGAAGAATATGACAATCCTTAGACAAGGTTATATTTGTTTGTTTACAATACTTGAATATTTCTAATTATTATTTTCTTTTATTTTAGAAATTAAATACGGGAGAACCAACTACCCAAAATCATTGGTTTCTTCACGAAAAATAGCATATAAAATTAATATATTTTATTAAATATTTCCGGTGACGTAACATGTACAAGACCGAATACACGGAGGCGTCCCATGAGGAGTAGTCCTGACCCCTAAAACTTCGCCACTGATTTCATCGTCCAATTTTCGTACCAATGTTTACTCGTTTGGTTTTTCATTTTTGTCTAATGTGCTTATCAAATGTTTATTTGGTGGTCCTAATTTTCCAGGCTTTTCTCTGAATAATTTACAAACATTTTCTGATTTTTACAAAATCTAAAAATGTAATTTGCAAAAATTCACATACCAAAGAAATTTTGTGTAAAAATATTCGGTTGCAAACTTTTCAATTATTCTCATATTTTTGTAGAATTTAATTAAAATGTCTGACTTTATCCTGACTATCTTTTCTGTTTAGATAATACAACGACATTAGATTAAGGGCCAGTCTTTCCACGTTTGAGTAAAGTTGCAAGTAACTACTTGCCGATTAAACTATAGGGCTATTGTTTGTTAATCTGCCAAGTAACTTTACTTAAAAGTAAAAACATCGACCCTAAATGTGATTAAATGTCATATAACTAATTTATTGTGCACATTTGTAAATTTATCTAATTGAATTTAAATTGTAATTATACCAACAGGATACGCCAATGAATTTTAGTGCTAAATAGCAACGGAAGTTCGTGTGACTATATCAAGCAAATTGAATAGACTCTACCAATTATATAAGGTGTTGAGTATCCGATAGCCACGTTTTACTTTACTATTATATTTTGCAATTTGTAACTCTAGATATATAATTTTGAAACGAAAGAAACCAGACTTGATTCTCACTGGATAGGTAATTTCTCTTTTATAGTACTTTGGTTTGTAATTAAATATTACCGTTGTGAAAAAACTTTTTTACTGCAAGATGTTGCTAGATGTCTAGTTAAAATAATATTAATTCATCAAATTATTATTTGTTTTCTTAACAGATAATGTTTCGTTTTAAAATCACTGCTGGGGAAGTTGGTTCATTGACACCATATAGGTGCGACCTTGGGTTCGAATTCTCTTCTTTTTTTCTGCTATCTTATACCCTTTAGAGAGCGTTGTTGAAGGGATAGTTTGTCATTCATTTGAACAACAAGTTTTGGAAGAAAGCAAGAAAAAGAAAACCTAACAGCCAAAGGAGAAAAAAAACTAAGGCCACTCTAGATCTGTTTGTGTAGAAGATTTTATTCAGTGTGATGAAGAAGAAGTTTTTGTAGTTTATTCATCCGAAAATATAGATACAAAAAAGTACAAATGGTAGCTTAAAATTAAAAGTAATTAATACTCGATAAGTGAGTACTCACTTGTTTCGATTATAATACATGAAACTTAAAAAAAAATGTACAATAAATAAATATTTAAAAACATTAATGTTGTACAGATAAAAAACAAGATTAAAATATACAAATAACTAAAACTATACTAATACATACATAGAATAAATATAAAGAGAAATTTAATTGATCCATGTTTATAATTAGAAGAAAGGTTATAGCCTTACTGATTCAAAAAACTGAAGCTGGGACTAGTAACAGATGCAAGTTAAGTATTTCTACATTCTATTATATCTTTAAATTTTTGTTGTGGATTTTCTAAAATAAATTTTTTAAGGTTTTTTTTATTTTAATTTTACATTTGTTTTTATTGATTCTGGCAACTCATTAAGAGCAAGATAGGTATAAGCTCGTTGCCTGAGTGATTTACTTACTTGTGGCACGATATGGAGATTTATATTGCGAGTTTGATAGGAGTGAGACGGTAAGTTAGCATATTTAGTATTAAAGTGATATTTTTAAACCATGCAGTAGAAGTATAGTTGCCTAAGATCCATGATTTGACTTTCAGCATATAATAGGTCATTTGAGTATCGATATTCTTTCGATAACATAAGTTTTAAAAACCTTTTTTCTATAATCTCAAGCGTTTGGATATGGCACCTTAGTGCGCTTCCCCAAGCTAGAATACCATATCTAAGATGGTTTTCGACTAAAGCATAATACAAAGTTGTTAAACAGCTAACTGAAAGATATATTTTCAGAAATTTAAACTTATATAAGATACGCTGCAGTTTACGGTATAATTTATATGGTATTCCCATTTCAGATGACTGTCAAATATGGTATTTTATTTGTGTTACAGGTTGAAGCACAAGATGATTTTTATTTATGGAAATGTCTCAAGGTGATTAAATTTGGGGAGACAGCTGATGTTGCAGCTGAAAGGTACGTATCTAGTCTTGTCTAAATTTACAGTAAGTACTTTGTTGTCGAGCCAAGTCTTAATATTGAAAAAATCTCTTTCAGCCATGTGTTTGAGGTCATCTCAATCAGGTGCTTCGTAGAAGATTGCAGTATCATCTGCAAATCCCACAATTCTGCCCTTACTAAATGGTGAATAAAATTGGACCTAGAACACTGCCCTGGGACACCTCGTATTTTATTGGCTTTCGATCACTTTCCTCTCCACTTACTTTACAGACTGATATTTGCTGGTAAGGTAGGTTTCAAATAGTCTTAAGGTTATTCCTCTTCCAGAGATTGTAGGAGAAGGTAATGATCAATTGTATCTAAAGCTTTACTTAAGTCTAGGAATATGCACAAAGACGACCTGATTTATTAATGTGAGATACTAAATCTAGTATAGCATTTTTTCCCTAAAACCGTACTGTTTAGGAGACAATATTTTATATTAATTGCATGGAAACATTTAATAATATTGTACCAGGGAGATTTGAGGGAAATCAATGGCTTTACCCAAGCCAGGTTGGTGGAACCTATCAATAACCTTCAGGAGAAAGTAGAGTGATGCCTGAAAGAATTAATTACTTTTACTATATCATTTTCATATGCCAACTTATCCCACACAATGTGCCTTTAGCTGGGGTAGGCTGGCACATCTGCCCCAGCTTATAATATTAAATAATAACATGTTTATACTTTGAAGACTATAATCAAATGATCCAATTTAAATGCTTGTAGTTCTAGATAACGTGTGCCAACCATCCCCGGTCTCCCCCATATTGAAGCGAAAGATAAAAGAACTGCCCTCGACCCTCCCAAAAAAAAATTAACTTGCCCTGAGCTGATAAAACTAGGGTAATTTTTAAAGATAAGTAGAGAGCCATAAATAGAACAAGAAATTGTATTGCATATTTCGCAACACAACATAAATTGCTCGAGCGGTCTCGTTAAGAATAAAATTCATATTGAATTAAGCAACAGACTTACCTAGACCAATCTCATTAAACTTAATTTATGGCTTTATTATTGTTGGTATTTTTTTGTTGTGATTAAATTGAAATGCAATAGAAATTTTGACATCCGATTTCGTCAAGCGCAAGTATGTGGATTGTGTACATTTTTAGTTAGTTTTGAAGGTTTACTTTACACAATGAAAGATAGTTATCATTAGATTCTTAATAATACGTAATATTAGAAATATATTATTATTATACTCTTCACACAGTAATTTGTGAAGAGTATTATAGGCGAAATTTTTAATATTGATACAATTTTGAAAATGTCTGATGCTTTTTGCAATTGATTTAAGGTTAAAGGAGCAGAAACGCGACTTCGTATTCTTCGTCCAAGCATGTTCCAATCATGTTCAATTAGATTAGAATCCATATCCTCTGAGCTGTCAGACTCGATTTCGTCTCACCTGACAAATTTTCCGTATTCATCTAAAAAAACTCAACTTTTCGTCCTTGTAACATAAACTGTTTATTTATTTATATTTTTTTTTATTTTCTATTTTAATAGAGCGTTAAAAATAAACTGTTTTAGCGTATCGTCGTTAATAAAGTATTTATTTAGTGCATAAATTTTAAATAAAATTAAAATTTAATTATAATAATCTTGAAAAACAACCAATTAAACAAAATTAACGTATTACTTGAAACGATCGTATTAAACACAAAAAAGTAATAAATTAAAACGATACACATGTTAAGCATGGAACATAATTACCACTATCTCTCGCTCACTTAGAGGTTTTTGACTCTGTGCCTAATAAAACATGAAAATTAATATTATAAAAAATGTGACACGTTATTTTAAATAATAAAAATGTATTGATTTCAGTTTTCATACTTTTATTTCTACATTCTTAGAAATTTTTAAATATATTTTTGTCTTATTGGTTTGTAGTAAATCAATCATATAATCAAATAAATCTATGACAGTTTGCACTTGTGCTGCCAGCTCAGCGTGGCCCAAAGCTTTTTTATTGAAAAGAATATACCACCACTTCTGAACCCTTTATATGTTCATTTACATAATTTTTTTACTTCTTTAGAGTATTATTAGGCATCATAAAAGCCATCATCGAGCCCTTCAATAGAAATATAATTTTTTTTCTACACCCACATGTATATTATTTATTCTACGCACAAACTACAGAACCAAAAAATAGGCCACTGTGTGCTACTCAACGAATATATTTCATATCCATTCTATTAAGGACACTTGTTGTCGTAATTTAGAAAAAAAGTCCTGGGCTATAAAAAAAATGTCCAGGAGATGGTTTGTTTGACATGTTTTGTCAAGGGATTTAAAAAGAGGCAGAATACATTTTTTTATAACAAGAGGAGTGCATTCAAGAGTTTGGATTTCGTACGTTCTTGAAAACTGCGTTTCATTGTCGGAGAAGACCTTTGCGATAACACACTGTTGTTGCACGAATTACTATTGCAATCTGCTCTGAATAAAATATTCGACCAAAATATATATTTTTTTAGTATATATTTAGTTTTCTCTCGCTGCAACAATTAATCACATTATCGATGACTACCAAAAGTTCTTCCTTGCCAAATGATGTAAACTCTCAATTATTTTTACTAGCAATTTATCAGAAAAAGACCTACATATATAATGTAACATCTATTCGACAACCCACACATTCACTTTTATCTCATTTACTTTCTTTTTTAATTAATATTCATTGCTGCTCGATCTAGTTTGGCGGCATTCGATTCATTTCGTTTGAGATTAATATCATCGTTTTATGCATCTTCTCTTACGTAAAAGCTTTTTTTAAGTTACCATTTTTGTCACGTTTATTTGTTTACGCAATGAGGTAGCTGAATTATTTATGGAAAATGGCCTGTAAGCATTACTAAAGTAAAATTCGATAAAATCCAGTAAGTACATCATAAACAGGAAGATTATTTTCATTTTCAGTCATATTTGCAGATTTTCAAAGTTGCCGCCATATTTGCAGATCTGCAAAGTTGCAGACGTTCTGTAATCTCACCCTTAATAATTCAATTATTTTTACAAAGCCATATTCAGTTTTTTGTTTTAGATCATCCCAATTTTCAGCTCCATATAATATGGCCGTATCATATGCTAAATTAATTATGTGGCCATTTATTTGTACACTGAATAAATCATTTAGATATAGTGAAAAAAGGGTTGTTCCTAAAACGGTTCCTTGGGGTACACCGTAGCTTAGAGTTTTAGAATTTGTATACGCTGTTCCAATTTCAACGTTTATTCATAGACTCATCAAAACGGAGTCTAAAATGTGTTCTATTACAGAATGGGAATAAATTAGGGTAGTTGCCTATTGCACATTCTACAAAAGTAAAAGAAGAATATACAACTACTGCTCTGGTTTTGGATAAAATTAAATATGTGGAAAATAACCGGATCATATGTGTTGATTTAAAAATGGCCAACTTTCTATTAGGCCAGCAAGGTGGGTATACAAAGTATCCTTGTATTCTTTGCTTGTGAGATAGTAGAGCTAAAAATCAACATTGGATTAAAAAGGATTGGCCTTGGGGTATAATAATAATTGTTAAAGAATTTTAAATGGATCTGTTATGGCATTTGGCTAAGATACTTAATCTAATAATATCTATTTTAATTTTATTCATAATTATTAAAGATATTTATTCTTTAAGAGCTACTTGGGTAGTCATCAATTTATTAGTGAGAAAGTTTCAGACACGAAAGAAAGAACACAAATATTTTTATGATTCTTTGTAATTACCAATTAAGAATTTGAAAATCGTAATTTGCAGTTGACATAAATATTACTATCTCTATCTGTTCAATAAAATTTATTTTGGTTGCTTTCAATTAAGGCAATTGTTCGAAAAGGGAACAAGGGAACACAAATGATACAGTTCTTTTCTCACAGAACCGGGATGGAAATTAATATTCTTTGAATTTAGCCAATTCTGTAAATCTTTTTTTAACCACTTGGTTGTGGACATTTTTTCTATAAGTCTCGAGTGATAACTTGCATTATCCATTACTATTATACAGTTCTGAGGAAGAAGATCTATAATTTGTTCGAACCACTCTTTAAAAACATCAGCATTCATGTCCTCATGATGGTCACCGGTACGAGTAGATTCAAAAGTTAATAAACCACCTTTAACAAAACCGTTTGAACTACCGATGTGTACTATTATTAGTCTGCGCCCCTTTTCTGATGGTGGATTTAAACCAGTAGATAAATTATTTAAAAAAGCCTGTCTTAGACTTGTAACAATTTCATCTTGCCAAAATTTATTTGGTTTATGTCCCTCGTTGATCCATGTTTCAACTAAATAAAATATATTTCTTCTTTGGTTTCTCATTTCTTTTATAGTCCTTAGGTAATTTCTTCTCCATACTACAATATCGCTTCTTTCTATTAAAATAGACTTTCTGGAATGCTTTTTCCATAGAAAACCTATTTCTTTTAAAAGTTTCCACAGTGTGCTTCGACTCATTTCAAGGTAATTCTTACCATCTCCAACCGTGGCAAGAACTTTGTCTACTGTCGGAAATTCTTTTCTAAAGAAAAACGCATACACTTTTCTTCGAAGTCTTTCTTTCAAAAGATTTTCTAATTGAAATTTTGGTTTTCCTGGAGTTTTTTGTGCTATTTGAAACTCGCCACATTTCTCTTCTTTAACAACTCTGTAAATCGTAGATTTCCCAACACCAAGCGTACTACTAACTAATTCCACTGTGTCATCAACACTTTTACATAAATGTTTGTCTGTAAATGATTTAAAACAATTAAATATTAATGTTTTTTCACTAACTGTTAAAGGACCGATTTTTTGTCGTTTACGCGGACCTTCCAAATTTTCCATGATCACACTAGAATTCACACTGCACCTTGCAAGTTGCAACTAAACGACATTTAGTAAACTGTCAAGAATACACAACTCCTTACTAAATGGAAAACCTATAATCGCATTTTCGGTGAAATTTGTTGGGAAGGTATTTATCTACTTATAATTCGATTACTGTAAGAAATTCTTGGAATTAAAATAAAACAAAATTGGCAAATAGGTACTTATTGAAAATAATCTTAAGATACGGCTATGTAATCTTTAATACACAGGGCTTTTGGCTTGTCCAAACCTTTTTCTATTGTTCTGTACAGCTTATGTTTATAAAGGACCAATAAAAGACCCAAAATTTGTAATAGCTCAGGTACATTTATTACAATTTTAGGAAATATTTAGATTATTCTGTAAAAATATTTAAAATGACCGTACTAAGTTTTGCATTATTAATTTTAAGATTAGATAAAAATAAATACGTCAGGAATTAAATAATAAGGACAATTTTGTAGATCTATTAGAGTATAAGTGGCGCCCTCTTTGTTTTATATTAAAATTGATAATAAAATTATAATTTGTGTAAAAAATCTTTATGTATTCTTTGAGTTCTGAATACCATTAAAATTTATATGTAAAATAAAATATAATATAAGATTTTTCACAACTATTTATGATTATTATGATATATGTGATTAAATATCAGTCTCGTTATGAATCACCATTAGCACCAAGCTAGGCGACTCCAAATTTTTATATACAAAAGCCAATAATAATAGGTATAACGTTCTGCGAACTTTTAAAATTGCACCTTGCTTATTCGTGAAAGAAAACAGACTCTAACTACCGGCCTAGAGGCTTCAAAAATCTGCCCCTATCGGTACCAATTACGAAATTACGCCAAATTATGTACATGAAAGCGATATCTAAAACGCGTTATTAGTATTTCCTGATAAGTTCAATAGGTGTAAACTGAAAATTATCATGTTACTGTTAATTGTGATCTTTTTCGACGCCACACCTGTTCTAATCGAGAGTGGCTTTTAAAAAAATACCTCGACTACCCCAAAAATGAAATATCGTACACCTGCAAAAAAGAAATGTAAATGTTTACCCAAAAATACTTTCGGGCATTTTTCATATCTGCCTACCTACTTAATGAAATAGGAATCCGTCTTGACGAAATTGAATCGTTTTCCACTAAATTTTATTTGAATTTTACACCTGCGATATATTTGGAAAGCATAAAACTTTTACGAGGTTGCCATTGACCCGTGTTTTATTTTATTAGTTACTTTATCTTCGATATCGCTACTAGTTTTGAAAGGATCTTTTCGTCAAAAGGATATAATACGGTCATAAATTTTTAGGCAATTTTCGATTTTATTACTTACCAATAGTTACTTAAGATAATAATCATTATTCTTTATTCTGCACAATAATCCAAAAGACTTTCTAAATGGTTTTAATACACATTGATCCTGTTTTTAATTTGATAATTTCATTATATGATTGATATTTGTACAGTGTACAGTATGATCAAAAAGAGGTATCATAGAAGTTAAATTGGCTTTACTTTAAATTATTATTTTATATATTACTTGTTTACGCGAATTGTTTTTCCTCAAGCAAAAACTTTTCCTCCTCTGCTTGAACTTATTGAGATTTCTAAAAAAAAAATCCCCAACCAAAAATTTCTCATACAAAACAAAAAAACAGTTGCCGGGCCCCCCACATACCGCTGCCGATCCCCCATTTGAGTCCGGGCCCCGGGAATTAGTCCCGGCTACCCCCCCCCCCTCTAGTCGGCCCTGTACGTATGAAGGATAATGATGCTTACTAGAACGTTGCTGGATTTAAACTAATATTTTAAAATATGATAAAAATTTGCAAGTGTCGAAAACTACCCACTATTACTACCCTAATGATATTGTAATTATCTTCAAAGAATTTCATTAAATCGATTAGAAAATAAAATTTTATCTTGGTCGAACTGAAGGGTAGGCTTGACCTTTTTCAAAAAGGGATTAATGCAGGTACTCGTGGTCCAAGTGACCGGTCCCCATTTTTGTATGTAATACTTCCCCATATACATTGCTTAGACCAGTGGTCGCCAACCTCTCAATGTGTTGAGCTACTTTGTTAATTTTGGAATAAACAGCGAGCTACCCACACGGAAGCCACGTAACGCAACGTAAATGAAATAATCCACAGTTAATTTATCATTATATGTATTTATTTTACTATTTAACTGGTAATACATAATACATAGGTACTAATAATAAACTAATAACAAAATAACTAATATTACTAGTACGTACTTGTTCATAGCTATATTCCTACCTACCAAACGAAGGTGTTTGAAAAATAAACACAAACTTTTATCCAGCCACAACGAAATGTCACGTAAGATTTAAAAATAGTTAATAATAACAACAAAAAAGTAACGCACTATCATCAACATAAACATTGAAAAATAAAAAAGCACGTTCAATGAGAAGGCTGACACTCAGAATCATCGATAATTTTTTAATGTTTGCATTATAATTTGATACAGCCATTCGAATACAATTATCCAAATGTTCATCTGTAAGTCGATTGCGATATTTGTTCTTAATAAACTTCATATTGGAAAAAGAAGATTCACACAAATAGGTTGAACTGAATAGTGCTTTCACTTTCAAGGCAACACGGCATAGAACTGAATATTTGTCTTTACTTACAATAGGTCAGATACATTTGGTACTTGAGACTAACGATTTTAAGGCTAAATCATTTTAAAACTCAATTACTTCCATTTCTGTTGCAGCGATGTCTTCGCCAAAGTTCTGCATAACACAAGTTGCAAACTGTGTTAAACAGGGTGAAACAACAAACTGCGCTACTAAAGCCATTTCGTTGAAATCCTTAAAACGATTTTTGAAGTTATTCTTCAGGGTAGAAACTATTTCTACATGATATTTGCTGTCATAGGGTTCTAATGGATTTTGAGATATTTTTTCTGAAAGAATAGGAAAATGCTTGGCATCGCTGTTAATTAGGTTTTGTTCCCAAAACTCCAGCTTTTTGATAAATGCTTTTGTTCCAAGCCCTATTGGTGGAACATCAGTGGTCATCAACCACTTAGGGTTTGATGATAAGCCAACCAATAATTTACACACTAACGACTTGAAAAGTCTGTTTTTTCCAAAAGGCGCAGTATTTACGGATTCCCTAAGTTACCTGTTGCTTTGAGGTTCAGTAAAATTCAATTAAAAATTAACTTTCAATATATTAAAATTAGTAAAGGTCACAAGTACAAAAGAACAAAAATTATGTTAAAATACAAACAACCTTGTGTAATGAACAACCTATTATTAAAGTGGTAAAAACTAGAACCAGTCAATTAAGTTTTTAATACCTGCACTCAATTGTAGCTATTGGAATAAAAATAGTCAAAACAATACGATACGTGTTTTGTAGATCATGCACCTGATCCACCGTTCAACCCAGTTACGGCAGCTCTGCAAATGACCCACACGCAGCGACACAGTACTCCATATCAGTGAAGCGAAGCACCATAGACCAAATGTCCAACCTCAGACAGGTTCAACTCTAGAACCACCAAGCGCTCCAACGTGGTTACTAAAATGCCTTGAGGCACTCAATACGGCACATAACTAGCCAAGAAGAGCCAGCATTTTTTAAAAGCGAAAATCTAATGTCAGAAAATTAATTTTGACTTGTTACTTCGACATTTCTTAGTTGCCCCATGCAACTAAGGGTTTTACAGGGTGGTAGTGCCAAAAATTAACAATTAAATTATTATGACTAAAGGTGACTAATATTTAACGTAATATTATACAAAGAGTTAAAATAAAGAAAATTGTAGCCAAATGTTGTGAGGTTTCACAACAGCTTTTATATCAGAAATCATTTCCGCTAGTTCTTTGTCTCTCCCCTGAAGCTGCAAATTAAGTTCGTTTAATTTCTCTGTAATGACCACGAGAAACCAAAATCTCTAAGCCAAATTGAATTTTCTAGTTCCGGAGTCGGTTCATCGCGTTGTTTGAAAAATTGAACTATGCCAGATAGGACATCATTAAAACGTTTCAGCACCCGTCCTCTACTTAACCATCGGACTTCAGAGTGAAGGAGTAGGTCCCTGTATTGACAGTCAACTTCATGGGCCAAGGTTTTGAATAATCTTCTTTGTAACGCTTGAGCTCTAATCTTGTTCACAATTTTTACCACCAGTTTCATAACGTTGTTTAGTTTCAGGAAATTTCCACATAATGCTTGCTGATGGATAATGCAGTGGTAACAGAGAAATTGCGGAAAAGTTTCATCTTTACGACATAACGTCACCAGACCCTTATCACAACCCACCATAGCTGGAGCTCCATCGGTTGTCAAGCTTACCATTTTCGATATTGGAATTTTCTCGGAAGAAATAATATTTTTTAAATGAGAAAACAACTCCTGTCCAGTAGTGTGTCCTTTCAGTGAAATAAACTTCAAAAGATCTTCTTTAATCGTAAAATCACTAAAAACCATCCTGACGAACACGGCCATCTGGGCAGTGTCAACGACATCTGTTGATTCATCCAGTTGAAGTGAAAAATAAACACAGTTATCTAAGTCAGTTCTTAACTGTAAAAAAATATCATTGCTCATTACTTCTACACGTCTCATCACTGTATTAGCAGAAAGTTGCATATATTTTATAGCTGAAACTATCTCGTCTTTATTTCTAAAGTTGGCAAATAACGAATCAGCAGCTTCTAAAAACGCCTGTTTTATCATTTCCCCGTCTTCATAAGGTTTCTGTTTTTGTGCAATTATCTGGGACACACGATACGATGCTTCAGTTGCAGCCTTATTTTTGTCGACTGTTCTTAAAAATATTGATTGTTGTCCAATTAACTTCTTTTTTAACTGTTTCAGTTTCTCCTTTCTGGCGGCAGAATGTAGTGGGAATGATTTTTCAAAATTGTAATGTACAGTTTTATGATGTCTCTCAATATTTCCTTTTTTAGCAACGGAGACCGAAGTATTACATAACAAACACACATTTTTATCTTTAACTTCTGTAAAAAAGTATTGTTCTTCCCATTCCGAATGAAAGTGGTATGTCTTTACTTTCTTACAACTGCTTGCCATAATATTATTTTTTGTTGTTCTCTACTAACCCAACCGCTGGACGTTGGTTACGTGTTCAGTTTTAAACTAAGCGCAATGTCGCCGCGTCGTGCGTATTTATCCCGTTCAAAGCTATCCTGATCGTTCTCGAACACTAACGCGCTGGTCCGACTGGTCGCTTCTAGCCGATTCTAGCTTGATGGCGTCAGCGGCAGATCGCTCACCGCTGCTGTTTATGTTTAATATTATGACAATTAGATTTTTTGGTGGAATTTTCGGAAGCTTCTCTGATTTTTGCAGTTTGTATTTTTTAAATTAAAATCGTTGTGAGAGCTACCAGAATTGCCTCCGCGAGCTACCGGTAGCTCGCGATCGACAGGTTGGCGACCACTGGCTTAGACAATAACTTTAAATAGATGATGTGACTTTGAAAAATAACAAATGTAATAACCATTTTGAATGGAAAAATTGAACACCCATTGTAAATTGGTGCAAACGCCACTGTGTGTAACACTTGCGGTAATACCTCGGTTCTAAGAATTCGTGTTACAAGCTGCATAGTATTATTTAATAGATAACTGCTAAACTAAAACTTATTTCGTCTACCTCAAGGCATATTCCAATAATCTAATAATATAGTGCCCAAATACTTTAATTAAATTTAAACTATTTAATAATATACTCTTTAATGTATATATTGTGAATATTTCAATTTTATAACCTTTGCAGTTAAATCAGTTTTCAGCATGTTTAAATTTATTACTATATAAAGATATGAATGATAACATAGAACAGTAACCAAGTTAGAAAATAATTATATTTGTTTATATTAAGATAGTAAACCAGGTAAACTGCGGGTAATGTGGGTAGCTTGTCTTCTTACCAATTTTTCAAGGACAATATAATAAGTGCCATGTCAGGAATGTCAGTCGTGCCGATAAAAATACAATGAAAACGAAGCACGAATTTTATTTTTCAAAGATTATTTACAATATACATACAACTAATTGACATTTATTTTTACAAATTGTCCACGTCTACTGTCTGTCTAGAAACGACGTGTACCTTTAGTTAACATCTGAGATGCATAGATGACACTATCGTTGCTGTGGTTGTTGTATTTCCTATCTTTATGTCTCTGATCTCTGCCCTTATTAAAAAGTATAAACCAAAATCTAAAATTGTAAACTGTTTGGCATTTCATTAAATTATTCAGCTTTCTTCTTTTTTAGGCGATGTTGTCAAACGTTATCCTGTTAAAATTAATAATATTTAATACTATTAAAAATTAAGGAGTGACTAATAGTTAAATTTTTAAAAGCCTTTAAATTTTAAATTAAAAATAAACTTTTTGATTATTTAAATCATTAGCTATTAATAACAGACTCATTATTACTTTTCTACTAACGAAGGCAACGATAAAAAATACTATGAATATTTTTTATGGTTTTAAACATAACTTTACGGTTGATAAAGATTTGAAAGTTGTTAAAAAATTTGATGAAATTATTGCAAAACGTTATAAAGAAATTTAATGAGAATACACAATTAAAATTTATTGGTTTTAACTAAAATAAAGATAGATATAAGTAGTTCGTTGTGGATTGTGCAAATGTAATTTTCTGATTTACAGAATAAAGTAAAATCAATAAATATTTCATTGAATTTTAAAATTTTTTACTATAGACGCTTGGGAATGGAATTTGAGTAAAAATGAGAAAAAGAAAAACTTAAGATTTTCTTGTTAAAATCGAAAAACCCCACTCCGACCGGCACAGCGGTGCGGCGTTGAAAGCCGTGCATCGTCTAACGTCGTTTCAGATCGGCAGACTTCGGCACGGCATTTGTGTGCGTGCGACTAGACGTATGCGTGTAGACTAGCTGCTCATAACTGATTCTATCTCTTTTAGACACAATTTCGGAAAAATTGAATTTGAACATGAATAATGATCCACAACAATCCAAAATATGGGACCATCATTGACGCGGTATTTTCCAGATATTTAGAGTATATCAAGTCTAAAACTTATGTTTCTTATTTCAGTTAACATAAACATATAGTTTCAATGATAAAAACTCCTGAATAACCTACATGTATTGTAAGATAATAAAAATATTTTAAACAATATTATTCTCATTTATTCAATGAAAGAAAAAAAATTGTTTTCTTATCGGTCACCTCGCTCAAAAAGTGTAACTTGAATTAATATCAAAGAAAAAAAAAATAAATAATTATAATTGCATAAGTTGATAAAAAATGCTATGCAATAGCTTTACCGCGGCAGTCCCCGAGTGCCACACATATTTTTATTTGTTTTGTTTTTAAATTATGTCAGAAAAAAGTCAATATTTTCACTACTCCCTCAAACTTAAACTTTGGATGCGCCACTGTAGTAACAAATAATAAACTATTTAATTTCTGGAATTAAATCATATTATAGTCTATTTTTATGTATGAGAGAGTATTAAAATAATAACGCGTTCGTAATCCATAGGCGTACCACTTCTATTAGTAGACAGTTAAAATATTTTTTGAAGTTATTCCTCGAGTATACACTTATATTTTCACCTAATTAACCTGCTTATAACTTCTAAACAGCTGAAGGTAAAAAAGTGCAATTTTTTCTAAAATGTTTTATTTTTCCACAAGGTATGTTAAGAACATTGTGTCAAACGGTTTATGTAGGTATAAGGGTTTAAACTTTGACTTTTAAACAACGTTACGTTCATAAATAATAATTTTAATATAAAAACTACTTCTTACCTACAAATCCAAATCAGAATCGAAATCAGAAGATGAACTATCGCAACCAATATTTACAATGAGTGGCTCGATCATTTCATCAGTAATATTGTCCAACTTCCACATTTTCTCTTCTTCTTTAATCGTATGATTTACTGCCTTTTCCCAGTTTTCAGGCTTCACATTATTTACAGCCTCCAAAAACAACTGTTTAACAATTATTTTTTCTTGAAACTTCTCCCTTTATCTGTGCCCATATCAGTTCAATCGGGTTTACTTCGCAATGATATGGTGGTGATCTAACCACCGTCATCCCACGATTTTTTGCAATTTCATCAATTTCATATTTTTTGAATTTCTCTTTATGAAGGGAACACAAATGATACAGTTCTTTTCTCACAGAACCGGGATGGAACTTAATATTCTTTGAATTTAGCCAATTCTGTAAATCTTTTTTTAACCACTTGGTTGTGGGCATTTTTTCTATAAGTCTCGAGTGATAACTTGCATTATCCATTACTATTATACAGTTCTGAGGAAGAAGATCTATAATTTGTTCAAACCACTCTTTAACGACATCAGCATTCATGTCCTCATGGTAGTCACCGGTACGAGTAGATTCAAAGGTCAATAAATCACCTTTAACAAAACCGTTTGAACTACCGATGTGTACTATTATTAGTCTGCGCCCCTTTCCTGATGGTGGATTTAAACCAGTAGATAAATTATTTAAAAAAGCCTGTCTTCGACTTGTAACAGTTTCATCTTGCCAAAATTTATTTGGTTTATGTCCCTTGTTGATCCATGTTTCATCTAAATAAAATATATTTCTTCTTTGGTTTCTCATTTCTTTTATAGTCCTTAGGTAATTTCTTCTCCATACTACAATATCGCTTTTTTCTATTAAAATAGACTTTCTGAAATGCTTTTTCCATAGAAAACCTATTTCTTTTAAAAGTTTCCATAGTGTGCTTCGACTCATTTCAGGGTAATCCTTATCATCTCGAACCATGGCAAGAACTTTGCCTACTGTCGGAAATTTTTTTCTAAAGAAGAACGCATGCACTTTCCTTCGAAGTCTTTCTTTCAAAAGATTTTCTAATTGAAATTTTGGTTTTCCTGGAGCTTTACGTGCTGTTTGAAACTCGCCACATTTCTCTTCTTTAACAACTCTGTAAATCGTAGATTTCCCAACACCAAGCGTACTACTAACTAATTCCACTGTGTCATCAACACTTTTACATAAATGTTTATCTGTAAATGATTTAAAACAATTAAATATTAATGTTTTTTCATTAACTGTTAAAGGACCGATTTTTTGTCGTTTACGCGGCCCTTCCAAATTTTCCATGATCACACTAGAATTCACACTGCACCTTGCAAGTTGCAACTAAACGACATTTAGTAAACTGTCAAGAATACACAACTTGGACCTCCTTACTAAATGGAAAACCTATAATCGCATTTTCGGTGAAATTAACAAATTACAAAGGTATTTATCTACTTATAAGTCGATTACTGTAAGAAATTCTTGGAATTAAAATAAAACAAAATTGGCAATTAGGTACTTATTGAAAATAATCTTAAGATACGGCTATGTAATCTTTAATACACAGGGCTTTTGGCCTGTCCAAACCTTTTTCTATTGTTTATAAAGGGCCAATGAAAGACCCAAAACTTGTAATAGCTCAGGTACATTTATTACAATTTTAGGAAATATTTAGATTATTCTGTAAAAATATTTAAAATGACTGTACTAAGTTTTGCATTAGAAATGCTGTTTTATTACTCCCTCATACATAAAAATAGACTATAGGAATTTCCATTATCATCTATTGTCCTCTAATATCTCAATAATAGGTAAACAGGTATCAGACGACAGCTCAAATAAGGGATTAAAAAGGGATAGACACGAATTCGTTGAAGCCGACTAAAATAGTTTATGCGGGTTATTCATTGTTTTATATGACAAATTGTATAACCCTATATGGTAAACAGATATATCAATCAAGTAAGGAAAGTGTATGGGATTTATTATTTATGATATTTGTTGTGACACTGCTTAATGTTTATATTTGATTTTAAAAAAATTTAATTTTCTTTTTATTTTACTCTTTTGCTGCGAACAACTTCTATTTCAAAACTATTAACAATATCAACTGAAGATAGTACTATCGTTAATGGAAAGCGAAACTCGGATTACCGTAACCCATATTAAAGCTAGAACGCACTACTCACCGACTTTAACAGAAATGTAGGAAGTTACATTTTTTTTTTCTAAGTACGAGGAACTAGTGAATTGCGTGTATGAAATATTTAATTACGATTACGCGATGGCAACATCGATAAAATGGCTATTTGCCATTACTGCTAACTTAAATTAAGTAAATAGGATTTCCTTACAGGTCGTCGGTTGTAATTATTCACACGAGCATGCTTCGGATACATTTTTAAGAAATAATGCATTGAATTGGTTATTATATTGTTATTAAATTACACAAATAGCTACAAGTAATCCACAAAAAATATTTCTAGAGTAGAATTTAAAAAATTATCGCATGTTGGAGCGTACAATTCTTCTTTTTAAGTTTGTTTTCATTTAATTCAAAGCCATGCATAGTTATTACGGATAGGTGGGTAAAATGACATAGACGGGCAAAATGAATTTTCATTGAAACACAAATTGTACTTACAACGTGAATGTTGTCAATATCTTAAACATGCTGGCAACGCTTTTCTAGTTTCGCTCGGCAAGAACAACGTTTAGTGAATCAAATGCAATTGACAGTAGCCACATACTTTGATTTTCTTTTACTATACGGAGAATGGTCGCACTGCGCAGCTTCCTGAGTGCCTTTTAAAAGGAGATAGAAAACTCCGCCATTTTGAACCCTTATTACGTGTTGCCTACGTCTTGGCGCAATATTTTTAATAGGTGCGTTTTAATCATCTGCTTCTGCTTCGGAATTGTAGGTTTTCTTGTTTTAATCTGACAGGTTAAAACGACTAAACCGACAATTCCGGAAGCAGAAGCGGATGATTAAAACGCACCTGATATTTTGCTTGCAGCTGTCAGTGAATATTATTTTTGGAGTCACATTTTATTGCTAAAGAATCAGTTAGCTGACTCGGACCAGTTGAAAGTTCCAAAATAACATCCACTCCAAGGATACAAATTTAGGATACGCAGAAGACTGCTGTTTTATTATAGGCGGTTGTCATATATTGTATTATCCGAGTTGCGCAGTGTATAAAAAAAATAATAATAATAATTAATAATAATAATAATAATAATACTCTCCCTAATTCACCCCCTTACGAGTGAATTTTAACCCCAAAATCTTATTTGCCGTGACGCTCCGGGGCGACTTAAAGATGACAGATGGTGCCATTTGACTTACAGGTGAGGAAAACCCGGAAAACCTCACCCACCATCATCGAGACGGTAATGTATGGCAAATTTTTTTAATCTGCATGTCATATCAACAGAAATTGAATTTCTATTAATACGGCACACATCAAATCCTATACCGAACCATGCAATTTAATTAAAAATCCACATGGTCTGGTCTGGGATTCGAAGCCCAGCAGTCTCTGACACATAAACTTGCTTATAAATGAATATAAGCGCGTTAGACCGCTACACCACCGTACCCGTAACTGGAACATTGAGATCAAAAGTGCCGACGCAGAGTGAGCGATCTGATTTTTTAGCTATAAACTGTGTCATAGGAATCAAAATGGCCGCGCCCTATGTTGGGCGTGTCGGACCTCTCTCTTGCCCCGTATAGTAATCAAAGTATGTGACAGTAGCACAGACATGGATAAAGGAGATAGAAAATGTCATTTTCATTAGCACGTAAAATTAAGGGTGGCCATCTTTTAAAAAAAGGCCCCACGCGCTTGCGCATTGGTTAAGTACATATTGAAGTGTACTGGATAGGACCACAGATATATAACCAAGACAGATAGGATTATTTACAAAATTTTTGAAGAATGAACGGTGGTGTCCGCGGTAGAAACTCAATAATCGGATTGAACATTGATGCCAAGTTTACGTGCTTTTAACTATAGTTATATATATATATATATATATATATATATATATATATATAAAAAATACAGATTACACAATTTCTGAAGTCAACGCGGATGATCCTCGACAGAAATGCAATATTTGGATAAAATTAAAATATTGATGCCAAGTTTGCGATGTTTTTAACTGTAGTAATGTTATTGCGTTTGCTTGAATTACTGTTAGGTCTTTAAATTGTCAAAAAAAAAAAATAATATCTGACAACAGCGGAAGTAGAGTACACCGCAATTGTGGAGGGTCGTATATTGTTTCATTCATAAAAATTCCTTCGATACAGTACTAGTCCAGGAGCCAGTGGATTTTTTCGTACTTGTTTTCCCGGTCCGTGTATATTTAAATAATCTATTCCCGGTGAACTGTATATTTAAAATGGAACGCCAATCTATTAACAAAAGTAAACCAGATTGAATTCGCGCATTACGTCACATCGATACAAGTGAGATTGTTTACAAAGTGCCTTTGCAGGCCTATTTTGCCCATTTCATGTATTTGTTTTTAAATCATGTTAAATTACTATTTTTGAAACTCAACAAGGAGAAAATCCAATTAACTCTTCCGTTGTGTATATATATATAAGATAAATTAACTGAATTTTTATTAGTAAAGTATTAATACTAAAATTTTAATGTAATTTACAGAAAATAGCTAGGTATGTATTTGTTTTTAAATAATTTGATAATTTATGAAAAAAGGGAGTAAAAGTGGAATGACCAGTGGCCAGTAGGTCAGTCAATACAAAGTATCATATATTTCTATTATAACATAACTAAAATACCTACATCTTTTAATCATAAGGACATACGTTAAAAACCATTTTAATATATGCATTAGAATGAAGTAATAATAACTTAAAGAGACGAGGTCTTAAAGTAATAGCTGGTACAGCATGTTTTTTAAACGTTTCCTCATTGCTGCTAGAATAAAATCACTTACTATGAAATGTGCTCTAAAAACGCCATTTATAGCAGTCAGTGTTCAGTCTTAGGATCTCTTCCTAAAGCCCTCATCCAAGCTGCATACATATTAAAAAATAATTAAAAAAAAAACATATTATATACCTATATAGTTTTCGGTTCTGGGTGCCCTAAAAGAGGACACTTAGCCGACAATTTGGCTCAGATAGATAAAACCCAAAAAGTCACACCCCGAACCAGGACGTATTGCTATCCTTTTAAGTAAAAAATAACTACAAATAACTTACCTGAAAAATGAAGGCGTCTAACTTTACACCAAAAAAACCATACACTTTTTCCCATTGTTGCAAGCACCCGATGACGATTCGGTAGATATCAACTAGAAGCATGTACTTAATGGTTATAAAGCTTATTTTAACACAAAAAGAATAAAGCACTAGTCGAAAAGCAGCAATCAAATATAAATAGACCACAATATTAAAATTCAAATTAAAAACTATATAAAAGACAAATACTCTAAAAGCGCAAAAGATCAGAACCAAATAAAATGAATAACCATAATAACCTAAAAATCACACTAAAATTGCAAAAACTATTACTGTAAAATCATGAGATTACATCAATAATGCATGTGCGTCGGAGTATCGCAAATGTCAAAAGTACAGTGTTTCCATGAAAATTTAGCTATGTTTTTAGCAGTATTATAGGACCATTTCTACCACGCGCATCCAACGATACTGGCGTTCCACAGTTCACTGTATTTTCCTCACACCTCTAGTATAAATGATTTGACATAACGAAACTAACAATAATTATAATAAGTGATTCGTGAATTCTAAATAAAACAATTATTATATAAAAATGTAAAAGGAAATGTAATTTATTTCCCTATTTTCTTCTGTAATATCTTCAATTATTATGTTTAATTTCTATAAATAAACCAACTGGTGAAACATTGTGATATAAGATTTTATTTATGTGTCATATGCGTACACTTTAATATACAAAACACCTGGAAGATTCTTTAAATAATTGTGGTCGTAGAAATAATTGTGTACATAACTCGTTTGAAAGTGTATTTTATGCACTTGCCAAATATATTATCCATACAGATTAATCAGACTATTTTTTTACTTAACTTCAGTACATCTCTTACTACTAAAACTATTTTTATCAATGGAAAAAAAGGGCCGTGTTGTCGTATGTTTTGACGCATTTTCGGCCTCAGCCCATCGGATCCCCCCTCTAAATATTTATGAATTTTGCTTAGAATTGCTAATCCTACAATTCTCTATTCGTGCTTGCTGACTGGGAAAATAAATACCGAAAATCGTCACTGTCTCCTGGACTATACAATAGATGATGAGAACTTCACAACAAATACACTTTTATGAATGGCTAGTTGGGGATGTGGATAGGACTAACACATTTAAACATATTCCAAAAATGTTAAGGAAGGTGAAAATGGATATTTTAGTAAATAGATGAAATACGATAAAATTCTGTTGTAAATTTAAAAGTATGCAATACATTAATTATTTGCAATATAATTTAAAGATAAGTTCGAATGGAGTATTTATAATTTCTCTAGTTAAAATAAGTAAATTTAAAAGCACAAAAGATATGTATTTTATTAGAATTTTTATACAGCTTCTTATCAATTTTTTTAATAAATTTCAAAATATACTGATCCTTGAATTTTTCGAAAACCAAATATATTGTACTTTGTAGTACAAATGAAATGAAATAGCTAAGCACTAGTTCCAGATATTATTGGCTTGAATGGCTAATGAAATTAAAAATTTAATTAATAACAGTCAAACACGCTTAAAGAATAAATATAATCGAAATCCACCAGTACTAAAATTTAATTTGACACCCACTGCTTTAAAACCCTTTGAATACATACATTTAGATATATTTTACATTTCTAATAAATCTTATTTGCTTATATTTGATTCTTTTTCGCGATATGGTCAGGCTTATCCCCTAAATTGTATAACAGGAATTTCACATTACGGACTACCACAAAAAAATTACTACCGAAAGTGGAACAGAATTAAAAAAATTCTATTTAGAAGATTTTTGTATACTACACCATATCCAACTACATATCACTACCGCAAAAAAATAGTAATTCAAAATCTCCACTGGAACGGTTTCATTCAAGTCTACTAGAACATTATAGATGTTTACAAGAAGAAAACAAACATTTCACACCAATCGACTAATTAAAAAATCTTTATTTTGTTATAATAAATAAATTGAGTGACAAAGTTCATGCCATTTGAAATAATTAAAGGACAATCCAAAGCCCTTTGATTTAGACGATCACTTAATAATTTTTAAGTATGTGCAAGATCATAAACGAATTAGTAAACAGATGTATAACAAAATTAAACAACGTAACGAAGAAGTAAAAGAAAATTTAATAAACAAATTAAATGAAAAGAGATCTTAACCAGATAACTATTTCAATCAAAACTCATGTTTTGTCAAAACAAAATCAAGAAATAAAAAATTACCAAAATTTAAAAAGACAAATTTTATTGAAGATGAAGGTATTTTTATAAAACCGGATAAGGGTACTTTTATGTATTCAAAACAAAATTTTGAAGTTAATATATAAAAGAAATAGATTGTGTCTCACCATAACTTTATATAATGATATAATTAGCAATGTTAGATGTTTATATATTCACGCAGTGTGTTGTTATATACAAAAAATGAATTTTTAAAAAACCTTTTAGAACATAGACATAGCACTAGAACTGCATCGAACATGTGCATTAAAGTACCAAAACCAAATAGTGAGTTTTTTAATAACTGTGTAAATTATTTAGGGACAAAGTTCTATAACGCTCTACCTCTTCATATAAAATTATTAAACAAATATAAAAAATTCTGTAAAGTTAGCAAAATATACATTTTCCAAAATAATGCAATGTTTATCAGAATATTCCAAGAATAACGGATCTAATACATGGATTTTTTTTAAATAGTTTTTTTTTTCTGTTTCTTGCATAAATTGTTCAAGTTTTATTTTTTATTAAAAAAAAAAAATGGTATTTTTTTTTATTTCCTTTATAATTCATTAAATATAATTAAAATAAAATTTAAATTTTTGTCAGCACATACAGGTGTTCTCACCTAGGTGCTTGTTATTAATATAATTGGTTTCCATTATTGTACTTTATTGTAACTTATTTATTATTGTAACTCATTGTAACTTATAACTATTAAACTATTACCTTATTTATAAAATCCCAAATCTAACAAGAACATAATTTACGAAAAATACACTAAACTCAAGGACACCCTGTACAAACGATACAATTTCTTATAGAAGACCGCTCTTCTCTTCATCTACGGCTACGCTGGATGCTCACGACATTGCATAAGTAGAGGATATGGAAGTAAAGTGAAATATACGATCGAGGTGGTAAACGTCTGTTTCATAGAAAGTGTGTTCATGGCGGAGATATATAAACCACAAGTAGGAATTACAAACACACAAAGCCTTCCGATTCTGTGAGAGCCATCATGAAGGCATTGGTAAGAGATCTAGTGTTTGTGCGTTATTTTTGGTGGTGTTTAGTGAATCCCCTATATATAAAAGGATACTCGTTCGGATTTTGCAGTGTTTTAAGGACTATTTTTCGAAATTTGTGAACAGTGAATTCTATTTTTTTATGTTTTTATTTTGAAAAAGCTCTTAGTCTCAGTGTTTTTATTAAATTCTGTTTCAAATTAATTCAATTAAAAAAAAAATCTTTTTTTCATATTTATAGGCAAAATATAATATTCTTTTACAAATTTATTATTATAAAAAAAAATAGTTAAATCATATAATTTTTTATAAGAAATATTGATATTTAAAAATAGTAATATTAACAAAACTAGAGTTCTAAAATCTTGAATTACTTCTATGTAACTTAAATATAGAAATAATTAATTTTAAAAAGTGAATCTTTTTAGTATATCATATATAATAATCACTAAACACATTCCAAACTTATCGTATAAAAATACAGGGTTTAAAATAAGCAATTTTTAATGACATAAATATATTCATTTCATTAATACTTTTTAATAAATAAAAAAAATCATAATCAAAAGATTTAAAGAACAATATTTTTTTATTACCTAATATTGATCATATAAATGTTCTATTTAGGAAACCAGAAAAAAGGTGAAATTCCCTGTTAAATAATTCAAAGAATATATAACAAATAATTATTGGAATACTTCCCATTTTTAATTTGAACCCTTTTTTATTTATAGGTGTAAAGAAATTGATTATACCTCACAATGATCTGAATATATTTACATATAATCCTGTATTTTTAAATAAATTTTTATATTATTAAATAAAGTTTGTTTTCTTCTTATTTCTAGAGTGTCATCAGCGTTTGCTTTTGCTTGGCTCTAGCCGCAGACTCCGAAAAGAAGGAGGTAACGCAGGAGAGCAAAAAACAAGAGAAACGTGGCCTATACGGCCTAGGCGACCACGGAGGAGGTGGTGGTTACGATTTTGGGGGTCACGATTTTGGAGGCGGTGATTATGGTGGTCATGGCGGCCATGAACACCATGAACACGTCAAAACCATAGTCGTTGAAAAAAAGATCCCCACTCCTTACGAAGTAATCAAGCATGTGCCTTATACGGTAGAAAAGAAAGTACCTTACGAGGTTAAGGTACCGGTACCGCAACCCTACACTGTCTACAAAAAGGTACCAGTGCATGTCAAGGAAATCATTAAAGTACCTGTGGTTATTCCACAACCTTACGAAGTTATCAAAAAGGTACCTTACGAAGTAAAAGTACCGGTACCACGACCGTACGAAGTTAAAGTACATGTACCTCAACCTTACACTGTAGAAAAGAAAATTCCAGTACCAGTCAAAGTACCAATTCCACAACCTTACACAGTAATCAAGAAGGTGCCTTATCCAGTTAAAGTAGAAGTACCATATCCTCAACCTTACACCGTTGAAAAGAAAGTACCATACGAAGTTAAAATTCCCATTGACAGGCCTTATCCGGTACATGTACCAAAACCATACCCAGTCACAGTGGAGAAACACGTTCCATATCCTGTAGACAAGCCAGTACCTTACGAAGTCAAAGTACCAATCGATAAACCATACCCCGTTCATGTACCTAAACCTGTACCTTACCCAGTCAAAGTACCAGTACCTCAACCTTACACCGTAGAGAGGAAAGTACCGTATGAAGTAGAGAAACCTGTTCCAGTGCCAGTTAAGGTATATATTTTTTATATTTTGTATTGAATATATAGGGTGTTTCAAAAAAATGTAATCCCGGTGCTAGGATAGGTATAGTATTGAAAAATACCTGGAGTTAGGTAATTAAAAAAAATGTAATAACGGCATTTGTATTCGAGATACAGGGTGTTGAAATTTTAGGATTTTTATTTGTTATTTTTTTTTAATTTATAAAAATTTACGATTTCAAATGAGAATACAGAAAATTCATTTTATATTTTATATCACCTTGTATATTTTTACAAATATTTGGCATGCTCAAAGATGTAGCCCTTCTCAGCGTATCCTGGATTCCAAATTTGAGCTAAATATTCCAAAAAATATAAGAAAAAAAAAAAAAAAAAAAAACAAAAATATCTTGAAATTTTAACATCTTGTATCTCGAATACGGATGATATCACAATAATTTTTTACTAACTTAACCTTACATATTTTTCAGTAGATACTTTACCTAACCTAACAACAGGGGTCATCTTTTTTTGAATCGTGTATGTTTTATTTTGAAGCTAAAAATAAAAAGGAAATATTAATGTAGGTACACGAAATGCTGAAAGAAATCATAACACATTTCAAGGGATCATTCTAATTTAATTTTTTATTATATTACATTAGATACACGAAATAATATTAATTTTTTCTACATCCACATGGATATTAGCTTATCTACGCATAGATTGCAAAACGAAAAAGTATGCTATTGCTTTCAAGAGAACGAATATATTTCATATCCATTCAAGGTAGTGAGAACACTGCAAAAAAAATTAAATCCACCAATCACCATTCATATTTTGATCAACCGACTGCTATTATTTTTAGAATTTTAAATAAATGACAATTCTGTTAAACTAATTGTCAGTATATTCTTTAGTTATTGAGATTAAACATACATATTTCGTCTATAATTATAAATAATTTGTTAATTTAAATAAAACTATCAAATCAATTTAATTACGAGTATTAAAGCAACAAAAATAAAAGAATAGGTGGTCCCGTGGACAGCGTTCTTGCCTTCCACACGGAAGACTTGAGTTCGATTCTTGGGTGGGTAAAAGTGAAATGAACTTTTTTTCTTTTTTTTCTTTTATTTTATTTTAAAAATCTGATGTGTCCAACACATGACTTTAATATCTAGTTATTATAGGCTTTTTCCGGTTATTTTGTACAACCTATTGCGTTGCGTCTATAAATGTTTAGAGGATAAACTAAATATATACATTTTCCACATACATCTACCTCGAAACATTTTTCTATATTCATTGAAAACGAAAATACTGAAAAATTTTAATTTAGCATGTTTCCTCCAATTTTTCCATTACGGTCCATTTTAGAAAAATCATGTATAAACAAAAATTATAGAGATCGATATCACAAACAACTTTTAGTTCACAATTTTTTTAAAAATCAGAATTTTGCACATTTTGTCAAATTTCTCGAATACGGACCATTTCAGGAAAATTTGACATTTAACAAAAATTATAGATAATAATATTAGAAGTAACTTTTATTTGAACAATTTTCTTCTCCAAATATAAATAACAGATATATTCCATAAAATATAAAAACGGCCTCCCATAAAATATAAAAACGGCCTCCCATAAAGTACCCCCCAGATGTTCCGACATTGTCCAAAATCTAATCATTTCACGTCAGGCCGAAATAAAACTTATGTTTAAAATTTAATGTTTTTTTTTCTTTATCCGTTTTTGATTTTTCTACAAAATTAGAAATAATTTACACATTTTCTCAAATATCTCGAATATCGATTTTAGAGAAATTAAGTATAGAATAAAAATTATAGAGAATTATATTACAAATAACTTTTATTTAAACAATTTTTATAAAAAATAATTTTTTTACATTTTGTCAAATTTCTCGAATACGGACCATTTTAGGAAAATTTTGTAAAAAACAAAAAATATTGATAATAATATTGTAAGTAACTTTTGTTTGAAGAATTTTCTTTTTCAAACGTAAATAACAGATATATTCCATGAAATATAAAAATGACCACCTATAAAGTACCCCCCCAGATGTTCATACTCAGCCCAAAATCTCATTAAACACAACTGAAGATTCACTAATTAAAAATAAGACGATTTAACCAAACATTCTTAGATAAAATATTATTGATTTCCGAAATACAAGATGGTTTTGAAAATTCAACAATTTTTATTTACTAAAATTTTTATTTTTGTTTATAATTTTACTAAATTCAGTAAACATGGTTAATGTCTTAAGATACACCTATCAATAAAATAATCAGTTAAATTAACTTTACCAGTGGCGTACAACATGTAAAAGTAACACTTTCATCTCATCTAAATTTTACGCCACTGTCCAAAAGCTTATTTGGTCTATACTTTAATACTTTTTGATGTTTTTTAAATAAAGTGACTGTTTTTCGAAATATTCACACTCAAAGTTGGATATTTTTCATTTTATTTTTTTTTTAATTTTCTAATTTTGATTTTTTTAATAAATTACATTAAGCAAACTTTTTTGGTGTCACAAAATACATCAATCAGCAAAAAATCAGTTAAATAAACTTTACCAGTGGCGTACGAAATGGGTGAGTAACATCTTTATTCCTTATTAATTTTCCGCCACTCCACAGAAACTTATTTAGGCTATAATTTTGAATTTTTTCATGTTTTTTTAAATAAATCATGTACTTTTATTGGAAATTTATAAAAAATTACAAAATTAAAATGATGAATGTCTAAGAAGAGTACAAGATTTATTTAAAAAACGTCCAAATAAGTATTTTGGACTGTGATGTAAAATTTAGAGGGGATGAAAGTGTTACTTACTCGAATTGTACGCCACTGGTCAGGTGTTATTATCTGATTATTTTGCTGATAGGTGTATATTATTATAGCTATTATTAATTGTAAACTTTAACACCCTGTATCTAAGCATGTTTTGTTTAATCATCTTATTTTTAATCAGAGAATCTTCAGTTGTTCTGTGTTCCATTATTAATGAGACACACATATAAAAAAATGTTTCCAAACATTTATACAATAGGTTGTTCAAAATAACCGAAAAAAGCTAAACAAAAAATTAATATTTTGTATTTTTAATAACAATTCAATATTAAAAAAAAAAAAATGCTAAAAAGCCAGTTTTTGTGTATTGATTCTGTAAATTTGTTTAGGATATTGTGTTTTTAGGCTGCATATTTATAAATGTGTCTCAACTTTCAGAATAAACACTTTTCAAGGGGTCAGTATCGTTAAATTCTATAATTAAATATAATTCTGTTAAATTAAAACACTATTAATTATTATTATTATTATTTTATAGTGAACTTGTAATAATTTCCAGTTTTTTAATTGAGTTTATTGAAGGAAATAATACGGTCTAGTTTCTGCACAGACTATGTCAATGACAGATAATTAGAAAAAATTAATGTCGGACTTTAAAGTCAGAACTATACTAAAGGTTTTTCTTTGACCTCGTTTTCTAATTTTTAATAAATTATCACAGGGGAATAGCTGTTTTGGTGTCGATTTTTTTTGAGCTGATTTTATATGAATTTGATGTCCTGAATTCAAATAACGTATTCATTTTTACCTAGGAGCTCAAATTTTTTTTTTAGGAGCTAACAATTTTTTAATTATTATTCCAGGTACATGTCGACAAACCTTACCCAGTCATCAAAGAAGTACCTTATCCAGTAGAAAAAGAGGTACCATACCCCGTAAAGGTACCAGTAGCTGTTCCCGTCCACATTCCTCACCACCACGAAGAAGTCCATGGCGGTGGTGATTATGGAGGTGGAGATTATGGTGGCGGCGATTACGGTGGACATGGGTACCACTAAATAGAATTGTTATACATACCATTATACCTTGTTCAATTAATATGTAATGCGTCCCAAAATTTTGTCCTAGTCTTCTGCGATATATTGGTTTAACATTAATTAAATATATTTACATATTACATGAATAAGGTATAATTGTTAAATCTTTTGTTATCACAAGATTGCCACATGCTTGTTATGCGCTGTTTTAAAAACAAAAAGAAATACTCCATTTCGTCATTTTATACTTTTACATCTTAATTTCCTTAAAACCAGGAAGCGTACAGTATTATTACTTAGAAACTGTGTTAATTAGTATATTTATCTATGTTTTATTAAATAAATGATTTCTAGTAGTTAGTTATGTTTTATTATTGCGTTAATAAGGAAACGTGAGGTAAGATTGGATTTCAAATGCCACTGAAACAAATAGTATGACTGCTGAAATTTTATTAGACAGATAAGCAGTTCTCTTTTATGCAAAGTTTTCGTAATTATCTGTAATAATGGCAAAACACATAAAAATAGCAGCCCAATTAAAATATTCATGCAAAACAGGATGCATTACACTATTAGCAACGTTTAAGTAGGTATCTAAGTAAATATTAAACCATTTAGTAACGAAATCCTCATAAAATTAATATCTTTGTTATAATAATTGATTGTACAAAGGAGTCATAAAATTCAATGTCAAAAAAAAAACTAATAATACCAGCAGAGGTACTTATTATAAGATATTATATTTTTTATTTATGGCCTAGGTGTATATACCTAATATGCCAGTTTCAACTTTGTGTTTTTAAATTCTCAATCGTGTGTGTTCTGTGTAGGCTTTGTTACTGTTTCCCAGCGCCACTTCAGGAGCAGCACTGTTAAAAGGATAAAATCATTATTATGTTTGAATGTTATTCTTCTACATTGTTATTTCCAACAATGCCAAAGCTAGATACAGCAGAAAGATCTATATACTGTAACGATAGTCGCAGACTCCACGGAAGAGTTGGCTTTCAGATATGTTCAGTCTTCTTATCATCATATATTATGTCCCATTTTGAAACAGTCTTAATACCTTTCGTCTTTGTATCGTTTTCACAAAATTAAAATCAATAAATTTCCCATATTTACAACGAGCACCGTACGCGGCAGTCGTATTGAAAATCGAGAGTGTATGCAGTTACCACATAACATAGAGTATCCTAGTTTGCTCTCATTATTTCAGTGAAAGTAAGAACGATGATAATGATGAGGACGGTGTAGTGTGTTCGGCATTACTCGCTTGGAACTAATTGTATATACGGTGATTTAATGATTAAAGCTGACATATGGCGCTCACGGCTAGTTTGCTAACTTGTCGGATTGGAAAGGAAACAATTAGTTAATTTACCGCGTATTGTGGTTGTAGAAATCTTAAAAATTATCTATTTAATAGACATATGTCATATTTATAGCTTTATTTAAATAAACAATTAAAAAACTAAGCAAATTTATATATGGAGACTTTAATTTTACAGGCATTCGATAGTGTGATTGTCCCCAATCGATTTCCAACACCGTAGGCTGCGGTTTTGGTTGAATCGAAGATTTTCCTCAATTTCCAGCAATCAGTAGCAGCTGTGAAATATTGCTGGACTAATTTTTGAGACGATTTTAATTACATTTTTGTAATAAAATGTCAAATGCTCTTATTACCTTTAGATGCCTATCAATACTAGTCTAGAAACAATTTATAAAAGTTTAAGTTACAGTGATCCATTTATGACCAAGTTGTTTTCTTATTAACTCATATATTAATTGTGGCTTATTATAGAGGTATGTATAAACTTTTTTTCACATGAATGGGAAACCTAGAAACAACAGATTCTGATGTTTCTAGTGAAGCTATGTTTTTGAATGGCTTAAATTCATCTAAACCTACAAAGTCTTTCGAAAACCTTAAAATTGTAGATGACAAAAATGTTTCTAGAAAAGCTGTGCTTTCGAATTCTTTGGAATAATCTAAACCTACCGAGGATCTAGTTATCATTTGTGTACATTATTTTGATGATTTTAGAGAACCAACTTTAAATTTTGCTACCAATGCTAATTTAAGCCTTGTTGACAGTTTGAATCTACCGCCAGAAGACACTAAAATGAGAGGCTATTATGAATTGACCAATGTAACAGAAAATACATTTCCGCAAGATAGCACAGAAAGTGGTATGGACTTATACATGAGAATTAATTTTTATTCCTATTTAATTTTTTTAAATTAACTGCACGTACCCGATCCAAATCCAATTATGTCATGTTTAAACTCTCATTAACTTAACAAATCTCAATTTCTAATTATTTGATAGCCAAATTACCAAGGTCTAATTTATGCCATGAAAATTAACCTGATTAGCGTTCGAAAAGCCATTTAGGAGTGCACCTTGCAAAAATAGTGCACTTAACTAGATTTTAACAATGTCTTGTTAACGTAATAATTTCATTATGTGGGTATGTATTATTAGATAGGAAACGAATTAAAATACTCTTTATATTTTTTAAAAATATAAACGAGTAGGTGTGGTTATAATACAGTGATAAAGTCATAATTGTACTTTAGAATAATGGTTATATTGAATGACAAATAACGATCTATAATAATGTTGAGTATATTTTAAATATATTTAGAGGTTGTTCTATCTGCATGGTTGAATAAAGTAAAATTTTGATCGTTTTTCTTTGAAAATCATTCTGTCACAACAGATTGGTAGTTAATTAGCTTTTAAATAAAAAATAAATATCGGTATATACAGGGTGAGTCATAAGTAATGAGTCAAATTGTAACTGTAGATTCAGAAGGCAAAAATAAAAATATTTTACTTGACAACAATGGGTCTGAGATCGCTCCTTTCTAATCTACAGGCTGTTAAAGTTGGAAAAATATATATATATTTTTGTTAATAAAGAAGCCATTTTTTGAGATACAGGTTTGAAAACTGGGGTAGTTCTATTTTGCATAGAGACAAACAAGATTATGTTATTAGATTTGAGTTATTTCGTAGATGTCGCCACATCAGGGATCTTTCTATCCGGCCAGCAACTAGATGAAGGGCTGAATAAAAATTGAACCTTTTAGATTTTTAAGACCTAAAATTTTGGTTTTTATTATCCAGGGTTCTTGGACGAGTGCTACTGTATCTTGCAGCTCATCAAGGCGGCGGTATAAAAATGCCGTAGCCACCCTTTTGTGCTGCAAGTTACATTGTATGAACGTTGAAAATTGGAGCAAGGTGGTTTATTATTCGACCATCCTTTCCTCCGAAAGTGGAGAGAGGGTGGTCTCTTGTGGCTCCTCGGAGTTTTCGATTACCATTTTTTCTGGCTCGACGTCCTCCACCGTTGGCGTAAATTGGAAGGGAAGAGAGTCCTTTACCAAGGAGTCTTCACTGGGCCCCGCTTCAGCCTCTTTTTCGACCTTGGGCCTAATAATCAATGAAGTGAACGCATAGCTCAACCTCATTGATTTGGCCTTTAGGGTTCCCATGTCTTCATCTCCGATGCCGAACAGATGATCCTTAGGGTCTTTTTTGATTTCATTGTGGAAGGAGCACCATTTTGCCACATGCAAGTTTGAGTTTTGCCTCTCAAGTCGCCTGAGCACAACCTCTTTCTCGTCAAGGTCAGCTTGGGATCCAGAGAGAGGCTTTGGTGAGCTTGGGAAACTCGTCCATCCTTACTACTGCGAGTGTTGCTCCTTCCCATGTTTTTATGGTCGGTACCTTGGTTTTTAGCCTTTCCAATGTCAGGTCATCGTCGCAGGTTACTCTGATGATTTCACCAGAGTACGACCAAGACCTGAATGTGGGTGGCTTGGTTTTGCTGCAGGAGGCGGACAAGATTGTTTTGACCAGCTCTCCCATCAGTGTCTTTTTGAAAAGGATTTCTCTTTCGGTGGTTATCTTACCGTAAGGGTTATCCTTGTCTATTATAGCTACTTTCAGGTGTCTATTATCTTCTTACTTTACCAAGGGTCAAGAATATAAAACATCAAAAAAATATAGGTACTTCAGAATTTGAATTTACTCTAATTATTGTATTGCTGATACTAAGCTTTCAGTACTAGTTTCCCTCTAAAAATAAATTAATAGTATTCCATTCCTAAATTTCGATTGTACTTTTCTATTATGTGACATTGAGATACAGTTATTAGAATGGTATGTGCATTACGTGACCCCAATCTTTTCAATAAATAATAAAATTAGCGCATAAAAGTGTCATTAAGCTTTTAATATTATACTTAACGAGGTATTTGAACGATCTAATAATATTATACAGGATGCATTATCATATTTATTGCTTGTAATAGGAGCCATTGTTTATCGACCTACTTAATAAAATTTGCAAAATAAGGAGTGGTCACTATTCAACACTGTATCTTATCCCGATCGCTCAAAAATTATTGTGTTGAATAATTATATTTACAGTGAACGATTTTCCGTGCATCACGGATTCATGACCGTATCAAATAAATCTGTGCAGAAAAAGATAGAAGATCTCAAGGAGATATAATAGGGTTTGCTGATGATACAGTCATTTTTTACACCGCAGATACATGGCAGAACCTGAAAACAAAAGTAGAATTAGACTTCCTTGACATCAAATCATAGACTACTTACATTAAATATGGACAAGACATTCTACATACCTTTTTATTGTAACTTATCCTCAGAACCAAATTTTAATATGTTAAATTTCTCGAGCAACAATCAGCATTTCACTATAAAAGTAGCCACAAGCACGAAGTACCTTGGAGTTTACCTAGACAATTTCATGAAATGGGACATCCACATCCGGTATATCTGTAAAAAATTAAGATCGATGTTATCTCGATTTCGATACTTAACAAATTTACTCACGTACCCACAATTAAAAATCTGATGTGTCCAACACATGACTTTCCTATCTAGTTATATAAATGTTTAGAGGATAAACTAAATATATACATTGTTCACATACATCTACCTCGAAACATTTTTCTATAGATATTCATGGAAAACGAAAATACTGAAAAATTTTAATTTCCTACAATTTTTTCATTACGGTCCATTTTAGGAAAATCATGTATAAACAAAAATTATAGAGATCGATATCGTAAACAATTTTTATTTCAAAAACTTTCATAATAAAAATCAGAATTTTGCACATTTTGTCAAATTTCTCGAATACGGACCATTTCAAAAAATTTTTACATAAAACAAAAATTACAGATAATAATATTAGAAGTAACTTTTATTTGAACAATTTTCCTCTCCAAACATAACTAACAGATATATTCCATAAAATATAAAAACGGCCTCCCATAAAGTACCCCCCCAGATGTTCCGACTTTGTCCAAAATCTAATCATTTCACGTCAGGCCGAAATAAACCTTAAGTTTAAAATTTAATGTTTTTTTCTTTATCCGTTTTTGAGTTTTCTTCAAAATTCGAAATTTACACATTTTCTCAAATATCTCGAATACGGTCCATTTTAGAGAAATTATGTAAAGAATAAAAATTATAGAGAATTATATTACAAACAACTTTTATTTGAACAATTTTTATAAAAAAATATTTTTTTTACATTTTGTCAAATTTCTCGAATACGGACCATTTTAGGAAAATTTTGTATAGAACAAAAATTATAGATAATAATATAAGAAGTAACTTTTATTTAAAGAATTTTCTTCTCCAAACGTAAATAACAGATATATTCCATAAAATATAAAAATGACCACCTATAAAGTACCCCCCCAAATGTTCCGACTCTGCCCAAAATCTAATCAGCTCATTAGACGCTGAAACAAAGCTTAAGTTTAAAATTTGGTGTTTTTCTGTGTATCGGTTTATGAGTTATGCGTTATACAGACACACACACAGACACACACACACACACACACACAGACATCATCGCGAAAATAGTCAAAACGGATTCAGGGGACCTCAAAACGTAAAAATCCGTCGAAAACTCGAGGTCGAAAAAAATCATGATTCCTATACTTTCCTTATATCTGTATACAGATAGGAAAGTAAAAATACTATATCAAGCTCTGGTCGAAAGTCACATTAGATATGGGTCACTAGGATGGGGTGCTGCACTGAACACACACATGCATTCACTAGAAATTCTTCAGAAAAGGTTTTTGAAAATTATTTTAAAGAAAGAAAGAACATACCCTACAAGTTTATTATTTAAAGAAGCTAAAGTATTTAATATACGTCAATTGTATTTTTTTAAAGTTGTTATGAATTATCATACTAAACAAATATTTCACATCCGAAACCATCCATATAACACACGCAAACGGTTTCACTTAATACCGAAAATGCAAAAATCAATTGGTCAACGATCATATATAATATATCAAGCTCCAAAATTCTATAATATAATTCCTGAAAACGTTCAAACTATAAGAAATGTCTATCATTTTAAGTCATCTCTAAAAACATTTTTGTTTGAAGAAGATTTAATTATTTCTATTAATTTTATTATATAATAAGTACATTTCAAAAAATATAATAGTATACTTTATGCTACATTTATGTTATTTTTAACTTTACTTACCAGTCGAAACAAGCGTTTGTTCGCTTATCGACAACTTTATATTTATTTTTCTTGTACGTATATTTTTTCTTTACTTGTTTTGTATTCATGTTTTTTGAAAAATAAATATTTTTTTTTATTATTATTTATTATTATTATTATTATAAACTATTGTCTTCCGCATCCAGAAATACGCAGGTACCTACACTAAACAAAGACAGAAATAATTTTATTTATTCTTGTTCTGTGACCTTTGATTATTGAATTTTTAGATAGCTATCAGTTGAATTTTATTATTGTTGGTTTTAGATTTAGTTTAAGTAGCGAGTTATATTAAATTTTAATGTTAACGTTAACTAAGATTATAAATAGAAGTCAAAATTGTCTAATAAAGGTTTCTATTTAAAAACTAATATTTTTTAATAAAGTTGGCGCGGTCTGTGTGTAGGATATTTTGGAAATTCTTCGTATCAACGATTAACCAAAATGGGGAACTTTGTGAACTATAAATTCAAAAGTATATCGAAATAATATAGGGGGTTGTGGTTTGGCTTTAGACAAAACTTGACATATGGCTGTATTGCCTCATTAGTATGTAAACCGCATTAAATAAATTTGCTCTCATCCCCTAGCACAGTGGTCGCCAACTTGTCGATCGCGAGCTACCGGTAACTCGCGGAGGCAATTCTGGTAGCTCTCACAACGATTTTAATTTAAAAAATACAAACTGCAAAAATCAGTGAAGCTTCCGAAAATTCCACAAAAAAATCTAATGGTCATAATATTAAACATAAACAGCGGCAACGTTGCGGTGAGAGATCTGCCGCTGACGCCATCAAGCTAGAATCGGCTAGAACCGACCAGCCGGACCAGCGCGTTAGTGTTCGAGAACGATCAGGATTGCTTTGAACGTGATAAATACGCACGGCGCGGCGACATTGCGCTTAGTTTAAAACTGAACGCGTAACCAACGTCCAGCGGTTAGGTTAGTAGAGAACAACAAAAAATAATATTATGGCAAGCAGTTGTAAGAAGATAAAGACATACCACTTTCATTCGGAATGGGAAGAACAATACTTTTTTACAGAAGTTAGAGATAAAAATGTGTGTTTGTTATGTAATACTTCGGTCTCCGTTGCTAAAAAAGGAAATATTGAAAGACATCATAAAACTGTACATTCTAATTTTGAAAAATCATTCCCACTACATTCTGCTGCCAGAAAGGAGAAACTGAAACAGTTAAAAAAGCAGTTAATTGGACAACAATCAATATTTTTAAGAACAGTCGACAAAAATAAGGCTGCAACTGAAGCATCGTACCGTGTGTCCCAGATAATTGTACAAAAAAAGAAACTTTATGAAGACGGGGAAATGATAAAACAGGCGTTTTTAGAAGCTGCTGATTCGTTATTTGCCAACTTTATAAATGAAGACGAGATAGTTTCAGCTATAAAATGTATGCAACTTTCTGCTAATACAGTGATGAAACGTGTAGAAGTAATGAGCAATGATATTTTTTTTACAGTTAAGAACTGACTTAGATAACTGTGTTTATTTTTCACTTCAACTGGATGAATCAACAGATGTCGTTGACACTGCCCAGATGGCTGTGTTCGTCAGGATGGTTTTTAGTGATTTTACGATTAAAGAAGATCTTTTAAAGTTTATTCCACTGAAAGGACACACTACTGGACAGGAGTTGTTTTCTCATTTAAAAAATATTATTTCTTCCGAGAAAATTCTAATATCGAAAATGGTAGGCTTGACAACCGATGGAGCTCCAGCTATGGTGGGTTGTGATAAGGGTCTGATGACGTTATGTCGTAAAGATGAAACTTTTCCGCAATTTCTCTGTTACCACTGCATTATCCATCAGCAAGCATTATGTGGAAATTTCCTGAAACTAAACAACGTTATGAAAGTGGTGGTAAAAATTGTGAACAAGATTAGAGCGTTATAAAGAAGATTATTCAAAACATTGGCCGATGAAGTTGACTGTCAATACGGGGACCTACTCTTTCACTCTGTGGTCTTCAGAGTTTTAATGATGCCCTATCTGGCATAGTTCAATTTTTCAAAAAACGCGATGAACCGACTCCGGAACTAGAAAATTCAATCAAGCTTAGAGATTTTGATTTTCTCGTGGACATTACAGAGAAATTAAACGAACTTAATTTGCAGCTTTAGGGGAGAGACAAAGAACTAGCAGAAATGATTTCTGATATAAAAGCATTTATCAAAAAGCTGGAGTTTTGGGAACAAAACCTAATTAACAGCGATGCCAAGCATTTTCCTATTCTTTCAGCAAAAATATCTCAAAATCCATTAGAACCCTATGACAGCAAATATCATGTAGAAATAGTTTCTACCCTGAAGATTAACTTCAAAAATCGAAATGACTTTAGTAGCGCAGTTTGTTGTTTCACCCTTTATGGAAATTAATATCCAACAGTTTGCAACTTGTGTTATACAGAACTTTGGCGAAGACATCGCTGCAACAGAAATGGAAGTAGTTGAGTTTCAAAATGATTTAGCCTTAAAATCGTTAGTCTCAAGTACCAAATGTATCAGGCCTATTGTAATTAAAGATAAATATTCAGTTCTATGCCGTGTTTCCTTGAAAGTGAAAGCATTATTCAGTTCAACCTATTTGTGTGAATCTTCTTTTTCCAATATGAAGTTTATTAAGAACAAATATCGCAATCGACTTACAGATGAACATTTGGATAATTGTATTCGAATGGCTGTATCAAATTATACTGCAAACATTAAAAAAATTATCGATGAGTCTGAGTGTCAGCCTTCTCATTGAACGTGCTTTTTTATTTTTCAATGTTTATGTTCATGATAGTGCGTTACTTTTTTGTTATTATTAACTATTTTTAAATCTTACGTGACATACCGTTGTGGCTGGATAAAAGTTTGTGTTTATTTTTCAAACACCTTCGTTTGGTAGGTAGGAATGTAGCTATGAACAAGTACGTACTAGTAATATTAGTTATTTTGTTATTAGTTTATTATTAGTACGTATGTATTATGTATTACCAGTTAAATAGTAAAATAAATACATATAATGATAAATTAACTATGGATTATTTCATTTACGTTGCGTTACGTGGCTTCCGTGTGGGTAGCTCGCTGTTTATTCCAAAATTAACAAAGTAGCTCAACACATTGAGAGGTTGGCGACTACTGGTCTAGCAGATATAAAGAAGAAGAAACAATTCTAAGATTTCTTCTAGATACTGTGGGACAGCCAAATGGAATAAATTCGGTAATAAATAAATAGGGGCATTTTCGGAAAAACACTCGTTTAGGATTCCTCCTTCCTGACTATATATATTCTAAGTTTACATCGTTCGAACTCTTTCCTTTTCTAAAAGTTCGATGATGTGCAAATTACGACACTTTAAGAATCGAATAAAGAAAGATATTACATAAGAATCGCAGTCTGTGGAACGAAGATAGGCGTTTCGATACATGCCTTTCTATATATGAAGTTTTGAAATACATTTTTGTATACATTGATTTTGAGAATTTAAAAAAAATAGATAAGTATTTACCTTTAATCATAGTTTAGAAATATAAATATTCAATCAAGTACCTACTAAATGGTACCGAATATATACTAAAATGTGCAAAATTATCTTATCTAAATAAGTTATTTGTAAGCAGAAACTAATCTTGCAGAAAGTGTCTACAACTTTTTATTTTTAAATTAGATATAAATTTGTTTTATTAAACATTCTAACTGCCTATTGTACATGCGACAGATTTTACACCAATTGGAGAAACACTATTTATATTTAATAAAAAAACCATTTTTTAAATATATTACATTTAATTCTAATAGCCGTTGGATTGTACTTTTCATCACTCACTGGTCCTTCTTTACAATTAGAACGATCCACCTAATTTCGAAACATATTATTAAAGATCTTGATTTAATCTACCTGCTTCCAAATTACAGGCTAGCATCAACTTCGTTAAACCTATACATTAGTTTGCACCATACGTTATACCCCTTTTGATTTATATCTCTAATGAATATATCCCTTATTAATTTAATTTTTGAGGCATTTTTACTGGCCAAAGACACAAAATTGGCTTCGAGTACTGTTGTAATAATAGCTTGAAGGAAATAAAAACTATTTGGTGACTAGAATGCAAATTATGAAACGCAGATGCGAAGCAATTATTTCATATCAAAAAATCTATAAAACTAATCAAATATATCGTAACGATGTCTAGAATATAATGCTATATTGACATATTAAAATATACGGGACATTAAGTTCGATTATTATTTATCACTTATTTGAATAAAGCAGGAATATCAAATTTACGACGTACCATACTAAAGAAATTGGCCAATTTATCTAATGATATTATTTACAAGTGCAATGTTTGATTTAGAAAATATGTTCCTATAATTGTATTTCGTATACTCGTTCAAACAGATATTACACAAGTTATATCACCAATATTATCGAAGAATATAGAGACGATACGATTTTGCATAGGTCGTTTATATAAAAGTAGTTTATTCAGTTAAGAGCAAGTTCCTAGTTAGCATTCAAGCCATTAACATCTAAATTTCTTGTATTTAAGTAAAATAAAAGTTTTAAAAAAATCATTTTCGTTTCGAGATTTCATTTCTGGCGCAGTCAGTAGGATAATCGATTTTTCGTGCTACCGATTAGCCGAATTACGAACTTTCAATTAAAACAAAAAACTGTTGGTGTATAATTTTACAAACTGCAGGTGATTAACTGTGAAGGTGGTTTAGAAGACTTCAAGACTTGTGACTGGTAAAAACAGCATCGCAGATCCAGTGAGGTTTTTGGGATTGTTAAATAATGATAGTTACTCTCTTATAATAAGTACATTTTATGACAGATTTTACTTTTGATGAATTAGAGAAACGTTTATTGCAATTAAAAATCGATTCACCTTCAACTGATCTTGATTCAGATAATTTACAAGAACAAGAAGTAAGAAATAATTCACAAGAAACCAATAATTTACAAAAATTAAATGTGCATTTCTTAATGGTATACCTGAATTCGATGGTAATCCTAATGATTTAAGTAAATTTTTAGTTGTAAGTGAATCTTTGCTCACACAATTTATGGTTTAATAAATACTTTAACTAGACATGTCTCTGATCAAAGAGATGAAGTTTGTTTGAACAGGGATTTTGTAATATTAAGGCAAAATCAAAATAATTGAAACAAAATTATTATATGTTTACATATTTTAAATTTATTATTAATTAGAATTCTCTGCTGTAGATCTGCCATCTTTAAAAACTACAATTTTAATTGTCTATAGGTCTGGCAAAGGAACTGCTGATATTTTTCTTGTGAATTTTGAACTTGTATTACACAAATTACTAGAAAAGTATAACAAATTAATAATATTAGGCGATTTTAATATTAATTTTAAATCACAATCTGAAATTCTTTTCAATTTTGAATGTTTGTTGAAGTCTTTTGGTTTATCTCTTACAATACATGATGATACTAGAGTTACAGCTTCATCTTCAAATTGTATAGACAACATAATTACAATTTTGGCAAACGAATTGTTTACTTCCGGTGTATTTGAACCCTCCTTTTCAGACCACCGTGCCCAATACATTTCTGTAAGTTACAATAATAGTCTAACAAAAAATAAAAATCAAACGTGTAAAGGTTTATTGCAGATAATAGAATAAAGATGTTTAAACAGTCTCTAAGTAGTATAGATTGGAGTATTTTTTGTAATAAAGGTAATGATGTAATTTTTTGTCAACTTTTTTTATCAATACGTACCATAACTTAAGTATGAAATATTTTCCCTTGAGACAATGTAAGAATAATTTAAGAAATTCACCAGTAATATGGTTTAACAACAGTATAAAATCTCTAAGAAACGATCTCTCAACCATCAAACTAATAACAAACGTTACAAAAGATCCAAATGACATAAAACCATACAAGAAACTCAAAAGCGAGTACAATGAAAAATTGAAATCAACAAAAAAACTGGCCTATGATGAATATATTACTCGAGCAGACAATAAAGCTAAGGCATGTTGGTAAATAATCAATTTCGAAAGAAACAATTTAAAAAGAAATCTCTTGATTTAACACCAAATGAAATAAATACATTTTTTAATAAAACTGCTGCAAATATCATAAGATCTCTTCCTAATGTTTCGAATGCCGAACTTATGAGTTTTAAACATTTTCCTATGCATTTTTCTTCCGCCCTGTTCTTGAGTTTGAAGTTTTTGACGCAATTACTTCTCTAAAAAATTCTAAATGTGTTGACACTCACGAACTCAATAGTAAAATTTTAAAAGAGACTTGTAATATTATAATAAAACCGTTTACTGAACTGATTAATTTAATTTTATCCACTGGTATATTTCCTGAAGTACCTAAATAAAGTATTAGCAATTTTCAAAAAAGGTGATGTCTCGAAAATTGATAACTATCGTCCTATAAGTATTGTTTTAAAAAATTATTAAAAAACAATTATGTGAGTATTTTGAATTAAACAACTTCTTCAGCAACTCCCAATATGGTTTTAGACGCTCTCGCTCTACTACACAGGCTGTTCTCAATGTTGTGAATGTTGAGCAGGGAAATCACACAGCAGTAATGTTGTGCGATCTGTCAAAGGCTTTCGACTCCGTCTCTCATGATATTCTTCTGGAAAAGCTAAGCTTTTCTGGAGTTAGAGGAATTCCGCTTGCACTAATAAATTCATATATCAGTAACAGACAACAAGCTGTGATGAGTAATGATGCTCGGTCTGACTTTCAGGCTGTAAAGCAAGGGGTTCCACAAGGTTCTGTCCTGGGCCCCCTTTTATTCATTGTTTATGTTAACGATCTAAGCCGTTTTATGCTATCTAATAAATCAGTTTTATTTGCTGATGATACAACATTCATCTTAACAGGAAAGTATTTTCCAACTAAATCCCCACTTTTTTCTAAGCTCCTGCCTCGATATTCATGCCGTTGAGAGTCAAGGATATGTGGACTTCATCCCCCATTTATGAAAAACAATTATGTCTATTATTTAGAATGTACTTAGGGTACAAAACGCTCTGTACGCTACAATAGTATTAACCGTACTTAGATTAAGCTCATTACACTTCATGATATGAATAGCAATTACTATATATACAAGGTACCTAGACTCATTACATTTAAATGTGTATGGAGTAATGAGAGGTACTTACGGTACTTATTACACATGGTGTATAGCGTAATTGAAAAGTACTTACTGTGCAATAACATTTACTCCATGGTGTACAGAGTAATTGGGAGGTACTTGCTAATTGCGAGAAGAGCGGGGGTGGGTACTTAGGGTACAGTTCATCAAATTTCTAGAGGCTTTCGACGGCTAGACAGAGAAAGCACTACTGACAGGCATCCCGACGGATTTACGCAATGAAAGTACACTCTGCGCATCAAGTATTTCACTATTTCATTCAGACGTAAATGTCAGATGTAAATTTCGCTAAAACATTTCTTTTATTTTCGTTTGTATTTTTTGCTCATTACAGTTTAATAGAACCTAAGTATGGAGTTTAATAGCAAATTAAGAGGCCGCATGATTAACAGTCAATCTCGCGAAATAATAGCCAATGTTATAGAGTTTATGAGAAGAGAAGGAAACTTTAATTCACCTTCAATACCATTTAAAAATGTAAATGATCGTGTTGCTGCAGCCACAGGAGTATCTAAAAACACTGTTGTCCGCATTTCTGGAGAGAAAAAAAGAATCGATAACCGTGAGATATCGGAATTTTCATCACCAAGAAAAACCATTAAAAAACCAAAAACAGTTAATGATATAGATGAAGCTGCACAAGAATCAAATTTTATTTTTTTATTATTAGATAGCTATTTTTGTTTCTGAGTTGTGTTCATTTACAGGCTCAATTTTTTTCCGTTTCTCCTTTTTGATTTTATATGGGGTTTCAAGTTGTTTTGACTTATTTCGACGTAAATCACAACAACACACTTTTTTAATAAAGCAAACAAGTGTTAAGAGGTATATGTACGTGTAAACTACAATTACAAAAAATTGATATGAAACCCATGAAACCACCAACAAAAATGTAAAGCTAGCTTCCGTACTAGAACATGGTGTCATTCGTCGAGATAATTTATCGATTTGTTTAATAGATCAAGAAATGTAAATATTCCCCTGTTATTTTTTATAAAATTATAAGAGAAATAAATTTTTTTCTAAATAGTATAGTTTATTATTTTGTAGAAAAACAAAATTTCGAAAATTTTAGTAATGTTTCAGAAACAACCGTTATTAATAATAGATACCATTTTCCTTAATAAGGTAGAAATAAAATATAAACTATTTCCACGATTTACAAAGGCCTACAAAAAAATTATAGGTATTTTCCGCTATCCTATAAAATTTATATTTTCTGACTCAATTTCAAAAGGTTGAAGGAATTCCAAAACACCTTTTATGGCATAATAATTATTTTCAATTCTACATACTATCTTTAGCTGCTTTTAAAAACGTTCTAAGAAAGTCCAATCAGACCAATTTAATCCCTAAACTATTCCACACTTTTAAAATTTAATTACCTAAAAATATTAAAAACTATTTAAAATAACTTGTTTAGCAGACTGTACAATAGCTATCTTAGTCACACGTAGCGCGTTCTCTGTCTGGGCGTCGAACACCTCTAGAAATTTGATGAACTGTAGTTACTAAATACATCAATTGCCTCTGACCTTGGTCCAGAACTGGCTAATCATAACTACTACCTTTTTAAACATAATAATAAACATTATTGTTAAACCATATCATTTTACTTTTCATGTATTTGTTAACAATGAGAATAAAATAAAATCTTAATTCAGCACTTTAACATATTAAAAAAATGTTTCTCCAATATAATAAAATATTTGAGCTTATTTCCAAAGCTAGAGAAATAAAGTTAATTTGAAATAATTTATTTAGATTTGCTATTCAACAAGCACTATTATCGTTTTAATTCTAATTAGTTGTATGAGAATTTCAGTTTTGTTAATCATACCCACAGGTATGTTTAAACACCGAAAGCAATCTTTTAACGATAATTAATAAGTACTCTAAATATGGTAAACCGTGTATTTAAGCGGCACGTGTTCGTACAAACAACGCGAATAAGAAGACCAGATTAGCACTTCGAAGAATGGTAATTGCAGCTCATCATACAGGCGAATTAACATAGAGGTTGAAAAATACAGGTGATCAGTATCACGAAAGATGATGAGGGTGACTCTAAGAGCCCTATGACATGTCGACATTTTAAATATTCAAATAATGTGTGACTGGAGGCAATGTTTCATTTATTAATTATATAAGAAAATGGCTGAGCTATTGAGTCAGAACTGCAAATTAAACTTTCTGCTTTTAAATTATCAGACCCTGCAGCCTTGTTTGTTTTCAGATTCTTAATAGTGGTTTTAATTTCTGCAGAGCTTGTGGGTAATAAAACTATACTGTTTGGGATCAATGTTTTGAGCAGAGGCATATGTGAGAAACACAAAAAATTAATGAAATTTTCGCTTACCTTTTACTTCATAGTATTTACAGTTGAGTACAAAATACATGACCATTTTGAAGTAGTCTGAGAATGGTCTTAGACACTGAAACAAAATAAAAAACATAAATTAGAGTCGTAAAACTATATTATAGGTAAATAAAACAACATAACCTTAAAAATACTTTTATTTACCCTGCTTTAAAGAAGTTTTTCGGGAACAATCGTTGAATTGGTTTACCAAAAGATTTTACTAAAACTTTGTACCACTTTTTAAATATTATTCTACTGCCAAATTCCAGAAATAATGTTTCTTTTGATTGACAACAATTTTCTTTAATAATTAAATCCCACTAGCGATTTAAAACTGATTTTATTCTTTATTTACAACATAACTAATCTACTTAAAATGTAACCTAGCGTAATAAAACGAACATACGCAAATCGTCAGCTAAACTCCCTTCGAACACGTGTATAACGTGTTGTAATGTCTAAAAACCCATTTTTTAATCTGAAATCAATCCTCCAGGACAAAAGTCACCGCAAATGCTGCACACAGATAGGCGAACAAAGTCTCTCAAGTGTATAAACGTTGACAAGAGGATGACAAGTAGGTGTTGAGAGGGGCGTGATATAGTAAAAAGGGTCGCGTGTTAGGGATTGACCTGTTGACAACGGACAAGGACCATCTCAAAGGACGCGCTATCTTGGGTGGCCAGTATGTCCTGGGAATTCTCTAAACGGTTATAGAAGCGGTGTAAATGATAATTCGCAAATGAATTGGGGGACGGATAGCATAGAGACAAGTTAGGGTGTTTTATTGAATTTATAAAAACATTTATCTTAATATTGTTGAAATTTTCAATAGGAACTCTAAATCAAAATTAAAATATTGTAAAGCTAAAATGCATGGAAAATTCGTAAGTCTGGGACCCACTTAATGTACCATTGATAAAATCAGACAGATCATACGAACTCAAAAAAAAAAAAAATATGTATAAATACAGGGTGATCCATTTAAAATATTGACCGATGACGTCATATCTTGAAAAAGTATGCGGGAAATCTGTAAACGTCAATAAATAGTACATAAAATTTACAAAAACTTTTATCTAAATCAAATTATCGTACAAGTCATAGTTAAGCCATAAATCAAGTAAGAAATTTAATAAATAAACTTGTAACGTCTGAAGAATTTGTCCTCCAACTTGCCGATGCTATAACTGAAATAATTTCAAAGAAATATGACAAAGAAATATTTTTTCTAAAACAAGAAAATAACGGTCTTAAATCTCAGCTCCATGAACAAATTAATAAAATTAAAGTTTTAGAAGATAAATATAATATTTGTGACCAATTTAGGAGACAAAAGAATGTTTTACTTTATGGAGTACCCGAATCTGAGCATGAAAACTGTGAAGTTACTGTTTTAGAATTAATTAAATCTAAACTGAATATTACTCTCGATGTAGGTAATATTGACAGTTGTTACCGCATAAAAATCAATGATAAAAATAATATTCGCCCAATTTTTGTTCAATTTGGTACGGCTTACTTAAAGAATCTAATATTTAATAACAAGAAGCACTTAAAAGGAACTAATATAGTGATGAGAGAAGATTTGTCAATTGAAACATTAAAGGTACTCAAAGCTGCAATAAGGAAAGTTAGCGAGAATGGTTTAGTATGGACAAATAAAGGAAACATCTTCGTTAAATTTTACGGAAGCAAAGATGTTATCAAAATCAGTGAATTGAAGGATGTTGACAATTTAAAAAAAAAGTGATGTTATTCTCTTAATTATTAAATTCTAAAATTAAATTGTATCTGCCTAATCTCTAAAATTTATCAAATTATATTGTTTTATATTGTTTAAATTAATGATCAAATATTTGTTTAGTTCCTTCAAATAATAGATTTTAAGTTAGCACAAAAGAGTTCGGTTTAAATAAAACTACATTTGTGCAGTTAGTTGCTCCCATTTCTAACTAGTTTTTGGACTTGCTTATCTTGTATATCAGAAATCGATATTCTCAGCTTAGTATTTATTTTATTATTTAGAAATAGGATTTTATATTATTATTCTGAATCGCTTTAGAGAGGATAGTTGAACTTTTACATTTTTTTTTTGAGTCGAAACATATGGATTATTTTAATATAGCTTGTTTAAATGCTCGGTCTTTATTACCATCGCTACAAAATTTTAAAAATTTATTGGATGAACATTCATTTGAGGTTGTTTTAATATGTGAAACATGGCTGCATAGCTATGTTAGTAATGATGATTTAAATGTTAAGGGTTATACATTATATCGTGGGGATAGAAATGCAAGAGGAAGGGGTTTATGTATCTATGTCAAAAATAAATATGTTTGTGAACTTATAATAAAAAATGAGGGCTATTTATGGGAACAAATGTGGATAAGGTTAACTCTAAATAAAAAGAATTTAGCTGTAGGGGTAGTTTATAAGCCTCATGCACAGAATTCATTTGACTTTTTAGAGGAGTTCGAGGATACTTTGGCGTCTATTTTTTTAACAGTTGATGAAGTAGTTTGTTTAGGAGATCTTAATATGAATTTTTTTAATAAAAATGCTTCGTTTCACAAATTTAATGAAATTCTAGAATCTTTCGACCTAGCGCAAGTTATTGATGTCCCAACAAGAGTAACTAAATCTTCTTCGACTTTACTTGACTATGCTATAGCTAGGAAGGAAAACTTGGTGGATAAGGGTATCATTCATCATACAATCTCGGATCACTCCTTAATTTTTTGTAAAATTAATGTTAAAGAACAAAAGGAACCTAAAATGTATACCTACAGATCTTTTAAAAATTTTGATGAAGATAAATTTCAAAATGATTTAACAAGTACATCATTTTTTCGCATTTTTGATCAAGATACTGTCGATGAGAAGGTGTCATATCTTGTAAATTGTCTAGTTTCTATACTTGATAGACATGCTCCCTTAGTTACCTCCAGATTTACAAAAAAGAAAGCTCCATGGCTAACTTTCACTATAAGGCAAATGATGAATGAAAGGGACAAGGCATTAAAAAAATATAAACGTACAAAATTGGAAGGTCACTTACAATTTTATAAAAACCTTAAAAATTACACAAATCAAGCTATAAAAAGAGAAAAAAGAGCTTACTTCTTACATCAATTTAGTAAGTGTACTAATAAAGAAATATGGCACACTTTAAAATCTAATAATTTTGTCAAAAATAAAAATCAAGATATTCCCGAAAATTTAAAAAATCCTAACCACATTAATAATTTTTTAGTGAACTCAATTTCAAATATTATTCCGCCCCAGAAGTTATTAAACTTTTATAATACTAATAATGTTGTACCTTGTACATTTAAATTCAGAGAAGTTGACGAAACATTTATATTTACCAGTATTTGCAAAATGAAATCAAATGCGATAGGCTGTGATCATTTGAACAGTAAGTTTGTTAAATTATGCTGTCCGCATATTGTTCCATACATTACGCATATTATCAATTTTTGCCTTTTAAACAATGTTGTGCCTACTATCTGGAAAAAAGCAATTGTAAAAGTGATACCCAAAAAACAAAACCCAACTGAGTATAAAGACCTTAGGGGGATCAGCATTTTACCAATGCTATCCAAAATTTTAGAAAAAGCAGTGGAAAAGCAAATAACAAAACATTTATCAAATAACTCATTGTTGCCCCCTGTTCAATCAGGTTTTCGCAGAGGGTATGGCTGTACAACAGCACTTCTGGAAATATTAGATGATATCATTACTGCAACTGATAAAGGGCATTGTACTATCTTAACTCTATTAGATTTTAGTAGAGCTTTCGATACGATAAATCATAATTTATTATTAAGCATCTTGCATTATATAGGTTTTGCTGACAACGCTATATTATTTATTAAAGATTTTTTGGAAAATCGCAAACAATGTGTTAAAATCGATGAACATAAATCAGAATCTTTAAATCTTCACTCGGGCGTTCCCCAAGGTTCCATTTTAGGCCCTCTGCTTTTTTCAATATACACTTCGAACCTTATTAATTCTTTAGAAAACTGTAAAATTCACCTATATGCCGATGACACTCAGATTTATTACAGTTTCCCTCCAGATCTATCACAAAATGCGTGTGAGATAATTAATCGTTATTTGAATTCTTTTGTTGGATCAGCAACTGAGCACTGTTTACTAATTAATGCTTCAAAATCTAATGTGATGTTGTTTGGATCAAGTCGTAATCGTGACAAAATTATTGAAGAATTAGGTATTGAAATTAATAATGATAGACTAACCATAGTAAATGAAGCTAAAAACTTAGGAGTTTTAATTGATTCTGAATTAAGGTTTGAAAAACACATCACTAAATTGATTCAGAGAGCTTATAGCTCATTAAAATTGATATACGGTAATCGTAAGTTGTTGCCTAAAAGTATTAAAATATCACTATGTGAATCACTTGTACTATCAAATTTTAATTTTGCTGATTCTGTCTATGGTCCAAATTTATCAGTAACCTTCAAAAAAAAAAAAATACAAAAAATACAAAACAGTTGCTTAAGACTCTTATACGGTATAAGAAAATATCAAAGGATATCACATAAACTCAAAGAAATCGGTTGGCTGAATATGGAAAACCGACGAATTCATCATGCAACTACGCTATACCACAAAATTGTCTTGTATAAAATCCCCATTTATCTTTACAAAAAAATATCCTTTAGGACAGATGTTCACAACTTAAATTTAAGATTCAAACGTTCGTTTTCATATCAAATTTTTCAATTGTATAATTCTGTTCTTATTATATTTAAGAATCTTACCCCTCTTACTTTCAAATGTAAATACAAAACCTTGTTATTTAGCAAGCAATGCACTTAAATCGTAATTGTTCTACCTGTCCCCTCTAAAATATAAAAATATAAAGATATAGTTTTTTGTTTTTATTTTTCAATATGTTTAGATTTAGTTCATATACCTACTCGTATTTACATATGTATATAAACACCATCATTGGGTTAAGTGGAAGAACATTTTCCAAGTGTTTTTTTAAACTTTGGAAAGTGAACTTCGCCTTTTGTTTTCTTTAATAAACTATTAGTAATATTAATTTTGTAAAATGCTGTAATGAAAACAATAAAGACCTTTATTATTATTATTATTATTATTAAATGAATCGAAAGTATTTAAAGTGTGTAGGTAGAGTTTTATTAATAATAAAACTCAGTAATATTAGTCTGAGCGCTTTCAGCCTGTTAGGCCATCATCAGAGACATCGTCAATAAATATAGAAGAAGCATGAAAATTAATATATGCTTCTTCTACATCTACATCTAAAGCGTCTCCTCAAGGGCGAGTGTCAGATTCACTGCCTTTTCTTTCTCAGACCATTCGTTAGTTCTCGCAGCTGTCTCGAACTGTTTAAGATAGTTGGTCCATGACATCTTTCCGTCGAAGGTTGGGGCTTTAACACGAGCAGAGGCTCCTTCCAATTTTAACTTCAACTCCACCTCATGACACTTTATTTCAGCGCTCTTGGTCGGGTCTGAATGTTCCAGTTCTTTTATCTTCTTTTCCATCTGTTTTATTTTCTCCTCAATGGAACAGATTATTTTTTCTTCAACGGAAATCATCTTATTTTCCACATCAGCAGATATAGAAGATTTTGTCTTCCAAGTCGGAAGAAATATCGGTTTTTATAGACATTGAAGATTTGTCCATTTCCAGAACGCTATTTTCATTAAAGATTTTCCTTCACTATATTATTGGGTGGTAATAATTTTGCTTAATTTTTGTAGAATAAGGACACTGTTGAATTTTTTTGTAATCACACTATTCTTAATTGAAAATCATATTCTACTTTTTAGTTAGCTTCTCTATTAAAGCTTGTTTTTTTAGTTTTTTTAAACTATTATTTATTAGTTTAGAATTTCAATAAACACGCCTATTTCTAGGTGTGTATCCTGCTGAACTTTTTCCCCTCAGTTGTACTGAGATATGATGAAAAGCCATTCTAATTGAGTCACCCACATTTAATCATTAGATTTCACAATTAAAGAAACCATCATATACAGGGTGTACCAATAAAAACTCCCAGGCCGGATATTTTGGTAAGTAATAGAGATATTTTAATTCTGTAAAAGCCAGTTTATAGAGAGCTAAGAGATCTTCAGTTTTAGATATAAATTGATTTTAAATAGGTCAATATGTAGATGGCGCTGCGCTCAATAATTATTTTTCGATGGGAGGATCTTTCTTATGTAGCGCATCTTGTAAAAAATGCATTTTTAAGTTAATTTTGTTCTATGAACTAATTCGATAAATCTAGCCATTTTTGATATACAGAGTGGGTCATTCAAAACAGTTTCATCCTGTTTTTCGGAATTATTCATTGTATTTTTGCAAAATGCTAAAACAGGTCGATTTTTATTCTAAATTAAACACATTTTTGCAATACATGTGTCAACCTCCTCCCTTCCACTTCTCCAACCCCTTAATTTTAAATAAGGAATGTACCATGTACGGCACATCATTAAAAAGGTAATTTTATGGGGAAGTCATAAATATGACAGTTTATTGCGAAACTTTTAATTTTAGCGCCCTCTATCGGGATAAAAAATCTGTAACGTATTTTAAAGTGTGACACTTCATTTGAAAGCTAATTTAAATACTAATTCAATGCGCCACATAACATTAATATAAATATTTCCATATTGCACTTGCAACAAAATAAAGTTAGCAATAATGTTTAAAATAATGCATGACTAATTTTTAAACTATTGCAAGTGCAATGTGGATATTTATAATAATATTGTTATTAATTAATGTTATGTGGTACATTGAATTAGTAATTAAATTTGCTTTCAAATAAGGTGTCACACTTTAAAATACGTAGTTTTTTTTCTCGCTAGAGGGCAGTACAATTAAAAGTATCACAATGGACAGTCATATTTCTAAATTCCCCATAAAATTACCTTTTTAAGGATGTACTACACATTGTAGTATCACACTCTACAATACGTAGTAGTTTTTTATCCCGCTAGAGGGCGATAAAATTTAAGTAACGTAATTTACAGAAATATTTCTGAATCCCCCATTAAATTACCTTTTCAATGATGAGCCATACATGGTACATTACCTATTTAAAATTAAGGTGTGGAGAAGTATAAGGGAGGGGGTTGACACATGACATATGTCTATATTGTATAAATGTCTTTAATTTAGAATAAAAATCGACCTGTTTTAGCATTTTGCAAAAATACAATGAATAATTCCGAAAAACAGGATGAAACTGTTTTGAATGACCCACTCTGTATATCAAAAATGGCTAGATTTATCGAATTAGTTCATAGAACAAAATTAACTTAAAAATGCATTTTTTACAAGATGCGCTACATAAGAAAGATCCTCCCATCGAAAAATAATTATTGAGCGCAGCGCCATCTACATATTGACCTATTTAAAATCAATTTATATCTAAAACTGAAGCTATCTTAGTGCCCTGTGAACTGGCTTTTACAGAATTAAAATATCTCTATTACTTACCAAAATATCTGGCCTGGGAATTTTTATTGGTACACCCTGTATATAATTTTGTATTTTAACGGACACAAAACACTTTATTACTTGTGTCTACAATTTTTTTAATTATCAAGTATTATTTCTAAGTAAGATACCTTTATTGACAAATTAAAGCTTGTTAAAAATATATAGGTAACATTTTTTTACATTTTATTTTTTTTTTTGACATACCCTTATAAAAGTGAACATAATTTATTGCTCGATATTTTTTTAATTGGCTATCACTTGGAAACGTCCATCTACAATTATCAATAATTGCACGTCAGTTTCCTCATATTTCGCCAACTATACGGGTAGGTTTTGTGTTACATGTAATAATGTAAATTTTTGTTGTCAATATAACTTTTTTTATATGTATATATCTTTTTCATTAATGATAATAGGTTCTATTTGAATAATCTATAGGTAGTGATTGGTAGATTATGGTTGAAGACTGATTAAATAATAACAGTCATTACTAGTTATTCAAAGATCTATTAACTGGGTCAATTTATTCTTACATAGTTAATGAATTAACTGTGTGCGAATTATGCAATAAAGTGCAGAATTATTTTTCAAGCCCCACATTTCTGTACAATATCTATAGGGTGGTACAGTACTATATTGTTTAATGAGCAAGGAATTGTATCGATACTACCAGCAAAAATACTATTTCTATGGCTATAGCATACATTTTTAATTATTGTTTATAATTTATCAGCTTAAAATGACAGCTTTCTTCTAGATCAGTGGTCGCCAACCTCTCAATGTGTTGAGCTACTTTGTTAATTTTGGAATAAACAGCGAGCTACCCACACGGAAGCCACGTAACGCAACTTAAATGAAATAATCCACAGTTAATTTATCATTATATGTATTTATTTTACTATTTAACTGGTAATACATAGGTACTAATAATAAACTATATAATAACAAAATAACTAATATTACTAGTACGTACTTGTTCATACCTACCAAATGAATCCGCGCCTAACCAGATATGACGAAGAAAATGCAATTAAAAACTGCCCACAGTCCAGGCCCCAGGGTAAGGAACTGATTGATTTTTGATTTGGAACCTTTGACGTAAACCAAGATCTTTAGACAAAATTTTCTATAAATTGTATGGACACACGTTAAATTGATGACGATAACGAATTGACAGATATTTAAGGTCACCATGAAACATATTCACATGATATATTTTTCTTTACCGTAATAAGTATAGCATATTCACTGAATTTACTGAGGGTATTCATGTATATTTGTAGTTTTTGAAAAATTATGGAATATTGTATTTTGTTTGTAACGCAAGAGTTTGCAGTACTATCTACAGTTTAGATTAGATCAGTGGTCGCCAACTTGTCGATCGCGAGCTACCGGTAGCTCACGGAGGCAATTTTGGCAGCTCCCACAACGATTTTAATTTAAAAAATACAAACTGCAAAAATCAGAGGAGCTTCCGAAAATTCCACAAAAAAATCTAATTGTCATAATATTAAACATAAACAGCGGCAACGTTGCGGTGAGCGATCTGCCGCCATCAAGCTAGAACCGACCAGCCGGACCAGCGCGTTAGTGTTCGAGAACGATCAGGATTGCTTTGAACGGGATAAATACGCACGGCGCGGCGACATTGCGCTTAGTTTAAAACTGAACGCGTAACCAACGTCCAGCGGTTGGGTTAGTAGAGAACAACAAAAAATAATATTATGGCAAGCAGTTGTAAGAAGGTAAAGACATACCACTTTTATTCGGAATGGAAAGAATAATACTTTTTTATAGAAGTTAAAGATAAAAATGTGTGTTTGTTATGTAATACTTCGGTCTCCGTTGCTAAAAAAGGAAATATTGAGAGACATCATAAAACTGTACATTCTAATTTTGAAAAATCATTCCCACCACATTCTGCCGCCAGAAAAGAGAAACTGAAACAGTTAAAAAAGCAGTTAATTGGACAACAATCAATATTTTTAAGAACAGTCGACAAAAATAAGGCTGCAACCGAAGCATCGTACCATGTGTCCCAGATAATTGCACAAAAAAAGAAACCTTATGAAGACGGGGAAATTATAAAACAGGCGTTTTCAGAAGCTGCTGATTCGTTATTTGCCAACTTTAGAAATAAAGACGAGATAGTTTCAGCTATAAAATCTATGCAACTTTCTGCTAATACAGTGATGAGACGTGTAGAAGTAATGAGCAATGATATTTTTTTACAGTTAAGAACTGACTTAGATAACTGTGTTTATTTTTCACTTCAACTGGATGAATCAACAGATAATAATAATAATAATAATAATAATAATAATATCTTTATTAGTACTAGCCAATGCTGCCATCATAGATGGATGTACACGTCAACATTAATAAATAAAATTTTAAATAAAATTAAAATTACATTACACTGAACACATACGTTAAAACTAATAGTTAAACACAAATCAAAATATTTTTTTAAAGAAGACTATCTTCAGACAAAAAATCGTTAACAGAATAAAAGGAACCACGAGTAATAATAGTTTTTATATTAGATTTGAATTTAGTGTAAGATAATGCTTGAATATTTTTAGGTAATTTATTAAAGAGTTTTATGCCTATATATTGCGGTGACTTTTCAAACAAAGCTAGTCTATGTTGGACCGAAATAAACGTGTTTGCATTTCTGGTGGGATATCTGTGAAAATCGGAATTTTTTTTAAATTTGTGTAAGTTAGACTTTACATACAGAAGTGTTTTATAAATATAAATGCATGGTAATGGAAGAATTTTATGTTTTATGAACATTTGCTTACAGCTTTCCCCTGCCTGAATTCCAAATAATATGCGTATAATGCGCTTTTGTTTAACAAAAACTTTGTTAGACGTTTCACAGTCTCCCCATAAACTAACATTATTTGATAGGTGAGGGTAAACTAAGGAAAAGTAAATATTTAATAATGATTTTTGGTCCATAGTCTTCTTTAATTGCAATATGGCATAAAAAGCAGAGTTAAGCTTTTTACATACTTGATCAACATGTGAATCCCATGATAAAAATTGGTCAACATAAACTCCCAAAAATTTTGTTTTTACTTCATGTGTAATTGATGGGACTGCTATAGGTAAGCTATTTTTGACGCATCTAAAATTTACATAAACGGATTTATCAATATTAAGAATTAAGGAATTATTTTGACACCATGTTTCAAATAGATTTAGTATACAATTAAGTGTATGTTGAAGTTCTTCAGCGGTCCGAGCCGAGACCACCACTGACGAGTCATCGGCAAACATTAAAACTGATCCGCCATTTAAATACTGAGGTAAATCATTTACAAAAATAATAAATATTAGTGGTCCCAGCACCGATCCCTGAGGAACCCCAATATCAGTGGTATATATTTCAGATTTTTCCTTATTTAATTGTACATAAAATTTTCTATCTGACAAATATGATTCTAACAAATTCAACATGTTACCTCTAACACCATAAGAGTATAACTTTTTTAAGATAAATTGAATTTGTAGGCTATCAAACGCCCGAGAGAGATCAAAGAAGAGGCCGGCAACATACATTCCGTTGTCTAGTTTATCGTACACAAAAATTCAAGAACAGCTCTCTCCGTTGATCTTCCCGCGCGAAAACCATACTGATTCGGAGACAATACAGTGTTTAAATCAAGAAATATTATAAGCCGGTCATAATAGATGCGTTCTAGAATCTTAGATAGCACATTTAGAACTGTAACAGGTCGGTAGTTGTCTGGACACTTTGGACAGGATCGTTTGAAGATTGGTACCAGTTTTCCAATTTTCAGTTTGTCCGGAAAGGAGCCACTATTAAATGATAAATTAACTAAGAAAGCAAGCGGTTCCGCAATTACTTCTACAACACTTTTTAGAATTTTTACCTTGATTCCGTCATCACCAACACTATTTTTATTTTTTAAGTTTAAGATTATTTTACTTACCTCATCAGCAGTTACCTCGAAAAAGCCAAAAGAATTTTTAACCCATTTTTTAGGAAGGGTACAATCGCTATTTAAACTATTACTAACTCTATTCTGAGTCTCAATATTTTTATTATTAAAATAATCCCCGAAAAATTGGGTCACTGTTTTTGGCTCCGTTAATTTTTGTGAACCTACACATAATTGAATCTGGTTAATCGGATTACGAGTTCGACCTAACGTATTATTCACGACATTCCATATTGTTTTTTGTTTGTTAGTACTTTTTTCAATGAGTGAAGCATTGTATTCCTTTTTCTTTTGAGTTAAATAATGATCATATTCCTTTTTTTGTTGTTTGTAATAGTTCCAATTTTCAATATTATTTGATTTTTTTGCAAACCTATAGAGCTTTTGGAGTGCGGAATGTTTTACCCGTACATTTTTATCATACCAGCTTTTGGTATTCTTTTTGTGTTTTCTTATAGTCCAAGGACAATTACAATTGATGACAAAATCAAGCGTTTCAATAAATTCACTAAATGACTCATTTACATCTAATTTGGTGTACATATCACTGAAACCAACTCTCAAAAGATCCTGTTTCAGTGCCTGTAAGTTAAAATTTGAGATATTTCGATACATATGTAAACTATCATCAATATTATTGTTAATCGGAAAGATATTTAGAGATATTTTAAAAATTATGGCCAAATGGTCACCAATATTGGGTTGTGTAACATAACACTCTCTAATAATATGAGGCAAAGCATTGGATGCTATATAATCAATTTTGGTACTAGATGTACCGCTTTTTGTTTTAAAAATACGTGTTGGCTCATTGGGTAGGCTTAGTTTAATACCAAATGAAGTGAAAAAATCATCCAACATCTTTTTCTCATCTGATAAAGTTAAATAATCTATATTAAAGTCACCGCATAGGTAAATTGTATCATAACGTGAGTTATAATACGTCATAAACTCAAAACACTTGTCGAGGAAAATTTCCAGATTACTGTCCGGAGTCCTATAATATCGTTGACACTGCCCAGATGGCTGAGTTCGTCAGGATGGTTTTTAGTGATTTTACGATTAAAGAAGATCTTTTGAAGTTTATTCCACTGAAAGGACACACTACTGGACAGGAGTTGTTTTCTTATTTAAAAAATATTATTTCTTCCGAGAAAATTCCAATATCGAAAATGGTAGGCTTGACAACCGATGGCGCTCCAGCTATGGTGGGTTGTGATAAGGATTTGGTGGCGTTATGTCGTAAAGATGAAACTTTTCCGCAATTTCTCTGTTACCACTGCATTATCCAACAGCAAACATTATGTGGAAATTTCCTGAAACTAAACAATGTTATGAAACTGGTGGTAAAAATTGTGAACAAGATTAGAGCTCATGCGTTACAAAGAAGATTATTCAAAACCTTGGCCGATGAAGTTGACTGTCAATACGGGGACCTACTCCTTCACTCTGAAGTCCGATGGTTAAGTAGAGGACGTTTTAATGATGTCCTATCTGGCATAGTTCAATTTTTCAAACAACGCGATGAACCGACTCCGGAACTAAAAAATTCAATCTGGCATAGGGATTTTGGTTTTCTCGTTGGACATTACAGAGAAATTAAACAAACTTAATTTGCAGCTTCAGGGGAGAGACAAAGAACTAGCGGAAATGATTTCTGATATAAAAGCATTTATCAAAAAGCTGGAGTTTTGGGAACAAAACCTAATTAACAGCGATGCCAAGCATTTTCCTATCCTCAAAATCCATTAGAACCCTATGACAGCAAATATCATGTAGAAATAGTTTCTACCCTGAAGAATAACTTCAAAAATCGTTTTAAGGATTTCAACGAAATGGCTTTAGTAGCGCAGTTTGTTGTTTCACCCTTTATAGAAATTTATATCAAACAGTTTGCAACTTGTGTTATGCAGAACTTTGGCGAAGACATCTCTGCAACAGAAATGGAAGTAATTGAGTTTCAAAATGATTTAGCCTTAAAATCGTTAGTCTCAAGTACCAAATGTGTCTGGCCTATTGTAAGTAAAGACAAATATTCAGTTCTATGCCGTGTTGCCTTGAAAGTGAAAGCACTATTCAGTTCAATCTATTTGTGTGAATCTTCTTTTTCCAATATAAAGTTTATTAAGAACAAATATTGCAATCGACTTACAGATGAATATTTGGATAATTGTATTCGAATGGCTGTATCAAATTATGCTGCAAACATTAAAAAAATTATCGATGAGTCTGAGTGTCAGCCTTCTCATTGAACGTGCTTTTTTATTTTTCAATGTTTATGTTCATGATAGTGCGTTACTTTGTTGTTATTATTATTAACTATTTTTAAATCTTACGTGACATGCCGTTGTGGCTGGATAAAAGTTTGTGTTTATTTTTCAAACAGCTTCGTTTGGTAGGTAGGAATGTAGCTATGAACAAGTACGTACTAGTAATATTAGTTATTTTGTTATTAGTTTATTATTAGTACCTATGTATTACCAGTTAAATAGTAAAATAAATACATATAATGATAAATTAACTGTGGATTATTTCATTTACGTTGCGTTACGTGGCTTCCGTGTGGGTAGCTCGCTGTTTATTCCAAAATTAACAAAGTAGCTCAACACATTGAGAGGTTGGCGACCACTGACTTACAATAAAGGCACTGCTAATTTGAAATATCGTTGGAATAAGTATATTGAGCGTATATTGAAAAATAAAATGTTTTTTGTCGCAATAATTTGCATTTTTTTTATTAGATGTAGTTATCGAACAATCCTCATATTAGAAAGATCCCTTTACCTATACATGATACATTTTATCTTGAGTATACTGTACACAAATGGATAAAATAACTCGACTAAATACTGGAAGATAAAAATCAATACCTATTGCAGCTTGGATTTCAGAGTCTAACAGAATAATTGGCACCGCCAAAGAATAAAAAGCCACGGGATGGCGCCCAATTCTTATCGTTCTATCGCGTAAATTGAAATTCATTCCTGACAACCGATCAGAAAATAAGTCATCGCTGCCGTTACGTTTTATTAGACTCATCCGTTTGGTCGACTGTAGTTGTGACAGTTTCATTCTGGTTTCAGTGAAATGGTGCATGGTTCAGGAGGATTTTCCATTTTTGAACATTAATTGGAAAGCGGCAGCGTTTATTTTTAAATCGCCTACTCGTCAGAGCGTTTATCAGTTTCATTCTACGCTTTTGTTATAGGCTTCCATATTCCAGCGTAATGCGGCTGTGGATTTGACGAAAGTCCTCTGGTGATTAAACCGGGAGATAAAAATTTCCGTTTAAATTAATTTCAATTTATTGGTATTGGTAGAGAGAAATGATGGGCATGGAGATTGTAATTTACCATAATATTGATAATTACCGAAACTATTTTTATATAAAAGATCAGAAAACAGATTCTAAGCCATGAGTCTGGGGATCAGACCGTGTTTTCTGTTTTTGAAGTCGCTGAATTCGAATCCGGGGACCATTGTGCCCTATCACGTCAGGGTTTTGCCATAACCTCAAAAAAAACCAATAATTGAGGCTTTTCAGCACTTTTTAACTCAAACTTTAAACACAAAAGCCAAACTGCTAACTCCAAATCCTTAACCTTATAACCCCGTAAACTTAATCTCATATTTCAAAAGCCACTTAACTTTAAAAAACGCTTTAATTTACAATCACACAAATAAATTATTTTGAAGAATACAATAATGGATCAAAAATTGATGCTTTACGTTGATACCTGGTCAATGTCGTTTTATCGTATAAGTACTTTGAGTTATTTTATGGACGTAAGAAACTCAGGTTCCAGTTGCCTTCGATTGTAGCCATTATTCAAATAGTATGACATTTTTAAATTGATTTTTTTAAAGAAATACAAAAATAAACATCACATATTGAATATTATGTTAATTATACAAAATTGTATTCTGACAGATACACTAAATTCTTAAATTTATTGACATGTAACTTTTAATTTATTGATAAAAGGTGTTAAGAATCATGTAGAGGTATAGTGTGTACTCATTTATCAAATAAATACGTACCTGTACTCGTATGCACCTATAACGGAGTGTTAAGAGGGAAAGTTATGTAATTCTTCCTGCATACACATATATTATGATAAGTTTACAACATCTGGGTTATGCATTACTTCATTGTCGTTTCATTACAGTAAATACTTGGAAGTGAAAGAACGATGTCGATTTTTGCTATTGTATCTATTAATAGGATATTTTTTTATTTCCAAATGAAAGTTTTTAGAAAATACCTACAGGATTTTTTCTATTTATAGTATTTTTAATATATTTATAATGTCGCGGTCTTGCAGTGTTACCCAATCCAAATTTCATACTCAAACCTCTTTTTTGCCATTGGAGTAGAATTTTTAAAGGTGCAATTATTTAAAAAATCAAGTTCTACGCCTATGTATTATTATCGGACAAAATTTTATACGATGAAAAACATAAAAATGTACTTTTTTCATATCTTTTTCAACACCTCTAATCGTGACTTTTAAGGAGGTCCTTTCGCCACACCTCTCGCCTCAAATGTCAAAAAAAAAGTCCTTATTTATCTAATACTGAACTTTTAACTATACCTTACCTTGCAAATTTTTGAGAATTTTTTTGTTTAAAAATGTGAGTTTTTGTACAGTGCCTCACGAGAAAGTAAGTCCTCAACAACAATTCTCGAATTATACTATTATTTATTGATTAGATGGAGTAGAAAAAAACTAAAAATAAGGTTTTTGAAATATTTAGATTTTGTTTTATACAATAAAATATATATAGTAAACCGTGGAACTTATTGAGAAATTAATATTAAAAAATCACAAAAAATTTTCAAGTAACCTAGTTGAAAATTTTTTGTGATTTTTTTATTTGCTATAAGTTACTTAGGACAGTTTAACAACTGCTACAGTAAAATTCACTGGACTGCTGCAAACGGGTCCTACGCTACTTGAAGGGAACTATGACCCTGGGGCTTCAATATGGACCTGATCAAGAATCTTTAAAAGGCTTCGTCGACGCCGATTGGGGAAATTGTCTGGATGACCGCAGATCATTCTCAGGATATTCATTTATTTTATCTGGATGTCCAATATCGTGGGATTCGAGGAAACAACACACTGTTTCATTGTCTTCTACAGAGGCAGAGTACATTGGAATGTGTGAAGCCTCAAAAGAAGCAATATATTTTTATAATTTTTTAAATGATCTGGGACTAAAAAATCTAACTGATATTGTTATCTACAATGATAACCAAAGTGCTCTTAAGCTTGCGGATAACTCAATGTTTCATAGTAGGAGCAAGCATCAGAGAAGCTATCAGAAGCAGGAAGTTTCAAGTAAAATACTTAACAACTCATTCAATGCCTGCTGATATATTTACTAAAGGACTAACTAGATCAAAGCATACTACTTGTGTTAATCTATTAGGTCTAATACAAACATGATAATGTTAAATGTCAATCACGACTCGAGGGGAAGTGTTGGAGAAAGTCTACTAACTATTCACTACATTGGATGCTGTTCAAGCGAGCCGTGATAGTTTGAAGAAAAGTCAGTCAAGATTATCAAATAACTTGTCATTTTCTTGATATTTATATTTTTGTGATTTACGTTAATAAATACGTTTTCTACTGTGAATCCTTAAGTATTTCGATCCGAGTGAAACCTCGACATTGCCATGTACGATTTTTTGAGGAATATTAATTATTTGCCTGCAATACGTATACAAAAACATTTATTGTTGGTTTCCATAGTTTCATCTAAATAAGAATATTGTCAAGTTTTAACATCTAATCTCTTGTTAACGATTGAAAGTGTTCTATCTGACTCAATAATTAAAATAAACAAATGCGTGGTTTATTAATATGGCTGTACAATATACCAATGCAGAATATACCGATATGTTACTGACATTAGGATTTTGTGAAGGAAATGCTCGAGAGAGTGTCAGGGTGTACTCTGAAAGGTTTCCAACTCGTCGTGTACCTAGCCACCCAACTTTTGCTGCTGTTGAAAGACGTCTTCGGGAGACCGGTTCCTTTGCTCCCAACACTGTTGATAATGAAAGAGAACGTTTTGTAAGGATTCCTGAAGTTGAAGAAGATATTTTAGAACGTGTTGAAGAAGATCCAGAATTAAGTACCAGACGAATTGAAAGGGAACTAGGAGTAAGTAAAGATGTCGGTTATAAAGTGCTTGGATAACAATTGCTATATCCATACCATAAGAAGCCAGTACAAGAATTATTAGTCCATGATCCTCAAATTCGTTTGGGTTTTTGTCGATTTGTTAATATGCAAAGAGAAAGAGATCCAAACTTTATCAAGAAGGTTCTCTTTACCGATGAAGCGGGTTTTACAAGAAGAGATATAACTAATACCCATAATGAACATGTTTATGCCGTTGAAAATCCGCATGCAATAAAGATAAACCATTTTCAGCACGAATATAAATTAATGTGTGGGCTGGAATAATTGGTAATTTCATTGTTGGTCCTGTCATACTTCCACGAAGATTAACTGGAGAAAATTATTTGGATTTTCTACAAAATACGTTGCCAGAATTGTTAGAAGATTTACCTCTCCAACTTTGGAAAGATATGTGGTTTATGCAAGATGGAGCTCCACCACATTTTTCTTTAAACGTTAGAAACCACTTGAATGAACAATATCCACACAAATGGATAGGCAGAGGTAATAACGCACCTGTAAACTGGCCACCACGTTCCCCAGACCTAACACCGATGGATTACTTTTTATGGGGACATCCGAAATCCACAGTTTACAGGGAACCTGTAGAAAATGAGGAACAACTCTGGCAACTTATTCAAGATGCAATAAACAATCTTAGAGGTGATGAAGAAGTTATGGCAAGGATACATTTTAATTTTCTTCGACGTATAAATCTTTGTATGCGTGAAAATGGTGAACATTTTGAACAATTTTTGTAAAATCTCTATTTTGATTATGTTGTAAATAAATATTTTTGTGAAACTTATACACTTTAAATTATTAAAACAGAAATTTAGCGAAAACCATGAGAATTATCGAGTCTTATCAAGAGTACCTTTTTTAAAGTAAATGAGTTGCGCAATCTAAATTTCATACTCAAACTCCTTTTCTTCCATTGGCATAGAATTTTTAAAGGTGCAATTATTTAAAAAATCAAGTTCTACGCCTATGTATTATTATCGGACAAAATTTTAATACCATTTTTTTTGCCACATAAAACTCTAACTGTAAAGACCTTTTACAGACACCCTGTATGTTTTTCTATGGTCAATGGTTTAGTTATAGAAAATTACTAGAATTTTAGGAAGGCGGTCAACCTCACCTCACACGTAGAGGTGAGATTGACCGAGGCGTTTCTATTTTTTCAAATGTTAATCAAAAAAGAAATGCTATGAGGGTGCCAAAAGTTACATGGTTTGTAGAATCATACGTGTCAGCAATTTTAATATGTTTTTTTAAACAATAAGAAAGTTATGAACATGGTGGGACAGAGCAACTTGCTTATTTGAATTTGGCGCCCTAAAGCAATGGTTGCTCGTAAAAGAGAGGGGGGGAGGCACAGTCGAAAGAGTGCTTACTCAACATGCATTTTGTGTACATTTCAATATTTCTGGTCACCAGTTTCACTGAAGTTGTATACCCATGAAACAATCGATTACCAAAAGATAATATATATTTTACATAAGACATAATTTCAATAATTTAACTTCAATAGGATACAACAGCGATAAAAAATAGTGGTTTACTGTTGAACAGCAGATCAATCACATGATTTAACATATATTTTCAAAATTTAATTACTTGTTTAAACTATTGATATTTTTTTCAAAATATGTTTTAATAACACCCTGTACACTACTTCTTGAAGTAATCTTCATATGTATAGAGAGAGAGATATGCTTTATTGTCGTAAAAAAATTTACAAAAATTTTATAGACAAAGCGTGTAACTTAAATACTAAACATATTATAAAAATAACTAAACAGCAGAAAAAACAAACAGAAACAAACAGACAAAATAGGAATAACAATTGCAATGGATATGTAATATCCGTCATTATAATTATTCTAATTTAATTTTTAAATTTAAATTTAAACTTTAATATTTAATTATTTAATTAATGCCATTGTATGTGGAACTCAAATGTCTAAGGTACGTTATAAAATTCTGCTAATGTGTAATATGGTCTTTCTAGAAGAAAAGCTTTAGCCAGTCTTCGGAACTTATCGTATGTATTTATAGATTTTAATTGCATCGGAAGGTTATTATACAATTTTTTGGCATTGTAGGTAATCGAATGTTTTAATAGGTCAGAAGTGGGCATTGTTAAATAAACATCAGTCTCTAAATTTCTTGTAGGATATCTACGAGTCGGTCTTTCGGATAAATTTTGAATGTGCTTGCGAAATAAGCAGACGGATTGGAAAATAAATAGAGCAGGAAGGGTTAGAATTTTGAAATTTTTGAAGTAATTTTCGCAATGTGTCCTACTACTTAAACCAAATACATAGCGGATTGCTCTTTTTTGCAGTTTAAAAATAGATTCGAAAAGGTATAAGCTACAAGAACCCCAGAAAGGTAAACCATAGCGAAGGTGAGATTCGAATAAGGAAAAGTAGGTTATTAATGCAGTAGAAGGAGTCAGCTCTTTAGAAACCGATTTAATGGCAAAACATGCGGAGGATAATTTTTTTGCTAAGGTATCTATATGAGCAGACCATTTTAGAGAATCGTCTATATAAAGACCTAAAAACTTGATTGAAGTCACCGTTTGGATCAGATTATTGTTTAAAGTTATAGGTTGTAAAGTACCTCTGTAAGACAATGCTACAGTTTTACTGGTGTTGAAACAAAGTCCATTCGAATCAGACCAGGACTTAATAGTCACTAGATCTTCACTTATGATAGATTGTAATGTCTGCATGTTAGAATTATTCCAGGTTACACTGGTGTCATCAGCAAATAAAGTAATTCTACCACTTATTCTTAAGTCTGTGATGTCGTTGATGAATAATAAAAACAAAATTGGACCTAATACTGATCCTTGAGGTACTCCACTGCTTATTGCTAGATTTGTAGAATCCTCACCATTCGCCCGCACCTGTTGATTTCTATTTTCTAGGTAAGTTTTAAACCATTGTAAAGGAGAACCCCGTATGCCATAAATTTGTAACTTATTAATTAAAATATCATGATTTACACAATCGAAGGCCTTTGCGAAGTCACAAAATACTGAAGCGGTGAAAAGTTTATCATTAAGTGATGTGTATATTTCATTAAGAACGGAAAACATTGCGTCGCTAGTGCATTTTTTAGGTAGAAAGCCATACTGATGAGCTGTGAGGATGTTATGCTTGAAAAGAAAGGGCAAAAGACGGTTTTTCATTAGCCGTTCTACTATCTTCGATAAGGTAGGCAATAACGCGATAGGTCTATAGTTACAGGTTTTGGTTTTGTCGCCACCTTTATGAAGTGGGATTATTATAGCTGTTTTTAGACAGTTAGGAAAGAGACCAATTTCAAAGGATTCATTAATCAGTGAAGTTAAAATGTTGATTACTACATCCGGTATATTTAGAAATATTTTGGTGGACAGGCCATCAATTCCACAGGAAAATTTATTTTGGATGTTGTTTATGGTTTGCACTAGTTCATGCTTGTCTACTGGTCTTAGGAAGAAACTTTCAGTGATCCTTTTAGTAGGTAGGAGGAAGGAGAGAGCATCCTGACTCGGAGCTATGTTAGATTTGATATTTTTACTTACATTTACGAAATAATTGTTTCGTTCATCTGGGCTAGGATTTACACTGTTTGAAGAACGGGTTTTATTCCTTAAGTCATTTATTATAGACCAGGTTTCTTTGGAGGAGTTTTTAGCTCTTGCGATGCGATTTTTGTAATAGTTTTTCTTAGCAGATTTGGTGATTTTCAGATACAATATTCTGTAGTTGTTGATATAGTTTAATATTAGGGGATTATCTGTGTACTTTTTAATATACATGAGTGACCTCATATTTTTAGATGATGTTCTTATTCCTTTAGTTGTCCAAGATTTATGACATTTAGTTTTAATGGGGCGAAGGGGGAAAGCTGTATTGAAACACATAATTATTTTATTTAAGAAGTCTAAAAATTTAGAGTCAATATTTTCAGAAAGACCATTCCAATCAGTAGTTTGACATAAATTATAGAAATTTTTGAAATTATGCTTAGAGAAAATTTTACCTAGCTGACGGACTTTTTTTGGAGCTGTACGGGGTATCAAAAATTTGACAAATACTGCTTCGTGGTCTGAGAGACCTGAGCTAATTACTTGGTGCTCTACATACAAATACCATACAAATACCAATACATACAAAGAAGTTTTATCGAAAAAGATTGTTTGGAAGAACGTTCAAACTGCATGTGTAGAAGTATTGAAACTTAGAAGATTAGTTCCAGCTACAGAAGTTGATTTCCAGTAGATCAAGAGGTTTAGTTCGAGTCATCTAAGAAATTTATGAGATTTAAGTTTACCTAGGAAGATTTATACTTGAAGAGTTGGTGATATCCGAAGTATCTCATATGAATCCTCCAGAAGAAGGCCTCTACAGTCACTCCTGAAATACTATCTGTTATACCACAGATAAGTCTATAATAAATCATTTAAATTTGAATAAGTAAGTCTTTGTGAATTAGAATTTGTCGCTGCCTTATCTGAAACCTTATTTAATTATAATATCTTAATGGTTAGTGATTTTCTATATTTTCATCACTAATCGATTGTCAAGTTTAGAAAGTTTAGTTGCGCTCAACATTCTTTTTCGAAGTAATACGAGTTGTTTAATAACCTGACCCACTCCCCAAAATCATAGAGCTTAGAACACTATAAAAATAGATAAAATAACAAGAACATATTAGATGGTTTGAATTTTTCTTATATATTATTTGTGTCATGTAATAAAAAAGATCATTGACTCTACAGATTTAATATTATAAAACACATATTTCTAAATACATATCACGTATAAAATAAAGACCACTTAATTAGTACGTATGTCATTATGAACTAAGCCATCCAGTGTTCGAATGAAATCAATCATTTCGATGAATAAACATCTCAGTTTTATCTGCATTTATATCTATCGAATACGTCTCTGATAGATGAAGAGAGGCTGCTTCACAGTGGCACATATTGGCGGCAAAAACCTATGATTACTTCTATATGATTCTAAGGAATTTTTTAAACGTTGGTTTTGCTTTCGAAGGCTAAGTACTTCTTCGGAAAGTATTTTCCGCTTTTGTAAGACGTCCAAATAATATTGCAAACCGAATACTAATCCTTTCCACACAAAATAATAATCCGAATTTTCTCCATAGTTATTTAACCAATTTTTCCAGCAGTCTCTAATTTCGTCGTCATTTAGAAGACGAGAAATTGTGAATCTTCTTCTTCTCAATCGTTCACCTATAACAATTTAACATAGGAAATATGGTGTAAAATTTAAGAAAAATTATAGTCGAAGACTGCAGGCGAATTCAACATGACAATTATTAAGAGTATTTAAATGGAAAATATATTTTAACTTGTTCCCTATCGTTCAAACTGCTTAATATTCTTTCTTATGTAGATACTATAGATAATTCTAGATCAGTGGTCGCCAACGACACAGCCTACCTTAAACATGACTGTCGGAGAGTAACGCAGTCTCTCTTTGGACTCCGACAACTCAAGGGAAGGAGGAACTGCGAAAGCAGAGGACTTTAACCTCTTAGCGGGAGAAGGATCTGTCAAAACAGACGACTGCTCCCAAACAAAAGAAACGAAAAAAAAAAAAAGCAAAGGTTAAGCCTGCTGAAAGACCGAAAAAACCTTTAGGAGCGGAGAGGAATAAGCTTCTGAAGAAAAGGCAAATGGCTGCAGGAACGTAGACGGAGGAAAATTACCACAAGAATGCAGCCCAAAAATGAACCCAACGGAGAGGGGACCAAACGAAGAAAGAAGATAAAAGGCCCCAATCTGAGTCGCAGACTCCCCCCACTCGAAGTGGAACTAAGCGAGCCAGAAATGCTCCGGCATCCGCTGGCTCGTACAGCGACACTTTGAGGGGTATCCGACTAGCTGTCATCTAGAGAAGGCACCCAGATACAACCCTAGACCAAGCACAAGGATACTTGATACAAGAAACTCTTGTGGAAAGGCTCTACGCTGTCCCTTCAGGCAGTGGAGGAGCACCACAGTTCCTTAAAACATCGTTTAGTGCAGGGGTCATTTCAATGACCTGCGCCAACCAGCAGACCGCGGACTGGTTAAGGAGGACGGTTGGCACTCTGGGAAACCTTTGGGAGGGCGCGGAGTTGACCGTGGTTTTATATAAGGACCTCCCGAGAAGACCCAGGGTTCTGGTTTTCATTCCGGACGAGTTCGAGGTTGAAAAAGCCAGGGGACTTCTTAAGCTCCAGAATACCGAACTGAAGACACCGGACTGGCTTTTAATGAGCAGGAAAATTGAAAAGGGAGGGCAACTCCTAGCCTTTTCAATTGACGAAGCGTTGTACGGGGCCCTCGAAAGGTCACAATTCCGGGCCTATTATAAGCTAGGAAAGGTGACCTTCAGGGTCCTAAGGTGGCCTGGCGAGGATCAGGATAATTCAGATCAACCTCCAGCACTGTACTAAGAGTGGCGATGAGGAGGTTTGAAGTGGCCCTGGTACAAGAACCGTGGATTAGACACGGTACAATGAGAAGTTTAGGAGGGTTGGGTAGAGAGTTAATATATGACAGATCCACAGACACTCCTCGAACCTGCCTAATTGTCAAAAAAGGCATAAAAATACTGCCGTTAACTAACTTCTGTTCCAGAGATTTGACAGCAATCAGAATCAAGATCGATGCAGGAAATGGACCGAAGGAGGTAATACTCGGATCGGCATATCTACCTTCAGACGATCCTGAAGCAACACCTACCAGATAAGTGGAGCAGCTGATGAGATTCTGCAGGCGCAACGGAATGCAGATGGTCATTGGCTGTGATGCAAACGCACACCACAGGATCTGGGGGAGTACCGATACCAACGAAAGAGGTGAGTCGTTACTACAATTTATTATGGCAAATAATTTAGATATAACAAATGTAGGCAATAAACCGACCTTCGTATTTTGTATCAATAGGTATCAGTTCATTTTGGAGAAATGGTTTCTTATCCAAAATAGTTTGGAAATTCCTGCTATATATTCTAATACGAAAAAAATTACATAAAACATCCCTGTTTTACTTACCGGTTGTAGGTACAGTTTGAAATCGACTGAAATAATTCTCAATGAAATCCCTCAAAGCCTTCACCACGAACACACCACTTATAACTAGAGAATGACTATACTGGCACGCCAATTTCTCTTTAAGCAAAATCAAAGGATTCTTTTTAATTTTGGATATTTTCGCTTGCGGCAAACTAGCCATATCGGTTTTGGCAACGTCCAATGATTCTATGGAAGGTTCGAAACATTCTTCTAAGTTCACCTCCGAAGTAACAACTTCTATGACAGCTTCTTCAATAGACTGCCTCGAATGAGTCGTGTGATACATCGCCTCTAGTAATTGGATGTGCTCCATCGGTACGTCGTATTCCTGCGTAGAAGGTGCAAAAGAATAACGGGTGGACAGAACCAAGGATGCTTCTTGACCGCCATCGTCTGTTGTGCAATTTAAACAGTAGCAATAAGGTAAAAAATACTCTAACAGTAAGTTTAAATCCTCTTCCTTATCTAAATTCATCGAATTCAATATATGTTCTAATCTAACTAAATTTTTATCGTTTTCTGAATGTGTACCTAATAATTCTTTGATTCTTTTTTCAGTTAAAAAACCAGTTTTATCTGAAGTCACTATTAGGATTTTTTTCATCAAACTTCTATAGACGTCGTTAGACTGCAACACCTTAGTTGTGGAAGGTGTAATTTGAAAATCTCCAGTTAGAATCGGCAGTTTGCTAGCAACTGCATGAAGGGGTTTTAGCGACAAAGCCGCCATTACAGATTGTCCCGTTTTAAAACTAGGTAACGTTGAAATATCAAGTGATACGTTTCCTAAATGTGACCATTCTTTCCCCAGTAGTTGTTCGTGAATGATTTTATCGATTTTCATGATTTTATCCCACAGTTTGTTGCAGTTTTTCGAACTCATATCCCAGATTTCTTTAAAAAGTTTGTCATTTATTGTAGCTATGCGTTGCGCTTTGTTTTCAATGTCCATTATTTCTTTTTGTGAGGTTTTAATATCGTGTTCGTATTTTTTAATTTGATTTACGGTAGTGGTTTTGAAATTGAGAATGGTAGATTTTAGATTAAAAATGTCATCTTGTAATTGGGTGAGTTTGCGTTTTCGTTCAGCCCGTAGGATCGTACTTTCCTCGCAACGTCTTTCGAGAATTTGGAAGTTGTATTCGTATTTTTCGCTGTTTAATAATATTGCCCCTTTCAAATTTTCTAATTCTTGTCTGGATATGTTAACGGAACGAAGTAGTTTTGCTTTTTTTGCGCGGAAATTTTCTTCGAACGCTTTTGTTGTGTCGTCCAAAACTTTGTCGACTCTTTGGATAAGACCCATTCGATTTTCGCATACTTTATCGACTTGATCGCACATTTCATAAAATTGTTCGTTCCAAGTATCATATCTAGAATCAATATTTTATTATTAGAACAAGAACTCTCCTATTTCGACTTTAAGGTATATTTTTGTTATTTATGATTAGAGAAGAAAATTCTTTGAATAGAAGTTATTTTGACGTCATTCTCTATAATTTTTGTAATAAACATTATTTCTTTAAAATTGACCGTAATGAAGAAATTTGAAAAAAAGTGCAAAATTTTATTTTTTTCAGTGTTTTCATTGGTAATAAAGGCATGAAAAAATGTTTTAAATAAAATGTAGAAAACTTTTATCTTCAATTCATATTCTATAGTAAAATCGCAATTGAGCCGGAGTAATAGATCTGTCAGATCAAAAAATGTCAAGTGTGGGTGCCTATATTATTTTTACGGGGTACATAAAATTATAATTTAAAAATATATTTTTTTAAATATGTATTAATGAGCATATTTTTCAAGAGCTATAAATTTCACTATTAGGTATACCTACATTAAATTGTTTAAATCGTTATTCACATTGACTTATTGGAAATTTTTAATGTTAAGATGAAAGTTAATGACAAGTGAAGAGACAGGTTTCAGCTTAAATTATAGAAAAAAATCTGAGGGTTCAAAAATCTATAAATGTGAATATAACTGTATAATTTCCTAGGCATTAAAGAATATTTTAAATTCTCCTCTAAAATGGCGACCACATGCCAAACCTGTAACCGAAATATTTAATTCTGACTACATTCGTGATATCATTTACAGTATGTATAAAAAGAAATAACAAATAACTCTTGCTAAATTATATGAAACTTTAAGGCAAAGATAAATGTTTAAAGATAATTATACAGGGTGTCTGTAAAAGGTCTTTACAAAAACATACCACATATTCTTAGACCAAAGTAAGCCGATTTAAGTAAAATTACCTTAGTACAAAGTTGCTTTGTTTGGGCTCCAGAGGGCCTTGAAATTACAATTTTTAAATCGTTTTTCCCATATAAATTTAAAACGGCATATGCGATTTTGCTAAAGTTTGGTATATTGGTAAAGTTTTATGTGGCAAAAAAATGGTATTAAAATTTTGTCCGATAATAATACATAGGCGTAGAACTTGATTTTTTAAATAATTGCACCTTTAAAAATTCTACGCCAATGGAAGAAAAGGAGTTTAAGTATGAAATTTAGATTGCGCAACTCATTTACTTTAAAAAAGGTTACTCTCATGGTTTTGACGAAATTTGCATTTTTGTAATTTTAGAACATAAACAATAATTATTAAAATATAAACTTTGTCAAAACCATGAGAGTAAATCGAGTGTTATCAAGGGTACTTTTTTGTAGTAAATGAGTACCCAATCCAAATTTCATACTCAAACCCCTTTTCTGCCATTGGCGTAGAATTTTTAAAGGTGCAATTATTTAAAAAATCAAGTTCCAAGCCTATGTATTATTATCGGACAAAATTTTATACCATGAAAAACATAAAAATGTACTTTTTTCATATATTCTTCCACACCTCTAATCAAGACTTTTAACAAAAATACTCGATTCTTGCCATGTAAGATTTTTTGAGGAATATTAATTATTTGCCTGCAATACGTATACAAAAACATTTATTGTTGGTTTCCATAGTTTCATCTAAATAAAAATATTGTCAAGTTTTAACACCTAATCTCTTGTTAACGATTGAAAGTGTTCTATCTGACTCAATAATTAAAAAAACAAATGCGTGGTTTATTAATATGGCTCTACAATATACCAATGCAGAATATACCGATATGTTACTGACATTAGGATTTTGTGAAGGAAATGCTCGAGAGTGTCAGGGTGTACTCTAAAAGGTTTCCAAATCGCCGTGTACCTAGCTATTCAACTTTTGCTGCTGTTGAGAGACGTCTTCGGGAGACCGGTTCCTTTGCTCCCAACACTGTTGATAATGGAAGAGAACGTTTTGTAAGGATTCCTGAAGTTGAAGAAGACATTTTAGAACTTGTTGAAGAAGATCCAGAATTAAGCAACATACGAATTGGAAGGTAACTAGGAGTAAGTAAAGATGTCGTTCATAAAGTGCTTAGAGAACAATTGCTATATCCATACCAGAAGAAGCCAGTACAAGAATTATTAGTCCATGATCCTCAAATTCGTTTGGGTTTTTGTCGATTTGTTAATATGCAAAGAGAAAGAGATCCAAACTTTGTCAAGAAGGTTCTCTTTACCGATGAAGCGGGTTTTACAAGAAGAGGTCTAACTAATACCCATAATGAACATGTTTATGCCGTTGAAAATCCGCATGCAATAAAGGTAAACCATGTTCAGCAAGAATTCAAAATTAATGTGTGGGCTGGAATAATTTGTAATTTCATTGTTGGTCCTGTCATACTTCCACGAAGATTAACTGGAGAAAATTATTTGGATTTTCTACAAAATACGTTGCCAGAATTGTTAGAAGATTTACCTCTCCAACTTCGGAGAGATATGTGGTTTATGCAAGATAAAGCTCCACCACATTTTTCTTTAAACGTTAGAAACCACTTGAATAAACAATATCCACACAAATGGATAGGCAGAGGTAATGAAGCACCTGTAAACTGGCCACCACGTTCTCCAGACCTAACACCGATGGATTACTTTTTATGGGGACATCTGAAATCCACAGTTTACAGGGAACCTGTAGAAAATGAGGAACAACTCTGGCAAAGTATTCAAGATGCAATAAACAATCTTAGAGGTGATGACGAAGTTATGGAAAGGATACATTTTAATTTTCTTCGACGTATAAATCTTTGTATGCGTGAAAATGGTGAACATTTTGAACAATTTTTGTAAAATCTCTATTTTGATTATGTTGTAAATTAATATTTTTGTGAAACCTATACACTCTAAATTATTAAAACAGAAATTTAGCGAAAACCATGAGAGTAATCGAATCTTATCAAGAGTACTTTTTTTAAAGTAAATGAGTGGCGCAATCTAAATTTCATACTCAAACTCCTTTTCTTCCATTGGCGTAGAATTTTTAAAGGTGCAATTATTTAAAAAATCAAGTTCTACGCCTATGTATTATTATCGGACAAAATTTTAATACCATTTTTTAGTAGTTTTAAGGTTTTGTAATATATTTTATCTGTCAACTGAAATAAAAATGTTGTATTAATGGTATGGTAAATAAAACTAAAAAAAGGTAAATTGAAGTTTATTTAAATAATCCACCCAAAATATTAAAATACAGTATTACCCAATATAGGATTTAAATGAAAGAAAGGTGATCCTCAGCGGAGTCTTATGGAACTTCCCTATGTTACCAGTAAAAGATTTAGTTTTCTAAAGTTATACACATGTACAAAAAAACTGTTTTTATATAAATTTGTTTATCTGGATGAAACATGACTTTTTCAAAATGGCACAGTAAATCGCTCTTGACAAAATAACGATAAAAGGAGCACAAATACTACGAGTTGATGGAACAAGATTCATTGTTCTTCATGCTGGTAACGAAAACGGATTTAATAATGGGTCAGAACTGGTGTTTTCATCAAATAGTAACAATCCTATCATGGGGAAATAAATGAAACAATTTCTTTAAAATGGTCCAAGAATTGATTACTTATGAATTTAACTAAACCTTCAATGATTATTATGGACAATGCTTTCTATCACAGCACGTTACTTTTTAAAACGCCCAAAAATTCCTAAACAAAACCTAAAATTCCGGATTGGCTGACGACACATAACATTCAATTTACTCAGAATATCTACAAACAAGATTTATTGAACACATTTTTCAGAAATAAATCACTAAAAATTTATAAAGTAGACCAACTTGCAAAACAATATGGTAACATAGTTATTCATTCACCTTCATATCATTTTACATTTAATCCAATTGAAATAATATGGGGTATTGTTAATTAATCATTCTTCCCACCAGCTCCTCATGTGTACACCTTATATACTTAAATATTAATCCAAAAAAAACTGCTTAAATCGTCTATTATATTTATTAACATTTATACTTTATATTATACATATTTACATATATTCTTAATCACATCTTCAAATAGTTACCGACCTGTAAATCTTTAAAAAATAGAAAAAGTTGAGTTGGACTATGTCGTGATTTTTCAGTCACACTTTAAAATGTTTCTGTAATTAGAAACATTTAAACAAATGAGTTTATGTTTCATCAAATGACTACCTAACAAATTAAATATTCGTCAATATTTTATTGAAAAGAAAAACACGTAATTAATTTTGAAGATTTAAGTATTTAAAAATGACTTTTTGATGTTCACGGATTTACAAGTAGGTAAATTTAAAAATGATTTGTGAATTAGGTTGGAAAAGTAAAATAAATTGTAAAATATCCTAGTTATCCTAAAAAAAAAAAAAAAATAAAAAAGGAACAAAAAAAATTAAAATATTGAATAAAAAAGGATCTGAAAATTGTTTTACAGAACATTTACCCATGCTCAAAAAAGAAGGTTTAGGCCTAAGAAATATATATTCTAACTTAACGTACGAATTAAAAATTAAGTTAAAAAAAGTTTAAAAGTAATTGGGTTTCCCAAAGTTATTAAATACATAACAAAAAAACAACTGAATAACATTAATAAAAGTAGTAATTAACATAATCAACGTAATCATCTTAATCATGCTAATAATCAGTATAATCATTGTAATCTTCAAGAACAAGGTAATCATTGTAATCATCATAATCAGGGTAATCATCATAATCTTCGTAATCAGGATAATCATCATATTCATCGTAATTTACGTGAACAAGATTATCACCATTATCAGGGTAATTATCGTTATCTTCGTAATCAGGGTAATCATCATATTCATCGTAATTTTCGTAAACAAGATAATCATCGTAATCAGGATAATTATCGTTATGATCGTAATCAAGATAATCATCATATTCATCGTAATTTTCGTAAACAAGATTATCATCATTATCAGGGTAATTATCGTTATGATCGTAATCAGGGTAATCATCATCATACTCATCTTCATGATCATTATCTTCTTGATCATCATCCTCTTGATCTTCCTCCTCTTGATTTTCATCCTCTCGATCATCATCTTCTTGATTATCGTCATGATCATCGTTATAATCATCATCGTTATGATCATCATAATCATCATCGTTATCATCATTATAGTAATCACAGTCATCATCGTTATCATCACTGTCATCGTAATTATAGAATTGATCGTAAGACTGGCGATCATCGAAAGCCCAGCAATCACCGGAATCATCATCATCATCATCGTCATAATAATCATAATCATTAGGCTGGTTGAAATCATATCTTAAAGATCGGAAAGAGTTAAAATATATAAAAACAGTGAGTAAGGTAAAAGAATAATGCGCAAGAAATGTTTCTACAGTAAGCTATGACTGAGAAAGATAGAGATACGAGTCTTGTGTACGGTGGATTGTTTAGGAAACAGTCTTTTTGCAATGAAAAATAAAAGTAGCACAGATGACATTAACATCAATATTTTAAAAAACTGTTTTACCAACCTCTCAGAACCACTTTGATAAATTCGTCATTAGAAATTTCAAAAATACCTAATGCTCTAAAAATTGCTACGGTAGTGCCTGTTCCAAATACAAAAAAAGCAAATAAAGCTACATATTTAAGGCATTAGTATGTTAAGTTGTATCGAAAAAATCATTGAGAAGGTCGTTTATGAACAAATTGTTAATTTTTAGGACAAAATAAACTTATTAGTAGAATACAATCGGGCTTCAGAAGTAAACATAACTGTGAATCAGCTATCCAGTGTGTTTTATATGATTGGAAATATAAATTTGATAAAACTATCTAACATTGGCATTTTTATAGATCTTCAAAGGGTATTCGCGAATGTTGATCAAAACCGTTTGATAAAAAAATTGAAAAGTATGGGTATAGTACAGCAAGCATTGGAGTGGTGTGTGGATTATCTAAGTAAGAGGAAACAAAAGTTAAAAGTCAATAACATTTTGAAAGAGAAAATTAACTATATCAGAGGTGTTCCGCAGGGAAGTATATTAGGTCCCCTGTTGTTTTTAGTGTATATCAATGACATTGTTGATTTCAAGGGTCAATGTGACATTTCCCTGTTTGATGATGGTGTCCTAATATATTTTTCTTGTAAGGATTCAGATAACTTGGTAAGAGTTGTTAATGAAACACTGCAACATGTTTACAAATGGTGTTGCAATAATTTGTTGAAAATTAACACAAATGTATGCTGATAAGCAGCAACTATAACCACAGCTTAACAATACAGCTAAAACACTCTCTTGGCGGCAACGGTTTGCGTCGATTTCGTCGCGCATCGCTTAAGCTCCGCCTTCGAAGGGAAAAGACGGTTTTGGTGTTCAGAAGCGTACTTAGGTAAGGTGTTGAGTCGTGCGTATAATTTCGTTGATTGTATAATTTCGTGGAGCCTATAATTTCGTTGATTGTATAATTTCGTGGAGCCTATAATTTCGTTGATTTTGTTTGAGTTAAAGGTACTGTTATTATTTTGGTGACTCTTTAGCTATGAGTAGAATGAGTGAAACAAAAAAACATCATTCTGTTTGTGCAGTCAAAAGCTGTTTTAATAAGGGTTATACCTGCAAGAAAACATTCTTTAGTTTTCCCAAGGACCCAAACCGATAAGTACCACATTATAAGAAATTTTCATTGTTAAAAATATAATTTATACAGGGTATACCATTAGTGCGTTATTGTTCATTATTTTGTTGTAGACACGCAAGAAAGTTTTAAATAAAAGTTATATGGATATGAAAAATACCTACATATTTTAAAAATATCTTTGGATATACAGGGTGTCACGTTTTTGCCTGGCAAATTAAAATGTATGTTTTTTAAATGGAACACCTTGTATTTTATTTTATGATAAAATTATTAACTCCCTAAATTATTGTAAAGAGGAATTGATACAGAAAAATTTTATCAGGTATGTGTGTGGTTACCTTTTAATAAAAGCCTTGCGGATCCACTCCTCTGCGATACCTGTCTTAAATATAACAAAGATCACGTTGAATTAGATGATTTTTCTTTTTATTGCTTTTTAAAGGCATATGATAACGCCAATCCAGATACATTTGGAAATCTGCAACTGTCAAATGATGAATTTGTAGAACTAATATTCAATATTGAAAAGATATTTCAAAATAATTTTGAAGAATTGGCTACAAAAAATAACATTTGTACCACACTTTTAGAATTAATTAACCCAATACCCTTTAGTCATCCATGCTAACGTTTTCCAAAAGAATAACTTATTTTATTGTATGTTTAATTTCAATAACTAAAAAATATACTGACAATTAGTTTGACAGAATTGTCATTTATTTAAAATTTTAAAAATAATAGCAGTCGGTTGATCAAAATATGAACGGTGATTGGCGAATTTATTTTTTTTTGCAGTGTTCTCACTACCTAGAATGGATATGAAATATATTCGTTCAATTGAAGGCAATAGCATACTTTTTCGTTTTGTAATCTGTGCATGGATATTAGCCAATCTATGCACATACTACAAAACGAAAAAGTATGTTATTGCGTTCAACTACGAATATATTTCATATCCATTTTAGGTAGTGAGAACACTTTAACAAAATTAAATCTACAAATCACAGTTCATATTTTGGTCACCCAACTCCTATTATTTAAATTTTTTTAAATAAGTGACAATTCTGTTAAACTAATTGTCAATATATATTTTAGTTATTAATATTAAATATACATTAAAATTTTTGTGTAGACTCGATAAATAATAGCATTTTTGTTTTTATTGTGTCCACATTTAAAAAAAAATAAATTTTAATCAAACTACATGATACTAATTTAATTACGAGTATTAAAACTAAAGTCCTGAAAGTTTCGGTGAAGATGAGGACAGAGCATCTGCCTTCCACGCGAAAAGCCCGGGATCGAATCTAGGCCGAGGACTAATTAATTTTTCATGTTAATTTTATTTTATAAATTACTCAACTTCGTAAATTATTTTAAAATTAGTTATTTTGTCTAAATAACCTAAAATAATTTTTTAAATTTGTAGATTTTCGTTAGTGGGTCGTAGAAAAAATATACTGACCATATCGAGTGGATTGTTCATATCACAATCAGACGATTGAGTACTCCGCATACGACGTCGTGCTCAAACTTCGTCTTTGTGTGATATTGCTATCATATCCACCTTTGTTGAACAAACTATAATTTATTTGTTTTCTTGGTTTAAAGTTTAAACCAAAACTTAAGTTTTACATCAGAACTAGGAACTAAATTAATTTACTTTTCAAGTTTTCTTATAAAAATCGATATTACTTTCTCCAAGTACAAATTTAGTACCTACCTAAAATAAGTACTAATTATGTAATATCGTGTAATATTGTAATTCAAATTTCACATTACTATAAAGTTTCAAAATTCCCTACTTCGGTATGGTCAGATAAAAATTGAATATATTATATTAATAAAAACTGTCAAAGTATTACTTCTACAAATCTGTATTTCAATTAATAAGAATACATCTAAATATAACCAATATTGTTAAAATAAAAGAACAAATTCTTTACAATTCCAAAATACCATAGAGTTCCCAGACCTCAGTCGAAGCATTCGTTTATCTAGGTATAAACCCTTTGCGCGAAGAGTAACACTTGCCAGAGACACGGGGTACCACTTGATTTGCATCCACGAGCGTGACACAATTCTTTAACAATTGAAGCCCTTGGTGTAAAAAGGATCCAAGTCACAATTTGTCGTGAAGTGACTGTTTTAGCTCAAAACATTTGTTAACGAGGGTTTTACTAGCCACATACAAATTATTTTACCTCTAATCCGAAAGATGTGCTATTTTTCGTAATATTTATATTTAAATAATGTTTCTAATTATATTTGACAGATTTAAAACAAATTAAAAATTTAATTTCCCAAAACTTACTTAATATGGCATGTAACCAACCTTATTACGTCAAGGTTTTCAATTTTTTCAATAATAAAAAAATTGTTTAATCCGGGCCCGACTTTTCCCTCGAATCTAACAGAGATAGCACCATTCCGTCTTGCTTGGTTCTCGACCGCCAGATCAAAGACGCCGACACGGAGTTGTGGAGCTGTATTGTATAAGTTGTGCTATAACTATACACAGTTTGTTGATAAACAATATAACATAACAATTAGAGGAAATTCTATACAGTTAGTAGAAAAATTCAAATACTTAGGGGTAATAATTGACAAGCAGATGAGATTCATAGATCATGCCAACACTGTTATCAAAACTATGGCATTTAAGTTAAATTTCCTATTTAGAAGTTTATTTGGCTTATCACAGTGGACTAAATGTATTATATTATACCAGCATTGGCGGGTTGTTGGATATTTAGTATTTAAAAGTCCGCCATTATATTTTTTCGCGGCTTTCTTTAATAGATTCCACTTTTTCATAAGGATTTCATTTGTGTACAATATTTATAAAAATACGCTTTTTTTTAATAAAAAGTGAAAAGACTTACTTATTTTGTATTTGATTGTTTGTTGCGCTGTTGAAAGTAGCATGGACTATACTGAATTGAATACTAAACATGGTTCTCATGGCTGCAATATAATTATTGATTTTTTTAAACACGTGTTGTACTTCGTCGAAATTTTTTCTTTGGTAGTTATTATATGCTTTTTCGGATCTCTCAATTTCTGTTTTCAATGTAGCTATAGTTCGATTTCTTTGTTCGATTAATTCATCGCATTGTTCTTTCATTCCTTCTATAGCACGGTGCGTAGCAAGAGGGTCTTTTAATATTTGAATATCGTCCCATTTTTGTACGATTTCATCGAATTTCGCTTGAGCACGATTCGCATCGTTTTCCAATGTTTCTATTAATTTTTGCGCGTTTCTTTTTTCGGCCTCTCGTCTAGCTACTTCTTTGGTGTTATTGGATATGGAAATTTCCAATAAATCTCGTTCTGCTTCTTTAATTCGTTTTTGTAAAATATTGTTGCTCTTTGACTTTTGCAGATATATAGGATTTGTTTTTTCCAATTCATCTGCGATTGTATCTTCTGAACTACAACATAAAATATTGTCAGAAAAACTGATATTTTACTACCAATTTACATGACGATAATAATCAATAGGTTCGAAATAACCCATCGAATTTCACTAATATGAAAACATTAACTTTTCTTTGTCGAATAATGTCTGAAATTTTAAAATTTTTCTTCAGGAAAGTGGTTTTCTATCAATTTTCCGGCTAGACCAACTTTTTTTTGACAACGGATTTATCTTTTGCTTTACAATAATTTTAAAACGGACCCTACTGTTTCATTAAATACGTTTCGCAAAAAAATAAAGTAATTAAACAAGGTTAATGATTCTGTATACATTTTTTTTTAATTTTTGTGGTTTCTCCCTTTCTATATTTTGTATTTTTAATTTTTTATTATTTTTTTATTTTTTGTTAACTGGAAAGGTTAAGAGATAAAAAGAATATTTGTGTAATATTTGTTAAAATAAAGACGATTTATTAATATTATTTATTATTAATATTATCTGTTTCGGGAAATTTCCTTTCGTATGGAGAAAGTCTAAAAAAATCTGATGTGTCCAACACATGACTTTCCTATCTAGTTATTACAGGCTTTTTCCGGTTATTTTGTACAACCTATTGCAGCACCTCCATAAATGTTTAGAGGATAAACTAAATATATACATTTTCCACATACATTTACATCGAAACATTTTTCTATAGATATTCATTGAAAATTAAAATACTGAAAAATTTAAATTTTGCACTTTTCCATTACGGTCCATTTTAGAAAAATCATGTATAAACAAAAATTATAGAGATTAATATCGCAAACAACTTTTATTTCAACAATTTTGATAAAAATCAGAATTTTGCCCATTTTGTCAAATTTCTCGAATACGGATCATTTCAGGAAATTTTGACAAAACACAAAAATTATAGATAATAATATTTGAAGTAACTTTTAATTGAACAATTTTCTTCTCCAAACATAAATAACAGATATATTCCATAAAATATAAAAACGGCCTTCTATAAAGTACCCCCCCCCCCCCCCCCCAGATGTTCCGACTTTGTCCAAAATCTAATCATTTCACGTCAGGCCGAAATAAACCTTAAGTTTAAAATTTAATGTTTTTTTCTTTATCCGTTTTTGAGTTTTCTTCAAAATTCGAAATTTACACATTTTCTCAAATATCTCGAATACGGTCCATTTTAAAGAAATTATGTATAGAATAAAAATTATAGAGAATTATATTACAAACAACTTTTATTTGAACAATTTTTATAAAAAATTATTTTTTTTACATTTTCTCAAATTTCTCGAATACGGACCATTTTAGGAAAATTTTGCATAAAACAAAAATTATAGATAATTATATTAGAAGTAACTTTTATTTGAAGAATTTTCTTCTCCAAACGTAAATAACAGATATATTCCATAAAATATAAAAATGACCACCTATAAAGTACCCCCCAGATGTTCCGACTCTGCCCAAAATCTAATCAGCTCATTGGACGCTGAAACAAAGCTTAAGTTTAAAATTTGGTGTTTTTTTGTGTATCGGTTCATGAGTTATGCGTTATACAAACACACACACACACACATACACACACACACACACACACACACACACACACACACACACACACACACAGACACACACACACACAGACAGACAGACATCATCGCGAAAATAGTCAAAACGGATTCAGGGGACCTCAAAACGTAAAAATCCGTCGAAAACTCGAGGTCGAAAAAAATCATGATTCCTATACTTTCCTTATATCTGTATACAGATAGGAAAGTAAAAATCAACAAAAAATAATTATTATATAAATAAACTAAATGAATTCAGTCCATAAAAAACCTGGGAAATAATAAATGAAGTAACAAATATGCCTCAAAAAAAAATATTGTACACAAAATTCAAATAGAAGGGAATATTATAGAAGATCAAAAACAAATGGCAAATTATTTCAATAATTTTTTTTATAGAAATAGGTGAAAAAATATCAAATAAAATCAAAAACCTTAACCTAACTAATAAAATACCAGACAAATGGAACAACAAGTCAATGTTCCTAGAATCAACAGAATATTTGGAAGTTGAAGAACTAATTTCGGGTCTTAAAAACAATGCCTCTTCAGGAATGGATAAAATAACAGCTAAAGTCATTAAAATAGTTAAATCCATTATCGCAAAACCTCTCGCACATACAGGGTGGACCAATCTTGTGGAAAAGTTCGATATCTTCCTTGTTGAAAGAGATTAAAAAAGTGTATTAAGAAAATTATGGACAGGTTTGAGGTTAACATTTTAAAATTATTGGAAAGTATACAGGGTGTTGCATAGCTCGTGTACGAACCAAATATATGTTTTTTTTAATGATAACCCCAGTATATTATTTTAGATTCTGTTTATTCATCTTTTTTCCATTCTTCTAATATATGGTTTGTCTATGTTATATAGCAGTGGTCGCCAACCTCTCAATGTGTTGAGCTACTTTGTTAATTTTGGAATAAACAGCGAGCTACCCACACGGAAGCCACGTAACGCAACGTAAATGAAATAATCCACAGTTAATTTATCATTATATGTATTTATTTTACTATTTAACTGGTAATACACAGGTACTAATAATAAACTAATAATAAAATAACTAATATTACTAGTACGTATTTGTTCATAGCTACATTCCTACCTACCAAACGAAGGTGTTTGAAAAATAAACACAAACTTTTATCCAGCCACAAAGGCATGTCACGTAAGATTTAAAAATAGTTAATATTAACAACAAAAAAGTAACACACTATCATGAACATAAACATTGAAAAATAGAAAAGCACGTTCAATGAGAAGGCTGACACTCAGACTCATCGATAATTTTTTTAATGCAGTATAATTTGATACAGCCATTCGAATACAATTATCCAAATGTTCATCTGTAAGTCGATTGCGATATTTGTTCTTAATAAACTTCATATTGGAAAAAGAAGATTTACACAAATAGGTTGAACTGAATAATGCTTTCACTTTCAAGGCAACACGGCATAGAACTGAATATTTGTCTTTACTTACAAATAGGCCAGATACATTTGGTACTTGAGACTAACGATTTTAAGGCTAAATCATTTTGAAACTCAATTACTTCCATTTCTGTTGCAGCGATGTCTTCGCCAAAGTTCTGCATAACACAAGTTGCAAACTGTTGGATATCAATTTCCATAAAGGGTGAAACAACAAACTGCGCTACTAAAGTCATTTCGTTGAAATCCTTAAAACGATTTTTGAAGTTATTCTTCAGGGTAGAAACTATTTCTACATGATATTTGCTGTCATAAGGTTCTAATGGATTTTAAGATATTTTTTCTGAAAGAATAGGAAAATGCTTGGCATCTCTGTTAATTAGGTTTTGTTCTCAAAACTCCAGCTTTTTGATAAATGCTTTTATATCAAAAATCATTTTCGCTAGTTCTTTGTCTCTCCCCTGAAGCTGCAAATTAAGTTCGTTTAATTTCTCTGTAATGTCCACGAGAAAACCAAAATCTCTAAGCCAGATTGAATTTTCTAGTTCCGGAGTCGGTTCATCGCGTTGTTTGACAAATTGAACTATGCCATTAAAACGTTTTAGCACCCGTCCTCTACTTAACCATCGGACTTCAGAGTGAACGAGTAGGTCCCCGTATTGACAGCATAGAAATAGTATAGAAAGCCGATTCCATATATCAAAAATGAAACCATAAGAAGAAAATAGTGTGTCGGAGCTCATGCGTATAACGGTGCTGGCGCGAACAGGACCGGTGCAAGTTTTTTATTGATCGAACAAATAGTTCGCACGATATTTCAATCATACATTTTTAGAGATGATTATATACAAAAAACGATTAAAAAAAATTCAAGTTAAGGTAAATATGGTTCTGACAGTCCTTATTAAGAAAGATATGGCATAAAATATGAATTAGTTAATTTTCGGCAATCATTAGTACAGTAGTCATGAGATTTTGCTTGTGATTTTAAAAATACTTTCCAGAAAAACCACGTGCTCCGGTTTTGACTACGTTTATTATTAAACAGCGAAATTTGCTGCGTTTGAGAATCCACATCGGATGCATTTTTTACATCTCGAGCGTTTTTTTATTCACATCGGACACATCTGTCCCATTACATTTACGTATACTGAATCACGTGATCAAAGATTTTTTACATCTCAGATGCATCCGATGTGGATTCTCAAACGCAGCAATTATATACAAAAACTTTAATCCACAATCTAAATTAGGTACTATCACAAGAAAATCACTGTTACAATAATTAATTACTTAACCAAAAACTAAAATACTTTTTAGGTACCTACGTAACCAGAAAGGAGCTGGACCATTTATCCTAATATTGATTTTCTCTCTCGTACGGTAAAACATAAAACAATAACAAATTGCCTATCTACTAGGGTCGGTAACTAAACGTATATACATAATGGGCGGATTTTGTTTATACTTAACATTACACTCGCGCATTTAAATATAACTATGCATATAAATATTTACAAACAAAGATACTTTTCCAAACAGGCAATCATTAGTACTGTAGTCACGAGATTTTGCTTGTGATTTGACATCTTATTTGATAATATCATTTGCTACAACTAAATTTATTCTGGGGAGTGCAAAATAGGGCCCAGGAATATTATGTTCGATATTTTTTTACATTTTGTCAGCCGAGACTATGAGTCGTTAGACAGAAAACCTTTTATGTTACCATTTTCAATATAAATTAAAAAATTAAAAAATACTACTACATTTACTTGGTACATATTTTATTTTAATTTTGAACCTTCTTAAAAGGGTCTTTCGGTTCCATAATAAAAATTAGTTGCTGCTTACTAGAAACATTCTATATAGCCTAAACCAATTTATAGTTTGTTTTCGATCAATTTAATACAAAGATTTAAAGTTTTTAGTCGATGATAACATTCCACACCAGCACATTGCAAACCTATATTTTATAAATAATAGGAATAAACTTGTAAATCATTAATTTGGTAGTTATCTCACTCATATGATTTTTTTGTTTATATGACTATTTCGATTTCTAAATATATTTTGGCCTTACAATACGAAGCGTTTTGTATCTACCACTTTTTTAATGAACGATGAATGTTGGCAGGCGTGTACCTTTTTCGGAACAAGAGGCGTTTTAACGAAGGAAATGATATTCGAACTATCTAGTTAGTTTTCGGAAAAATAGAAAACGTTTGAAGAAAGTTGTCATTAACAGTTTGTCGTTCATGTGTTTCATTTTGATCAGCTTTCAAACTGAATTGCGTAGAATATTTTTCCGATTCAAAATCGAGATTCTCGATATTTCCACAGTTTATTTATAATACCTTCTAAACTGGATTTATCTATCATTTTATATACTTTATAATATATGTTCATGCCCTACTTTTCACTTTATTAACAATTTTTTTTTAACATACTTCAAAATGGTAGGATATTCTCAATTCGTTGAAATATTTTTTTATGTATGTTGAGCGATAATTCTTTAGCACGTTGCCCGATTTCTAGGATTATTTTTGTTAGAAAAGGAAACAGTTTTATATACATTAAGTCAAGATCTGAAGATGGGATCCATAAGAAAATCATTAACGTCTTTATTTTTAAAGTAGGTTTTTTTTTTAAATTTCTTTAAACCTTACTGGTTCGAACGCGGTAAGGAATGAAGAAATGTAAATAATTGTTGTGCCAGCCAAAAAGCGAAGAGAAAGTACCGATTAAAATATCGAGTGACAGAAGAGTTCCTAAGATTGTTGAGATCGGGTTTATGATTTAAAATGCCTTAAAACCGATATCGATAATGTCTCCCCGTCGCTGGGCAGCCTGTATATAAATATAAGCTCTCTATTTACATAATTATAATTCTTAGGTAGGTTTAGATTTGCAGACATAAATCTTGTAATAAATATAACAGCTGCCTAATACATTGATTACATTTTCATTAACCAATGTAAAAATGTCTTTTATTGTACCTAGGATTTGACTAAACACTACACAAAACTAAAAATAAAATGCCACTTTCATCGTGTAATTAATGCCGCGTTTGAGAATCCACATCGGATGCATTTTTTACATCTCGAGCGTTTTTTATCCACATCGGTCACATCTGTCCCATTACATTTACGTATACTGAATCACGTGATCAAAGATTTACTACTTACTACATCTCAGATGCATCCGATGTGGATTCTCAAACGCGGCATAAATAATAAACTAAAAACGGTCCTGTAAGGGCAGCGTCATATAGCCTTGAAACACCGGATTTTAGTGCTATTGCCAGGTCAATATTGAATTTGTAGGTGAATCGCTTATTGAACATTAAAAATACGGTATTAATGACATTAATACGGTATTTGTATATATTTTTGGGAATGTAATTACACATAAATATTATTAGTTGATTATTTAAATGTGTATAAGTTATTTTGTGGCGATATTTCGTAGATATAAACTGTTTAAATCATATAATTTAAAAATTAATTAATTTAAAATTCTTTTCTGTTAGGTATGTTTAATATATTTGGCAACACTACAGGGACAAGTCATGCATATTGCGCAAGCTTCTAGACACACTATTTTGCGATGTCAGGCGCAGAGACGCGTTTTTATGCACAGTAGGTTTCAATTTCTGCTTAAATGTTATGTTTATATTGGTCTTCTATATTATTTCTATGATTGACAGTCAACTTCATCGGCCAAGGTTTTGAATAATTTTCTTTGTAACGCTTGAGCTCTAATCTTGTTCACAATTTTTACCACCAGTTTCATAACGTTGTTTAGTTTCAGGAAATTTCCACATAATGCTTGCTGATGGATAATGCAGTGGTAACAGAGAAATTGCGAAAAAGTTTCATATTTACGACATAACGCCACCAGACCCTTATCACAACCCACCATAGCGCCATCGGTTGTCAAGCCTACCATTTTCGATATTGGAATTTTCTCGGAAGAAATAATATTTTTTAAATGAGAAAACAACTCCTGTCCAGTAGTGTGTCCTTTCAGTGGAATAAACTTAAAAAGATCTTCTTTAATCGTAAAATCACTAAAAACCATCCTGACGAACACAGCCATCTGGGCAGTGTCAACGACATCTGTTGATTCATTCAGTTGAAGTGAAAAATAAACACAGTTATCTAAGTCAGTTCTTAACTGTAAAAAAATATCATTGCTCATTACTTCTACACGTCTCATCACTGTATTAGTATAAAGTTGTATAGATTTTATAGCTGAAACTATCTCGTCTTTATTTATAAAGTTGGCAAATAACGAATCAGCAGCTTCTAAAAACGCCTATTTTATCATTTCCCCGTCTTCATAAGGTTTCTTTTTTGTGCAATTATGTGGGACACACGGTACGATGTTTCAGTTGCAGCCTTATTTTTGTCGACTGTTCTTAAAAATATTGATTGTTGTCCAATTAACTGCTTTTTTAACTGTTTCAGTTTCTCCTTTCTGGCGGCAGAATGTAGTGGGAATGATTTTTCAAAATTAGAATGTACAGTTTTATGATGTCTCTCAATATTTCCTTTTTTAGCAACGGAGACCGAAGTATTACATAACAAACACACATTTTTATCTTTAACTTCTGTAACAAAGTATTGTTCTTCCCATTCCGAATGAAAGTGGTATGTCTTTACCTTCTTACAACTGCTTGCCATAATATTATTTTTTGTTGTTCTCTACTAACCCAACCGCTGGACATTGGTTACGCGTTCAGTTTTAAACTAAGCGCAATGTCGCCGCGCCGTGCGTATTTATCCCGTTCAAAGCAATCCTGATCGTTCTCGAACACTAACGCGCTTGTCCGGCTGGTCGGTTCTAGCCGATTCTAGCTTGATGGCCTCGGCGGCAGAACACTCACCGCAACGTTGCCACTGTTTATGTTTAATATTATGACAATTAGATTTTTTTGTGGAATTTTCGGAAGCTTCTCTGATTTTTGCAGTTTGTATTTTTTAAATTAAAATCGTTGTGAGAGCTACCAGAATTGCCTCCGACAGGTTGGCGACCACTGTTATATAGGGTACTTTTCAAGGAATTGACATTTTTGTGAGAGAATCGTACATAATTCAACGTCCAGCAGCCAATTACACACTGTAGAAACACTTTTTTTTTACTTTTTTTTTAGTTATATTTTTATTATCTGTTTATTCGTATACAGGGAGACTCCATACTCAGACCCTTGATTTTCTTGTTTTATTTAAATGGGACACCTTATATTTTATATCACCAGTAAAATCATCTGTCCCATGCCTTTCATTTTTATTAAGCATTCCCTATACCTAAAGTTAATAATTATTGATATTTTTAATATTAAATGAAAATTATGGTTATTTCGATAAATTAATAGTTTTTCATAAAAAAAACTCTTTATCAACAGTCATAAATAATGTGTGAATACAAAAAAATTTAAAAACAAACAAAACAATTAAAACATAATTATAAAAGTTGTTCAAAGTGACCTCCCATAACATCAATACAGTTTTGTAATCGAATTTCGAATGACTGACTAACATTTCTCAGCATTTGAACATCAATACTTTGAAATATATTTCTAATTCGAGTTTTCATGTCCTCTTTTGTCGTTGCAGGCACATTATATACTTTGTTTTTTACATAACCCCACAGAAAAAAATAAATTTTTGTCAAATCCGGTGATCGCGCTGGCCACGCTATCGGTCATCCTCTTCCGATCCACCGTCTTGGAAAGTGATTATTTAAATAATTATGAATTACTACAGTGTAATGGACTGGTGCACCATCGTGCAAAAACCACATTTGTTGGCGAATGTGAAGGGGAACATCTTCGAGTAACGTAGGCAAATGATTTTCAAGGAAATCCAAATATACTGCACTATTTACTCGTCCTTCAAAAAGTGTGGCCCTATCACATAATCACCCACAATACCACCCCAAATATTTGTTTCTACAGTGTGTAATTGGCTGCTGGACATTGAATTATGTCAATTCCTTGAAAAGTACCCTATATAACATAAACAAACCATATATTAGAAGAATGGAAAAAAGATGAGTAAACAGAATCTAAAATAATATACTGGGGTTATCATTAAAAAAAAAACATGTTTGGTTCGTACACGAGCTATGCCACACCCTGTATACCTCCCAATAATTTTAAAATGATAACCTCAAACGTGTCAATAATTTTCTTAATACACTTTTTTAATATCTCTTTCAACAAGGAAGATATCGAACTTTTCCACAAGATTGGTCCACCCTGTATATTCCATCTAATATTTCAAATATTCCAATTCAGCTTAAAGAGAGTTGTGTCATACCAATTTATAAATCTAATAGGAGAGACGAAATGACAAATTATCGGCCAATTTCACTAATAAAAAATATCTCAAAGATATTCGAAAAATATTTAAATAAAAGAATTTTTAAATAAACAATACGGGTTCCAAAAAGGGATTGGAAAAGAACTACCTTTACAAATACTTATATCAGATAAACTGGGCGGAGGTAATTTGCCCACAAAATATTTAAAGCTGCTAATCCTATAGGTAATTTGCCCACAGCAAGTAAAAGGTCATCTTAATCCTGTTGGTATTTTGCCCAAATTTATTTCTAACTGAATAAATCATAATAGATATATCTTTCATTTATTATTTTTTATATATTATCGAAAAGTAAAAACACATTATTAATTAAACTAAAAATTATATTAAACACTAATTTTTATTATTATAAAAAAGTAAGTATACATAAGTTATATTATATTTTTTATATAATTATATTTTATTTACATATTTTTCAACTGGGAGGGATAAATGTGATACAAATTTTATATACTCTAATCTGCTGATTTGCTGCAGATCAAATCGCTGTATAAATTTTTCTAAACACTGAATTTTTTGTTTTACACTTTTGTCTTTGATTTTCTTAGGTATACTTAAGCTTTGTATTGTGACATACGTGTCGATTTGAAAGTCTTTAAGCTTTTCTATAAAAATATATACAGAAGGATGTGTACAGTAGAATGAAGAATTAAACCTTGAATGAAACGACTCACAGGCATTTGTAGTTCTTGTAATTGAAGCTGTTTTTTCTGCCCATATACTTGGAGGCAATGTAGAATTTTCTTCAATATATGTTTCTAATAGGTAATCGGCATACCTATCGAGAACGGCATTTTCTGGTTTACTTGCCATTAAGTCAAACACAAAACAGTCTCCAACTTCATCGGCGTTTAAATATGTCAACCCAAATGATGTTTTAAGCCATTTTCCGGTATCACTGTTAGTTGTATATTCAGTCATTAATCTCAGAGACTGAATTTTACGATACCACGCTTGATGTAGATGAAATCGGCAGCCATTGATTACAGTATTAGGCCACATATAAATTAACGCCTTATGAATTGCTATTTCAAAATCAACGAACACTTTAGATGGATTTAAAGCAATACTGTAAGTTTCCAAAATTTTATAATGCAATAACGAAAACAAATGTTTGTATATATCGGTAGATTTGTTTGGTAATAAACAATATACCAGGGGCACATAGTGTCCATTACACAGCCCATGAATGGTAAATAATTGTAGGAAAAACTTTGTACAATACGAAAATGTTCCATCCATATACAAGACGTTCATTTTACACAAAATACGAATATTTGTCTCACATGTAAATACAATATTATTTTCTCTGCTATTTATTAAAAGAAAATGTTCACCTTTACTGGTTTTAAATGTATTAGAATATAAGTCAACTGCATCATGCACTTCTTGTATATTTGTAAGTAATGGACCTGGTAGTATTTTGCGACGACTGTTGTATATAGTTTTTCTTATGTAGGACACATCAATTGTAGTTAGTGACTCTGGTAAATTAGTAGCAAGTACTTTACGGATAATTTTAGAAGGTTTTTCCGAAATATCATCAACTGCTTTTCGCTTACACGAATTAGAAATAATTTTCCTGTTTAATTTCGGTTCATTTGCTTCATGGCTATGAATTAGGTTGCCTCTGGATACTAAAAGTTCAGGACCAATTGTAAATACAGTGGCATTACAAGCATTTGTTTTTCTTTGGGAGCATCTCCAAGAAACTTCTCCACTTTTCATTTCTCTATCTTTGGCAAACGTAAAATTCTCCAAAAGGAGTACATCTTTCCCGCGTGTGCTTTTAATCAATGTAGCTGACATTATAGAAATAATTATTGTTTATAAACACTTGAATTACAATCATCAACGTATAAAAACTGACTGAAATATAAACAGTAAACACCCAAAGTAAGTACCTATTAGAATTATTAATAATCAGGTAGGTACCTATTTGTGGGCGGATGTAATTTGCGGGTTTAGGTACCTGAATGCTACTGTGGGCAAAATACCAGTAAGATTAACGCACCCCTTTACTTACACAGGTAGAAAACAGAGATTTGTGGGCAAAAAGGACCCGCCGGATAAACTAGTCAATTTTAACGAAAATAAAAAGAATATTGCGGTTTTTCTTAATCTTCAGAAAGCATTTAATACAGCTTCACACCAAAAATTTCTTGGATAATATAGGCTTTCACGGTAATGTTTTAAAACTTGTTTTTAACTACTTGACAGATAGACCACAACAAGTACATGTTGGTTGTGAATTAAGTGGAAAAAGAGTAATAAGAGGTGTTCCACAAAGCACTATCCTTGGACCTACTCTATTTTTAATTTTTATAAACAATCTACTCTCTTATAAAGAATGTAGCCTCATTTCTTATGCTGATACGGTCTTAGATTGTACATCGAATACATGGGATGAGGCTTGGGAGACTGTTCGTTAAGGAACAACCATATTGTCTTCCTCGCAGGTTTAAAAGTGCCAAAGAAATTAAATAGCCGACGTAAGAAGCTCAAAGCTTCATTGCTACAGTATTTTGAACAAGAACGCGATATGAATGGTTTAACTACTATTAAAGAAGTAAATTATCATTTTTAGCGTGTATCGGCAGCACTTAACTTAAATTTGTTCTTTTTTCAAGCAGCTAAGAATCATGTCGTTTTGAAATTGCCTCCAAAAAAGCGTCTTCGTACAAAGAAAGTAACTAATACAAGAACTCTAAATACAAGTACAATTCTAGATGTTATTTACAACATGTATAAAGCTAGTAAGTGTAGATTATTTATTTTATATCATCTCATTATAAATATACATTTTTTTGCAGACGAACACGTAACTTTGGATGCTTTATTAGAAAAATTGAAAGAAAATTAATTATTTAATAGATGCCGCATATCATTATGCACTTTACTGAAATATATTGGTTTTAAATGGAAAACAAGATGATCCAAGGCGAGGGCTTATGGAACTTTCCGATGTTGCTGTGAAACGGGCTGTATTTATAAGAAATTACTTGAGAGAAAAGGAAACAATTACTTTATTTTAAATATAAAAAAGTACGAAAAACTATTTAAAAAATATATTCTTGCGTCCTTTTGGAATAATGATCAACCCAATATATTTCCTATTACCATTTACCGATAACATGATTTATTTCATAAAACTTTTATTCAAAACATTTTAGTAAACCTATCAGTTATTTAATATTAACAAGTTACATTACTTTTTGCACACTCTGTATATAAAATTCGACTTCTAACTATCTTATAACAAGCATGTCAAATTAATCAAATATTTGTTATCAATGAAATATTTTTAGATAACATGGCCTCAGTTATCAAGTTTATTATCTATTTTAATCCTGTAATTTTTTTCTCTGGTTAAATGATCTTTTAATATTAGAAATATCTTTTAGTTTAAAAATAAATAGTACAAAAAAGGTGTATGTATCGATGTATATTTTAAATGAATTCTTGCTGAATAGCTGAAAGCATCCTGTGGGCGGCAATACAGCTGACTCAACAGAAATTGAACGAATTCAGCTACAATCTTTTTTAATTGATAAAGTCATCAAGATTTTGTTGACAATTCATAATAATATAATAAATTTGATTGCTTCAAAAAGTTTAAAAACTTTTGGATAATACAATGTACTACAATTCATTCAAAATAGATATATAAATCATCGGATTGTGGCTGGAAATTAAGTAAAAAAGAGTTTTTAGGAAGAAAAACGAAATAAAATAATTTGTATAGATTTGAAATCGATTGCCCAACGTTACCCCAATCGATTGTGTTTCGATTATCCGATATTTTATCAAATACATGCACTTAAAAAATTGGCAACACAGCTATAGAAAATAATGCAGATGTATTGTAAGAAAATTGAGGTTATATTAAAAAAAATGGTTTATGTTTTGATTAATACACAATATTTCTGTAATAACTATGATCATTTTAGGTTTTCTGCAGTTAAATTGATGATAAATAGCAGTAGTGTCATTTAAAACAGGAAATTATGCGAAAATTGTGTATCCATATTGTTTACCGACAAGGTTATATGAATAGGGGGTTCACACATAACAAACTCGAAACAAAAAGAACTAACTAAAATAAATAAATGAATATATATCAACATGGGGTTTCTTAAAGCTTAAAATATGGGTTTTGATAAAATATTTGTCAACTTATTCTATTATAAAATAGAAAATAATGAAATAATTATATCAAAAAAATAGTAATACTTTACCGGCCACTCTTAGTCTTATTTTGAGTCAATCTCTTTTGAATTCGTAAAGCTCTGGAAAGTTTTCGCTCCTGGGGATAAGGTGAAGATACTTGAGGGCCTTCTAACTTTTCTACTTGTTCCGGAGAAGTAAACGTTTCTGTAGACATTTTCGATTATATTATATTTTGATAGTCGGCTTTCGATTAATGAATTGTGCGGACTAATCCGTAACATACAAATTAAATATTTCAAGAACACACTAACACTGACAGACTAATAAAAAAATTAAAATGACGTTTGAAAAAAAAATACATAACTAATCTTAAAATGATTTATACTATTATACAGGTTGGTCTAGATTCTTAAATATGTTTGTGAAGTGCGATATTGCCAAACGTCGATTGTGACGTCAACGCAGAACCTCGTATATATTTAAATATATTGCTTCATACGTATTGAAAGTATAGACATTAGAGATGTGTAGTTCGCGAACGAACTGTTAAAATGAGCCGTTCTTTTGTGTGAACTAAATGAACTAGTTCGAATGTTTTAATTGAACTAGTTCACTAGTTCGACTCGACCTTCGGACCTTCAGCGGCAGCGATGAGAAAAGAACGACGAACGAGAACGAACATGATTGATATACGTCGTCTTTGATCGGTATCAGGTATTGGTATTGTATCTTGTATCTATGGTATTGTATTGTAATTCTTTCGTTCGGAGTTCGGGTATCGCGTCGGGTCTGAACGGATTTGACAGGCCGACAGGGTCAATGATACACATTGTTATATTAAGCAACATGTGTTTACTACTAATATGCCGTCGAAGATTTCCGAGCGATCCGCCTGAGATACTAATTAGTTGACCGCAGTATTTACATTTGGCTTTTTTATCATTTTTTTCAAAATGGTCCCACAAAACCCTTCGACACCGTTTGATCATTTTGACACACTTGCAATTAAAAAACGCTAAATAAAATTGTACTTAACTCCAATAATTACCAATTCTAATTAAAAAAATAAAACGAATTTGTAAAATACAACAAAACAAGAACAACTGAACTACCAACCAGTTTCGTTCACCACTCTGGGAACTACTGGTGTCCCCCAATGACATATATAGAATAATAGACTGCTCATCCATATATAAACAAGACGACGAAAAGCGGGTCATATTGCTTGGCTTGCCGAGTGCTCACCAGGCAGAATCGGTCTGGCCCAAATGAGTTTAAAACTCATATTTCATCAAAGTAGGAATTTAACTAAAAAAAAATTATCTGTATGTTTATTTCAAGACAGGAGCTGGCGTTAGATATTTTAAAAAAGGATTTTGAGTCATAACGTCTAGTTTCCCAATTTTCAAAACATTTTAAGAGATCTAACCAATTTTGAAGATAGATATAAACAATTTTACACTAATGTGTATATAACTAACTTTAGACCACGACCACTGTATAGTGGCACTATTCGGACACTTGATTATTCTTTTAAAATTTATTTCGCATTATAAAAGAAGATATTATGCAAAAATTGAATGAACTTTTTAAAGATTTTACTAAAAGTTAGTAGCTTTTTCACATTCTAAAGTTTGTTCCCTTTAGACAATTAAGGATTATTTTGGTGGTGAATGTGAATGACTTGATGAATAATAATAAGATTCCACCAGTGGAAATCTGATCAACATCATATTAAAATGAACTAGGTACAAAGTATTTGGAGTGAATGAAACTTTTTATCATTAAATTTTTTAACATTTTTTAATAAAACTGGTAAAAGTTCTTAGTATGGTATAATTCGGCCTTCAAAACAAGAAATATTAAATAATGTGCCTCTATGTAAGTAAGAGTACTACTTGATTGTACCGAAATCCCAATACAGCAAGCCAAATGTCTTTGTTGTAGGCTAAAAAATTACTCTGACTACAAAAAGAGGCATACTATTAAAATATTGACTGGAGTGTCACCTACTGGTCTCATTACTTACAAAAGTGAAGCATATGGTGGTAGAACTTCAGAAATAGACATTTTTTAACAAAGTTCAATACTTGAAGTGTGTGAATCAAATGTCGATAGTAAAATGTTTAACAAAGGTTTTCTTATTGGAAACATAAGAGAAGCTGAAGGTATACAAATTATACAGCCTCCTTTCCTCAATAAAAAAAATCAGTTCAGCCATCAAGAGGCTTTACTTAATGCCAAAATTGCCAGAGCTAGAATTCACATAGAAAGAACCTATCAAAGAATTAAAGTGTTTGTCTCTCTGTATTGGTACTTATGTCCATTTTTCTTCTATTTATATTGTTTTTATTATACGATACTTCTCTGTATCTAACTAAATTTTAAAATGTACTTGTAAAGTCCAGATAGCTCTAACTCGGGCCTTTGAATATAATAATATTTATGTAATTGTATTTACAATAAATACTTTATTATTAATATTATTATTATAATTAATTATAATTCATAAAATTATTATAAACGTATTTACCTTGTACCTACTTGTATTGATACTTGCGTGAAAAATGAAATGTTACTTTTTATATTTCTGTAGCTGGTCTTACAACCCTTTATAGAGCAATTCACCATTTAAATTTAAAAACAAAACAAGTTGTTATACTCAAATAATTAAAAAATTTAAAACAGAACATAAGTATAATTAAAACTAAATAAAATAAACAACTCAACAAAATGTCCGACTGAGTAATGACAATGAGAACAAAATCTCAACTAGACTAAACTTTCTTTAAAACCGGTCCTGTGAAAGTTTTGTTTACCAGTGAGCACTCAAAATTGAGACAAAACACAAACATTGCATGCACTAGACAAAGAGAAAACATCTCCCAGTTCGACCCGCTTTTCATCGTTTTATTTACGTATGGATAAGCAGTCTATTTAAACTATATATGTCATTGGGTGTCCCCACGCTAAGCGCATGATCCGCTTTCCCCAATCGGTTAAAATAGTAGTTCATTCGCGAACTAGTTCTTCGAACTAGTTCGCGCGGGTGAACTAGTTCGTGCCAACTAGGTCTTTAAAAAGAACGAAGAGTTCACATCTCTAATAGACATTTCTATACAGCGTGTCTGTAAAAGATCTTTACAAAAACATACCACATATTCCTTAAACCAAAATAAGTCGATTTAAGTAAAATTGCCTTTGTACAAAGTTGCTTCGTTTGGGCTCCAGAGGGCCTTGAAGTTACAATTTTTAAATCGTTTTTCCCATATAAATTTAAAACGGCATATGCGATTTTGCTGAAATTTGGCATATTGGTAGAGTTTTAATTGGAAAAAAAAATGGTATTAAAATTTTGTCCGATAATAATACATAGGCGTAGAACTTGATTTTTTAAATAATTGCACCTTTAAAAATTCTACGTCAATGGAAGAAAAGGAGTTTGAGTATGAAATTTAGATTGCGCAACTCATTTACTTTAAAAAAGATACTCTTGATAAGACTCGATTACTCTCATGGTTTTGACGAAATTTGCATTTTAGTAATTTTAGAACATAAACAATAATTATTAAAATACAAACTTTGTCAAAGTTAAAGCTCTAATTCTATATCTTATTACCCATCCAACTATTCTCTAAAACTTTATGATGGACTGATCAATCCTAAACAAAGTTTATTTAAGTTCACTCCCCAGAAACAGGCCTGACGAATGTGACAAGAGAGAGACAGGATAAAGGCGGTTTGGGTTTAATGAGTGATTTAGCAGCACAAAGCGCGTCTCTAGAGGCCTCTATCAGGCGGATCCAGGCGCAGGAAGTGCCTGGCACGCCTCTATTCAGGATATTAATAGCGCCTCTCGGTTAGCAATACCGAGATTCCGTGAACCATGAATTAAAATCCGACTTGGAGGATTAGATGTTAGACGTTCGTCTTTGTTAGTTAGGGAGTATATAATTATAATTACTGTTTTTTTTTACAATTGAAAAGTAGGCTTTTGTGTTTTCAAATTTCTACTAAAACTTGACTAGAATTAAAAATTTTGACAAAGATGTAGATCACAGAGCATTAAAATAAAAAAAAAAACAATAATTCAGTAACTCAGAGCTATTGATGATAATAAGAACTCAAAACATTTTTATTTTCAGAAGAAGTAAGTTGATAATGAAGAATTATAAAAACCAATGCCTAACTATTTGTAATTTTGTAACTGACAAGGTTTCTAAAGCCAATTATAATTAAAAAAAAATTTATAATGAAGCCATCAAAATCTTGAAAAATAATGCGTTTAAGTACAGGCAATGTAAAACAAAATAAAAAAATGAAATATATTTATAGATTGGTGCCATAACATACATCGTATTGCATTTAAAAATAATGGTATTTAATTTGAAATAATTGAAAATTCGTAATTTCGCATATAGGCACACCCTATATACATAATAACAAATCAATCAAAATGGAAAACAGTTAAGTATAATAAAATTGTTTAACGATGTGAAAACAACCAAATCTGTAATCCAGATTCTTTAGTCTAAAAAAGTATAAGTTTGATTCGCCTCTCATTTGTGGACTTCCCTGTATATTTAATAATAATTGTAAAATATCGTCCTACAACTTGTGTATTAAAAATTTCTTCGGATCTCCAATAATAAAACATCTATACTGATGTGCAATGGCGGATTGTAACTTGTGTAATAGGGAGGGCTAAATATAAGGGCACAAAAAAATCAATACCAAAAATAATTTAAACTTATACCGTACACTTGAAATATGTATTGTACAAAGAAATAAGAGGATCCGGTTAAAGTATTTTGCAAAGCTTCTAAAAAAAGGCCTCAGCTAAACAAGGACGAAAAAGGAGGACAGGCGGCAGCCTTATCTGCATCTGACCCAAATTACTGATTAGGTATATGGAAATACTAATTTGCAGATGACTCCTGCTACTTCGCAGGGAGGGCGGCGTCCCAACTTCCTTCCTTACCAGCCGCCATTATTGATGGAACATCCTATATATATATATATATATATATATATATATATATATATATATATATATATATATATATATATATATATATATACGGTGGTACCTGGAAGAAGTGAAACCATTATAGTTGCACGGCTTCAAGAAACTATGGAAGAAGGAACACCTGTAATGACGAAACCTTGGAACCACGATGAAGAGGTTGGACGAGAAATTCTGATTGGAAAGGGGTTGGTCACGACTGCTAAAGAGATTTCAGTTCGTCTTGTAAACGTTAATGATCACCTAATTGCCATCAAGAAAGAGACCAGAATCGGAACTTGTGTACCAGTGAGGTAAATGGTAGAAAATATACACTGTTAGTGGACACTGGAACAACTAGGGCCATTAAACGACTAACTTTTCTAAAAAGAAGAATTGTAATGGTAAACAATAAAAAATGTTGCTCCTATTTGCCAAATTTTTATTGTTTTGATTAACTAATAGCTATTTATGCCTCATTTAGCATAACTACTGAATAGTTACGGGATGAGCGGAGCGAGGTCCCGCAAAATGAACGAGTTACACAAAACGATATTTCGTTAACGCCTTATATACAAGGTGTTTTCTAATTTTGTTTAGATCATTTATAAAATTTGGTTTAGTAAACAAATACTAACATCTATGCAACCAATATTACGTTTTTGCAATGTTAGTTGTATAACTTCATTTATTTCAATAAAATAGTTAAAAAAATTGAACATATAAATTATTCTCAACCACTTGTTGTAGGGTATTTATCTTGTTTATTAAAGTTATTTTCAAGAAAGTGGATTATTTTTCCAATGCTCCATAAACCCGAAAATTCAGTGTCTTAATACTTATAACGTCTTTCGTTCAAAATCAAATCGTTTGCCTCTTCTTTCTTTCTACAAGTTTGCTCAAGAGGTCTCAGTAACGATAGGGTGAATACCATAAAATTGAGGTATTTCGAATTTTGTAAAATAAAAATAAATTTATCAAAAACTCTTTATTGATCGAAAAAAAAAAAATTGTCAAAGTAAAGTCAAAAGCTATCAAGTGTACAAAATGTCCTCTAATTCAATTTTTTTACAGTATCTGAACTTTTATTAAGAAACTTAAAGAACACAGAGAAATAAGGTTTTCATAAATATGAATATTTCGTTAATAACCGTTACTTTTCTTGCAATTTTTTTTGTAAGGTATGTAAGTCATTATACCTTTATCACGGTTTGCTAATAACTTATTTTTAGTCAAAATTTGAAAGATGCTGTAAATGTTATTTTGTGGACATTTTGCTAAACAAATTATAATATTTTCTGATTACATGATGCTAGGTGATTTTTTGTAACCACTTTCTAAGCTGCTTCGTTGATGTTCAGGCTCTATTTTTTCCATACCTTTTAGTGACTAAAAAAAAGTATTTTTAATTAATGCAAGTAATTAACTAACAAAAATATGTCACACAATCTTAAATAGAAGATTCCGAGCCCCACGTTGGGCGCCAAATTTGCTATGACCTACAGAGCAAAACAATAAATGGGGAAATTAATTCTCACTGCTCAGTCAAAGAGAGGGTCGTAGGTAATTTTTCCTTCTGTCCTCGAATTTGGCTAAATGACTGATTTGGTTTAGACCGTTTGGCGATTGTACCTAGATACAATTGATTATTTACCTGGGTAAATTTATGTGATGGATACCGCAAATGGAAAAGAAGAATAATTTTAAGGGTTATGGTATATAATTAAAACGTGTTTATTAGATATTAAAGGAGAATCTTGAGGTTTTATTCAATACCTAGCTATAATTCGGTTGTATAGGTAAGTCCTTTGAATTTAATATACAGCTTACGTACCGTTTAAAATAGATATCTATTCTGGGTGGCTTACAAAATATACAATTTTTAGAATATTCCCAAACACTGATGGTGGAGATATTTTGTGTGATAACACCTTCTATCTGATAGACTTGAGCTGGTATAATCAGTAAAATTCCTACCTTGGAGATTGACACTATCCTACATAGGCAATGGTTGAATTCGAAGACCTCTTTGGAAGAGTTACTTGACAAAATAGCCTATTGGATTCAAAGGTATGAATAGGTCCACTTATCTTAACCTCCAATTAAAATATCGTCCTTTTCTTAGTTTTTAGGTAACTCCAGTGAGTAAGGGATGAAAATGGTGTCTCAATAGTTTACTACTATCCAGCAGTAAGGTTCTCAAATACAGCTGTCCTTGAGGCTACCTCAAATTAATGTGATGTCCGGAATTACACGTAACTGTTCCAATGTAAATTAATCGAACAAGAAAAATGAAATGAAACTATCTATGACTACGATAGCCAGAAAAGAAAAGGCCTAAAATACAAAATACTACTTTGTATATACAATCTTATATTAAGGAAGGACAAAAGTGATAAATGAGAAATTGCTGTACCTGAGTTGAAATGTGGCCTTTTTAGAAGTAAGTTTTTTTTGCTTATACCAACAAATAGCAATACTAAATAAATTTTCAATGTCTTTTTGTTTCTAGTACCTTATATCCTTATAAAAAGATCTTCATGAAGGGATACTAGAAGATTGAAAAATGGAAGCTTTTAGTTTAGGAAATATCGAATTTATTCCATACTTTACGGACACACTGTTCAAATAATTCATCACACTCGGTCATATTTCTTTTTATTCTTTTTTAAATTCACAGATCAAAAATAATAAAATAAAATGACTTTCACATTAATTTTCTGACTAAGAAATGCGTTTTTCTGCTCTAAAAATGATATGGAAAATATTAATTTCTGTCCCATTTAAAAAAATAATTTATTAATGAAGTTACACCTTGTAGTTACTAGTCTTTTCAAAAACAATTACTTTTTATTCAACTCAAATTAATTAAACTCATCAACTAAAAAAATACCACATTCTGCCTTACAAGGATGTACTTGTAAATACGCCATCAGGTAACTAAATAATCAATGACTGCAAAAACCACCGACAAATATCGAGGTCAGTATGTAAGTCTAGCCGTTTTAAAAATGGGTTATCATGTCGACGGACGGATGGACAATTAGAAAAAGACAATCTATTTAAATTGAAGTACATGAGGGCGAATTACACTTAACAACTTGGACGTGTTTTTATTTAAAAGGTAGGGGAGAGATGGTTAATTTAAATGAAGAGGTATTTTTTAATAAAAAAATAACATTTTTATACACAGATTTTGATTTGTCAAAACTTGAATTAGCCAGAACTATTTAAAATTTGGAAAATATGTATTTCCAGCCAGCACAAACATTGATGGGAAGTTAGGCAACATTAGTTTTAATGCCTCATGCAAACATTTCAAGCTTATATTGTAGTAACCGCACTGTAGCGTTTCTAATCAACAATTAAACAGTTACATTGCATTGTTTTCGAGAAATATACCTGATTCATTTTAAAAACATTTCGAAGGAACATTTTTTCAAGCTAAATAAAAAACTTCCCAACGACATTTCATTAGTGCATTTATGACAACATTACGATGAAATGTTGTTGAAATATTCATGGAATATTACAGATACGTTGCGTATATTATTGATGGTTTATTGTACAAGAATAAAACTCCCTAACTGACTTTTATTTTGACATCCAAAGTGTAAACATCGCTGTCAGTGAAAATTTAACAATCTTTTGTTATTTGGGCTTTACTAACACCATCCTGTGTATTTTTAATCTTTTTCTTCCTCATATTTTTAGTAAGTAATTGTATATAAACATATTTTTGTGACACAAAACAAATAGAAATTAACTTAACCTCCAACCCATATGGAGTTGGGGGTCAACTATCCACCGGATCCTCCAGATCCTCCGCCGAGGGTTAAAAACTTGTATTCGAACACAGACTCGGGCCCCTTCGAAGTATATATGTCCAAGGAAAAACAAATAATCTAGGAAATCTTCATATACTGAAACTGAAGGATATCCTCAAAAAAAAAAAAAGGAAAAACCGTATTGTTGTGATCTTTACCTACAGTCAAAAAATAAGAACGCCAAAACGAAGAAGATCACATGATGATGAATATGATAAGAAAAAGCATCAAGAATGCTTAATTAGTCCATCAGGAAAATCATCCAGTCTCCCAACTCGACCCCTATCGTCTCCCTTTCGGCCTGAGGAAGAAAATAATATTAAAATAGATGTTATTCAAGTCTTAGATAGCTTTTGGGACCAACACAAAGAGTTAGTCATGACCTTCATAGGTAATGTTATCAACTCTTTTCATTCTGTATCACAACCCAATGCTTCTCCTACAGGTCCTGCAGGACCTTCAAATTCTTTCTCTCAGTCAGGTCTAATGGAGTACTCTGAAGATTCAGTGTACTAATTATCTATTATTGTACTCTTCGATCCATTAACCATTATTCAATGGAACATTTGCTCTTTTAACTCAAACATAGATAATCTAAAGATCCTAATTAAGGAACACAATCCAGACATAATCCTACTTAATGAAACTTAGATGAAGGAAGATTATATGTTAAGGTGTAGAGGTTACCAAACATTGAGAAATAATAGATTGGATGGCTATGGAGGTATAGCCTTTTTAGTTAATAAGGATAATTTAGATTTTCAGCCTCTTCTAATAGATTACTCTCTAGATCTTCCAACTCAAGTTCTCGCCATCTATCTCCCCCACTGCCAATTAAATTTAGTGAATATTTATTGCCCAGGTCTAACTTTATTCCTACACGAATTTCTCCACCAAATGGTGGTAAATCTGTTGTTAATTTAACCTTTTGTTCAATAGATTTGGCTCATAAATCAACTTGGGAAGCGATTCCGGATTTGGGCTCTAGTGACCATTTTTCTACCAAATGTAAGATAGGAATCCCTAATAATGGCCCTCCCATCCCTAACAACAGAAGAAACCTCAACAAGGCAGATTGGAATTCTTACTTTAATAAACTGATTACTCTTATTCCTTCCTTACCCAAAGATAATTATTATGAGTTCATATCTATAATAAATCAAGTTGCTGATACTACTATGTCCTTCTTCAAGCCTAACATGAATGTTAAATATCATATCCCTTGGTGGGATGATTCATGTAATGAACTTGTATCAAACTGGGTAACCTCCATTAGAAATTTCATGGAAAGTCCAAAATTTAGATAATTACATCTAAGTAAAAAAAAATATAGCTACAACTAGTAAAGTTCTCAAATCCAAACGAAAAAATAACTTTAGGATGTATTGTAGCTCCCTCAATCGTCATTCTTCCCTGAAGTCCATTTGGAATAAAATTAATAACATTATAGACCGTTGGCCCATGACACAAACATTGTCGATAATCTATGTTCGTATGCCCTTTTGGGGATATACTCAGGAGGCTTGGGAAACCGGGAAAAAGTGCCTCCGAGCGTCTGTGACCAGTCCTTGCACCTGCTGACCTCCACTTCCGGTTGAAAAAAAAGGGTTAAGTATTCGATGAACGAGGAAGCTCGGCCATGTGGATACATTATCGTATCTTGCAAAAATAACCGGGCGCTAGCCGGTTTGCATACGTCTAGGTCGCTGCCGGAAGGAGGCATACGAACCGGAAGTGGCAATTTCCCACTGGTGATGGACGATGATCGAGGAAAGTATGCCCTTTCGTGGAACGACTCCTTTCGACCCATTAAACACTATCCGACATTTGCATACGATTCCGGAGAGGGCATCTCGATTTATGCCAGCATCAACTAGAAATGGTATAAAGTGGAAGCGTTCGAGGTTTCCGTAATAACCAACCATTAATGTTAAGAATGGGATTCAAATTTTTCAAGGAGTTTAAAATTTTTAGCTATTTTTTTGCCATTTTCTTTATTTATGTTTGATATTATTTTACATATATGCTTACACTTTTCATTGAGCTAATTCGTTTCATACAGTAACCAAAAAACATTTTAACATTACCCCAATAATGGCAAAAAATTTGCTGAAAACTTCAAACTTATTGGAAAGTTGTTTTGGCGCCCACATAAAGTTACATTCCCTGAAGACCTTTTTTTTTTAGAAATTTCACAAAGGACTTGATTTTTTATAAAAATCTGCCAACCCTAGTTATATATACTGGGTGTTCAAATTAAAGTGTTACAGTTAAATACCGCCGAAAATATGCATTTTAGAAAAAAACGTTTCAGACAAAAGTTTTATAGTTTTTTTGGGGGAAACATTTTGTCTAAATTCATTTTAGCTGATCATAATATGGTCATATCGAGGTGAACTTTGTTTTTTTAAATGGGAATCCCATTTTTTTCTTACATATTCTTAAAGTACATAAAAAAATAAGAAACTTTTAAAAGAAATATTTTTTTTATTGGACTTTTACTTTTTGAGTAACAGCTACTTGAAAATGTTGCTGCGCGAAAAATATTTTGGCCATATTATGGTTAGCTATAAAAAACGATTTTAGCCAAAAGTTTTTCCCTACAAAACTATAAAACTTTCGTCTGAAACGTTTTTTTTTATAAAAATCTGTAACGCTTTAATTTAGAACACTATGTATAAGGGACCCTTGTCAGTGTTTTGTCCCGGAACCCCACCATGGGTCCCGGCGGTCCTGACTACGCCACTGGATTCTTATTAGAAATGTACCTGAAGAAAGTATAAATTAGTTTTTCCACTTTCATAAATAAGCGAGATAATGCCATATAATGAAAATTTGAAAAAACAAAATTTTGTTTATAACTCGAAAACAAAAAACTATAACTAATTTTGGAAAATGCCATTAAGTTTTTCTCAAAAAAAGAGATCCGAGGATGGGAGATCCATTTTTCATTCCATTTATAGTGTCGCAAAATTTGCCCACTTTGTAGTGTTTGATGTTTGATTTATTTAAATGCATGATGATGATGATGATAAACCTTGGTCCGAAACCGGTAGCCGTTTATAGGTAATCAAAAATTAAGAAGTACTGATTTTGATTAATTTATTTTATTCATAACAATCTAAAACTGTCCAGCGTTCCCTTTTAACATTCTTATTATCCAAACAGGGCCACCGAGAGCCAGATCGGACCCCAGGACAATTCTCCAGATCGGGTCCCGCGATAATTTTATAAAAAATTAAAAAAAAGGTCTTCAACCAAAATTTTCCTCCTCTTTACTTAAATTTCTCTAAAAAAAAAGTCTAGGACTTCAAGCAAAAACTTCTGAAAGTAAAAAAAAATCCTCGCCACAGTTGCCGGGCCCCTATTTGATCCCGGGCCCAGGGAATAGACCCTGTATTCAAATCCAAAGATGTATCTAACAAAGATCCAACTCTCTCCTACATACATATTTCATTTTAGAAACCGACTCACTTCAATAACGAAAACGAACGTTTGCAAAAGCAAATAAAATGGAGCATTGAAAATAATTCATTGACTTCTGCGATCGAGTCGTTCGAAATGATTTAAATGCGGTAAATGGACTGACTGAAAAGGCGACTTTTTAAGTGATAATTGGAGTTATTCTTTTTATTTATATATATCTTTATATGTGGGTCTTGGAAGTGAACAGAAGCAGGAAACAGATGGTTTGTGTGGGTATTATTTCGACAAGAACTTTGAATAACAATAAATATGCTGAAGATTTAATATAATGAAATATCAAAACAACACCTAAAGATGATGGTATAATTATTTTTCTTTTGGGTTATGTACGCGGTAGGCATTTTTAAATAATTGCTTTTTATACTACCTCCACTTTATAAAAATAAAACGTTAAAATAATAGGTTTACATGAGCAAAGCAGATGGAATATATAACATCAACAAGTTTAAATTTAGTGCTATTGAACGAATGTTTTGGACGAAAACAAAGAAAAAATATAAAACTACTTAAGAAGCAAATAATCAATAAACTTTACTTCTTTGAATAAGTCTCCCCTATTTCTTCAATAGACAAAGCACTAAAAGTTAACAAGTTGTAAAAGTAAATTTAAAAATCTGATGTGTCCAACACATGACTTTCCTATCTAGTTGTTATAGGCTTTTTCCGGTTATTTTTATAACCTATATTGTAAATGTTTAGAAGATAAACTGAATATATATTTTACACATACATCTGACTCGAAACATTTTTCCATTACGGTCCATTTTAGAAAAATTATGTAAAAAACAAACATTATAGACCTTCAAAGAATTTGTAAGTGTATACACACTAAATAGTAGGAGAAAATGAAAGATATTACGTATACGAAGTTTCAGCAATGTACCGCCTTTTTTTCTAGTACCTGGTACTGATTTTATAAAAATTGACAATAGCAAAGTATCCCTTGGAGGCGATAGCGGAGCAGAAGCCGCGACCAAAAAAGAAAAGAAGTTCGACATCTCTTCAATCGAGCTAAAGAATTTGGTTGCTGGGAAAAATACCGCAAATCCCTAACGGAGTACAAGGCTATCAGAAAGGCCAAACGAGAATCGTAAAGGAAGTTCTGTCAGAGTGAAGACCATTCAAATATGACGCCAAATAGAAAATGTTGGCAGTCCTGCAAGAACTGATGTGAGGAGAGAGGGACGCCGAGTCTTTCTAGAAGTTGTTGTAGTTGTAAAGAAGCGACACCGGTTAAATAACATTTTGTACATAGCACGTTTTTGTTATATGTTAACAGTGAATAAATCATTTAAATACGGTTCTTCGAGTTTTAATACGATTGTCCGTAACACAGAGTATAGTACCAGACTTCACAAGATTCTTACCAAAGATACGAGACAGAAAATCGGCTCGATAAAAAGACCCGACAAGAAAAACGTTAGAGATTCTTTTACAGAAAAGAAACACTTTCCAGGCAGTCGAATCCTGGAGGACAGACAACATATGTACCCCTTCCTTTAAGGAAATCGATCATACGACCCAAAAAAGAGGACTGGAACTTTGTTGCAAAAATTGTCTCTCCAAACGCCGTGAAATGGGCGATGCATTCATTCTCCCCCTTCAAATCACCCGGAGAGGATGGCATTTTTTCCTTCTTTTTACAAAAAGGACAGGAACCCCTTCTACCCCTCCTTGTGAAGCTGTTTAGAACAAACCTTTCTAAAAACACTAGAGAGGATTCTAGATAGGCATATTAGAGAAGGAAGCCTTCGGGCAAGTCCGTTAAACTCTTCCCAATTTGTTTACCAGGCAGGCAAATCGACAGATCATGCGATGCACAATCTAGTAAGCAAAATCGGTCATCCTCTAAATCACAGGGAGATTGCGCTAGGTGCCTTCCTAGATATAGAAGGCGCCTTCAATAACGCCTTTCTTTAGTCTTTGTACGCTTCTATTGAAAGAACAGGAATCGACAAACTAACTTGTAATTGGATCAAAAGCATGTTGGTAAACCGGAACATCACTTCATCACTGCAGGGAGAGACGGTCACTTTCAGGCTTGCCAGAGGATGTCCACAAGACGCGTACTGTGGACCATTCTGGTGGATAACCTGCTAGACGATCTCTCCTGGCAGGGGGTTGATTTCCAATGCTATGCGGACGATCTGGTTATCATAATTAGGGGGAAGTTCGAATCTCCAACATACTTCAACAAGCCCTTAATACGATCAACAGATGTCTGTTAACCCCCGCAAAACTGTCATCGTCCCCTTTACCAAGAGAAGAAAGCTCGACAACCTACCTTAGCTGGGGAAACCGTTCCTTTTGCTAAGGAGGTGAAATATCAGGGGATCACCCTAGATAAGAAACTCACCTGGGACCCCCAATTAGACATTAATTAAACCATTAACAAAGCCAGACTATCCCTCTGGACCCTTAGACGGATATGCAGTAAAGCATGGAGGATGGGTCCTCTAACTGATCTACTGAGTGGTAAAACTAATGGTTACGTGCAGTTCTGTCGTCTGGTGGTACAAGGCTGGCTGATATACAGCTATGGGAGCCATGGAGACCATGTTGGACCTAACCCCTTTCCACAATCTGCTGGAAAGGGAGGCCAGGGTGTTCTCCTACAAACTCCTGAAGGTGGGTAGTCAATGCTGCAAAAAACTGCGATGGGACAAGACGGAACTGATGAGTGAAATTAGTAATCACCACATCCTCGGTATGGTCTCGGATTCGACAGCACGTAGAAAACCGATACAGCGTCCTCATTCCAAAGACAGACGCATGAAGCAGAGGGGAAAAACCCTCTCCCAGGCAGACTATGCGTTGTACACGGACGGCTCCAAAACTGAAAAAGGAGTAGGAGCAGGAGTTTTCGGCCAGAGACCTAGAGTTGATATATCAATAAACCTAGGCTCTCTGGCCACGATCTTCCAAACAGAAATGATTGCTGTAGAATTTGGTGCGAGAGAGCTGATTATAAAGATCTTTTCAGATATCCAGGCAGTCCTTAAAACCGAGTTGACTCAAAGCTGGTTTGGAACTGTATAAATACCCTTGAATATCTCGGTACCCGGAACAAAGTTACTTTGAAATGGGTTCCGAGACACAGTGGCGTGGAAGGCAACGTAAAAGCCGACGCGCTTGCTAAAAGAGAAACCGTTCATAGGATCAGAATCATTCTTGGGAATTGCAAAGAATACAGCCAAAGGAATTATCTCAAAATGAACGGAGGGTGCAACACTTCAGGCAAATATGGCTAAATCAAGAAAAAAACTTAACTGCTGTCAATCGAGGCATTATTGAAAACGGCAAAGTAGAAAAGGGATGAATTTGACGAAAAAGTTTTAATAATTTTCACTAATTTCCTTAAACATTCTGTTATTTCCCATTTGAGCTTTTGAAAATGTCCATGGAATGTTCTTAAATGGACTATTATTAACAATGGATGTTTCAAAGACGTCTATAAGACGCCCACGTTCGTGAAATGGACGTTTTTAAGGATGTCCTGAAGATCCAAGCAGGACGTTTTTAGAACGTCCATAAGACGTATTTGTGCTATCTGGAGGACCGAATAATGAAAACTTCATTAAAAAAAATACACGTTCGAGATTTTTGTCTGACAAAATACGAAATTTCAACCAACTTGCAATAATAAAAATATTGACTACTATTATACGACTTTGGGGTGATTTTAGACCCCTTTTCTGCATATCCGCCTATCGAAACGTTCGAAATGGCAACTTACTACCCCCTATGGCCAGTGACATAGCCATTAGGGGGAGTTTTGGGGGAAAGAACATTTCTATAGAGGGTCCACGCGTCACCATTTCCGTTATAACATTGTTAGAACCTCTATAAAATGCCTAACTAATATTTTAAGTTGGTACTGTACAATGATATATGACAGTTGACATTTTTATTATTCATTGTTCTGTGTGAAGCCCACTGTGTTGGTAATTCAATAAAATTAATTCTAAAGTAAATCCTGATTTATTTAAATAATCCTGAGTGGATATTTAATCTGTTGGACTTTATTAACAACCCTCGGTCAAGTTTATTACAGTATTGACGCTGATCGCTATTGATTGTTTGTTTTTCTTGATGGAACTCTCCCATAGTTCTCAAAAATCCCTCCCATGAAAAATGACTGGCTACGCCACTGTCTATGCCAACCTTTTTTGCAATTGTTTAGCCTACTTCGAGTAATGACGCGAAATATTCATTAGTTCTCCGATTATAATGAGAAAAAAAATAAATTACTCCATTTTCTGTTCAAAATGTGGACATAAAATGGCGTCCCGTCTATTTCAATGGTGACACCATCTACAGACGAATTTCCAAAACAAGAAATATATTAATACAGAAATTTATTATCAAATACTTCTTGTTTGTGAACTCGTTTATAGATGGCGACACAAGTACAGAAATGTATTGATTTTGCCATTTTCTGTACACACTTTGGATCAAAAAAGGTTTAAGCATTGTATGTAGATTAATTAGTAGAACAATACCAATGCAAATTATCTTGGGAGGACAATGGACAGCATCAATAGATGGCGCCATGCTCCATGGTGTCCAAGTCATGTTTTTGATAATTTTATCGTCTTCTATGGAGCCATTGAACGGTTGTCGAAACTGAATAGCGAACGTAATTTCTCTGAATTTATTTCAACAACAATCTTGGAACCATACATAAACCAATCCACAACTTATTGTCGATGACTGATAGTCGATGATCTGTCCACGACTTGTCGAAGGGTTGGGGTTCAATTCAGAACTTGAATATGTTGGAACACATTTTTCGATGTCAGACACACTGTCAATAACGTTAAGGTCAAAACAAATTCAAAGAATGTTAAGTTTAGAATTTGGGAAATAAAACAGAACTTTATCAAAAAAGAATCCAAACGGAAGCTACCTTCTCTACCTCCACTGGGATAACCTGGTGGAAGGGATGGCCCACTGAGGCATGGACTCAGTGGGGCAGGGGTTCGGTGGTATCTTCGCTACCTAGATAAGGGCATGACACCGGAGGAAGCGAAAAAGAAAGCTGTGGAGGCCAAATCCCAGGGAGAGGGAAGTGAAACCAATCCTAAGTATCTGAAAAGAAAGCGTGACGGAAATAACACCAAACCACCGCAAAGGAAGGAAAAGAAAAAGAGCACTTGCATACAGAGGAGTAGATAACATCACATCCCGATGGATGGCTCAGCTGTTATCTACGAAAACTGCAGAGATACAGGTAGGGCAGGACACCATCTCCATCTGCACAACCAGAGGAGTTCTATCCCCACTAATGTGGAGCCTAACCATAGACGAACTTCTATGCAGATTAACTGACCTCGGCATACCCTGTCAAGGTAGTCATATTGTCTAGAAGCAAGTTTAGAAATATCCTTTGTGATATAGTCCAACGAAGACTAGAACATACCAAAAGATGGTGCCGTGAAGTGGGACTTGGTATAAACCCTACAAAAACAACACTAATAGCCTTTTTAAAGAAAAGAAAGCTAAATCTCAAAACCGTTAAATAGATAGATATAGAATGGAAAAATAAAGTCAAATATCTAGGCCTAACCCTGGACAACAAACTTCTCTGGAAGATACATGAGAAGGAAGTAATAAATACGGCCACAAAAGCCCTAATGGTATGCAGAAACTTTGCAGGTAAACAATGAGGATGTAACCCAAACATACTGTGATGGATGCATATTGTAATAGTGAGACCAATCATCACTTACGGGTCTAGAGACTGGAGTAACTGAACTAATTTAGCTACTACGAGAGCTAATATATCAAAAATACAAAGACTAGCCTGTGTTTGAATTACTGGTGCAATGAGACCCTGCCTTACGACCGCAATGGAGGTGATCTTAAACCTCACCCCTCTACATTTGATTATAGAGAATGTGACAAAAAGGACACGATATAGAATGATCAGGAACGGAGTAATCAGACGAAAGTCTACTTGCTTCAAGACTAAAGACACCTGGGATACCCAGGATGAAATACTAAAGAAGTACAGTTTTGTGAAAAACTTCAAAACCACAGAGCTGGGCTGCAATAAATAATGGAGCTAAGAATCCATCGCGCTTGCAATCGAAAGACGTGCTATGCAGAGGTATACGAACGGTTCCAAAACCATAGAAGGAATTGGAATAGGAGTGTTTGGGCCGATAACCAAGCACTCCGTAAGCTTGGGAAAATGCATAAGGATCTTCCAGGCGGAAATTCACGCCATCGAGAAGTGTATCCAGTTGAACATCGACAGAAACTATCATAGACAAGAGATTATCATCATGTCCGATAGTCAAGCAGCCAGCAAAGAGCTGAGCTCTTACGTAATCAGCTCAAAAATGGTCTGGAGATGCCTAGAGCAATTGAATGAGCTAGGCGAGAAAAATAGAGTTATTCTCACTTGGGTCCCGGGGCATAATGGGGTACAGGGTAACGAGATTGCAGATAGTCTTGGAAGGAAAGAGACTCAAATGCCCTTTATACTACCCTGATTAGCTAAAACGTCCTATCTGACAAAATTTCAGTTTAAGAGTTAAAGGTATGATGCAGACATGTAACTACAACGTTTTCCTACACAAAAATGTATTAAATCCAATTTAAAGCACTTGTTTCTTACGTTCAGTTTCGTTCTAATATTTACAAAGTGGACAATATGAAAACAAAATCATTAATATCTCAAAACTTTCCTCATTTCAGATAGGAACTGAGCCGTTCTGTGGTATCAGCAGTAACATAACATTAGGAGAGATTAAAAAAGAATTGGGCAGTAGAAGAACCCATAATTGGAACAATCTCTTGGGGCTGAGACAGGCCAAGATACTTCTGGATAAATATAACCAGAAAAGATCGGAAGCCTGCATCTGCCTAAGCAAGAACAGGCTATGTATTGTAACAGGGATGATTACCGGACATTGCCGACTAAAAGGACACCTAAGTAAACTGAAAGTAGTAGAGGATAGTGAGTGCAGATTCTGTGAGAAGGACGAAACCTCCTCTCACATCTTATAACTGAATGTGTAGCACTCCAGAATCCAAGGGCACTATGTCTAGGAGGATATCAAATAGAAGAGGGAGATTTACCTAACTTGACGCCACTTCAAATCCTACACTTCTTTGAGAAAATAGGATTGGAAGGATCGTTATAGCGACAGAAGGGGGCACAATAGATCTTTTAGGTCGCAATGTATTAACACCCCATTCTCAACATAACATAAAACTGAGCTTCAACAAGGGTGAGGTAGTTGTAAGAAGAGATGTTTATAAATGTGAGAATATGGCTATCAAAAGTATTAGTCTATAAGTTTCTTCACGCACACCATTTTTCAATTTGTACAATTTCTATCACATTTCCCACATACAGTGAACACAATAAGTCTTACCCCCCTATCTAACTCGTTACTGGAGTCTTGTTAGGAAAATCGCTGAGACACGTCGATTTTTGATTTCTACAATGTACATTTTTGTGTGAATAGTTTACCCTTAATTTCATCCCTTACTGGAGGGGAGCAACCCTTTCGAAAAATTTAAATGGCATGGGGTGGTGAGTGATAGCTCATTTGAAAGAGGGTTTTATTCTCTATTCAACCGTGTAAAAATTTTTAAAAGTTGCTTCATTAATTCTCGACTAATTAAAAATTAAACAGTCTGAAGTTTCCTCGTGGCCACTTGGTACATAGAAGTACTAGCTATTGCCTGCGGCTTTGCTCGCGACTTTTCTCACATGTAGTCGTGTTATTAATATAAAAAAATATATAACTTCCTTTTTATTAATTTTTATTAGTTTATTTTTAATTATTTTTGTTCATTTTTTTTTTGTATTTATTATTTTTTATTTATTTTTACTCATTTTTATTCATTTTTATTCACTTTTATTAATTTTTATTCATTTTTATTTATTTTTATTCAGTTTTATTAATTTTTATTAATTTTTATTAATTTAATTTTTATTAATTTTTATTAATTTTTATTCATTTTTATTCACTTTTATTCATTTTCATTAATTTTTATTAATTTTTATTCATTTTCTTTCATTTTTATTCAATTTTATTCATTTTCATTCATTTTTATTAATTTTTATTAATTTTTATTTATTTTTATTATTTTTTATTAATTTTATTAATTTATTTTTATTAATTTTTATTCAGTTTTATTCATTTTTATTAATTTTTTATTAATTTTTATTAATTTTTATTAATTTTCATTAATTTTTATTAATTTTTATTAATTTTTATTAATTTTTATTAATTTTTATTAATTTTTATTAATTTTTATTAATTTTTATTAATTTTTATTAATTTTTATTAATTTTTATTCATTTTTATTCACTTTTATTCATTTTCATTAATTTTTATTCATTTTTATTCATTTTCTTTCATTTTTATTCAATTTTATTCATTTTCATTCATTTTTATTAATTTTTATTAATTTTTATTAATTTTTATTAATTTTTATTAATTTTTATTAATTTTTATTAATTTTTATTAATTTTTATTAATTTTTATTCATTTTTATTCACTTTTATTCATTTTCATTAATTTTTATTCATTTTTATTCACTTTTATTCATTTTCATTAATTTTTATTCATTTTTATTCAATTTTATTCATTTTCATTCATTTTTATTAATTTTTATTAACTTTTATTTTTTATTAATTTTTATTATTTTTTATTAATTTTATTAATTTTTATTTATTTTTATTAATTTTTATTCATTTTTATTCATTTTTATTCATTTTTATTAATTTTTATTAATTTTTATTAATTTTTATTAATTTTTATTCATTTTTATTCACTTTTATTTATTTTCATTAATTTTTATTCATTTTTATTCATTTTCTTTCATTTTTATTCAATTTTATTCATTTTCATTCATTTTTATTAATTTTTATTAATTTTTATTAACTTTTATTTTTTATTAATTTTTATTAACTTTTATTTTTTATTAATTTTTATTATTTTTTTATTATTTTTTATTATTTTTTATTAATTTTTATTAATTTTTATTATTTTTTATTAATTTTATTAATTTTTATTAATTTTTATTCAGTTTTATTCATTTTTATTAATTTTTATTCAATTTTATTCATTTTCATTCATTTTTATTAATTTTTATTAATTTTTATTAATTTTTATTAATTTTTATTAATTTTTATTAATTTTTATTAATTTTTATTAATTTTTATTAATTTTTATTAATTTTTATTAATTTTTATTAATTTTTATTAATTTTTATTAATTTTAATTATTTTTTATTAATTTTTATTTATTTTAAATAATTTTTATTAATTTTTAATAATTTTTTTATTAATTTTTAATAATTATTTTTTTTTTATTTTAGTTTATTTTTATACTACCATACAAAAATCTAACCACAGAGCACGTCCTTATTTATTTATGCTACAATTATAATTTTCAAGTTCCAACCTTCAAAAAATGTATACTTCTATACAAATTTTTACCCCCGTTTCCCCCCCTTAAAATCTGAAAATCCAAAAACCATGAAACATATTTTTGATTTTTAATCAGTAGCTGTAATTCAAATTTTTATGTTTCAAATTTTAAATAACAAAAAAATATATACAAACTATTAAACAAATTCCCCCCCTTAAAATGTTAAAATGCAAAAATCCTGAAACACTTCATTATTTATTTATGAACTTAGAATTCCAATTTTCAAGTTCCTACCTTTAAAAAAATCGATATCTCCAAATAAACTTTCACCCCCATTTCCCCCCTTAAAATGTGAAAATCCAAAAACCCTAAAACACGTCATTATTAGTTTGTATTCATTAGATGCAATTCCAATTTTCATGTTTCTAACTTTAAATAGAACCGAAAACATAGATAATCCCAAATAAATTTTCACCCCCCATTTCCCCCCTTAAAATGTGAAAATCCAAAAACCGTAAAACACGTCATTAATAATTTGTAGTCAGTAGCTGCAATTCCAATCTTTATGTTTCTAACTTCAAAAGGAACAAAAATCAATAGTCCCATACAAACTTTCACCCCCCGTTTCCCCCCCTTAAAATGTGAAAATCGAAAAATCCTGAAACACGTCATTATTTATTTATGCTTAGTAACTGTAATTTAAATTTTCATGTTTCTAACTGTAAAGAACAAAGAGTTTCATTAAAAGCTCCCTCCCCCCATTTCCTCCAATTTCCCCCCTTTAAAGTTAAAATTTTGAAAAATCCTTTCTTAGCGGATGCTTACGTTATAAAATAAACCTATGTTCCAAATTTCAGCTTTCTAGGCTCAGTATTTTTGGCTGTAGGTTGATAGGTCAGTCAGCCAGTCAGTCAGGACAAACAATTTTATATATATAGATTATACTTATAGGTAACTTTTTCCGATAGCAGCAGTAACTAAGACTCAAAGGAATGAAAGGATCAATTTCTTATTATTTTTGGATTTTAAAAGGATTATGGATAAGAAAAGCTATTAAGATTATTACATTTTTTACTTTATTATTGTAAAAAGGAAAAATTATTTTTAAAATACAAAAAAAAACCTCCCTATTTTCGCACTTATCCAATCATTATAAAAACCTAATTAAGACAATTTAGAAATTACCTCTTCCACTTGATCCTTAGTAAACATGTGGAAAAAGTCTTTTGGAGTCATTGTCATAACTTCTACATTAGCAGAATTCAATTTTTCTTCCATAACCTGCTTGAGAATGGTCAACGCTGCAGTCGTCGCTTCCTCTAGAGTCATACTGCGATGGTATACTTCTTGTAGACTCTGTTGCGCCCCTTCTGAACCGGACCCGATGGCTTTTGCATCAAACTGAACAAAAGTACCTGTAAAATTTATATAAATTTCAAGTTTTAAACTCCTACTGACTTCATATTCGTTCATTATATAGTGCGAATATGATCGATAGCTGTTTTATTATTGGTGATACAAAGAAATGTTTAATATAAAAATTGCAGGACAATATTTTTATAATTATACTTAAGGGACAAACAGAACTTTTACTTTTTTAGATCATCTGGAACTCAAATTTAATTGTTTACAAACAATTTTAATAGACTTAGCTTTTAGCTCTTACCATTTGGAATAAAAATTCATTTCTATCAAAATCTTAAAAAAAATTCTCAAATCCATACACCATCCCAGTATTGCGTTTACTAAATAATAATTTTAAGTTAACAAACAAAAAAAAAATGTTTACCAGATGGATCCATATGGTATAGCTGAGGTCCTTTCTCGTCAATACCAGCAAACAAGATTGCCACACCGAATGGTCTGGACATTGCAGCACCGTCATCATCTGAATCGCCAAACTGGATTGCTAAATTTGAAACACCCTGTGCACATGATTCGATACTGATATTTTCATTGTAAACGAACCAGTGGTTTTGGCATTCTATTCTAGCTCTAAAAAAATAAAAGATTTTAAATGTAAAGAAAATAAAAATAATTTGTATAGTTAAGAGGAAAATTTACATTACAAACTGAAAGACCTGCGGGGCAACGGTAGTTTAGTAGGTATAAAAATTACAACTTTAGGGTGGAGCCTAAATACTACAAAATTACTTCCGAGACTAAACAAAACCCGCATTCATTCATAATTTTAACAATTGCCTGTAGATACGAGGGATACGTATTCCAAACTCTAACGCGCGAAATTAAGACAAAGGAACCGAAAAATCCTAACACGGAGTGAGTCAGAGTTACCTAAATTAGGGGAACCAGAATCGTATTTGCTTTTCTCGGTGCATTGGCATTGCGAGATATTGGCCGTGTTCATCGTCGTCAAACATGTTTTAAAAGCAAAGAAACATGTTTCATAAGCGGTTGGAATGACTCTGAACGATCATTTTTGTTTACGATTTGTTTTCTCAACCTCAAATCTGTCAAAAAATGGAATGACATTTGGTTGGCACAAAGAAGGTTATGTGAATTGTTTACTTTAGTATTTTTTTAAAAAAATTGGGTTGAATTGATTTGTACAGTGAATTAGAGTTTATATAAGTACCCTTCTGAAAGTTGTTTTGACAATTTTACGGCGAAAAACCTACAACTTGTATTATTTTGGGTTGTAAAGTCATGATGTTTTTATTGCCTCTATGGATCTTGAATTCTACATACTTAGAATAATCAAAGACATTGTAATAGTCATTTTATTAAAGGTAAAATACATTTTTTTGACACACAAATAAAAACATACTGTAACTAGATCATACTTTGAAGAGCAGAAAGAGAATGCTATTTATTGTGTTTAATCAACTGTCTGGTCTGCACCAATAAATTAAAGGAACTCATGATACTAATAACATACATATCAAAAAGTGATCTTTTTACATATATCAAGGATACATAAAAGTGTTTAATAATAGAGACATCAAGTATGACTTTCTTATTTTTAGGGAAACAGAATTCCTTCAAAGTTAGTAATCATTTAAACTGGACTCCAGCCCAGAACTTGAGGCATGTGTCTCAAACCAGTTAAAAACTAACTGAATCGAAAAAGGAGGAAGAGATAAAAATGAAAATCAACCTGAAGTAAACTTTTATTTTTGAGTCATACCTACCTAACATCATAAGTCCCGCTTTAGGCAAGACAAACCCACTTTCAAGTTATTTGTACCATTGTCCCCAAAGAACGCAAGAATGTCCTGCTTTAAAAGAAAAGGTGATATGATGCAAAGCATTCTATTAAAAAAGAGTTATCTCTTATAAATATGGGCTAGTGAAAAAACTTACCTAATTTCAGGTATTAGTATTGAAAGCCAAGCATAACATAAACAAGTCACAACAGTTCCACTCCCATTTAAAAACTAAAATATAGAAAATCAGCCCACTAAACAAGTTTTATTTCGCTTTTCTAATTTTTAATAAATAAACATAAAATTCTGTTATTTCACTTATTTTTAATACATTTTTTTATTATATTATTGTTTTACTTTTACTACAATCTTACTGTTGTTATTCTACATTAAAAATAATGAAAAATTGCTGTTATGCCTTTTAAAATTTACAGGCTTCTTGCTGTGAGGTAAGAAATGATAACGTTTTATTAGGTACAAAAACCGAAAATTGTTAAAATAATCCCTATCTAATGCTTTACTTATTTTTTTACAAAGTATTTTTTATGTAGGTACTTAGGTCTTATACATTTTTGGTCATTGCTAATATTCATTGAGTCTGAATTATTTTTATGTATTAATAAAATTTGTATAGTATTATAGAGTTATACATACCTTGTCGACAAACTATACATACAGTGATTCTTTTATAGGAATGATATATTTTGTATTGGAAATTAATAAATATACAAATTTAATGTTGTCATATAGGTAGAGCGACTTATTAGCAAAAATTATTTGAAATGTATACAGTAATGAGGTATTTTTTTATAGGTTCAACAAACCAAGGTGGGCCCTTTTTAATATAATTGCTTATATTTAATTTATTTTGTAAATAAAATGTCATACTCTTATTATTATTATTTATTTTTTAATATACATTACATGACAACAAAAAACATCGGTGCAGTTTTAATAACAAAACTCGTCTGTTTTGAATAAATCTGTGCTAAAACTATATAATATGTAGGTATGTTATATTATCCATATTCCTTACTGGTGGAATCCCATTAACGTCCAAATGAAATAATTTAAGCATACGTGTATGTATCTACGTCTGGAATTAATTTTATTTTCTTCAAACAGGTACCTCCATAAATACAATATTATATTAAAATACAACTTAACTAATCAACTCTATTAGGGTATAAAACCTTAAAAATATAAATAAATAAACACATAACCTAACAAAATGCCAAAAGACGGATTTGACAGAGGTTCAAGGTCAATTTTATGCTTTTAAAGCAAACAAGCGAGTTTATTTTCGCTTTTATGCTTCTTCAAAAGCGCTGCAGCGGTTGACAGTTCATCGTCACCGCTTACTCAGCGTTACAACATGTTTGACGACGATGAACACGGCCATTGTTACAACGCAGTTCGATTTATTAGAGGGTTTTACATTATTTTTATATTTTATTTTAGTGAATAGGTTTAGTTAGATTAAATTACATTTAAGAGTATAGAGGTGTGAAATATAAATACAAATAACGAAAAAATAGACGATTGGCTCGAATAAGGTAATATCAGTTAATACAGGGTATTTATTTATTGAGTGCCGATACTTAAGGGTGTGAATCCTTTGGGTGTTAAAGTTTTAAGAAAAAAAAATAACTATTTTATCATAAGTTTCTTATCACTCTAGATATTTTTATAAAATTTTTCCCAAAAAAAGTGTTTCCACTCATGGTGGGTTCCTACCAAATTTCAACAAAATATCAAAAGCAGTTTCAATATACTGGTTTTCATTTTCTTACCCGAAAAGGGTGCTTCGTACGAAAGTACGTCATAAACCAAATTTGCTCCAAAATATATAAGAATTTTAAAGATAATTTTGGTTTTTAGAAAAAGCAGTGGCGCACCATATTTTTTTTCAAAAGTATTCAGTTCAAACCCGGCACGGACGTCACTGGTAAAAATTTAAAAGTCTTTTACGACAAAAGGCGAGATTGAAATTGAAAGTTTAGTCTGTTGGTACATAATATACTATATTTATATATCTAATTTTTATTATTACACTGAATGTGACATGGCTTTTTTTTGCCTTTTTTGGATCAACAAAATATTATTTTAATGATTTAAAATAAACTGCCAGTAATAATAATAATAATAATAATAATTATCTGTACTTAAACATATGCAAAAAGAAATCATAAAACGACGCATAAAGAAAGCACCAAATTATTAAACTTTTAATTTCCGTAAGATGTGTTGAAAGTAATTTTAAAAAACCGACTTTAAAATCGTGCAGATGCCATCACCACATCTAAACCAAATTTATATGGGACCATCCCGGAAGTACCCCCTTTCCAGCAAAAAAGAATAATTTAAATCGGACATTGTGTTAAAGAATTATCGCTGAACATACATAAAAAAAATATACAGACGAATTGAGAACCTCCTCCTTTTTGAAGTAGGTTAAAAAGAATATAATAATCTATATTATTTGTAATAACTAAAAAACTACTATGTGGAGTTATATACATCTTCTTAAATTAATCTTATATGTAAAAATGTGGGTTCGGTTCCTAGAAGAGTACCTAGTTCACTGTGCAGCCAAATTTATATTTATGGTACAGAATTTTTTGAATAAATAAAGTTTTAGGTTTAATTAAACACTAAGTTTTATCAGGAATAACATTTTCTGAAAAAAGTAACATAAAAAGCAGACTTTTTGCGAGCCACTATATATATTTTAGAGGACAATCCATATTATTTTAGAAAAATAAATTAAAGTTTTATATAATCACATAAATATGATTTATCTTTTAGAATATTGTATATGTTTGTCAAAGTTTACTAATTTAAAAAAAAACAAATATTCTTCAAATATTTTCTTAAATTTTTTAACACGGTACAAAATACCTTAATCCGTTTAAAGTCATCGAAATATGTAAAGAATTTTAACTCGTTTAAAAAGCGTTCTTTCTCTTTCCATTTCCTATAAAAACTAATAGACCTTTTTGAAATCGGTATTCGGTGACTTTTCTTCTGTTTTATTGCCTTGAAAATGATATGATTTACATAAAAAAACAAAAACTGACTTATTATTTTTGTGAAATAAAAATATGTTGTTATTTTCACAATTTTTGACTACTTTTCGTTTCTAAAAAAGAAGTACGATGTTCTTCTCTAGATATTAACACATTGTTTAATTGGCTTTTTATTTTTTTTAAATATTCTTTAGTATTTTCATAATTTGGGAAACAGTATAGCATTGAAATTGTGAGTACGCTTTTAATTAATTGTCTGTTTTTTATCTCACAATGTGTCGATAAGAAGTTATATAGAAAAAGTTAGTATTCAATATCATCCAGACAAAAAACAAAAACATGTTTAAATGAATATATTAAATAAATTATGAGTATTCTTTAACAGAGATATATTTATTTGTATTATGGAAATAATGTTTATGTCAACAAACTTATGTTCGATATTTGTATCAATTTGTAAAAATAACTCTTGTATAATGATAATATTAAATTTAAAGGTTTTAAATAAGGACTTGCAGATATCACAATTCAAAATTCTTTTTATTGGCCATAATACTTTTTTTGGAATGAAAGCAATAGTTTCTGTTTTCCAGTTAAGCTCCATAAATTTATATTTTAATCTGAACGCTACTTAAGCGCAGTAAAGTTGCAACAACTAAACAATATAGTGAACTTTTCGAAAATTTCTAAGTTAAAATTAAAATCAATTTATATTTAAAATTAAATAAGTTAACTAACATTTTTGACCGTTACGAAGTTAATAAAGTTATAAATAACGTCGTTACAAAGATTTATGTTTGAATTTTAAATTTCTATTGATGATAGTTACTCATCTACGTATTACAATAACAATACCTACATGACTTGGCTTTGACACAAAACCCTGTATAGTAAAACTTCTAATCCGAATAAAAATCTTGAAACTATTATTTGGGGACTTAAAAGCGTGGTCCACTAGTTGGTGTAGCCTTTTAAAACATTTGGTGTAATAATAATTATATACCTATCATCAATTACCACTGCCACTGGTAAAATCCTAAATTTAAAATAGTGTAATATAATAATAAGAAGACATTAATCATATCTTAAATGGATCGCCTACTACCATGTTTTAGAAATAAATAAAATTTAATTCTTAAATTAATAAAAATATTTAAAATAATTTAAGATTCCTTGCGTTATGTTAATAAACATTTGAATTTGAAAATACCAATAGTGGTTCTCCTTAATGGAATTGTTCTTTTTCCAAAAAGTTATTTCTTTACTGCATATTTCTTCTGCTACAGTCCGCACTTCAGCTCCATATGGACATTTTAACTCTATCATAGAGTTTTGTTTTTTTTTTTTAATTCCATCCAGACTGGCAGCAACATAATAAAATTCGAATTCAATAAAATGTCCACATTTAAAAACTTTTACTTGCAAATAAATTTCCAAATCTTATTTTGTTTTGAATTTATGGTCCATGCCATATCGGGTGGCTTTCGTTTCTTTTCTTAGATTTTTTCAAAAGAGACTGATTCATATTTTGAAAGTAAATCCAGAGAGGTATGGGTTAAGCTTTTACCTGTACTTACATAAAATTTCTTTTAGTAAAATTAAAAAATAATCCGTAAAATTGGTGTACTATGAAACCCTTGCATATAATATATGCCAATCTTAGTATTACAGAAATAAATTACGTAAAAAATAAGGTGTACAAATACGTAAAATTTATTCATCCCTCGTAAAACATCAGTAAAATATATTATAAATTGTTTTCATTCACAAATATTAATTTCTTAAAAATCTAACAGAGGCGCCACTTTCCAGACGAAAAATCTTGCAATGTAAGGGTTTCGTAGTACCCCACTTTTAAAGTTTATTTTTGACTATTTTTAAAATAAAAAAATATGTGTGTGTAGGTAAAGGTTAAATCTATGCTCCTCTGGAACCACTTTTTCAAAATTCAATTTAGTTTTTTCTAAAAAAAAATTGAGAAAATGGGTAAAACAAGTCGAGTTTTCTATTTTTTTTTAGAAAAAACTGTTTCAAATTTTAAAAAAGTGTTTCCAGAGGAGCATAGATTTATCCTTTACCTACACGTACATATTTTTTTCTTTCACAATAAGTCAAAAATAAACTTTAAAAGTGGGGTACTACGAAACTCTTGCATGCTCCGCTCTACAGCCAAGTAAATACTCCTCTTAAGTAAAATTAAAAAAAAAATTGAAAAACTCTATTTCAATATTAGGAGTATTAAAAAGAATTCTGATAACTTGTTAGTATTTCTAGAAAGTTATAAAATTAATTATTGTGATATAATAGTTTTGACTGAATATTTATGATTAGAATCTATTTCTCAATTTAACCTAGATGACTTCACCACCCACTATAACAATGGTGACATTAACAGAAATGATGGTGTTGTAATTTTGGTCAGGTCAAATCTAAATGCAGAATTAAATATAATTAAACTGGAATATTCTAATATTTGTGTCAATCATTGGACCATTGGCATTACAGGTATATACAGGTCTCCTCAATCCTCTGCACAAGCATTTATAAGGGATTTAGAAAATTTCATACCAAATCACCTAAATAGAAATATTGAAATATTTATAGGGGACATTAATATTGATCTCCTAAATGTAACCAATCAAGTAACTACTGATTACCAAGCAACTTTTTACTCCCACGGTTTCATGTCTTACATAAACACTATTATGAGGCCACAAACTAAAACATGCTTGCATCATATATTCTTAAAAAAACAATATTAAGACTGAAAATCTATCGGTGAACTCTTACGTAATCAGCTATGATATGACTGATCATGATCCTATTAAGATAAATATCTCACAATCTGCCAAAAACTACACAAGTTCCTACAATACATATAAAACTATAACTAAAATCGATACTGATAAATTAAAACAAAAATTCGAAACTGTAAACACAACTTTTTTATGACACGTATCCATAGAAATAGTATAGAAAGCCGATTCCATATATCAAAAATGAAACCATAAGGAGAAAATAGTGTGTCGGAGCTCATGCGTATAACGGTGCTGGTGCGAACAGGACCGGTGCAAGTTTTTTATTGATCGAACAAATAGTTCGCACGATATTTCAATCATACATTTTTAGAGATGATTCTATACAAAAAACAAAAAAATTTCAAGTTAAGGTAAATATGGTTCTGACAGTCCTTATTAAGAAAGATATGGCATAAAATATGAATTAGTTAATTTTCGGCAATCATTAGTACAGTAGTCATGAGATTTTGCTTGTGATTTTAAAAATACTTTCCAGAAAAACCACGTGCTCCGGTTTTGACTACGTTTATTATTAAACAGCGAAATTATATACAAAAACTTTATTCCACAATCTAAATTAGGTACTATCACAAGAAAATCACTGTTACAATAATTAATTACTTAACCAAAAACTAAAATACTTTTTAGGTACCTACGTAATCAGAAAGGAGCTGGACCATTTATCCTAATATTGATTTTCTCTCTCCCTACGGTAAAACTTAAAACAATAATAAATTGCCTATCTACTAGGGTCGGTAACTAAACGTATATACATAATGGGCGGATTTTGTTTATACTTAACATTACACTCGCGCATTTAAATATAACTATGCATATAAATATTTACAAACAAAGATACTTTTCCAAACAGGCAATCATTAGTACTGTAGTCACGAGATTTTGCTTGTGATTTGACATCTTATTTGATAATATCATTTGCTACAACTAAATTTAATCTGGGGAGTGCAAAATAGGGCCCAGGAATATTATGTTCGATATTTTTTTACATTTTGTCAGCCGAGACTATGAGTCGTTAGACAGAAAACCTTTCATGTTACCATTTTCAATATAAATTAAAAAATACTACTACATTTACTTGGTACATATTTTATTTTAATTTTGAACCTTTATAAAAGGGTCTTTCGGTTCCATAATAAAAATTAGTTGCTGCTTACTAGAAACATTCTATATAGCCCAAACCAATTTATAGTTTGTTTTCGATCAATTTAATACAAAGATTTAAAGTTTTTAGTCGATGATAACATTCCACACCAGCACATTGCAAACCTATTTTATAAATAATAGGAATAAACTTGTAAATCATTAATTTGGTAGTTATCTCACTCATATGATTTTTTTGTTTATATGACTATTTCGATTTCTAAATATATTTTGGCCTTACAATACGAAGCGTTATGTATCTACCACTTTTTTAATGAACGATGAATGTTGGCAGGCGTGTACCTTTTTCGGAACAAGAGGCGTTTTAACGAAGGAAATGATTTTCGAACTATCTAGTTAGTTTTCGGAAAAATAGAAAACGTTTGAAGAAAGTTGTCAATAACAGTTTGTCGTTCATGTGTTTCATTTTGATCAGCTTTCATACTAAATTGCGTAGAATATTTTTCCGATTCAAAATCGAGATTCTCGATATTTCCACAGTTTATTTATAATACCTTCTAAACTGGATTTATCTATCATTTTATATACTTTATAATATATGTTCATGCCCTACTTTTCACTTTATTAATAATTTTTTTTAACATACTTCAAAATGGTAGGATATTCTCAATTCGTTGAAATATTTTTTTATGTATGTTGAGCGATAATTCTTTACCACGTTGCCCGATTTCTAGGATTCTTTTTGTTAGAAAAGGAAACAGTTTTATATACATTAAGTCAAGATCTGAAGATGGGATCCATAAGAAAATCATTAACATCTTTATTTTTAAAGTAGGTTTTTTTTTAAATTTCTTTAAACCTTACTGGTTCGAACGCCGTAAGGAATGAAGAAATGTAAATAATTATTGTGCCCGCCAAAAAACGAAGAGGAAGTACCGATTAAAATATCGAGTGACAGAAGAGTTCCTAAGATTGTTGAGATCTACACAAAACTAAAAATAAAATGCCACTTTCATCGTGTAATTAATGCCGCGTTTGAGAATCCACATCGGATGCATTTTTTACATCTCGAGCGTTTTTTATCCACATCGGACACATCTGTCCCATTACATTTACGTATACTGAATCACGTGATCAAAGATTTACTACTTACTACATCTCAGATGCATCCGATGTGGATTCTCAAACGCGGCATAAATAATAAACTACAAACGGTCCTGTAAGGGCAGCGTCATATAGCCTTGAAACACCGGATTTTAGTCCTATTGCCAGGTCAATATTGAATTTGTAGGTGAATCGCTTATTGAACATTAAAAATACGGTATTAATGACATTAATACGGTATTTGTATATATTTTTGGGAATGTAATTACACATAAATATTATTAGTTGATTATTTAAATGTTTATAAGTTATTTTGTGGCGATATTTCGTAGATATAAACTGTTTAAATCATATAATTTAAAAATTAATTAATTTAAAATTCTTTTGTGTTAGGTATGTTTAATATATTTGGCAACACTACAGGGACAAGTCATGCTTATTGCGCAAGCTTCTAGACACACTATTTTGCGATGTCAGGCGCAGAGACGCGTTTTTATGCACAGTAGGTTTCAATTTCTGTTTAAATATTATGTTTATATTGGTCTTCTATATTATTTCTATGCACGTATCTTAATATCATTGAAACTTGTCAAACCACTCAAAATATTAAAATTAAAATCCATAAAAAAATAAAGCCATGGATAACAAATGGTTTAATTAATTCTATTAAAACTTGGGATAAACTTAAAAAAATCTACAAAAAAACCATAATATTAACAAACTCAGTATTAAACATTTAGAAACAATTTGAACAAATATCAAAAACTAAAAATGACTATTATAACAATAAAATAAACCAAAACAAAAATGATCTGAAAAAAACTTATCAATTAATCTCTGAAGCAACTAATGAAAATCATAAAAAAAAATAATACCAATTTACAAATTGTTAACCAACATAATGAGGAACTTCAAAATGATATTGAAATGGCGAATTACTGCAATAACTACTTTTCGACTATTGGCACTAATATGTTCATAAATATCCTTGAATGTAATGTGGATTTTCCTGTAAGGGAGCGTTCAAGTATTACGTAACGCAATCCCCCCTCCCCCCCATGTAACGCGCCGTAACGTTTTTCTGTACCCCACCCCCACCTAGTAAAACGTTATCTAACCACCAAGTGACTATTTTTACCTAAAAATCACAATTATGTCACTCCATTTGAAAGTTTGAGAAAAAAAAACGTTTTAAAAAATGCGTGAGAGAATCGCTCTACGCGACTTTTCTGATGGGTTTAAAAATAATAATGTTACGTAACGCGTAGTTCAACCCCCCTCTCGCCTCTATAACGCATCGTAACATTTTACAAAACCCCCCTCCCTCCCAAATTCGTTACGTAATACTTGAACGCTCCCTGGATACCTATTCTCTAACTCATGGGAGCACTCCCACACTCCCATGCTCCCATACTCCCATGCCAACGTTGCCAAGTCGACAGAATAACTTTGATCTACTATTTAAGGACCGATCCACCGTTGTGTTAAACGAAGTTTAAAATGACATTTTTACATTAACAATGTCATTTTAATCTCCGTTTAACTCAACGGTGGAATCAGCCCTTAGTAATTCAAATTTGCTTTGTGATAAATACGGACCTAATCTGGCAAGCCCGCAATTCTCCCTCCCATAGTATAAAATCTGACCTTACTACGCATGTACCTGGGCTAAAAGTGAGTAAGCACGATATACCCACCTAAGAGTAAGAGAGCAAAATATATGGGAGCACTCCCATGGGAGCGCTCCCATGACTTAGTGAATAGCTATCCTGGGGCCCGTATTTATAAACAGAACTTACGTGAGTCGGACTTGGGTAAGTCGTCCTTGAACTAAAATCGAAGTTCGGTTAGAACGTCTCTAAAGTTCTAGGTGGTTCTGGTCTTAAACTAGAATTTAGAGATGGATATTAGCAAAATATGTACATTTACGGATTTGTTACTACCCATCTCTAAATTCACGCGATATAACCGAACTTCGATTTTCGTTCAAGGACGAATTACCCAAGTCCGACTCACGTAAGTTCTGTTTATAAATAGGGGCCTAAGTGTCACTGAAAAATCAATATTTCTGAATCCGATATGCGAAAACGATATTATAAAACACATAAATAGTTTAAAAAATAATAGTGCCCCAGGATTTGATTATACAGGGTAGCTGTTAAAGATGGAACCAAACCTACAGTGCTTAAACGGTTCAACATACAAAACCCAAAATTTCAGAATTTCAACTAAATATATTTGCGCATATTTTAGCCCAAAAATTATTTTTTTATAATTACAAAATTTTAAGCATTGCCGCCATCTTGATTTTTTTTTAAACAGCAACATAGGTCATGTGATATACCATTTGAAAGGGTTTAACACCCTGATTACAAAAATGTATGTATTTGACGTCTTGTGTCAAATGCACAGCCTCCTACGCTCCCTATTAATAATATCCTTTTTGTTGTGTTTAGACCCCATGTGTGATACATTTTTGTAATCAGGGTGTTAAACCCTTTCAAATGGTATGCCACATGACCTATGTTGCTGTTTAAAAAAAATCAAGATGGCGGCTATGCTTAAAATTTTGTAATTATAAAAAAATAATTTTTGGGCTAAAAAATTTTGGGTTTTGTATGTTGAACGTTGAACCGTTTAAGCACTAGAGGTTTGGTTCCATCTTTAACAGCTACCCTGTATAACAGTAAAACATCTGAAACTACTACATCCGTATTTACTGGAACCTTTAATTCATATAAATAATTAATTGTATTTTTACTTTCCTATCTGTATACAGATATAAGGAAAGTATAGGAATCATGATTTTTTTCGACCGCGAGTTTTCGACGGATTTTTACGTTTTGAGGTCCCCTGAATCCGTTTTGACTATTTTCGCGATGATATCTGTGTGTGTGCCTGTGTGTCGCATAACTCATGAACCGATACACAGAAAAACACCAAATTTTAAACTTAAGCTTTATTCCAGCGTCTAATGAACTGATTAGATTTTGGGCAGAGTCGGAACATCTGGGGGGGTACTTTATAGGTGGTCATTTTTATATTTTATGAAATATATCTGTTATTTAAGTTTGGAGAAGAAAATTCTTCAAATAAAAGTTACTTACAATATAATTATCTATAATTTTTGTTCTATACAAAATTTTCCTAAAATGGTCCGTATTCGAGAAATTTTACAAAATGTAAAAAAAATATTTTTTTTATAATAATTGTTCAAATAAAAGTTGTTTGTAATATAATTCTCTATAATTTTTATTCTATACATAATTTCTCTAAAATGGACCGTATTCGAGATATTTGAGAAAATGTGTAAATTTCGAATATTGAAGAAAACTCAAAAACGGATAAAGAAAATAACATTAAATTTTAAACTTAAGGTTTATTTCGGCCTGACGTGACATGATTAGATTTTGGACAAAGTCGGAACATCTAGGGGGGTACTTTATGGGAGGACGTTTTTATATTTTATGGAATATATCCGTTATTTAGGTTTGGAGAAAAAAATTGTTCAAATAAAAGTTACTTCTAATATTATTATCTATAATTTTTGTACTATACAAAATTTTCCTAAAATGGTCCGTATTCGAGAAATTTGACAAAATGTAAAAAAAATATTTTTTTATAAAAATTGTTTAAATAAAAGTTGTTTGTAATATAATTCTCTAAATTTTTATTCTATACATAATTTCTCTAAAATGGACCGTATTTGAGATATTTGAGAAAATGTGTAAATTTAGAATTTTGAAGAAAACTCAAAAACGGATAAAGAAAAAAACATTAAATTTTAAACTTAAAGTTTATTTCGGCCTGAAGTGAAATGATTATAATTTGGACAAGGGGGGTACTTTATGGGAGGCTGTTTTTATATTTTATGGAATATAGAACTAAAAGTTGTTTGCGATATCGATCTCTATAATTTTTGTTTATACATGATTTTTCTAAAATGGACCGTAATGGAAAAGTGCTAAATTTAAATTTTTCAGTATTTTCGTTTTCAATGAATATCTATAGAAAAATGTTTCGAGGTAGATGTATGTGGACAATGTATATATTTAGTTTATCCTCTAAACATTTATAGAGATGCTGCAATAGGTTGTACAAAATAACCGGAAAAAGCCTATAAAAACTAGATAGGAAAGTCATGTGTTGGACACATCAGATTTTTAATACAGGAATCGTAATTAAACAATTTAAAACTTCAATTATAACACCTATTTATAAAGCTGGTAATCCAAAATTAATAACTAACTATAGGCCTATTAGTTTAATTAGTAATGTGGCCAAAATATTTGAGAAATGTGTGAAAGATAGACTGACAGATTTTTTAAAAAATAATAACTTACTTCCCAAGCACCAATATGGCTTTGCTGAGGGTCTTAACTCAGGAGATGCTATGCATGAATTGATTTCATTTGTTACTGATGAAATGAATAGGTAACAAGCTATATTTCTAGATCTAGCAAAAGCATTTGACACAGTGCCACAAGAAGCTCTTAAATGTGCTTGAACAGAATGGAGTGAGGGGCATCATGTTGAAGGTTTTTGAAAATTATTTGACACACAGATAACAGAAGGTAAAGGTCAGAGACAATGTGAATAACCCTGAAAATATACAATTCGGAGTGCCTCAAGGGACTGTTCTGGGACCTATATTATTTAATTTATACATTAAGAGCTTAACTCAGATTGATATTCAAGGTAAAGTTGTATCATATGTTGATGATACAGTGCTAGTCTTCAGTGATAAAGATTGGGAAGCTGTCAAAACATGTGCTATAGCTGGAATGGAACATATCTGTTTTTAAATTGTCTTTGAATGTTAACAAAACAAACTACATTGCTTTTTCAAAGACAGTGGCTGATCGACCTCAATTTAGAGCTTAACATGTCAAAATTTAGACATACAGGAAACAGAAACATCCAAATATTTAGGTATAATTATAGACCAGCACTTAAAATGGGACTGCCATATAATATATATATAGCAAAAAACGATTTCTGATTTATAAATTTTATCTTCTAAAACAATTTCTCAACCAGGATCTACTAATAACATTATATTACAGTCTAGTAGAATCTATACTACGGTATGGAATCTTAGTATGAGGAGGCCTGTATGGAACTACATTTAATCAGTTAAATGTTATTCAAAACAAAATCTTGAAGTTAATATATAAAAGAGATAGATTGTGTCCCACCATAACATTATATAAAGAAAAAATTAGCAATGTTAGATGTTTATATATTGTTGTTATATACAAAAAAATGAATTTTGAAAAAACCCTTTAGAACTGCATCGAACATGTGCATTAAAGTACCAAAACCAAATAGTGAGATTTTTAAAAAAAGTGTAAAATATTTAGGGACAAAGTTCTATAACGCTCTACCTCTTCATATAAAATTATTAAACAAATATAAACAATTCTGTAAAGATAGCAAAATATACATTTTCCAAAATAATACAAAGTTTATCAGAATATTCCAAGAATAACGTACATAATACATGAATTTTTATTTGAATAGTTTTTTTTTCTGTTTCTTGCATAAATTGTTCAAGTTTTATTAAAAAAAAAAAAATTATTTCCTTTATAATTCATTAAATATAATTAAAATAAAATTTTAATTTTTGTCAGCACATACAGGTGTTCTCACCTAGGTGCTTGTTATTATATAATTGGTTTCCATTATTGTACTTCATTGTAACTTATTTATTATTGTAACTCATTGTAACTTATAACTATTAAACTATAACCAATTCCTAAAAAAACTTCCAAACATTCCCTCTGTGGTATAATTCTAGAATTGGGAAAACCAAAACAGAACGTGCAGATTCATCACATAGCAACCAGAGTGCCTCATGGAAATGGTAAAGAAGAACATGCAATGAGAATTCTATTTCATTTGTTATAAGCAACACTCACAGTTGAAAAAAAAAATGGAAAAACTGGATAACAGTAATACCTGAAATAAAGTATAATTTAAACTCAACCATGCATTCTGTACCTGGTTATACACCAACCATACTGCATCTCAGTACAAATATAAGACAAGATGTAGCTGATAATTTGCCTGTCAGTACCACAATTAACTTCAGATAAATATTAAAATGAAATTGATATTAACAATTATATAATACAAATTTTAGATATTAAGTTTTTAGATAGGACTTATTGGTTAATTTCAGTAAAACTAATACATAATAACAAAAAGTTTATAATAGTACTGGAGTGAATTTATTTCTAGACTTTTTTGAAGAATGGTGTGGTAAGCTGAATTTAACTGATGCTAACTTAGAAGTTATATTGGTTGGGAATTTCAAAATTGATTGGTTTAGCAATTCGTGGTACTCAAAAAGATTAACAAATATTGTTACTGGTACAGGTTTTAAGAATACAAGCACAAATACTCATGGAGGATCATTAATTGATTTAATTATTACAAACTCAGACATTAAACTGAAGTAATAGACACACCAAAAATTAGTGGTCACAGAAATATTATTGCAAACCTAATAGTTATTGAAAGTAAGGATAGATTCATTGATTACATAATATTAATGGAAAATATAGATTTTTTTTAATGAAATTTTGAAAATTGTCAATGAAATGGTGGAATGATCAGGTTAGAGCTGTTTCATTTTTAAAGGTGACACAAAATGTTTTATGCAATTTTTATATTTTTGGGATAATACATCTATATACCAAGTTTAGTCCCAATAATTCAACTAGAACTGAACCCAACCAAACCTTCTTTAGAAAAAGGTGAATGGCATCTTTTGACAACCTTTACAGTATCTCTTATAATGCTTTAGTAAATCGTTTGAATTTGAGCTATAGAAGCTATGGGGTGTCAACTGTAAATGGGTTAAGTACCAATAATTAACAGTACTATTTCTAAAAGTACTTAATTATCAAAAAATTATTTATGAATTACTCTATGGTAACCTTAATCCCAAAACATTGTTTATGGGGTCGCGACATAGGCGTCCATCTTGGACAGATAGATAGATATTTATAGATGTAAAATAAAAATAAATATTTTACATGTGTCAATGTTAAAAGTATAAAAAAAGGTATAGATACAGAAAAAAAATATATAGATACACATAACATATTAAAACATACTTAAAAGATAAAAATTAAAAAGGTATATTCAAAAAGGTTTACACATTATTCACATGCACAGATGGACACATGTGTTAAACATTCATCAATGGAATAAAAGCAGTGACTCGACAAAAATTTGTGAATTCTTATTTTAAATAAATTAAAAGCTGAATTTTTGTAAGCTTGAGGTAGGGAATTGTACAGTTTAATGCTGATATATCTATAAGAATCATGAAGTTTGGTTAATTTGTAATTAGGTAAAGATATATCATAATTTCCTCTTGTGCAATAAGTATGTTTAGAGCTCTGTCTTATAACATTATTATTACCAATTTGTTTTTTCCAAATGTACTCACAATTTATAAACATTGTTAAACTAATTGCAAATAACACCTGTTTTTTATTTAAATAAAACTATATATTCTTATTAAATACATAAATTAGTCTCAACCACAATTCTTTTTGTGTTTAACTTCTAGTGACAAAGTCTATATATAAAAATTATTACTAATTCACAGTCTTTCAAGTTTATTATTTAAAAAGACCAGTTACTACAAAATATGCTATTGTCGACAACTAATTTCTCTTTAATAATTGTTTTGCATTTATCAACATTTTACAGCACTTTGTTTATATGAGACATCTATATCTAGCTCTTAATTAAATCACATTTACAACATTTATTATTAGAACTTAGTCACTATTTTTTTAATTTAAATTTTTTAACTGTGGTAACAGTCCATTTACCAAACCACAAACTTAGTCACTTAAAAATGTTGAAAGAGAATGTCATAAGGGTAAAATTCCTTCTTCTATGATGTTGTCCATGCAATTTTAGGTTGTAAACGTTTTGTCCAACACTTTTTTACAATTTATCCAAAGCTACACTATGAAAGATTAAAATCCTGCATTTACAGCATTCAGTTTTGAGATGAGTGCAGTCACAATGCAGTTTCAGAGATAATTTTCACAAAGGCATGTAACTATTCATTAAAGTGGTAATAAAATGCATAATTTGGTATAAAAAAAAGCACAAAATGTTTTTAGTTTTAATTCCACTACAAGGAAAACAGTGGTTCATTCCACTTGTACCATATTGACATTATTATACACTTTAAAAGTAGATCTGTTTCTGTTTTTATATTATAGTAGGACAAACGATAACAAACTTAAGCTGACTATTATTTTCCCCCTAGCCTCATTCATCCCCTCATCCATTTACTGGGTCTATGTCGCGACCCCCTTAGATATACCCTGGTTTATAAAAGAAAATATAAATCATAGAAAAGTTATTCCCCTTACCTGTCGATCATGGTACGTGAATCTGCCATAAGACCTGAAACAGCACATCCAATATGTTTGTCGACTTCTACAATCTTCTCGATAGTAGTGGGTTCCATCAGAGGGGAAGTTATACGTTTTTCAACTGCTAAAACGACACCCTCGCTTGTGCATATTCCAATAGCGGTTGATCCCAGTTTAATCGCTTCAATGGCATATTCGACTTGAAATAATCGCCCTTCTGGAGAAAAAGTATTTACTCCTCTATCGTATTCACTTCTCGTAAGAAACATCTTAAAATAGAAAAATGTAATAACTAGGTTAGGATCATGACAAAGCTTTTAGTAAAAATCGAGAATATATAGGTACTAAAAATAATAATTATTAACACTTACCTTAAAATAAATTACAAATAAAGGTATAAATTATTGAAATTATTATAGATATAATTAATAAATGTTTGAAATACGAAAAACTGCAAGTAACAAGTATTTAGCCGACTGACGTTTCTGTCTGTGTTTGTCAAATCAAATGTCAAATGTAGTGTTTCTTCTTCACTTTTATAAGCAATTCTGATCTTTTACAAACAGGTTCACGTAGCCACATTTCCAGTATTGGGTATTAACATTACAGGTCCGTATTTAAAAAATAGAATTCACCTGAGTCGACCTTGGGTAAAACGTCCTTGAACGAAAATCGAAGTGCAATTATATCGCGTAAATTTAGAGATGGATTGTAACAAATGTACTTAACAGTAGAAGTACTTTCTAATAGGTAATTATGATGAAAAAAAAAATCAGTTATGTAAATAAGTAGTATATGAAACGGCCACTTAGACATTTTTTATGACAAGAAAAAACAAAAATCAGCAATTATTAAATATTACTATTATTTACATCACCGTAGATTGTAAACTAATCGAGCTATCGACTTGATTTCTTTATGATAAAGTAGAAATATGACAGCAAGTTTCAAAAACTATTATAAAATAATAGCATGCACTAAAAACTAAAATATATAGATTTATTTTAAAAATAATATTAAAATATATATAATTTAATTGCAAACAAAATCAATAATTGTAAATTACTTATATGTAGACAATCGCAGGTATGTACGAGATTGTTGAGAGATAAAGGATATTTATTTAACATATTTTTTTAAGGGGACTTTACTTGCTCACATTGTATTGTTATATAAAAATAAAATCAATTTGTATGTATAACATTTATTACGATCCATACTACTCATTATTGAGCATCATTTCGAGGAGGGTTTCATATTTCTAAAGGACGTCCAGCCATCTCAGCTTCATATAACTCATTTTTCTGAAACCCAGGTCCAGGATACTTTAAAAAACATTAAACCTAAACGTACCACAGGACCGGATCATATTCCTGCGTTCATTTTAAAAGATTGTTCAGCAGTATTAGCTCGCCCTCTAACTATTTTGATAAATATCTGCCTTAAATCCAATACAATTCCTTCGATGTGGAAATGTTCTAAAGTCTGCCCAATTTTTAAAAAAGGTGAACGTACTGATATCAAAAATTATAGGCCGATTTCTATCATTTGCAATTTCTGCAAAATTCTAGAAATATTACTGGAACGTAGTATTTATCAACATGTTTGTAATGCAATCTCAGCTCAGCAACATGGTTTTGTTAAAGGGCGTTCCACAGTAACAAATCTTTCTGTGATCACACAGCAAATAGCTGAAAATATTGATAATCGGGTCCAAACTGACGTCATCTATACGGATATGACAAAAGCATTTGATAGACTTGATCATAATATTATGATACAGAAACTCTGCGCATTTGGTCTTTCTAATAGTTTGATCACACTTTTTCAATCGTATCTCTCTCAAAGAACACAATATGTTCAATTAAATGGATTCAAGTCTAACAAATATTGCGCCACCTCTGGTATACCGCAAGGTTCAAATTTGGGTCCGCTGTTATTTAATATTTTTATCAACGACATTGGTGACGCTATAAATGTTGATTATTTGCTGTATGCTGATGACTTAAAAATATATTCAGCTATTGAAAATATTTCTGACTGTGAACAGTTGTCGGAAAATTTGAACAAAGTTGTTGAATGGTGCAACAAAAATGGTCTTACACTGAATCCCGTCAAATGTAACGTAATGTCATACACATTAAAAGCGCATCCAATTAAATTCGATTATGTCCTTGATGGACGTTTGCTTTCTAAACCCAACAATTTTATGGATTTAGGGGTTACATTTGACCCAGTATTGTCGTTTAAATACCACATAGATAACATCTCAACAGCTGCAAATCGTATGTATGGATTCATAGTACGAGTGGGCCGTGATTTTAAAAACACAGATACTATTAAATCATTGTATTTCTCATTTGTTCGATCTAAACTCGAATATGCCTCGTTTATTTGGGATCCTTATTATCAAATACACATTTGTCGGATAGAGTCCACACAAAGGCGTTTCCTCAAATACTTAAGTTTTCGGGCAGACCAAATTTATCCACCCATTGGTATTACTCAAAATGCTTTACTGACTAGACACAGATTGACAAGTCTCGACGTAAGACGAAAGTACTTCTCCATAATTACCCTCTACAAAGTTGTTAATTTTAAAATCAATTGTGAAGCTCTTTTACATATGCTTAATTTTAGAATCCCACGCGCAACCTCTCGAAACACTGAATCATTTTACATAGCGACTCCTCGGACAAACGTTCTGAAGTTTTCACCTGTATATAACATGTGTAATAATTATAATAATATTAGTGAACAGTTGGATATATTTAATTGCAGTGTTAAAAACATAAAAACACATTGTTTAAAATAATTTTGAATTTATTTACTGTAATTTTAGATTAATTATCTATATGCCTTTTGTTAAACTGTTTTCTTTCAAATGTACTCCTGTTCTGTAATTGGGTTTAACCTGTTGAACAATGTATAAATAAATAAATAAATAAATAAATAAATAAATAAATTTCTAACCACCTTATAAACGAGAGTCGAGAATTTCTGGGAAAACACAATAATTCATATAAAAACATTGGAGTTTTCTTTGCATTCTGTTATGCCAGAAATTATTGTCTCGTTCAATTTTTTCCACTAAAAAACCCAGAGGGGTACACATCACGAAAAAACAACATTGCCTTTTTGTTATGTGAAGCTGGCCCTGGACATGGTAGAAATAGTTGTGTTTTTGTTTCAAACGTATATTATAATTGTACTCAATTATTACATATTTTATAATTTTTTGCCTTATTGCATCTTGCGATGTTAACTTTGAAGCAGAAACAGGGCATTTAATTTCATTTATACAATCAGTTCCTACCAGGCCATTAGGACTAGCCCCTAAAATAACATAAATCCAGATCGACAAACAAAACCACAATTTTTGACATGCATAATAAAGCATCTATCTTCGTTCGATACAATGCGATTCTTATGTAATGTCTCTCTCTATTCAACATGTAATGAATAAAATAGAAAGTGACATTACATAAGAATCGCATTCTGTGGAACAAAGATAGTCGTCTCAACACGTGTTGTACCTATTGAGAGATAAGAATCCCAATGCTGAATGCATGAAGGTGTTTTGTTTATTACACTCTCAAATAAAAATGACATAAAAATCAAACTAAAGGTCGCCACAGTACTTCATAAAATTATTATTACATTTTATCACCAATTAGTTTTTATTTTAGTTTTTTATAGAATAACGTAATGTTAAAATTTTTATAAATTCAAAGTTATTTATTGATTTTTACGAAATAATACAGGAATTAAACATATTTCTTGTTTCTTATTTATTGTATTATATTTTTCTCTAATGTACTATAATAAATTAGGCACCCGTACTATAACAGCTTCCAATACAGTTGGCAACGTTGGTTGACAGTACCAATTCAGTGTTGCCACTTGTAATATAATTATGGAATTGTAACATAATTTTTCTTTAAAATTAATAAAACTGTAATGTGTAACTTCGCAGGTTTTATTCTTATTGCACGAAATCAAAGAAACCAATTTAACTAACAAATTAAAATTATTTTATTTAATCAGTTCTGACTCTTCTTGGCAATTTATAAAAATCTACATAAATGTTACCGTACTTGGAAAACGTATCTTGCTACAACTACACGGGGTTGCCTAGAATTGTAAATCCGGAAAACATTAAACTACTGGTACAAAATTTCCCAAATTCGAGACATATCTAATAATTTCATGTTTAAAGAATTGGCAAATTTTGGATTTGCTAGTAATTCCCCATTCAAAATGGCGGCTGTAAGAGAACATTTTTAAAGGTCAATTTAATAAAAGCAGATGTTAGAAAAAGACTGTAGAGTGGTACTGTAAATTCGCTATTATTAGCCTCTCAAAGTGCTATTTTATTTTTTATTTGATTTTTTATGCGATGATAAATAAATAAAAATAAGTATGACGTGTTTTTTTTTTCAAAACAACAAAATAAAGAAAATTAACATAATTTTCAATATCGACTGGTGGCAACACTGGTACCAATCATTACAGAATCGTAAACAAAGCCATTATGGATGGAAAATATGTTTCAGGCAAACAAATTGTGACAGTTAATTACCTGGTTTATTTATTTATCTATTCAAAAATAGTATCGAAAGTATAAATAAGAAATTATTAAACACTCACCTCTAATTCAAGTCGACGAAGTCTCATGTTCCATTCGTTGTCTCGTTTTTCCCATTCAAGGTCCAAAAACCACTTTTTCGCGTCACCCGATATATTTAGTTCCGGACATCTTCTGTTACCGGCGACGATCTTTCATTCTGACCTCAATACTCAACGTCTCATTCCGTTTCAATAGCAAGCCTTCAATGCCTCCAGGTTTTTATTAAACTCAATTTTTTTTACTTGGTAACCAAAAAATTACATTATATATCTTGCATATGAATTTTAAAGGGTGAACTGTAGAATAACAACATATATGATACCTATACATACAAGGTGTTAAAGATTAAATAGATAGAACTCTAAAAACTATGATAAAAAATATTCTAAAACCGTCTATTTTTATGTTACAAGATGTTAAACTTAAAAATAAAAGAAAAGATAATTCCTTATTGATTAATGCTTAAATTGGTGGATGATTTTTATAGTGCAAGTGCTTTTGTTAATAAAAAAAAATTAGAAAAATTTTAAAAAACTACAAAAGTCTATCTATATTAAAAAAATACGGTTTTCTCCAAATAAGTTCATTTGAGTTTAATAAAAATCGTAGAACCATCGCCGGCAAGTATTTCTGCAGCCTTGTCCGTTCGGTCCGTGCAGAATTTACACCTTCGAAAAACTAAATCCTGCAGAATCATTTTCCGCCCGTACTTTTTCCACAAAAAATAAATTCGTAAGGTGTAAAGTTCTGAAGATCCAACGTCTTTATTGTCAGATGAAACGATCACATATACACCACATCGTCAATGTCGATACAACAGACAGAAATATGTTTCTGCGCATGTGTTCCATCGGCATAGACGATGTCGACAAACATGAGTTGTTTTCGAAAATAAAAACTAGTTTTAGAACCGGGTAAAATTGATGTATATCTAGCAACTCCAACACACTCCTACCCGTTACATTTTTCGGACTAATATCAATTCGACACTTGGATTTTAAAGCACTGAAAAGAGAAAGAAATAACACAATTAAATATATTTATTAATTAAAATGTAAATAAATAAAAAAAATTTTTAGAAATCGAGTGGTCATAAAAATTTTTAGAAATCGAGTGGTCATACTGTAAGTATATTTATTTTTTTAAACATGAGAATATTTCCCCCTCTAAACGGCATACCATTGATCTAGATTAAAAATATCACTTGTTTCCCCCTTTCTAAAACAACACGCCATTGATCTATATTAAAAATATTTGCATGTAAAAATAATCCAATTATAACTCTAAACGTACTACCAAAATTTAAAATTAGTTCTTCTTTTCTCAAGCAAGATATCGTCAGTGTAAATAGCAAAATGCGTAACTCCACGTTTTCCTGAAATTTAGTACCAAAATGGCAGATTTACCATTTGAGAAACGTTTATTTTATTATTCATGCAAATTATATTAATTTTCTTAAAACAAATTCCGTTTACATACATTCAGGGGTTTTAATTTAAATTAGTTCTTTGGCTTTCTTGTAAAATTTTCCTAAATGGAGTTACGTACTTTGCTAATTACACTGACAATATAATAGGCTCTTATTAAAAAAAAAATAAGTTGATGGTGATCTTGAAGAGAAAGCAGAGACGTTGTGTCATTTAATAAAATAAAATTTAAAATAATAACTAATAGAAAAAATCGAATTATAAAATCATTTTGTTACAAAAAAAAACAAATAAAGGTATCAATTTAAATACTTTCTATTGGAAATATCTCCTAAAACCATAAGTACGCATGTGAGGAACATCCTAATGCTCTGATCATTTATAATAAACGAATATTACAAATATTATTTATTATTTCACTTTCAGTCTGGGTATACTGGCATAGACGACAAAACACTCCCCAAACTGTGGTATTTTTTAAATGATTTATATCAATAGGTTAACAATTGTATTTTTTATTTATTTTTTTTGTACCACTAATATTTTTGTATGTTCTGTAGTTATCAATAATCTTTCAACTTTGTGATTTCTTTCTCCCTTTTTTTTATTACTTACTAGGTACTACTACTACTACTACTACTACTAAAATAATATATTTCGTACTCGATAGTAATGTAAACTAAACCCTTATTATAAAATTGTAAATTCTAAAAACAATAAAGATTGTTATTATTATTATATTATTAATTTCTCCTAGAACAAAAAGAAAATCAAAAATTACTTGGGACATTTATTCCAAAGTGGACACTTTTCTGTTATATTCTCAAATGTCATACGCCATTCCACTTCCCTTCGTCACAAAAAGTGTTTGCTTGTTTCAAAACTTATAATAATCCAAATATAAATTGAATATCAATTTGCTTCAGTGAAATAATGAGAAAAATGTAAATAAAAATCAAACATTTATTTTAATTTCATTAATTAATTGTAAGCTTTTTAATATTTAATTGTAACGCCACTGATAATGTTTAATTTTGTAAAAACTCGTCTTTTTGTTTTCCTACTTAATCGTGTTAAACCAAATTATTATTTCGAATCCACCTTCAGACAATGTAAAACAAAGAGGCGGGGTTTCTATTATTTTAAAATGTTTGTAATGGTCCCCATATTTAATTAAATATTGACTGGTACCAGAAGATGAAACTGTGTTTCCGAAACATATGTAGTGTCTGTACTTAAATTTTATAAAAACAATAAAAACGACCGAATAACCCATTGAACTTTTTATTTATATAAAATTCTACTACGGTCTGGAAATTGTCTTTTTTCAAGTAATAAAAAACATTGTATTTTAAACACAATTTTAGTACTTATAGGTTGAACCGAAAAGTATGAAAATCAACAGGATTCTAAGGTAGAACCAATTGAAGGGGTTAGAAGTAAAAGAGTTCAAGTGACATTTTTTTTTTAAATGAGTTAAGTGCATATTTCGTTATTAAAACTATTATTTTTTTGGTGGTAAAATGATACAAGTAATTTTTGATGTCTCAAAGACATCTGTCAGCTGGTTGAAAAAGCATGTTATTGAAAACGTGAAGTTTGATATAGGTTAAACGGTTTAAGTGCACTTAACTCATTTTAAAAAAAAATCACTTGAACCCTTTTGCTTCTAACCCTTTCAATTATTTCGCTAAGGGCCAATCTTTTTACCTCTGAGTAAAATTCAAAGTAACTACTTGCTAAGCTATAGGGCTATTGTTCGTAAATCTGTCAAGTAAACCTACATGTAACTTTACTCAGAGGTGAAAAAATCGGCTCTTAAATCAAATAGATTCAACTCCTATTTGGATTATTATTATTTTTGAAATAAAAACTTATGAAGAACAACTTTTTTCAAAAAGGTGAAAATAAAAAAGTTTTTCCTCATCTTTTTAAGTCCATTCGAGGACACCCTGTATATGCGCGCGTCGATATTCGTACTCGTTACTCGTTAGCTTTAGAACTCATAACTACTGAGTACTGTAAAATGTAGAGTACTGGAAAAATTTTGAGTACTGAGTCTCATCTAATACCTAAACCTCCCCCCCTCCCTGTGCCACTGGTACCTCTGCATGGTGAAGCAAAATGGATTTTTCTCAGATTGACATTAAATGTCACTTTTAGTGACACTTCTCGATCATAGAAGTAGCACTTTTAGTGCCTAGGCATTAAAAATCATTTTTACTGCCTAGGCTTTAAAAATTTACTTCTATGATCGAGGAGTGTCACTAAAAGTGACATTTGAAATCTTGCTACTCTAATAAATTAACTACAAAGTTACTATAATTATATTTTTATAAGAATTGAAGGTATATATTGATATGGAAACACCCAGCATATGGATTTCCGAAAAATATTCTAAATACTACCAAATCTCAAACTGGGAGGGTTTTAAATCAAGAAAAATTTATTTTGTATAAAAAAAAATAAAAATAATTGAAAATCAGTTAAATTAAAAAAAAAATTCTATTTCTCTGCCCTGGCTGCTCTACTCCTGCTCCTGCTGTTGGTTCTCATTCTAACTCTGGTTTTCCTTTTTATACAGCCGGGACTAATTCCCGGGGCCCGGACTCAAATGGGGGACCAAGAGAGAGGAGGAAAAGTTTGTTGTTTGTGGAACTTTTTTTTTTTTTAGAAAATTCAATTCAATAAGTAGAGAAGGAAAAGTTTTTTGTTTGAAGAGCTTTTTTTTTGTCACGGGGCCCGAACTAGAGAATTGTCCTGGGGCCCTGCCTGTCTCTCGGCGGTCCTGCTAAAGGTAAGCCAAATACATAATAAAAGAATAAAATGTTAACTATAAAAAAAAAATTCTTGTAGAACTATTTGATGTTAAACTCATTGTTTTTTTTTTTTTTAAATACTACTGAAGAAGGCACTGATCAATACTGAAAGCTTTACCCTCACATACAGGAGTTTCATTTCCCACTAGCACCTAAAAACCCAAGAACTACAAGAGAAAAGGAAATTTGTTACTTCTGTCTAGTTAAACTCTATATTATTTTACTTATTTTTAATGCCTTTGATTAGCAGAATTCAACAAACTATCACATTGAGGTCTAATTATAAAATTAATTTAAAAAATGTGTTTGCTTCTCCACTTAGGTATGAATCACCCTGTATATAAACATATTTTCAAGATATAAGGAACATATTGATAATAAAATTTGCCAGCTCATTGACTAACGTGAAGAGGAGCCTTAAGACTAATGAGTCTTGAACTGTATTCTAACTGTAGGTATACTTATTAATATTTTGATTAATAATTTGCAAAATCAGTTGATAATAAAAATAATATGTTTTAATAACATTAATTTCAATGTTATTATAAATGAAACATTATGTAAGGTAAGTTACAATAAGTTATTTTTGTTACAATAATTTTATAAACTTTTATTTTGCTACAAGCTACTGATAAAGTGATATTACCCTCATCATAAATAAATCATGCTAACAAATAATGTCTTTTAACATCTTTTAATAGTTACCAAAATTAGACACTACAATACAAATATGTAAGTCCGGCCCCCAAAACATCTCCCTAACCCTACAGAGTTTTTAGATTTCGGTGAAACTCGACAACGGCTTATTGTCACCTTTACCTTTCTTAACCTCTTTGGTACCTACCTAAATCATTTCTATAATACATTTGCCTACATATTACATACAAAAACCCGTAACAAATCCATAAAAACTTTCATTTTATTATTTAGTTTAATTTTCTTAACTATTCTAGTCTAATAAAATACAAAATAAAAATTATAGAAATAGGTATCTAGGTATTGTTTTTATTAGAGAAACATACCTACCTATAATACAAATGAAAAAAACAAGTTTGAAATAAATTTTACCTTTATACATAATATATTCCTGCTTAGATGAGGGAAACACTTTATTTAATAGTAATAAAACTACTCGAAAAATTAATTTTAATTACACAAAACTTCACGTATTGCGCAATAATTTCTAACCGGTGTTCGTGAAAATGACAGATAGGTACATATGAACTACTGCAACTACATTCGGCATTTCGACCGTAAAATGTGAAAATTATTTGATGAATTGAATTAAATTAAATAAAAAACGTACTTGCTGGCATTTTCGAAATAGACATGTATAAGTAAAAGCATATATTAATTTATAAATATAATTTTAAGTTGTATAGCAAATATATTTTGCAGGAAAGATTCAAACTAGTCCATGCTAAGTACAATCAGGTACCAATCAACCCTACACTTAGCGGTTTTGATTGTTACAAATAAAATAGCTCATACATACCTGGTAAATCTTTTGCTTTATTGATGAAACACATGCTTTTAATAAAAAATATAATTTTTAGTTAATATTTAACGAAGAGTTCACATTTAAAGCCACCTTTAAATTCAAAATTTCTATGACAGCATTCACCAGTGTGAAGATAGCAACCAATTTCAGCATCCAAAATTTCCGGGAACTCACGATTCGGCATTCCAGTGGCGTACAAGCTAAATATAACAAAAATTAACAAAAAAAATTAAATATTCCAAAAGACAACGCTTTAATAAGTTTAATAGACTTATATTTTATAATTTTCATTAGATATTCATAATTTTGAAGTAAGCTGAACATAAAAAAACGGTAATAATAAAACGATTCAGTATTTTCTGAGTTCATTTTTGGAAATGAAATAGCAAAAGAAAAAATGCTCCCAAACCGTCAAAGGGGTTGATTTCTCAACCCTATAATATTAAAAAATTCATAATTCCTAAAATAAATGAAAAGCCAAATCCATATTAAGCAATTAAAAAGTAAATGGCAAGTTCTATATATAGTTAAACAAAAAATTGCTTCCGAACGGTCAAAGGGGTTGATTTCTCAACCCATTATTTATGGAATAAATTAAAATTAACCTAAATTTTAAACAGCCATAAATTTGTTAAAAATGCATGTATTTCACCGCGAGTTTTGGAGTAGGATAACTTTTTTCTTCGTCTCTTAGAAACCAAGCCTTTATTTTGCCATTTGCCAATATTATACAGAGCATTTTACAAAGTGTGCACTCATGTAAAATTGACAAAATTTTAATTTGGGATTTGGGAAGTATGAGCGTGTAAAAATTCCAATTTTTTGGACCGTTGGTTACAGCTTTGCTTTGAGTAGCTCCTGTATCAGTTTTATCTCAGTGCCGTGCGTGATAAATAAAAAATAGGGTTTTTCAAAAATCTTTCTTTAGACAAAAACACTCTAATTTTAGTGCTTTCTTTGCCATATAGACTTTTAATTATCAAGGATGGTAAAGCTATAGTTAATGTAAGTCATTTATACATTAAAAAATCGTAATTCCTAAAATAAATAAAAGGCCAAGTTCATATTAGGCAATTAAGAAGAAAATGGCCAGTATTATATACAGTTAAAAGGAAAATTGCTTCCGAACGATCAAAAGGGTTGATTTCTCAACCCTAATATTTAAAAAAATCATAATTCCTAAAATAAATGAAAAGCCAAATTTATATTTAGCACTTAAAAAGTTAATAGCTAGTACTGTATACAGTTAAAAGGAAACTTGCTTGCGTTAAATTAGACGGAATAGATATAGAATGGAAAAATGAAAAATATTTAGGCCTAACCCTGGACAACAAACTTCTCTGTAACACACATGAGAAGGAAGTAGTAAATAAGGCCACAAAAGCCCTATTGGTATGCAGAAACATTGCAGGTAAACGATGGGGATGCATGATACTATTATGCTGCGGCCACACATAGTCCGATGTTCACGATGTTCGCTATATGTTCGTTACGTCCATTAAAAATATCTCCCATTATGTAAGACGCTACGTTCGCTATGTTATGTTATGTAGCGAATGTAGTGAACATAGCGTAGCGCTAAGTGTGGCCTCAGCATTACTCGCGCATACGATCAGTCCATCTCTGTCGCACGCCTGACGTCACTGTGAGACATTACCCGACACAGCAACAGCCAGTTCTATACGGCGTATAGCGGTTTTGCATGTATTACTGATTATTTAATTTTGTTTCTTTGGTTTGTTGTGTTTTAGAAGTAAATATGCGTAAAGCTTTATTTTATATGTTATATTTGAATACATTGTTTTAAACATTTACTATGGTATACTGTATAGGTTATTCGAACAACCTGTGTTTGCATTACTGGTGCAGAACCTGTCCTACTGTAGCAATGGAGGTGATCTTAAACCTCGCCCCTCTATACATTTGATGATAAAAAATGTGGCAAAAAGGACACGATATAGAATGATCAGGAACGGAGTAATCAGATTAGAGCCTACTTGTTTCAGGACTAAAGATACCTGGTATATGCCTCAGGATAAAATGCTAAAGAAGTACACTTTTGTGAAAAACTTCAAAACCACAGAGCTGGCTGCAAGAAAGAATGAAGCCAAGAATCCATTGCGCTTGCAACTGAAAGACGTGCTATTCAGTGGTAAACGGACGGTTCCAAAACCATAGAAGGAACTGGAATAGGAGTGTATGGGCTGAGAACCAAGCAATTCGAAAGCTTGGGAAAATACCCATATATCGGGCCGAGTACGGAATTCGGCAAGCCTCTTTCGGCCGATACGGTGCCGATTAACTGTGCTTATTGGGTTATTGCCGAGCTAGTAAGATCTATTTACTCCGAATTAAATTTTAGAGCTTTCGGAGTAAATGTAATTTCTGTGACAATTGACAAAGTAGATGTACTTTTCTGAAATGTACAGACGTCGTTCGTTGTCTCTTCTGTTGCAGTTTATTATTTTTTATATGTGTTTGGTTATTTAAAAAAATATTTATAAAAAATGTCAGACAGAAATGAGAACATGGCTTATTTTCTAGCGAAAGCAAAAAGCGAAAAATACCACAGCTAAAAATTAACTTTAACTTTGCAACAAAAACCACGAAACGAGAGATCAAATTTGATTTAAAAGAAAGGTTTTAGGTCCGTATTTATGAAGAAAACTCAGCTGAGTCGGACTTGGGTAAGTCGTCCTTGAACGAAAATCGAAGTAGAGATGGGTAGTAACAAATCCGTAAATGTAAATAACAGTTACAAATTTGCTAATATCCATCTCTAAATTCCAGTCTAACACCAGAACCACCAAGAACTTTAGAGACGTTGTAACCGAACTTCGATTTTAGTTCAAGGACGACTTATCCAAGTCCTACTCAGGTAAGTTCTGTTTATAAATACGGGTCTAAGGGTGAGATTACAGAACGTCTGCAACTTTGCAGATCTGCAAATATGGCGGACTTACATATGCATGTATCAAGTTTTCGTATTCCATAAAAGATGTGCAAATTCGCATTGTTTATTGTGGTTTATTACCCCCAACAACACTAAACCCAAATCCATTACTATGTTTAAAAACTCGATAATCTGACACCATGAACTGTATTCAATCAAAAGAAACAGAAGACTTCATGGTTGTAGGATGTTCTAACCTTCTTAAGGGTGGATTTGGATTTAGTGTTGTTAGGGGTAATAAATATTGCGAATTTGCAGATATTTTTTGGATACTTGCATCTGCAAGTCCGCCATATTTGCAGATCAAGTTGCCGCCATATTTGCAGATCTGCAAAGTTTGCAGACGTTCTGTAATCTCACCCTAAGTTTGTTATTTTAATGAAAACCGGATTCGAGAAACAAACAAATCCATAGCCGTTCTTTTATTCCACATAAACTCGATTTGCTCGATGATCACGTGACTAAAAAATCTACTAGCTCTACTCCGCTTCGGGAGGTACTTTTCAAACGTAGCAATAGAACTTGCCATTTAGTTTTTAACTGCTTAATATGGATTTGGCTCATTATTTATTTTAGGAATTATGAATTTTTTAATATTAATATTGAGAAATCAACCTCTGACTGTTTGGAAGCAAATTTTCTTTTAACTGTATCACTTGTCATTTGCTATTTAAGCTGGATTTATAAACTACGTTCAGTTGGCGCTCAGTTGGCAAGCATAACCACAAATTCCACAAAATAAAATTATATTTTGTTATTTTTGTTTTAATTATATTTGTAGATGGTGTTGGTTATAAAATAATTATAAATCCGTTATAATTTCTTATCCAAAACATACTTACCGTGTCATTCTGCTTTGTTTATGTTGAACTCGAACTGAGCGTGAACTGAACGCGAACTGAACGTAGTTTATAAATCCACCCTTAATTTCCAAAAATGAACTCAGAAAATACTGAATCGTTTTTATTATTTCCGTTTTTTTTATGTTCAGCTCACTTCAAAATTATGAATATCTAATGAAAATTATAAAACATAAGTTTATTAAACTTATTAAAGCGTTGTCTTTTGGGATATTTAATTTTTTTTAATTTTTATTATATTTAGCTTGTACACCACTGACCTGCCCCAATCGTGTGTTTCCGGAAATTTTGTATGCAGAAATTGGTTGCTATCTTCACACCGGTGAATGCTGTCATAGACATTTTGAATTTAAAGGTGGCGTCTGTGCGTCTTTAAACGTGAATATTAACTAAAAATTATATTTTTTATTAAAATCGTGTGTTTCATCAATAAATCAAAAGTTACCAGGTATGTATGAGCTATTTTATTTGTAATTTTCACAACCGCTAAGTTAAGTTTGATTGTTACCTGATTGTACCTACTCAGCCTGGGTTGCTTTGATGTTTCCTGCAAAATATATTTGACATACAACTGAAAATTATATTTCTAAATGAATATATTCTTTTATTAATACATTTATATTTCAAAAATGACAGTAATTTAATTCATCAAAGAAGTAATTTTCACATTTTACAGTCGAACGTAGTAGTCCATATACCTATCAAATAATTTTCGCATTTTATGGTCGAATGTAGTTGCAGTAGTTCATATGTACCCACCTATCTGTCATTTCATATTTCACGAATACCGCCAATACCGGTTAGAAATTATTGCGCGATAACTCAGGTTTTGTGTAATTAAAATTAATTTTTCGAGTAGTTTTATCACTATTAAATGAAGTGTTTCCCTCATCTAAGCAGGAATATATTATGTATAAAGGTAAAATTTATTTCAAACTTCTTTTTTTCATTTGTATTATAGGTAGGTATGTTTCTCTAATAAAAACAATACCTAGATACCTATATCTATAATTTTTATTTTGTATTTTATTAGACTAGAATAGTTAAGAAAATTAAACTAAATAATAAAATGAAAGTTTTTATGGATTTTTGTATGTAGTATTTAGGTAAATGTATTATAGAAATGATGTAGATAGGTACCAAAGAGGTTAAGAAAGACTTAAATATTTGTATTGTAGTGCCTAATTTTGGTAACTGTTAAAAGATGAATAATTATGAGACATTTGTTAGCACGAGTCATTTATGATAAGGACAATATTACTTTATCAGAGGTATACCTACTACCTACCTACATTTAGAATACAGTTTAAGACTCATTATAGTCTTAAGACTCCTCTTCACGTTAGTCAATGCGCTGGCAAATTTTATTATCAATATAATAATGACTAGCACAGATAACTTTATGTTCCTTACTTTGAAAATATGTTTATATACAGGGTGATTCATACCTAAGTGGAGAAGCAAACACATATTTTTTTAAATTAATTTTATAATTAGACCTCAAATGTGATAGTTGGTTGAACTCTGCCCATCAAAGGCATTAAAAATAAGTAAAATATTAATATAAAGTTTAAAAATAGTTATTTGTTTAACTAGGCACAGAAGTAACAAATTTCCTGCTGCAACTAGCATTAAATGACACTAGCCAAGGCAGTTAATCTGTTTCTATTCCATGTGAAACATATAATTGAGGGCCTTAGAATAAAAGGTGTATAAGTGCATTTTAAATTATTTTGAGATATTTGCATTTAAAGTTAAACAACATTTGAAAGTTTCTAGAAAGTGCTGGGATGTTTATTTAAGTTCTTCACATAGTATTTCTACTCACCAAAAGATGGCAGTCTAAGCTCAATACAGGGTGTCTGTAAAAGGTCTTTACAAAAACATACCACATATTCCTTAGACCAAAATAAGTCGATTTAAGTAAAATTACCTTAGTACAAAGTTGCTTCCTTTGGGCTCCAGAGGGCCTTGAAATTACAATTTTTAAATCGTTTTTCCCATATAAATTTAAAACGGCATATGCGATTTTGTTGAAATTTGGTATATTGGTAGAGTTTTATGTGGCAAAAAAAATGGTATTAAAATTTTGTCCGATAATAATACATAGGCGTAGAACTTGATTTTTTAAATAATTGCACCTTTAAAAATTCTACGCCAATGGAAGAAAAGGAGTTTGAATATGAAATTTAGATTGCGCAACTCATTTACTTTAGAAAAGGTACTCTTGATAAGACTCGATTACTCTTATGGTTTTAACGAAATTTGCATTTTAGTAATTATTAAAATACAAACTTTGTCAAAACCATGAGAGTAAATCGAGTGTTATCAAGGGTACTTTTTTGCCAGCGGCTCGAGTTCCCGTCAGCATAAAACCTTTTACCTGCGTTTCAACTTTTGTCTCTTAATACTGCACACGAGTTCCCGGCAGGGTTCAAATTTATTCTTAATCCTTAAGACCACAGTACCACCCCCAATATTCGTAACATGAACTAATTTTGATAGATGTCATTTATGTGTCATAAATTAAGAATCCTTTTGTTCAGCAGATGGAGCAATATTCCATATTTAATAGTTCTTTTGTTCAACAGATGGCGTAATAATTTTATTAGTTCTAAACGGTAACTGTTATAAAATACCTAACAAATTCATCACCCCTAGCTACTACGCGATAATAACTAAACGAGTTCTTGACCTTGACAAATATTTTCGATGAAACAGGTATAGAAATAAAACTTTTGCATTAGATTCGGCACGTCGGTATATTTATTTAGTAGCAGCGTTGGGTTTATTAGTACAATTGTACTAGATTCAGTACATTTCAACCATTCATAAATGCTAGTACCACAAAAGACAAAAGTATCTAAATCTAGTACATTTTAAATATTTCGCTGGATCGTCTAGAATAATGTATTCTATGATTTCCAATTTCTATGCTAGACAGTAGATACTTCTGATACTCCCAATGCGATACTTTATACCAGGGAGGCTATTTTCAAACTCGAGAAAAGTCATTCCTCTCAAGAGAAATGTCATAATATGTCAACGTAAAACAGTATTTTTAGGGCCCTTGGGGCCAGTGTGAACTCACAGATTGTTTCTCTTGGTTTATTTAGAGGGAATACAAATTCTCGTATGAATTTTAATCCTCGAGGCCTTTAAAACAGCGTTTCCACATTGACGTACGACATTTCTGATGAGAATCTTGAGAGAAATGAGTGCTCCCATACTTTGAAAATAATGGGTAAGAGATAAGGGAGTATGAGTCTTCATATAAGGGACATAAATATAAGATACGCTCCTAAGCATATGCTTAACAACCACCAGCTCGAACGCAGTTAACATCTGGCCCACTGTGTCGCTATCATCGATATCAAACAAATAACCCAGCGGGAAATTTAAAAACCTGATAAATATCGACTACACTTTCATGTTCTAGTAAATAAATTTAAACATTGTTAATTACGGTAAATTATTTATTAAAAAGAATACTACACTTGCAGTCTATTATAGATTAATTATTGTAAATCTATTGACATAACAAATATTTTTTAATTTTTACCCTTATTTTATTTGTTTTTCTATAAAAAATAAGTGTTTGTTTTTATTTTTAAATTTTATTATTTAACCATATAAAAATATATTTTTGTTTTACGTATTTTAATTTATATTTTTTTGTTTAAAATAAAGTTTATTTTGGTTTCTTTTTAAATTTTTTATTTACCAACGTAAAAATATATTTTTGTTATACCCATTTTATTTATTTTTTGGTTTAAAATGAGTTTGTGTTCTCATTTGAAATTTATCGCCAAATCTAGTACGTTCTGGTACAATCACGATCTGAATTTCAGTACAAGCTGTTGCTACTAAAAACCCAACGCTGTTTAGTAGTTCATTCTTGTGTCCAATCAACAAAGGACAACGGTCTTCGTATCATTACGTAGGGACCACTTATACTATACATAGTGTTTCGTTAAGAATGGGATATAGAACAACTGACGATTCTCTGATTAAAAATAAGACAACTAAACAAATCATGCTTAGATAAAATGTTTCTTGGTACCGAGTTAAGGTGTTAAAATCCAAAAAATATTTATTGCTTTATTTTTTTTATTACTCACAACAATTTTACTAAATTTGGCAAACGTTTTTGGTGTCAAATTATCCACCTATCAGCAAAAAAATAAGTTACCTTAATTAACTTTTCCAGTGGCGTACAGCATTCGTACGTAATACCGCATACCTCTTAAATTTTACGTCACTATCCAAAATGTTATTTGGACATAAAATTTTAAATTTTTTGATGTTTTTAAAATAAATAATGTACTCTTAGAAATTAAATAAAAAAAAAATCGAAATTTAAAAACTACAGAATTTTCTAATATGTGCGAATATCTCAAAAACTAACTCAACTTTATTTAAAAAACATCAAAAGTGGACGTGGACTAAAATTTAGAAGGAAAAAGATGTTACTGGCCCATGACGTACGCCACTGGCAAAGCTTATTTAACTTATTTTTTGCTGATAGATGTATTTTATTACACCAATAACGTTTGCCGAATTTAGTAAAATTAAACTGAGTAATAAAAAAATTGTAGCTATTTATAATTTTTGATTTTCAACTTTAAAACTCTGTTTTTCGGAAACAAGTAATGTTTTACCTACGGATGTTTCGTTTAATCGGCTTATTTCTAATCAATTAATCTTCAGTTGCTCCCATTCTTAATGGAATACCATGTATATACCGAAAGGTCTTACAGCCAAAGAACCAAATAAAAAAAGAAAAATGTACCTTATTTACCAACAATACTTTATTTAGATCTGCATCAGTAAAAAATATTTTCAAAAAATTTAATCTCATTTATATGTAAGTTGGCGTCATCGGCATACGGAAAACCTTTTTAAGAATTAAAAAAAAAAAACTTATTTTTCATAAACAATTGCATGGTCTATTAATTTTAGAAAAAAAGTTACTTTACATAAAAAGTTATGCATGGTCTAAAACCTAAATTTCAATTATCTGATATCAAATTTTATCAGTCGTATACAGGGTTTGTCGAAAATAAAGGTATTTTATCTTGAGAGCAAAATTATATTTTTTGACAAACCTTGTAAAACCGACTGATAAAATTTGCTATCTGGTGGTTGCATTTTCTGTTAGACCATGCATAAATTTTTATGAAGAATAACTTTTTTTCGTAAAATAAATAATAAAAAAGTTTTCCATTTGTTATCAACTTACATAGACCTACTGTGTGTATGCAACTTATGACATATTGCTGAGATAATGTTTTTGTAAGAAAAAAGAAATTAATCATAAAATTTTACTTCATTTGTAGAGTCGTAATTTATGTTTTCATATTTCTACTTTTTTTGTCAATTTAGAATTCCAGTACTATTTTCAATTAAAAATAAAAATTACGTATTTTAGATTAATCAATAAGAAAAATAAGCATTTTTGAAATATTAATAACTAAATACAAATTAAACAACAAATTAATAAAAAAGCATTTAAAACACGTTGACTGCCGAAGCAAATTTTGTGGTTGGGTCTTAGTAAACTACAATATCTAATAGACGCATGAATAAAATATATAAACGCGGCGCGAGATTAAATTATTACAAACATAGGTCGCGTGCATATATTGTGAATAATATATTCAGGTTGTCCCATTAGTGCATAATTGTTCAATATTTTAATTTGTGTTGTAAACACGTATACAATTTCTAAATAAAAGTTATATGCATTTTAAAAATAGGTATTTTAAAGATATTTTTAGACATACCGGGTTTTGCGTTTTTGTCTGACAAATAAAACGGTATATTTTTTAAAAAGAAATCCCTGTATTTTACTTCAGTTTTTGAATGCTTTGGTAATGCTGTATTTAACCCTAGAATTTTATTAACAAATATTGCAGGGTTGCCAATAAATTAATTTTTTTTATGAAATTAGAGAATGATTCAGACCCCAAATTAAATTATCATTATTTAGGTAGGTTTAAAATAATTTCAATTTTTTTTTAAATGTAGTAATAAGATAGTAAGCTAACGAATAGTGGTAATAGAACTGGATTATTTTGTACAGTGTGTTTTGAAAAACAAATCTTAAATATGGCTAATTCCAAGTTAAATTTATTTAATTTTTTTCAAATGCCACACCCTGTATATTATTTAAGCATTCAATTCCTTATAAATTAACATATCCAACGATATCAATAACACATATACAGGGTGTCCCATGAGTGCGTAATTGGTCGATAGCAGTTTTATAATAGGAAATACGAAAAAATTAATATAAAAGTTGTATGACCATAATTAACAGTTATTTATAAATATACAGGATAATCCATAAACGATTGTCTGACCAAACCTATACATTTTTAAAGTAAAACTTGACTGTTTTCACATCGTTTCAATAATTTCAATTTCATTCATTTGCTATGTTGTATATAGGATGTGTGAAAATTGTCACGATTTTCTTAATTTTCTAAATGGAACACCTTGTATGTTATGCCACCAATTAATATAATATTCCATTGAAAAAAATTTAAGCATATGTAACCTCGCGTGTTGACACACTCTATATAGAACATAGCAAATTAATAAAGTCAATTAAAATTATTTGACGACGTGAAAACAATCAAATATGTATAACTACCTGCAGGGTGTTTTGATTTAAAAATGTATAGGTTTGGTCAACATCTCGTTTATGGACCACCCTGTATATATAGAAATAATTTTTAATATGGTCATATAACTTTTATATTATTTTTTTTTCTTATTTCTAATAATAAAACAGCTATCGATCAATTACGCACTGATGAGACACTCTGTATATATGTTATTCTCTAACATGTTGGTATCGTTGGATATGCAAATTTATAAGGAATTGTATGCTAAAATATTATATCAAATGCTGCCTTTGAAAAATTGAGTAATTTGACTTAAAAGTAACCATTTTAAGACATGTTTCAAAACACTCGCTATAAAAGAATCCAGCACTATCACTACTATTCGTTATCTTAATGTGCTATAAGTCAGTATATTAAACAATTTTGAATTATGATAATTTAATTTAGGGTCTGCATTATTTTCTAATTTTATAAAAATTTAATTGCTTGGCAGACCTGTAATATTTTTTTAAATTATTCTAAGGTTGAATACAGTATTACCGAACCATTATAAAATTGAAATAAAATACATGTTCTATTTTAAAAATATACCAAGCAAAAATGTAGCACCCTGTATATATCTAAAAATATTTTTAAAATATGTATTTTTTAAATCCATATAACTTTTTTTTTAAACATGTTTGCGTGTCTTTAACATAAATTAAAATATTGAACAATTACGCACTAATAGGACATACACATGGGTACATACACATAGCAGTCAACGTGTTAACTCAGAAATAAGATTCCTTATAAAGATAAAATAACATTCAGGAGAAAAAAGCAAAGACCGCCAATATTACGTGCGTATCATACAATGATGCCAGGTCATTCGGATTTAATTTACATCGGAATGCAATAAAGTTCCTTCCCTTTCCTGCATTTCACTATTGTATATTTCACCCACTTTAAAATCAAATTCGTCCTAGAAAGAATTGTGAAATTATCGTATAAATCGATAATCTGGCAACGTGGTCAACACTTGTTCATACACAGGCAAAATCAATCGATAATTTGGAACCAAACGAGACAAATATATATGAAAAGCACGAAACAATAAAAGACGGCATACACCTGTATCACTGTTTCAAAAATTGGTACCTCTAAACAATCATTTACCTATTAAAACCATCTCTAAAGTAGAATAGCTATACTGTTTTTTACGGTGACATCTTCTTAAAAATAGATGAACTACATGAACTGTACACAATTACAGGAATTCATAGAAAATCTCTAATTTGACAAATAAATTTATCAAATATTTGTTAATCGTATTTCAAGTTAGATTTGAAAAATACGCAATAAAATTTAGAAATATTTTGGCGGGATACTTGGAAAAATATGTAGAATGAAATCTCCTACTTTTTAGCCTCTGGTTTTAAAATCACTTTTTATGATTTTTTTTTAAATTCAGTGTATAAACAGGACAAATAAAAAATAGGAGATTTCATTCTCCAAACCTTATACTTTAAGCTGGTAGAAGATTTATTTTAATTCATTTAGCGGGATTTAAATGCAATCGGAAATGGTGAACCCTTGCTTCTTATATGAGAAATACAGTGATACTGCGGCCTTAACTCGAATTCCGGTTAGCGGTTAGTAATAATTAAAACTACATAATTTTTGAAGTTGCATCATATTTATTTAATTAAATGTACACTAAATTTATATGCTACACATTTTAAAAAATCATAGCGGCTAATCTCTTTACACTGATACTGTGAAATTTTGGCACTAATGAAATTTTGGCTTTTTAAAACGTGTGTTCTTTTATTAAACGTTTTTCTTTTTTATCGTTACTATTTATTTTAATATAAGTATCTGTTTGGATTCTTTTCAACGCCTCAAGAAACACGTGTATATTTGGATGATAAGCCACACAATAATGTTTAAATTTCGAATGAAAACTTTCACAACAGTTCGTGGTTCTAGTAATGTCTGCAGAACATTCTGCCCAAATATTAGGGGGAAAACTTGAATCTTGACTTATATAATTTTCGATTAAATAGTCCGCGAATTGAACCACTTTTTCATTTTGAGGCATATCTTCTGCAAAATCAAAAGCAAATGCATCTCCCACTTCATCTGGATGTAAAAATGTAAGTCCAAATATATGGTGTAACCATTTTCCTGTTTCACAGATAGGATTTCGATATTCTTTTGATAGGCCAAGTTGAAGTATTTTTCTATACCTATAAGAAAAAATATTTTGTTAGTACACATGGTACTTTTCCTCAAAGACCTTTCTATTTTTTATATAATTTATTTAGTTTGACTAATTAAAACCTCTATTAACTTTCTCCAATGAGTATTGTAGAGGCCTCGTATTGTATTATTATGAAGAAAAAACTATTTCTACTATTATACTCTACCCATTTACCGTACACCAATGGATTTTGTGTGACAAAATACACTCTTTATTTTATTTATATCCAAAATTTTATTTAAATCTGTTTATTTACTTGAAGATTAATTTTATGATTTACATAAAAAATATTTCTTAGTAAGCAGGTACATCTTAAAAATATCCTACAAGATCATCGCAAATTGATGGCTCATCCAATGTATTAAGTTTTAATTAGGTTTACAAACAAACGAATCAAATAAAAAAAAATAAAAAAATTACAACTACTAAACGCGCTACGCTCTACACCAACAAGGCATGTTAAATATGATGGTAAAAAACAGAGTCATTTATTTTTAATATTTCAATATTTCAATTTTGTTTTAAAATACCGATTAGCTTTATTATAACAACCTTTCTAATGAAAATAGGCGTGTGCAAAGAGTAACTTTCCGCCTATGTGCGGAAAATAATGTCAAACTGACAATTCACGGAAAACGTCAACTTTCGAGTTAGAATTGAATGTGGAAAAGTCTACTTTAGATAGTAATCGTAAAAAAAAATATTATTTATAAACATCAGATATAGAAATTTTTCATTCGTATACTATAGTTAGTCCAAAAATATGAATATTGAGCAAGAGTACAGTATCTTTGTTTTTGAAAATATCAAAGTTGATAATAATTATTATAACATATACGTAAAATTGTTTATATATAAATTCAGTTTTATTTTATTTGATTTTTTAAATGTTTACTTTAACTTTAAATTTAATTCTAAACAATTTTTTTTACAACTTCAAAAATCAAGATACCTAATGTACCGTCAGAGATAACCAGGAGATGTAACTACTAACAAATATCGTGCGGCCGTGAATAAGACATATTCTAAGGGACACAGTAGGACATAATATCCGCTGTTGTCATTGTTAGTAAAGTGTATGTATTAAAATATTCGCTCAAGAAAACGATTCACCTCCCACTCTTTTGTCACAAGGCTGAATTTTTCACAGATGAAAGGTCATGATAAGGTAACCCTTATTCCGGAGTTAATACAAAATTAGAGTGTGCAGAAGGGCATTATCATCAAAAATTCAGATATTGATACCACCGAATAGAGAAAAAAATACTCATTTTTTGATCAAATGCACAATAAAATCTTTGTAGGGAGTTGTTCATACTTATTTTAAAAAAATCATTTGCATTAGCACTTACGGCTGAAAAAAAATATAAACGTAAATATCTTGGTTTTAGCCCTTCAAAAATTTAGTTAAAAAGTCGTCTTTTTTAAATATACCACTCATTTAACAAAAAACGAAGGCCTAAATGAAAAAAAAACATTCCTTATAAAATTTTTGGTCATGTGTTGACAAAGTAACAGAGTAAACACCATATTTTTTGCTTTTGAATTAACAAAGATATAACAATAAACGATGTGAGATGTCATAGGTTTATGCTGTTATTAATTCTCACCGCCAAATTTATCAACTCTCAGTGTATCTTTCTCTTCACCTTCAAACGTAGCATAGCTCTGTTTCTCTCTACGTGCCGGCTGATGTATCACATTATTGATATGGTAGGATTTTTCATTTTTTTTATTATAAAACTTCTCGTTATGTTCCATTGGGCAATGTGTCATATTGTTATCTGTTTTTACTAAAGAATTAATAAGTGTATGTGTTATATATTAAATTACCTAATAAATTGGGAAAAAATTTAGACATTTTTGCATCTTTATTATATCTACATTCATCCTGTTGCAGCTGAATATATTTGGGTAAGTCATAAGTTTTCGTTTAAAATTTTAATTACGGATTTGTTGCTACAAGTAGCAAAGACAAAAATTATATCAAAATAGGAAAGCTCAAAAGTTGCATATCATTTAAAGAATATGCTCATATATTTGTAAACATTATTTTTAGAAATAAATTTAATGCTCAAATGATAGATGTGGTATTTGATCATTATAAAGGACATTCTATCAAAAATACAACACGTCAAAAGAGAGGATTTCAGAAATCAATTGATATAGAAATTGACCGACCCAATATTCTACTTCCGCAACAATAGAACTTGTTTATTCATTCGATATTTAACAAAAGACGTTTAACACATTTTCTGCCAGAGCAACTTCTTCAAAACTCGCAATAATCAATAAATATGGAAAGATTTTAAACCATCAAAAGACGATTTTTTAAATTCAAATCACGAAGACGCTAATAATCGTATCTTATTGCACATATTGTCAGCCAAAAATTCGGGGCATTCACGCTGCATTATTTATTGCAACGATACAGATGTCTTATTAATTTATTTTAAGAAGTTTTTTACTAAAGATATATGGTTCAGAACAGGGCGAGGAGACTCAAGACGATTTCTAGCAGTACATTATTTAAATTTGGATGAAAACCTTCTAAAAAATGTGCCTGCTTTTCATTCTCTGACCGGTTGTAATTGTCCAGCATTGGGAAAAGAACCTGTTGGAAAACTTACCTTTAACACCATTACTTTTTGGATGGATTTGGCATTGATCAGTACTCTGAAAACATATTCTCTAATCTTGAAAGAATTTTCATAAAAATTTATTCAAAACTGCCAATGTTACTTCCATTAACATTTTGGGGGGATTATTGGCCTCTTCAAAAACCATCGCTAAATTGCCACCGACTGAAGACGCCCTAAGACTACATTGTTTAAGATGTTTTTACCAGCTAAATATTTGGCTAACCTCTTTAAACCCAGATGCAGCTTCCTAATGTTAAAGAGTATGGATGGAAAGTAGATCAAGATGGAAGTCTGATACCCACTTTTAAGACTCTGTCCGACCTGCCACCAGACATAACAGAACTTACATAATGCAAATGCAAAAAAGATACTATACAATATTCTAACAATAATATTCTGTTTTAGACTGTGGAAGCAAAATTTGCAAATGCAGAAAAAAAATATTTGCTGTATCGGTTCCTGCACTTGTATGGCACAGCCGCTAATGTTTTGGAAAATGTTGATTCGTGTGGTGAATCTGATTCTGATTAGTTTGAAAGTCGTGTAATTATAAATTTTAATATTATTAATTTATGCTTTATATACTTCCTTCCAATTATTATTATAATTTATTTATATTGGGGATTTATTTTATTTTGCAAAGCAATAGCCTTACTGTTTATAATTGATACTTCAATAAATACCTTTAATAGTTTATATTTTCTTATTTTTAATTTTCCACCAAAAATAAAAAAAAATCTTGAAGTAATTAATACACCCTATTATTCATAGTGGAAAAATCAATAATCCCTGTATAAAATAATGTTAGAGATTCAAACTGATTGCATACATTTCAATACTGAGATAGATGCATAAAGAGTCGAGAGGCTCTGCCTTTAATGTTTGCTTTCTAGTAAAACCATGACATCACTAATTGTTTATTGCTATATTTTTGTTAATTTAAAAGCAAAAAATATGACGAAAGTACTTTTACCTTGTCAATATATAGGCGAAACTTTTATAAAGAATAGTTGTTTTTCATTTATGCCTTCGTTTTTCGTCAAATGAGAAGTATATTTCTAAAAGAACATTTTTTATACAAATTTGTAGACGGTTGAAACCGAGATATTGACGTTTAAATTTTTTTTTCGACCATAAGGGCTAATGTAAATGATTTTAAATAATTATAAAAAAAAATACTTTCTACAAAGACCTAATTGAGCATTAGAACAAAAAATAGCCATTTTTTACCAAATTAGATGTAATTTCATTAAATTAGATGTAATAATTTTCAACAAATTCCAAAACCTAGAGATGTTAAATTGGAAGTGGCAACAGGGCTTACACCGGCATGGAAATTTACGTTATGTAGTATAAGCTCGGGCAGTTATTCATTGATAAAACTACGTAAAATCCTTCACTCTATCCCTTCTCTTACTTCTCACCTTTCGTCGCCTCGCCCCGCGTCTAGAAATAGAATATATACAGTACTAACTATTGTTGGCACCATGAATATTATATTTTATGAATGACTGCTTATATCTCTGTTATCTCTGCATACCGTATATACGACTGAAAAAATGTTAATATTTGATGGTTGTATTTTAGATTTTAGAACATGCAGAGATATTCATAAAGAATAATTTTTTTATGAAATGTAAGATAAACTTTTTTCCCATTTGTATAAAACTTTTTGGGACACATTGTATACCTATGTATAATTGAGGCCTCGTATAATTGTGGAAAAGTAAAAATGGATATTTAAAAAACAATTATTACACTAGAGATTGAAATAAATGTGTTCTTACCAAGCTTGTGCTAAATGGAATCTACATCCCATAATTTTGGTGTGTGGAAAAATGGTTGTAACAGCAGAATGTATTCCTTTTTCGAAATCAACGACTATGGTGTCGGGGCGCCAAACGAATCCAAATTCGCTACATTGATCAATTAAAATTTGAAGCAATTTCACATAAGTTGATCTCATTTTGTTCTTTAATAAACAATATACAACTGGAACATATGTATCATTTACATATACATGCAAACAAAATAATTGAAAAAAATATTTTGGACAATTATCGAAAGGTCCATCCATATAAAATTTTGTTTGAGCAGACATAAATTCTATGTTGCTCTTACAAGAAAAAACAATTATTTCTTCGGTGGGATCGTTGACCAATAAAAATGGTTCGTTCCTAATTGTTTTTATATCTAATAAATTCAAAGTAATTTGAATGTCTGCAGAAGATTTTGGCAATTTGGGGAATAATTTACGTTTTTCTCTTCCAAAGTTATTTCGAATGTATTTCATGTCTTTACTTGTAAGAGTATCCAAACACTGTTTTTGAGAGTTTATTTCCCTGTGGATAATTTTGGCAGGTCTGTCGCACATCCAGTCTTCGGCTTTTCGCTTTACTTGGTTACTCACTTTTTGTCTGTTTAATACACCTTGATCTAACATTTCATGCTCATGGTCACCACTTCTCTTTGAAAAAATTAAATTTTTTTCATCTCCTAGTGTGTATAATTTTGCACGACAAGTTTTCGTGACACAACACCAACAGGTTTCATCTGTACTTTTTAAAATACGATATTTGTAAAACTTATAATTTTCTAACAAAATTAAAGGTTTTCCTTTTTCACTTGTTATAACATGAAGATCCATATTAATAAAAATCACAAAGAGACACTAAAGTAATAATGAATAATATTGCGAAAAATCCTAAATATATACCTATTGAGGCCTCATCTTAATAATAGTTTTAAATGTTATTTATCAAGCTATTAAATAAATAAATAAATAAAAGTAAATAAATATATTAATCCTTTTAATTGCTGACCGCATCAGGCACCTGAGGTAAGTACCTACCTACCTAATTAAATTCGTCCCTTACGGGAACTCAAGTAGTGGATTATCTCAAGCTTCAACTGCTTGTCGGGAATTCTATTATGCTGACGGGAACTCGAGCCGCTGGCAAAAAAAGTACCCTTGATAACACTTGATTTACTCTCATGGTTTTGACAAAGTTTGTATTTTAATAATTATTGTTTATGTTCTAAAATTACTAAAATGCAAATTTCGTCAAAACCATGAGAGTAATCGAGTCTTATCAAGAGTACCTTTTTTAAAGTAAATGAGTTGCGCAATCGAAATTTCATACTCAAACTCCTTTTCTTCCATTGGCGTAGAATTTTTAAAGGTTCAATTATTTAAAAAATCAAGTTCTACGCCTATGTATTATTATCGGACAAAATTTTAATACCATTTTTTTGCCACATAGAACTCTACCAATATACCAAATTTCAGCAAAATCGCATATGCCGTTTTAAATTTATATGGGAAAAACGATTTAAAAATTGTAACTTAAAGGCCCTCTGGAGCCCAAATGAAGTAACTTCGTACTAAGGTAATTTTACTTAAATCGACATAAGGGGTTATGATTGACAATCTGTGTTATTTTCAACAGGTCTGTTATTTTATAAACACACAGAAATTACAACCTGTTCACAAATAATAAAAATAACATTGCTTGTCCATCATAACCCCCTTATTTTGGTCTAAGGAATATGTGGTATGTTTTTGTAAAGACCTTTTACAGACACCCTGTATAAGTACTAAAATTCATTGTTTTTTTGTTACTTGAAAAAGGATACTTTCCAGACCGTAGTAGAATTTTATATAAATAAAAAGTTCAATGGTTTGTTCGGTCGTTTTTATTGTTTTTATAAAATTTAAGTACAGGCACTACATATGTTTTGGAAACACAGTTTCATCTTCTGGTGCCAGTTAATATTTAATCAAATAGGGAGGACAATTATAAATAGGGTTGCCACCTGTCCTTTTTTGAACAGAACAGCAAAATGTCCTTTTTAAACCTTAAAATGTTCTTTTTACGGCAAATGTCTTCTTTTACGACATTACGACAAATGTCTTTTTCGACGGACAACATATATTTTTGAAAGGGACATGGTTTGTAGAAAAATACAAGCTGAGGGCTTTTTTATAGAAGCTTAACAAGACGAGGAGGATTTTTTGTTTTATTCGATGTTAACTAGCTTGCTTTTTATATATCTGAGCCCTTGTCAGCATCGTAGTCCTTTTTTCACTTTTTAGAAAGTAGCAACCCTAATTACAAACATTTTAAAATATCAGAAACCCCGCCATTTTATTTTACATAGTGTGAAGGTGTATTCGGAATAAAAATTTGGTTTAACACGATAAGTGCTGCGTTTGAGAATCCACATCGGATGCATCTGAGATGTAGTAAATCTTTGATCACGTGATTCAGTATACGTAAATGTAATGGGACAGAAGACGAGTTTTTATAAAATTAAACATTATCAGTGGCGTTACAATTAAAGATTAAGAAGCTTACAATTAGTTAATAAAATTAAAATAAACGTTTGATTTTTATTTACATTTTTCTCATTATTTCACTAAAGCAAAGTGATAGTCAATTTATATTAAACTGTACCTCGGAACCAGACTTTGTTAAGTCCAAATTGTCCAAATTTTAGGTAAATATGATATGTGACAAAATTTTGCGGCGCGTCGTTTGGTACTTTCCATTTTGGCGTATCTTTTAAAATAACAAAAAAAGTCCACAGTCTAAAATGAATATATTAAAAATGTTCTCATGAAAAACTGAGTTTTTGGACTTACCATACTCTGGCACTGGGGTACAAATTTGGATTTTTAATAGTTTTGAAACGAGCAAACACTTTTTGTGACGAAAGGAAGGGGAATGACGTATGACATTTGAGAATATAACAGAAAAGTGGCCACTTTGGAATAAAAGTCTACTTGTCTCAAGCAATTTTTGATTTTTTTTTCAGGAGATATTACCAATGGAAAGTTTTTAAATTGATACCGTTGTTTGTTTGTTTTTTTTTTGTAACAAAATGATTTTATGTACACGGTGTATCTAAATTCATGCGACAAAATTCAGGAGATGATTGCTCGTATGAAATTAAGATGGGTCTTTCTTATATAACAAAATTTCCGTAGCCCATCCTTTATCCGAAATATCACCCTTAAAAAGTGGTGACTAAAATTGAGTTTTTATTTTTTTTTTAAATTTCAGTAAAGCTAGAAACTTGAAATGTAATTTTTGTACACTCGCAGAGGACTATAGTCTATTTTTATGTATTAGAGAGTATTAAAATAATAAAGCGTTCGTAATCCATAGGCGTATCACTTCTTCTGAAGGTAAAAAAGTGCAATTTTTTCTAAAATGTTTTATTTTTCCACAAGGTATGTTAAGAACATTGTGTCAAACGGGTTATGTAGGTATAAGGGTTTAAACTTTGACTTTTAAGCAACGTTACGTTCATAAATAATAATTTTAATATAAAAACTACTTCTTACCTACAAATCCAAATCAGAATCGAAATCAGAAGATGAACTGTCGCAACCAATATTTACAATGAGTGGCTCGATCATTTCATCAGTAATATTATCCAACTTCCACATTTTCTCTTCTTCTTTAATCGTATGATTTACTGCCTTTTCCCAGTTTTCAGGCGTCACATTATTTACAGCCTCCAAAAACAACTGTTTAACATCAGTCATTTTAAAAGAATTATTTTTTCTTGAAACTTCTTCCTTTATCTGTGCCCATATCAGTTCAATCGGGTTTACTTTGCAATGATATGGTGGTGATCTAACCACCGTCATCCCACGATTTTTTGCAATTTCATCAATTTCATATTTCTTGAATTTCTTTTTATGAAGGGAACACAAATGATAGAGTTCTTTTCGCACAGAACCGGGATGGAACTAATATTCTTTGAATTTAGCCAATTCTGTAAATCTTTTTTTAACCACTTGGTTGTGGGCATTTTTTCTATAAGTCTCGAGTGATAACTTGCATTATCCATTACTATTATACAGTTCTGAGGAAGAAGATCTATAATTTGTTCGAACCACTCTTTAAAGACATCAGCATTCATGTCCTCATGGTAGTCACCGGTACGAGTAGATTCAAAAGTCAATAAACCACCTTTAACAAAACCGTTTGAAATACCGATGTGTACTATTATTAGTCTGCGCCCCTTTCCTGATGGTGGATTTAAACCAGTAGATAAATTATTTAAAAAAGTCTGTCTTCGACTTGTAACAGTTTCATCTTGCCAAAATTTATTTGGTTTATGTCCCTCCTTGATCCATGTTTCATCTAAATAAAATATATTTCTGCTTTGGTTTCTCATTTCTTTTATAGTCCTTAGGTAATTTCTTCTCCATACTACAATATCGCTTCTTTCTATTAAAATAGACTTTCTGGAATGCTTTTTCCATAGAAAACCTATTTCTTTTAAAAGTTTCCATAGTGTGCTTCGACTCATTTCAGGGTAATCCTTATCATCTCGAACCGTGGCAAGAACTTTGTCTACTGTCAGAAATTCTTTTCTAAAGGAGAACGCATGCACTTTCCTTCGAAGTCTTTCTTTCAAAAGATTTTCTAATTGAAATTTTGGTTTTCCTAGAGCTTTACGTGCTGTTTGAAACTCGCCACATTTCTTTTCTTTAACAACTCTGTAAATCGTAGATTTCCCAACACCAAGCGTACTACTAACTAATTCCACTGTGTCATCAACACCTTTACATAAATGTTTGTCTGTAAATGATTTAAAACAATTAAATATTAATGTTTTTCATTAACTGTTAAAAGGACCGATTTTTTGTCGTTTACGCGGCCCTTCCAAATTTTCCATGATCACACTAGAATTCACACTGCACCTTGCAAGTTGCAACTAAACGACATTTAGTAAACTGTCAAGAATACACAACTTGGACCTCCTTACTAAATGGAAAATCTATAATCGCATTTTTGGTGAAATATGTTGGGAAGGTATTTATCTACTTATAATTCGATTACTGTAAGAAATTCTTGGAATTAAAATAAAACAAAATTTGCAAATATTAAGATACGGCTGTGTAATCTTTAATACACAGGGCTTTTGGCCTGTCCAAACCTTTTTCTATTGTTCTGTACAGCTTATGTTTATAAAGGACCAATAAAAGACCCAAAACTTGTAATAGCTCAGGTACATTTATTACAATTTTAGGAAATATTTAGATTATTCTGTAAAAATATTTAAAATGACCGTACTAAGTTTTGCATTAGAAATGCTGTTTTATAACTCTCTCATACATAAAAATAGACTATAACCACGGGTATTTTTTCAATATTCCTGTTACATTATAGGGGGTGAAATTAGCAACCCTTACTCTATTTCATATCAAAACCTTTTTTTGAGATGAAGTTTTATGAAATAAAATTATAACTTAAAATCCTTGTTTTATTTAAAAAAAAAAATTATTCTTAAATTTTTTTCCCAAAACCAATATCTGCAGAGAAAAAAATAAACACCATAATTTATAATTTTTTTTATTAAATTGAGTGGAAAACAGTAAAAATGTAAAATGTAATACGATTCATAATAAATGCTGGAAATGACCATCTCTAGCCAAAATTTCCAAGTTTCTAGCTTTACTGAAATTTTAGAAAAAAAAAATAAAAACTCAATTTTAGTCACCACCTTTTAAGGGTTATATCTCGGAAAGTGGTGGGCTGAGAAAATTTTGTTAGAGGAAAGACAGATCTTAATTTCATACGAACAATCACCTCCTGAATTTTGTCGCACGAATTTAGAAACACCCTGTATAATTCGATTTTTTCTATTAGTTATTATTTTAATTTTTATTTCATTAATTGATACAACGTTTCTTTTCTCTCTTCAAGATCACCATCAACTTATTTTTTTTTTAATAAGTGTATTTAGCAAAGTACGTAACTCCATTTAGGAAAATTTTACAAGAAAGCCAAAAATTAGAACTTAGAAATTTAATATAATTTGGATGAATAATAAAATAAACTTTTCTCAGATGATAAATCTGCCATTTTGATACTAAATGGAGTTATGATCCGCATTTCCGGAAAACGTGAAGTTACGCATTTTGCTATTTTCACTGACGATATCTTGCTTGAGAAAAGAATAACTAATTTCAAATTTTGGTGGTACGTTTAGAGTTATAACTGGATTATTTTTACATGCAATTATTTTTAATATATATCAGTAGTGTGCTGTTTTAGAAAGGGGGAAACAAGTGATATTTTTAATCTAGATCAATGGTGTGCCGTTTAGAGGGGGTAATATTGATATTAAAAAAAATATTTACATTGTGCCTACCCGATTTCCAAAATTATTTTTCTATTTATTCTAATTTTAATCAATAAATATATCTAATTCTGCTATTTCTTTCTCTTTTCAGTGCTTTAAAATCCAAGTGTCGCATCGATATTAGTCCGAAAAATGTAACGGGTAGGAGTGTGTTGGAGTTGCTAGATATACTATATATACTCGGTTTTAAAACTAGTTTTTTTTCGAAATGCAACTCATGTTTGTCGACATCGTATATGCCGATGGGACACATGCGCAGAAACATCTTTCTGTCTGTTGTATCGACATAGACGATATGGTGTATTTGTGATCGTTTCATCTGACAATAAAGACGTTGGATCTTCAGAACTTTATACCTTTTGAATTTATTTTCTGTGGAAAAGTACGAGCGGAAAATGATTCTGCAGGATTTAGTTTTTCGAAGGTGTAAATTCTGCACAGATCGAATGGACAAGGCTGCAGAAATTCTAGCCGGCTATGGTTTTACGATTTTTATTAAACTCAAATGAACTTATTTGGAGAAAACCGTATTTTTTTAATATAGTTAAGACTTTTTTGTAGTTTTTAGTAGTTTTTTAAAATTTTTCTAATTTTCTTTTATTACCAAAAGCACTTGCACTATAAAAATCATCCACTTATTTAAGCAATAACCAATAAGGAATTATCCTTTTTTTTTATTTTTAACTTGTAACATCCTGTAACATAAAAATAGACGGTTTTAGAATATTTTTTATCATAGTTTTTTTTAGAGTTCTATTTTTTCTTTAACACCTTGTATGTATAGGTATATATGTTATTATTCTACAGTTCACCCTTTAAAATTCATATGCAAGAAATATAATATAATTTTTTGGTGACCAAGTAAAAAAATTTGAGTTCAATAAAAACCTGGAGGCATTGAAGGCTTGTAATTGAAACGGAATGAGACGTTAAGTATTGAGGTTAGAATGAAAGATCGTCGCCGGGATCAGAAGATATCCGGAACTAAATATACCGGGTGACGCGAAAAAATGGTTTTTGGAACTTGGATGGGAAAAACGAGACAACGAATGGAACATGAGGCTACGTCGACTTGAATTGGAGGTGAGTGTTTATTAATTTCTTATTTATACTTTTGATACCATTTTTGAATAGGTAAATAAGTAAACAAGATAAATAACTGTCACAATTTGTTTGTCTGAAACATATTTCTCATCCATAATAGCTTTGTTTACGATTCTATAATGATTGGTACTGTCAACCTATTAGATATTAAGAGAGCGTGTTTCCTAGTTAGGATCGGTGTGTCTTTTCACCTTCAGATATAGTTCCAGTTAACTACCCAATGGATATATTATCCTAGAGTTACTATCTGACAGATAATTAAGTTTTCGTACCTTCATATATTTATGCGTGCAATATGTCACTCTATTCGATCATGTATTGGAATAGATACGCCTTGTTTACATAAACAATTGTCGTATGATAATAAGGTTCACAATCGCATGCACAACAAACGGTGGTACCAGCAGAGGTTGCCACAGTGTCACTTTCGGTTAAACGTATAAAGATAATAATTATTAGTTCTCAATGTTTCAAGGTTTGAAATACTTAATATGGAGCTTAATATTTAACAGTTCATTTAAGAATCTGGATCATATTCACAAAATTTCTCATTTAATTTTCTTCTGCATTAAATCGGTGTTTAAATTAGATGTTTTTAGATTTTGTTCACTACGATCCATCGGTTTAACCATTAAATAATATATTTTAACTGGACATTTGGCAACCCTGTTTCTGTATGTTTTTAAAAGTGTCATTCGGTGTTTTATTTTAGTGAAATATTCTTGTTTTATTGATTTATATGAAAGAAATTATTTACAAACGTGATTATACATTTCAAAACAGTAAAGAGATGCATAGTTTTCCGAACATTTTGGAATAAAAACACCCAAAACCAATGCTTGCTATTTTCACAGGTAGGTTATGTCAAAATCAATCTCATGAAATGTAAATAATGTAGATATCCATGGGCGTAACAACTGTGCTAGGGTTTTTTATTTCTTGATATAAAAATACCTCATAGTAGAAACTGGCTATTTTAAGGTATATACGTTTTACACGTTTCCGATAGACATTGTCTAATGTCATTGTGGCTGAACAACTTGAAAATAAATGAGCAAGATCTCAAAACTGAAAGATGCCAAAGTTTGTTCAGATCACTTTTCACATGAAGATTTATTTAGCTATATTAAAATCGAACATTTTATTTGAAATCCAATGTTTTGTTAATAGAGTAAGTAAACAAGTGTCTTTATATACATACTTTCGTATAGGTAAAAGGTAAAAAGGTAATTTATAAGTATTTATTGCAAACGTCTACTTACACCTAGTTAAACAATTCGTTTCTGAAACTAAGTGTTATTGAGGTCTAAAATACTGTGAAAAATAGCTTAGAACTGTTGTCTCCCAGTTGTAGTTTAATAAACACAAAGTAAACTTTTTTGATTATATTAACCCATTATTGAAAACTTATAATTTTTTTTAGTACATACTTTGTTGAGGGAAGTAGTATAGAAAATATATATGTGGGAACGTATGATGATTATATTCGCTCAGTGCGAAGTTATGGTAGGGGAAGCAAAAGCGATACTAGCGCAAGCTGCAGATAATTCGACCACTTTAGGGCGATATTTTGTAATTTTGGCGTGTATACATTTGACTTTTTTTGCAAAAAAGAAGTAAGAACAATATAATAAGCAACCGTAGTTGGTGTGTACTAGAAGTAGAATCTCCCAAGGTATTTATTTATTTTTATCTTCTAAAAAGTAAGTTTTCACTTCTTTTACAAAATTTAATTATTTTTAAATTCTAAGATATTTTCTAATTTATTCTTTTTTTTAATTTATTCGGGTTCTGTGAATTAGAAAAGGAAACATAAATCCACGTCCTGCACCAATATGAAAGCCTAACTAGATTGAGATTTCTTATACTAGATGAAGAAAAGCCAGACACATGTAACTACATGCATGTGGATGCCACTGTCAAGGAAAATAAGTCTAATAAAAAAGTCCAAGCTTAGATGACAGACTCTAAAACAAACGAAGTCCCACAATAGATCTGAAAAGGTCGCGGTGGACACGCGCGACAGTCGTACACAAAAATATCGCCAATAGTTTGAGATTCTCAATGATGAAAAATGTTATTTTTGTAAGATACTGAACACAACACATGTAAGCTTATGTACGGATACGTTATTATTTCAAGTAAAATCCATCCGGCAACGTCACAAATATAGGAATGGTGCGATAACAAGTGTATACCTATAGAAATTTTGTTACTTCATCCATACTAATTTGAAGGTTTTGTTTTGGTTCAAACAGAAGCGTCGATTCCAGTTCTTAAATACAGTAGACAAATTAATTGTTCAAGAACACTTCACGAGGTTATAACAACCTCTTAGCTGATCGAGTGTAATTCAGTGATTCTAAACTAACAATGTTGCCAAGTTGTAATCATTGTACCCCACTACGCGTCGAATGCTTTAAACATATTTTTCTTTTAAAAATCTATATTTTTACCAAAACGGTCAAAAAATTCAACGTTTTTTTAGAAAATATTATAACTGTTTGATTTACATTACATTAGTTTTTAAAAAAATATAGTAAGAACCGTTTTCGAAATATCTTGAAATAAATGCATTGCTTATGTTCATGACAGGCTTCAAGACTGTTAATTATGCACAATTTCATTGTTAATATCTCGTTTCACAGACGGTCAAAAAAAATTTTTAGTTAGGTACGTAAAAGACATTTTCTTTAACTTAATATTTTAATTTTATTGAATTCTTAAGAAAAGCCGTCTTGCGAATAAACTACTTTAAATATTATTTAAAAAAAATAAAAATAAATCTTGAAGCTTATTTTTAATTATATATAATATGTACCTATTTATTGTAGGTTTTTATTCGCATTTAAATTTTTAAAAAATAGCCATCTATCGAAATAAAACCATTTTAAATAAGGGATTCTTATTATTGGTATTTAAAAATATCAGAAAATGTCAATCGATGCTACCCATTTTAAATTAGTTACACCACTTCATGCATTGTCAGAATTGTTAAAATGGAGAACAAACACAATGCCATTATTTCTTCTGTTCCCTCTAACTTCTGTACGGCAAAATTTTGCTACAGTACTTTGTAAATAATAAAATTCATTAATCTCCGAAATTAGGGAGAGTATTATTATTATTATTATTTGTGTATAACTATTTTTGGTTGATAAATAAAATGCTTTAATTGGTCTTTATTTTATTTCATAAAGGAAGGTATGTAGTCAGAAATATGTATAATATTCTTGCTTCACATATAAAACGGGTTCTTCACAATATTTTTCTATTTTCTTTTCTCCTTCGTCAAGCTTTATAGTAGGTATATTTACTCAAAATGTATACAAATTGTTTAAAGTACAAAATTAATAATCCTATAAAATTGAGTAAATAATATACAATATGACAAGCCTGTGCATGGTCTATGTAGTATCACAATACTGTGAAAAACTATTCTTACATTGAAAGTTAAAAATATACGCTATAGAACAATATTTTTAAAATCATGTCCATCCGCTTTCATCTAGTATTTTATAGTAATTAACAATATATAACCCCTTCCATACGGTACGGCACTGCTTAGTTCTCCGTTTGTATACCTTTCCTCTCTCCCCGTCTAGATAATCATTAAACCCATTACTTCCACAGGTAAGGCGTATCTATCCTAATACATGATCGAATGTCACTCTAGTTACTCTCACTGTTTTGTCACTTATTTGAAAGAAGTTTTTGTATTTTTCTGAAAATATTTATTATTAAGTTTGTTCTAACACGCGCGAAAACCGTAATATTACCGTACAAATCATGCGCTTTACGCAAATATTGTATACAATCGTCGATATTGCTTGGTAGTTTGAACTTACATAGCACATCCTACTCTATTTTGGTTTTTGGAACCGTCTGCATCAGAGCTGGGACGAATCCTCAAAAAATTGATTCGAATCACGAATCCGAATCACGAGATGTGATTTGAATCACGGATCCTATGTCCATATCCCACATACTTTGATTACTATCAATGAACTGAAGTGGTGTAGAATGCTTGTCAATAGGCTTGAGATGCGACTCTATGGGCGAAGACAGGTTATTTTTCATCTCACTCGGGAGTATTTATAACAACCATTTTCTATTTCACTTTGTTATTGTCTGATCCACCAGCTTGTGGATGTTACCAAAGTATATGTAGCTACATCTAACGAGGCATTTATTTATAAGCTTACTAGAACATACTATAATAAAAAATAACAAAATCAAAACATCCTAAAATTTCTAAAATTCAAATTCCGTTTAGAAATCCCCAAACTTAAATTAAATTTGACATATGACATTCAATAATAGGGAAACCATGGTATGCGTAATGTCACCACAGTAACCACAATACTGTAACCAAGTATGTTGTAGTAAGCTTATAAAGAAATGCCTTAAGTCTGGGACTGAAATGAGATTCAAAAAATGTGCCACTATTTTTCAAGAGAAGATTATTATTCTGTTTATCGCTAGAAAAAGGTCTGCTCGTTCGTTAAATGCTTTGTCGGTAGTGTCGGTTTTATTTCTATTTTATTTTAAAGAGTTTTAAATTAGTTACTATTATTTTCGTCTGTTAATTGCCCTGTCGGTAGTGTCTATTTTATTTATATTTTATTTTTATATTAAAGACTTAAGTTAGTTAATATTTTTTCTTCTATATCATATAGCTTTAGTGTTTACTTTGGCAAATAACTAACTACACAAAAAAAATTAAAAGAAAATAAAATTGAGAACTAACTTTAAAAATGAGACACACGTGGTATTTATATTTACATCAAAATGACATATGACTGACCGAACCAATAACCCATTCATTCCATTGGCTTTTGTTATGACGTCATCCATATGAACCAAAATCTGAACCGCTGTCAAAAATACTGTCAATTTAACGTCAACCATAACCAGAACCATACGTCAAAGGAAAACGACTATGATCAATAAATAATAGTAAAATTAATTATAATTCAAAAATTGTTGTTGAAGTCTTACTTTCTCATAAGACACTGTACAAACACACACATTTTTAAAAAAAAATTCTCAAAAATTTGCACGGTAAGGTATAGTTAAAAGTTCACTATTAGATAAATAAGGACATCTACTATTAGAAAAAAAATTATTTTAGTCATAATATAATATTTTTTATTTAACATTGGTGGCGAAAGGACCTCCTTAAATAATTGTTTAAAAATAACTGGAAAAATAAATATAAAGATATAGATATTAATCTATTTCTCTCTAATTAGAATTTTGGATGCGATTCTCAACTATATCAAGGTGACACAAACATTGTTTACTGTCCACTCTGTACTACTCTCATTGCGTTCGGTCTGTCAAGTTCCTCTAACTCCTTTAACACTTCTAACTCCAAAGGACCCTAAAAAAACTACGCTCCTGACCTGGCCAAACCGAACGCGACTTTTGTAGGTCAAATTAAATGTTTCTTCTTCACTTTTATAGGCAATTCTGATCTTTTACAAACACGTCTACGTAGCCACATTTCAAGTATTATTATTATTTTAATAATTATTATAAAGATAGAGAAGTACTTTCTAATTATATTTATCTTTTAGATAACAACTTTTAGCTTTTTAAAAAGTAATAAGTGCAACAAAAAATTTAAAATTTGTCTTTTATGAGTGGCTAGTATCAGTACCAGGACAACACCTCTGTTTTAACACATAACCTCAAAAAAAATTTTTCTAACCAAAATTCCAAAATCAAAACATTTATTTTTAAAATATTGAATCAAATATATTGTCATGAACATTATTGCTGAAAGAAGTCCATTTAAAAGTGTTATCGAAGATAATACAAAATATGTTACTGTTAAAGAAGACGTCAATGAACAACCCTTAGATATTGAAGATACTGCCAGATGTATACAATATTTAAAATATAGTTTTCAAATAGAAAGAATAGAGAAAGAACCAATCAAGTAATTGAAACCCTATGAACAATAAATGAGGTATATTTTATATATATTTTTTTTAGGTTAAAAGTATCTGAAGATACTTTAAAATACCTAGAAAGATATTTAAACACTACCAAAATTAATTTGCCTCAGGATGAAAGTTATGCATTAATAACGGAGTTTTATAGATGTTTAAGGAATTCCGCAACGAACGAGTTGTCACAAAATTATATTTGTTTTCATACAAGTATTTTAGAAACGACAAAAATAATTATTAAGTCAGTACAAACAGATAATCTTTGTATAAAGATTATATTACAATTTTTAATCAACCTCACAACATTAAACATCGCAGTTGTGTATAAAATACACACAGATTTTTTCGTTTTTATTTTAAATCTAGCTAAAGAAGGAAAACATATTTACGAGTGTTCTGCTATTATTTATAATATTTCGTTAGTTATTCCTTTGAATATCAACACAATTGAGTTAATGTTTAATTTAAGTTGTATTGAAACTAATCAAAATGAATTTGTATTGTTATTTTTAGAAAATTGTATTACCAAATGTGAATTTTGGAAAGTTTTTAGCGAATTAAACATATCAAATAGATTGATTGCTTTGGAAACATTAAGAACACAGCAGATTTCAAATAAACAATATAAACTACCTACTTCAGGTATAGAAACTATAATTTCAAATTTTTTAAAAAGTCCAAATATATTTTTTAAAATTGATAATTTAACAGTTTATGAGGAAGTTCGTGAGGTATCTATTTTACTTGAAATATTATCTTCACTTTCCAGTAAGGATGATTATATTAAAATTCTTCAAAACACTAAAGATATTTTAGTAAATGCTGGAGCTTTATTGATTAACTTTCATAAGTTAGGTAAAACTGGCAATAATTTATTCACACCGGTACAAAAGCTTTCAGAAACTGGACCAGAAGAGATGAATAATCCCGTTTTTGGAATAAAAGCAGATTTAGTTAGATTAATAGGGAATATGTGCTGGAAAAATGTACAAATGCAAGATTTGGTTAGTATTTTTAAATTTGTTTCTGTTGTATCGTATATTTACGTTATTTTTCTAGGCTAGAGAAGCGGAAGTTATTCCTGTGATTCTAGATTGTTGTAATATTGATGCTAAAAATCCTTGTATCCTTTTTTATACAAATAAGTAGGTATATACGATTTTTCCTTTCAAATTAATTGGTAACTTTCTGAATTGATGTTTCCAACATATATGACTTTCCTGTTGAGTTATTATATGCTTTTTTTATACAATCTTCTTTAAAACCACTATAAATGTTTAGAAGATGAACTATAATCTAAATAAAAGAGAATTGTTACACTTTAACATTGAATGACTTAAATTTAACCAATAGATAACAAGAAGGATTATATGTTGTTAATAGGATTAAACCTTTTTTAATCCATTGGTATTAAAAGTAACACTTCACTAACTAAAATCAAAGATTAAAAAAATAAAAAGTTCAAGGACTATCTTTAAAAGTCACTGTCTTCATTATAACTACTGGTATAATGATCATTGTCTTTTCTGAGGTTTATTATTATAGGGTCTATTAAGTTTTCTATTGCTGTATCCAATTTTCAAAATGAATTTTCCACCTTTCTAACATGATCAATCCATTTTCTCCAATGTTTTCCAATTATATCTGAAACGCATCTCTTGAGTATGGCAAGGGAACTTCAGAAAATCAAAGTTTGGAATTTTGGTTTTGTTTATAAATTGTTAATAGTTATAACACAGCTTAACAATACAGCTAAAACACTCTCTTGGCGGCAACGGGTTGCGTCGATTTCGTCGCGCATCGCTTAAGCTCCGTGTTTTACAGCCAGTTTCAGAGAAACATTGATTTTCTTTTCTTTGCTGATTTTACTAAACAAAGCTTGAAGAATATGAGTGTTTTTTTATCGTTTTTATAGCATTTGTTGTAAAGTTACCAGACAACTTTTCTTCTTTTACCCATAATGAAAGTGAAGATTGACTATGAGTATTAGCAAATAATATCACCTGCTTTGTAAAGAGTATTGACAAATAATATCACCTGTTTTTTGCTTTACAACATCCTTGTCGCGACTGTCATGTGCAGTGTTGCCAGAATTTATTTTTGTAATGTACCAGATTTACTTAAAAAATGTAACAGATTTCAAAAAAATGTACTAGATTCTATAAAATTACCAGATTTTTCTAATTATGCTCATTAAAGAGCAAAAAAAGGTTTATAGAGAATACGAACACAACAATTTTAAACAAAATTTTATCTCTCGACAAATTTCTGACACTATTTTATTTCTCGAGTAGTTTTTGAATAAAATTTAAATACCTTCTGATACTCTTTTATCTTTCGAACAGTTTTTAAATTTATTTTTATCTCTTGAGCTATTTTTAAACAATATTTTATCTCTCGATAAATTTCTAACAGTATTCTATATCTCGAGCAATTTTTAACAACTTTTTTCTATCTCTCGAGCAATGTTTGTACAATTTTTAACACTATTTAATCACTCGAGCAATTTTTAACAGCATTTTTTACCTTTCAAGCTATTTTTGAACAATATTTGATATCTTGTTTAATTTTTGAGCAAAATTTTAACAATTTCTAACACTATTTTATCTCCTTTTGATAATATTTTATCTTTCGAACAGTTTTTAAACAAATTTCTAATAGTATTATATCTCTCGAGCAATTTTTAACAACTTTTTATCTCTCGAGAAATGTTTGTACAAAATTTTTTGTACAATTTTTAACACTATTTAATAACTCGAGCAATTTTTAACAGCTTTTTTTACCTTTCAAGCTATTTTTGAACAATATTTTAACAATTTCTAATACTATTTTATCTCTCGAGCAATTTTTATTAACATTTTTTATCTTTCTAACAATTTTTAAACATTGTTTTATCTCTCGAGAAATGTTTAACAATATTTCTTAATTGTTGAGTAATTTTTGAATAAGATTTTAATAACTTATGATACTATTTTATCTCTCGAACAGTTTTTAAACCTTTTTTTTATCTCTTGAGCTATATTTAAACAATATTTTATCTTTAGATAAATTTCTAACATTATTCTATCTCTCGAGAAATTTTTAACAACTTTTTTATTTCTTTAGTAAACTGCACAATTTAAATAATGTTTGATCTCTCGAGAAATTTCTAATAGTAGGCATCTCTTGAGTCAATTTTGAATAATATTTTATTTCTCAACAAATTTTTCAATAGTATTTTATTCCTCGAGCAATTTTAAGGGTTTAACATTTTGTAATACTATTTTACCTCGAACAATTTTTGAACACGATTTTAACAATTTATAATACTATTTAATATCTCTATAAATTATTAAATATTTTTATCTCTCATTAAATTTCTAACAGTATTTTTATCCCTAGAGCAATTTTTGAACAATATTTTACCCCTTAAGCAATTTCTAATACTATTTTATACTTCGACTAATTTTTAACACCCTTTTTTACCTCTCAAGCCATTTTTGAACAATATTTGATCTCTCGTGCAATTTTTAAACAATGTTTTATCTCTCGAGGAATGTCTACTATTTTATCTCTGAAGTAACTTGTAACAACTATTTTAATTTCTCTTGCAATTTTTGACCAATATATTTTACACTTCAAATGGAAACATACGCTGAAAAAAGTACTAGAATTTGTTTCGAGTGTACTAGAGTACCAGACACTGGTCATGTGTTATAACATAACCAACAAACATTAAATTATTTTAGGTTGTTTTTGGGTAGGTAAATATCTCTTGGAAAAATACCGGGTAAATATCCAGAATTTATTTACCTACCCACTGAGTATTTATCCAACTCGCATCACTAGGTGGGACACAATCTATCTCTTTTATATATTAACTTCAAGATTTTGTTTTGAATAACAATTAACTGATTTAATGTAGTTCCATACAGGCATCCCCATACTGATTCCATACCGTAGTATAGATTCTACTATACTGTAGTATAATGTTATTAGTAGATCCTGGTTGAGAAATTGTTTTAGAAGATAAAATTTATAAATCACAAATATAAGTATTATATGGCAGTCACATTTTAAGTACTGGTCTATAATTATACCTAAATATTTGAATGTTTCTGTTTCCTGTATGTCTAAATTTTGACATGTTAAGCTTCTAAATTGAAGTCGATCAGCCACTGTCTTTGTAAAAGCAATGTAGTTTGTTTTGTTAACATTCAAAGACAATTTAAAAACATCCAGCCAGTTTTTGACATGTTCCATTCCAGCTATAACATGTATCTTGACGGCTTCTCAATCTTTATCACTGAAGACTAGCACTGTATCATCAGCATATGATACAACTTTATCTTGAATATCAATCTGAGTTAAGCTCAATGTATAAATTAAATAGTATAGGTCCCAGAACAGTACCTTGAGGCACTCCGATTTGTATATTTTCAGGGTTACTCTCTGACCTTTACCTTCTATTGTCTGTGTGTCAAATAATTTTCAAAAAAAAATACATTCGAAAAGTAGACACACTAAGCTTTAAAATGGTGTGCATTGAATAACAATATAATGAAATATGAGTTTTTAATTACTGCTTGTTTCAAAGATATCTAGAACTCCGAAAACGTATGAAAAATTTCTGAGATCATTTGAGACATCTCAAGATCCCATTTAAAACAAAAATGGGATAAAAAACTATTAAAAGAAAAAAAATATGAATGAATTACTATAGAGTGGTCCAAAATAGTGGAAAACGCAACTTTGACCCCTTTTTCAATGTTCTTGACAGGAAATAACGGGCTTCAAGGCACATGGATCGATACTTATGGGTTTTCCCCAGAGATAACAGAGATATAAGAAGTCATTCATAAAATATAATATTCATGGTGCCAAGAACAGTTCGCACTCAAAACATTCTATTTCTAGACGCGGGGCGAGGCGACGAAAGGTGAGAAGTAAAAGAAGGGATACAGTGAAGAATTTTACATAGTTTTATCAATGAATTACTGCCCGAGCTTTTACTACTCAACGTAACTTTTCTTGCCGGTGTAAGCCCTGTTGCCACTTCCAATCTAACATCACTAGGTTTTGGAATTTGTTGAAAATTATTACATCTAATTTAATGAAATTACATCTAATTTGGTTAAAAATGCCTATTTTTTGTTCTAATGCTCAATTAAGTCTTTGTAGGAAGTATTTTTTTATAATTATTTAAAAAAAAATCATTTACATTAGCCCTTATGATCGAAAAAAAATTTAAATGTCTCAGTTTCAACCGTCTACAAATTTGTATAAAAAATCTTCTTTTAGAAATATACCTCTCATTTGACGAAAAACGAAGGCCTAAATGAAAAAAAAACTATTCTTTATAAAAGTTTCGCCTATGTATTGACAAGGTAAAAATACTTTCCTCATATTTGTTGCTTTTAAATTAACAAAAATATAGCAATAAACCATTAGTGATGTCATGGTTTTACTAGAAAGCAAACATTAAAGGCAGAGCCTATCGACTCTTTATGCATCTATCTCAGTATTGAAATGTATGCAATCAGTTTGACCCCTCTTATATTATTTTATACAGGGATTATTGATTTATCCACCATGTTTAATAGGGTGTACTAATTACTTCAAGATTTCTTTTTTATTTTTAATGTAAAATGAAAATAAGAAAATATGAACTATTTATTAAAGGTATTTATTGAAGTATCAATTATAAACAGTAAGGCTATTGCTTTGCAAAATACAATAAATCCCCAATATAAATAAATTATAATAATAATAATAATAATTGGAAGGAAGTATATAAAGCATAAATTAATAATATTAAAATTTATAATTACAAGACTTTCAAACTAATCAGAATCAGATTCACCACACGAATCAACATTTTCCAAAACATTAGCGGCTGTGGTCAAACTATTTCTGCAGTTTTTCTGTGCCATACAGGTGCAGGAACCGATACAGTAAATATTTTTTTTCCTGCAGTTGCAAATTTTGCTTCCACAGTCTAGAACAGAATATTATTGTTAGAATATTGTATAGTATGTTTTTTGCATTTGCATGATGTAAGTTCTGTTATGTCTGATGGCAGGTCGGGCAGAGTCTTAAAAGTGGGTATCAGACTTCCATCTTGATCTACTTTCCATCCATACTCTTCAACATTAGGAAGCTGCATCTGGGTTTAAAGAGGTTAGCCAAATATTTAGCTGGTAAAAACATCTTAAACAATGTAGTCTTAGGGCGTCTTCAGTCGGTGGTAATTTAGCGATGTTTTTTGAAGAGGTCAATAATCCCCTCAAAATGTTAATGAAAGTAACATTGGCAGTTTTGAATACATTTTTAGGAAAATTCTTTCAAGATTAGAGAATATGTTTTCAGAGTACTCATCACTGCCAAATCCATCCAAAAAGTAATGGTTTTCAAGGTAGGTTTTCCAACAGGTTTTGTTCCCAATGCCGGACAATTAAATGGTTGTATCACAACCGGTCAGAATGAAAAGCAGGCATATTTTTTAGAAGGTTTTCATCCAAATTTAAATAATGTACTGCTAGAAATCGTCTTGAGTCTCCTCGCCTTGTTCTGAACCATATATCTTTAGTCAAAAACTTCTTAAAATAAATTAATAAGACATCTGTATCGTTGCAATAAATAATGCAGCGTGAATGCACCGAATTTTTGGCTGACAATATGTGCAATGAGATACGATTATTAGCGTCTTCGTGATTTGAATTTAAAAAAATCGTCTTTTGATGGTTCAAAATTCTTTCCATATTTATTGATTTTCGCGAATCCACCACTAGTTAGAAATTGAATATGCTTTTGCTGAATGGAGTTTTGAAGAAGTTGCTCTGGCAGAAAATGTGTTAAACGTCTTTTGTTAAATATCTAATGAATAAACAAGTTCTATTGTTGCGGAAGTGGAATATTGGGTCGGTCAATTTCTATATCAATTTATTTCTGAAATCCTCTCTTTTGACGTGTTGTATTTTTGATAGACTGTTCTTTATAATGATCAAATACCACATCTATCATTTGAGCATTAAATTTATTTCTAAAAATAATGTTTACAAATATATGAGCATATTCTTTAAATGATATGCAACTTTTGGGCTTTCCTATTTTGATATAATTTTTGTCTCTGCTACTTGCAGCAACAAATCCGTAATTAAAATTTTAAACGAAAACTTATAACTTACCCAAATATATTTAGCTGCAACAGGATGAATGTAGATAAAATAAAGATGCAAAAATGTCTATATTTTTTCCCAATTTATTAGGTAATTTAATATATAACACATACACTTATTAATTCTTTAGTAAAAACAGATAACAATATGACACATTGCCCTATGGAACATAACAAGAAGTTTTATAATAAAAAAAATGAAAAATCCTACCATATCAATAATGTGGATACATCAGCCCGCACGTAGAGAGAAACAGAGTTATGCTACGTTTGAAGGTGAAGAGAAAGATACACTGAGAGTCGATACATTTGATGGTGAGAATTAATTACAGCATAAACCTATGACATCTCTCATCGTTTATTGTTATATCTTTGTTAATTCAAAAGCAAAAAATATAGTGTTTACTCTGTTACCTTCTCAACACATAAGCAAAAATTTTATAAAGAATGTTTTTTTTTTCATTTAGGCCTTCGTTTTTTGTTAAATGAGTGGTATATTTAAAAAAGACGACTTTTTAACTAAATTTTTGAAGGGCTAAAACCAAGATATTTACGTTTATATTTTTTTTCGGCCGTAAGTGCTAATGCAAATGATTTTTTTTAAATAAGTATAAACAATTACTCCCTACAAAGATTTTATTGTGCATTTGACCAAAAAATTAGTATTTTTTTCTCTATTCGGTGGTATCAATATCTGGATTTTTGTGATAGTGCCCTTCTGCACAGTCTAATTTTGTATTAACTCCGGAAAAAGGGTTACCTTATCATGACCTTTCATCTGTGAAAAATGTGACAAAATGTGACAAAAGAGTGGGAGGTGAATCGTTTTCTTGAGCGAATATTTTAATACATACACTTTACTAACAATGACAACAGCGGATATTATACCCACAATATATTGTGATTATACCCTACTGTGTCCCTTAGAATATGTCTTATTCACGGCCGCACGATATTTGTTAATAGTTACATCTCCTGGTTATCTCTGGTTTTCCCATTGTAATGAACTTTGAATCATCGAAAAATATCAATTTTTGACCGAGTTCTGAAACAATTTGTCCACCTGTTTACAAGCTAATCAGCATTGCTATAGAGATATTGTGGTTATCTCGAAACCTGTCGAATTCCCGACAAAAATGATAGGGACCATTTTTGTAAATAATGATAAGATCTTTCTTTTTTATCTAAACAAAAATTCTCTAATTTGCATATTGTGGAAGATATTGGCGGGAAACCAGTTTTAGGGTCCATTTTGGGCCCTTTCTGACGCAGCAGAGTTGGTAAAAGTTTTCGCCCTTGAAAGCAACCGTCAAGACCTAAGAATTGAGCCACAAAGGAAATCTGGACCGACTTAATGACAGCTTTGCATATTTTCAGGTCTTCAGTTACTGGACTATTCCCTTTCTGAATTGTTTTTGCTTGAATAATTTTCGATTTTTGGCATTAGGCCAGTTGCATAACACTATCTTATAATTTCCTTAAAATGTTACAGTTATTATTCAGTGGTGCATTTTTGCTATCAGAAATATATGTGAAAATAATGTAGAAAATCAAAAGCTTATTTCAGGACTACATCAAAGAGGAACCGTTTCCACGCAAGTTTTGGACGAATTTGGAATCACACTTGATACTGATGGAGAAAATCAGCTTAAAATAGTTCCATTAGATTCTTTAAAAAAATAAATATTTTTGTTTTAATAATAGACTTTTAAATATCCTCATACCCAGACAGCACACCAAATCCTTTGGATATCTACTGAACATCCCAATATCCACTGAATGTCCAGTCCATGGTAGATATATATTTTATATCCATGAGATGTAATTTATAGACATGCAAATGTCCATAAATAATAGTAATTATATAACAAATTATTAAAAAATTACGCCATTGTTCTCGCCATTGTGGCTAATAGTACCGTTCAGATATTTAAAATTAATTTTTTTAAGGTGTATTCAATATCCCATGAACATCCACTAAATATATTAAAGTCTAGGCGCGAACGCAAACCATCGTGGATATCCACTAGATGTTATTTGATTCTGCTTACTAAGTATAGATGGCGATACCACTATCGCATCTACTCATGCTCGACCCGCCGTAATAGAGTTTGATCGAAATTTTTGTCCTACAGACTCCATTAGAGGCTGGAGTCGAGAATTTCCATCTATTGCTGAAGAGTCCTAATAAGGATGACTTTCTCCTTAGTGGGCAAAATCAAAGGCAGAGTGTTGAAAATATTTTTAATCTCTGCTATTTTCTTTCGTCGTTATTCAATAATCATTGATTACTTATGAACCTCTACTAAAGATACCCATAAAATATTTTGGTGAATATCCGGAATATCTTCTATATCCTGGGATATAGACGGACATTTGGTAGGATATCCATATTGGATATATTGAATATCCACAAAATATATTCTGTGGATATCTCTGTGATTTCTTGTATTTTCTGGAAGATACCCCTTAGATATTTTGCTAAATATCCATTAGGATATCTTCTATATCCTGGATATAGACGGACATTTGGATATCCATATTAGATCCACCGAATATTTCTGATATCCTGTGGATATATTGGATATCCACAAAAGATATTCTGCGGATATTTCTGGGATTTGGTGTGTTGTCTGGGTATGCCTTTATAAATTTTTCTATGTAGTATGTCATGGGACCAATGTTATTGCCAACCTTGAAGTAAGGTTTTTCCCTCCACTTATCATAAAAATTCCCACTTTTATGAAAACAATCCCTCCCGTTTAGGGATGCCACCTTTTCATTACCCAAAACCCGGACCTTTGTTTCTAAAAAAAGTCCACTTATAATTTCATAAACTAGGTCCTTCTGTCTAGCTTCTAAAGGTCTATATTGTTAATAAACCAACAAGTCTTTTCTAAAATATTTCCGGATATTCACAATTTGAACTGGATTAAAAATTCCTTTTTTTTTTAGTTAATTTTTTCCCTTTTCTGTTAAAAAGTCCCGCAAAACGGGAAATTTCCCTACGGTTGGCAACACTGCATCGGACCACCAAATATGGTTCCGATGGAAAAAATTTGGAGAAAAATCACTTGTAATTTTCAGTTTATCACCTGCCCAATAAAGTAACAAACAAACGCTCCAGTTTGTGTAATACATCTACATTCAGATCTAATCTATCAGGTAACAAAATAGTATATTATGCAACGATCATGTAATGATGGTTATTAATACACGAGCATTAACCGGGATACGAAACGAGCCAAAGGCGAGTTTCGTATGGTTTATGCGAGTGTTTTAATAACCATTACATGAGAGTTGCATACGCTATTTTTTCTACACCCGATAAATAATCAAGACCTATAAATATTATATTTATATTGGTATTGAACACAATAACAGTAATTACTCGTATTTCTATAAAAAATTCTACAAAATTGTAATTAATGGTATTACTTCAGGTATTGGTATTTCCCTAGATTTTTGCGGTAAAATATTTTGTACTGTATTTTCTGCTTTCTCCGATATGTGTGGAGGAGTCTTCTATATCGCTAATATCAGACATTTTAATATTATAATTATCGAAGTTTAGCTACCTACGAAAATTTAATACGTTTTGACAACTAAAATAATTACATAGGAACCTAGGACAAACGTCAAACAGCATGCTTGATTGAAAAATTGTAGGTTTCTATTGATTAAAAATCTGTATCGTAATGAAAAATCTGTATCATAATGGGTATCATTATGAAACGGATTATGGGCATATAAGTGCATTATTATAATACGGGTGTAGAAAAAATTCAAAACGTCACAGATCGATGTGTATATTCAAACGTGGCAAATGTTTACGAATATTGGAAACAGTTTCGTGTAGCGCCATCTCTACGATTTACTAATAACAATATTATATCTTATAGAGTTGTCTGTAAACTTTTACCGATGTATAGCAGAGACCTCCGAGTAATTACTACTAGAGGGCGCGGAAAGCGAGTTTGTAAACGATTGTTGTGTTCTCAACATCTAAAGAAAAGGTAAACACACTCAACTCGTGCAGTGGCGTAGGGAAAGTGGGGCACATTGGTACGTTTCAGATAATTTAATTGGTAGAAAAGTTTCAAACTCGGTTCTTTCTCCTAGATTACACATGTTTAAAATTTGCACATACAGTATGTCCCCCTAAGTTGGAATCATATGGAAAACTTTTTTATTATTAATTTTAGGAAAAAAAGTTATTCTTCATAAAAAGTTCTGCATTATCTTAAACCTAGAATACTGTCATCAAATATCTTTACTCTTGAGTAAAACTCATATTTTTTGACAAACCTCGTATACCACTGAAAAAATTTGATATTTGATAACTGTATTCTAGGTTTTAGATCAGTGATCGCCAACATCGAAATGTGTTGAGCTGCTTTGTTAATTTTGGAATAAACAGCGAGCTACCCACACGGAAGCCACGTAACGCAACGTAAATGAAATAATCCACAGTTAATTTATCATTATATGTATTTATTTTACTATTTAACTGGTAATACATAATACATAGGTACTAATAATAAACTAATAACAAAATAACTAATATTACTAGTACGTACTTGTTCATAGCTACATTCCTACCTACCAAACGAAGGTGTTTGAAAAATAAACACAAACTTTTATCCAGCCACAACGGCATGTCACGTAAGATTTAAAAATAGTTAATAATAACAACAAAAAGTAACGCACTATCATGAACATAAACATTGAAAAATAAAAAAGCATGTTCAATGAGAAGGCTGACACTCAGACTCATTGATAATTTTTTTAATGTTTGCAGTATAATTTGATACAGCCATTCGAATACAATTATCCAAATGTTCATCTGTAAGTCGATTGGATATTTGTTCTTAATAAACTTCATATTGGAAAAAGAAGATTCACACAAATAGGTTGAACTGAATAATGCTTTCACTTTCAAGGCAACACGGCATAGAACTGAATATTTGTCTTTACTACAATAGGCCAGATACATTTGGTACTTGAGACTAACGATTTTAAGGCTAAATCATTTTGAAACTCAATTACTTCCATTTCTGTTGCAGCGATGTCTTCGCCAAAGTTCTGCATAACACAAGTTGCAAACTGTTGGATATCAATTTCCATAAAGGGTGAAACAACAAACTGCGCTACTAAAGCCATTTCGTTGAAATCCTTAAAATGATTTTTGAAGTTATTCTTCAGGGTAGAAACTATTTCTACATGATATTTGCTGTCATAGGGTTCTAAAGGATTTTGAGCTATTTTTTCTGAAAGAATAGGAAAATTCTTGGCATCGCTGTTAATTAGGTTTTGTTCCTAAAACTCCAGCTTTTTGATAAATGCTTTTATATCAGAAATCATTTCCGCTAGTTCTTTGTCTCTCCCCTGAAGCTGCAAATTAAGTTCGTTTAATTTCTCTGTAATATCCACGAGAAAACCAAAATCTCTAAGCCAGATTGAATTTTCTACTTCCGGAGTCGATTCATCGCGTTGTTGAAAAAATTGAACTATGCCAGATAGGACATCATTAAAACGTTTCAGCACCCGTCCTCTACTTAACCATCGGACTTCAGAGTGAAGGAGTAGGTCCCCGTATTGACAGTCAACTTCATTGGCCAAGGTTTTGAATAATCTTCTTTGTAACGTTTGAGCTCTAATCTTGTTCACAATTTTTACCACCAGTTTCATAACGTTGTTTAGTTTCAGGAAATTTCCACATAATGCTTGCTGATGGATAATTCAGTGGTAACAGAGAAATTGCGGAAAAGTTTCATCTTTACGACATAACGTCACCAGACCCTTATCACAACCCATTATAGCTGGAGCGCCATCGGTTGTCAAGCCTACCATTTTCGATATTGAAATTTTCTCGGAAGAAATAATATTTTTTAAATGAGAAAACAACTCCTGTCCAGTAGTGTGTCCTTTCAGTGGAATAAACTTCAAAAGATCTTTAATCGTAAAATTACTAAAAACCATCCTGACGAACACGGCCATCTAGGCAGTGTCAACGACATCTGTTGATTCATCCAGTTGAAGTGAAAAATAAACACAGTTATCTAAGTCAGTTCTTAACTGTAAAAAAATATCATTGCTCATTACTTCTACACGTCTCATCACTGTATTAGCAGAAAGTTGCATAGATTTTATAGCTGAAACTATCTCGTCTTTATTTCTAAAGTTGGCAAATAACGAATCAGCAGCTTCTAAAAACGCCTGTTTTATCATTTCCCCGTCTTCATAAGGTTTCTTTTTTTGTGAAATTATCTGGGACACACAGTACGATGATGTCTCTCAATATTTCCTTTTTAGCAACGGAGACCGTAGTTTTACATAACAAACACACATTTTTATCTTTAACTTCTGTAAAAAAGGATTGTTCTTCCCATTCCGAATGAAAGTGGTATGTCTTTACCTTTTTATGTGACTAGAAAATTTTACTACAATGTTGTAGTAGTAGACTTGTAGAAAAATACTTAACAATTTGTAGAAAATTTTACTACAATTTATAGTTAAAAACTATTCATTATTGTAGCAATTGAATTGTCGAATAAAATGCTACAACAATAGGAAAGAATTCCACAATGTTTAGTATATTTTACTATTGTTTGTAGAAGTAGAAATTTATTACAATTATCGTAATTACTACTACTAACTTCTGAAAAAATTTGTACAAATATTAATAATTATCTCTACAAAAAATAGTAATTTTCTCTACAAAAAATAGTAATAATTTACATCCCTTCTTATGAAAAATATTCAATTTTGTTCAAAAATATTCTATAATATTGTAGAAATTCTAAGTCATGTGAACAAAACAGAATTCTGCTATTGGCCAACGTTTTCTGACGTCGATCATAAATGGCCAGACAGCAGTAGCCGTTCGCCATGTTCACATAACAAAGCATGGTACATATACGAGTACCTATAACACATTATTATATTATAAGCACCGATGCGTTTGAGAAAATTTTAATAATAAATTCTATTGGTGGTAAGTACATTTATTATTGTTTCTGAATAATTTACCTTTAGATAACTAATTTAAATAACCTTAGTAGATTATTTTAAAAAAAATAGTTGTGGCCAACGATCGAATGTTGTGCCCAACGATCGAATTTTGTGCCAAATTCAATGATGCTTTTTTGTCTAATTGTGACATACCTACTTTCTCATTTTTGTTAGTTATCTGAGTTAATCATTTAATATCCAAATCAGTGTAAAGGTGATAAATATCGCCGTTTTAAGGGTATGAACAGTTCAATTGTTATTAATTTTTATTTCATATTTTTCAGGTGCAGAAAAGCCAACTGAGACTGAGGGTGCTATTATTACTGTTATTTATTACATAATGTAATTAAGACTTTGTATCTTTTATATTAAAACAATAAATTGAATATTTTATTAAGGAACATTTTTTTCTAGGTTATAATTATAATAATTATGGAATACTACTACAAGTTTTATTAAAAATTACTACAATTTGTATGAATTTTTACTATTTATTGTGTAAAATTTTCGTATTTATTTTCATAAAACGCAATACATTTTTAATATAAATTCATACAATGATTAGCAAAAATTATAACAATTTGTAGAACAATTCTTATGATGCATTTGGATATTTTTACTAAATATTGTAGATAATAACTCTACAATACATTCTCCACAAATATTTGGAAATTTTTACTACAAATTGTCCCTGTCCCTATATGTACTATTTATTGTAGAGAAAAAATCTATAATTGTAGAAATTTGTTCTACAATTTTTTTTCCGTGTATCTCGTCTTTATTTCTAAAGTTGGCAAATAACGAATCAGCAGCTTCTAAAAATGCCTGTTTTATCATTTCCCCGTCTTCATAAGGTTTCTTTTTTTTTGTGCAATTATCTGGGACACACGGTACGATGCTTCAGTTGCAGCCTTATTTTTGTCGACTGTTCTTAAAAATGTTGATTGTTGATCAATTAACTGCTTTTTTAACTGTTTCAGTTTCTCCTTTCTGGCGGCAGAATGTAGTGGGAATGATTTTTCAAAATTAGAATGTACAGTTTTATGATGTCTCTCAATATTTCCTTTTTTAGCAACGGAGACCGAAGTATTACATAAATAACAAACACACATTTTTATCTTTAACTTCTGTAAAAAAGTATTTTTCTTCCCATTCCGAATAAAAGTGGCATTTCTTTACCTTCTTACAACTGCTTGCCATAATATTATTTTTTGTTGTTCTCTACTAACCCAATTGCTGGACGTTGGTTACGCGTTCAGTTTTAAACTGAGCACAATGTCGCCGCGCCGTGCGTATTTATCCCATTCAAAGCAATCCTGATCGTTCTCGGACACTAACGCGCTGGTCCGGCTGGTCGGTTCCAGCCGATTCTAGCTTGATGGCGTCAGCAGCAGATCGCTCACCGCAACGTTGCCGCTGTTGATGTTTAATATTATGACAATTAGATTTTTTTGTGGAATTTTCGGAAGCTTCTCTGATTTTTGCAGTTTGTATTTTTGAAATTAAAATCGTTGTGAGAGCTACCAGAATTGCCTCCGCGAGCTACCGGTAGCTCGCGATCGACAGGTTGGCAACCACTGTCCTAGACTTAAGGCAAACATTTTTCTTAAAAGGGCTATGTTTATTAACTAAAGAAAAATATTCGTTGGATTTAAAATACATATGTCATTGTCATAAAACTAGAAGTAAGGTTTCCGGAAAATTATGGTGTCATTAATTTTGCCCAAAAAACAATAAGGCATAAAAGTCTTATGATTTTGGGACATAGATTTTTAAATTTTTTACCAAAGGAAATATGTTTCTCAACTTATTCGGTATTTTATTTTAGGAAAAAAATTAAATCCTTTTTGATTTGTGAAAACAAATTAAACAATGTGGAAGTATAAATGTTAGTAAGATGCACTTAAAAATGTAAAAATAAAATAAATAAACCCAGCCCACATACAGCTTTGGCTTTGTGGGAATTGTTTCTTTCTTTGTGTTAATTTTGTATTTTTGGGAAAATTAAAATGTTAAATTTAATTGTAATAATTGATGCGAATAAAATTAATATTATTCTGAAACAATTTATAAGATCTGTAAGCCAAAATCTGTAAAAACTAATATTACATTACTATATCTTACAGTTTCTGTATCTCATAGGATATTTCCCAGAATCCTACCATTTTACATAACTTTTCAGTGACTGAAAATATTCTTACTTCACGAATAAAATTAAGATCAAATTTCATTATAGGTATAATATGCGGAAATACAAAAATTCCGTACAGGAGTCTCTTCCACACAAGAGTATCAAATTTCATTACCTACGGAATGTATATACCTACCTACTGTTACCGATGATATATTATTTATAAGATAGAGGAATTCAATATTGAGCATCAAATAACATTTATAGCTAAAGGTGGTCAACTTAGGGTTTGCTAAAAATATGACTAGTTTGTTAGGGGATTTTCGTGTGAAATTTAATATTTAGCAGATGTGTATGATGAGTAAGCTACCTAAAACTATTATTTTTGCATTTATAAGCGGTATTTATCTGGGGTGCACGATTTTATTTATTTACAGTTATAATTTTTGAAACATTAGGCATACAGGGAAAACATTTTTTTCATCCCGGAATTTATAAAACAGAAACACTCAATTGTATAATGATTTAAAAAAATGTATAAGTTGACATAGAAACATAAGGTTGATTGCAATCAATTCTTTCATTGTCTCTTTGACTGCCGGCAAAACTAATTCCTTACCAATATATCACGACTATTTATCAAGGCGAAGCATATTAAAATAACAAATCATTATGTGTAAGTTGGAAAATAAAATTTTCCGAAAAATTGGACAATTTTTTAGTCTATCATACAAATACGATAATTATGGTATGTCCTACAACACTGCTCTCGCTGTTGACATGATTCCTTATAATTTTAGTCGAGTGACATGCGCAGTAAGGCCAAATCGTGAGAGAGTATACTCTTAACACTCATTTTCCATTGTTGGAGATTATAGTCTATTTTTATGTATGAAAGAATATTAAAATAATAAAGCGTTCGTAATCCATAGGCGTATCACTTCTTTTAGTAGACAGTTAAAATATTTTTTGAAGTTATTCCTCGAGTATACACTTATATTTTCACCTAATTAACCTGCTTATATCTTCTAAACAGCTGAAGGTAAAAAAGTGCAATTTTTTCTAAAATGTTTTATTTTTTCACAAGGTATGTTAAGAACATTGTGTCAAACGGGTTATGTAGGTATAAGGGTTTAAACTTTGACTTTTAAACAACGTTACGTTCATAAAAAATAATTTTAATATAAAAACTACTTCTTACCTACAAATCCAAATCAGAAGATGAACTGTCGCAACCAATATTTACAAGGAGTGGCTCGATCATTTCATCAGTAATATTGTCCAACTTCCACATTTTCTCTTCTTCTTTAATCGTATGATTTACTGCCTTTTCCCAGTTTTCAGGCTTCATATTATTTACAGCCTCCAAAAACAACTATTTAACATCACTCATTTTAAAAGAATTATTTTTTCTTGAAACTTCTTCCTTTATCTGTGCCCATATCAGTTCAATCGGGTTTACTTCGCAATGATATGGTGGTGATCTAACCACCGTCATCCCACGATTTTTTGCAATTTCATCAATTTCATATTTTTTGAATTTTTCTTTATGAAGGTAATACAAATGATACAGTTCTTTTCTCACAGAACGGGATGGAACTTAATATTCTTTGAATTTAGCCAATTCTGTAAATCTTTTTTTAACCACTTGGTTGTGGGCATTTTTTCTATAAGTATCGAGTGATAACTTGCATTATCCATTACTATTATACAGTTCTGAGGAAGAAGATCTATAATTTGTTCGAACCATTCTTTAAAGACATCAGCATTCATGTCCTTATGGTAGTCACCGGTACGAGTAGATTCAAAAGTCAATAAACCACCTTTAACAAAACCGTTTGAACTACCGATGTGTACTATTATTAGTCTGCGCCCCTCTCCTGATGGTGGATTTAAACCAGTAGATAAATTATTTAAAAAAAGCCTGTCTTCGACTTGTAACAGTTTCATCTTGCCAAAATTTATTTGGTTTATGTCCCTCGTTGATCTATGTTTTATCTAAATAAAATATATTTCTTCTTTGGTTTCTCATTTCTTTTATAGTCCTTAGGTAATTTCTTCTCCATACTACAATATCGCTTCTTTCTATTAAAATAGACTTTCTGGAATGCTTTTTCCATAAAAAACCTATTTCTTTTAAAAATGTCCATAGTGTGCTTCGACTCATTTCAGGGTAATCCTTATCATCTCGAACCGTGGCAAGAACTTTGTCTACTGTCGGAAATTCTTTTCTAAAGAAGAACGCATGCACTTTCCTTCGAAGTCTTTCTTTCAAAAGATTTTCTAATTTAAATTTTGGTTTTCCTGGAGCTTTACGTGCTGTTTGAAACTCGCCACTTTTCTCTTCTTTAACAACTCTGTAAATCGTAGATTTCCCAACACCAAGCGTACTACTAACTAATTCTACTGTGTCATCAACACTTTTACATAAATGTTTGTCTGTAAATGATTTAAAACAATTAAATATTAATGTTTTTTCATTAACTCTTAAAGGACTGATTTTTGGTCGTTTACGCGGCCCTTCCAAATTTTCCATGATCACACTAGAATTCACACTGCACCTTGCAAGTTGCAACTAAACGACATTTAGTAAACTGTCAAGAATACACACCTTGGACCTCCTTACTAAATGGAAAACCTATGATCGCATTTTCGGTGAAATTTGTTGTTACTTATAATTCGATTACTGTAAGAAATTCTTGGAATTAAAATAAAACAAACAAAGACCCAAAACTTGTAATAGCTCAGGTACATTTATTACAATTTTAGGAAATATTTAGATTATTCTGTAAAAATATTTAAAATGACCGTACTAAGTTTCGCATTAGAAATGCTGTTTTATTACTCTCTCATACATAAAAATAGACTATAGGCGCCCAGTTGGCACTCAACCACTGAGTTGCGTGAATTTTATAAAAATAAAAAAAAAATATTTACTTACTTAGATCAAATATTCATGAAAACAGATATTGTATTTTATTATATTAATTTCCTAAATAGATACCCTATAAGCACACAATATTTCTAAATATTTAAAAAATATTTTGGTGGTGATTGCCTTATCGCCCCCCCCCCCCCCCATTTGCCTCTGGATTTGCTACCGACCCCATAGAAAGTTCCATCGCCCCCTGAGAAGGGGGATATCGCACTCATTGAGAACATATTGATTAGTTACAATTTAGTAGACAAATGTTACGTATTATATGATTTCTCTTCTATCGTCGAGTGAAATTAAGCCTAAATTTTTATTAATTGGGACAAACTTATTACTAAAGACAAAAAAATAAAAAATAAAAAATGTAGTAAACAACAACTAACAAGCACAAAATTTCATGACCAATATTTAGACGTAATTACTTTGTTTAATATAAGATTAATAAGATAATGCAAGACAACATTCAGTGGCTCCAAGAAGATTGGAAATTCAGTAGCGTAGCGGTTGTAGGTACGTATTTGTGCCCTATATAAGTTTTGAAATATTTCTTTCGATAACTACACAAAATCATATTACATTCTGTATTGTTTTTTGAACGTTAAAGTAGGCAATTCCGCACATATCTATAAAAAGTGCAAAAATATTATCTAACACGGTTATTCTACACTATTTAATGCATTGAAAAAAAAAAAAACATTTTTTACTTAATTAGAACACATTTCATTAAATGTAAGCCTAAAATAATTGGATCATTATTAAAAATTAGGTAATTTAAAACTTAAATAGGGTATTGTGAAAATTTAAATGGCTACAGAATTTTGAATACGACGTTTAATAATAAAATTCAAAAGTAAGTAGGTTACAATAAGAACAAGAGTTACAAGCTAATACAAGAGAAAATGATTCTTAATTTTAGAAAATTCACACATTACATAAATGGGAGAGCTTTTTAAAACATTTGCTCTGGGCACTGGATGGTAAAAAGTGCATGCAGATCTTGTCGAAAATCGAGTAACATAGTTAATACTTTCTAATATGGCGGAATCATCAATTTTATCAGTCAGTAACTTAAATAGAAACAGCACAGAGTTGATAAGCTATTAACTGCGTGTCTTTGAAAAAGAGAATTATGAGGAGTTTTAAATATCGCACACCTGACATTTTATGAGGTAATTTTTATTTTAATTTCACGAAAATTTGAAACAACTAATTTTTATCGTAAATGTCTGAGACGCTACTGAAAATTTCTAAGAGAAGGGGTTGATAAGCGCGTACTTTACTCTTGTGTAACATCCTGCTTTTTGTGTTATCAAACTGCAGTATCAGGTGTAATTTCGGATATCTAGTAGCAAAGAAACTTCCTTTAACGAACCGTGAGATGAACAGGTGCATTTCTAATAAAGCTGTATATACGGATTTAATTTTATTTCGAAAAAAAAGCTACAAGAAAGCTGTCGGTGATTATTTGCGTGGTTTCTTCGTTTAGTGTACCTTATGTTTTTAGTTGTGCGGTAGTTATGCAGTTTTTTACCGATATATTTGTGTCATAGTTAAGTTTCGTTCGAGTTATGTGCAAATATGGATCTAAGACTTTTATGGATGTGGTAAGAGAATCTTTTCAAAACTAGAATAGTGTGTGTTATAATTGAAAATGAATAAAATTATCGCATTACCTGGGCATATTTCTAGATTTTAGATCTCAGCAAACAAAAACATTAATAGCCCAATACTGGCACAATAGATGTGAACAGTACTTGAAGTGTCGGGAAAGCATTTGTGTACAACTTCTTTTTCAAATGTACTTCGAAAAATGGGCCTATTGAATAAAAAGAAGTATTGGCTTCTACTTCCTCTAATTTAAGTATTTTCTCAGTATAAATTGAATAAAAGTTCAGTGACTACTTCATGTAAAAGAGGTTACTTATGGCCATAAGTAAACTCTTATGGTTTCAAGTAGTTACTTAAAATATAAGGATTTACTTATATTTTTCCAGTACTGGCTTATTTTTATTTGAATAAAAATAAGATCTGTCTTAAATTAGTCAGTTATAACTTGATGATTTTTAAGGTAGCTATAAAGCATCCTTTTTTCTCTACGGTAGTTGCTAGTATACTTTGTTAAACATGGTGGACTTCATAAATGTTCGTAACCGGAAGAACTATAGTAAGAGAAGCATCCCAAGCAAATCTAAGCTCTTGTTGCGTTTTGAAAGTGAAAGTGTAGACTTTTCAACAGCAGTATTTGTCCCAGACATTTTGTTAAATTCGTCTTTGAGATCTTTCCATGCCTTTTCTTAAGCTTGAACTATAGTAGGAATCATTGGTTTATTCAAAAGAACCTTATACTAGGTAATACTTTTCTTTATTCAATAGACCCCATGTCATGTGTAGTGTTTTTAATTTTTATTTTTTAAAATAAAAGTTTTGTGAAAATCTACCAAATTTGGTTTTACTCATTCAAGATAAAATGGATTTTCATCAAGTAAAGGCCGAAACAATAAATAATAGAAAAACCATGAGTATCAGAGAAACTATTGAAAGTCTTACTGAAAATTTTGCAACAAAAACAAAATATCGCTTTTTTCGAAACTGAGTAAATGGGCCAAATTCTATTTGCTTCTTTTCCATTTCCTAGTTTTCTGACAAAGTACTTCCTTGAAATTTTTCTTGCTGTCTTTGTCTTTATTAGCTGGAAATTGATAATTGTTTCCTATCAAAGGAGACCACGCTCAACCAATATTCTGACCTCGTCGTTGATAATGCTTCTGGGCGATAAACCGGGGTCCTCTGATATAAAGGACCCCACTCACCTCGTTCTTCTCCGCCGTTTTTAAACGACGGTTAAAAACGCCAGGGTAAAAATGTCACCAAAACGAGGTGTATGGGCAAGAACGTCGTTTATGAACGTCGTTCCAAAATTTCAGGCGAGTCTTGATTTTTGACGGTTATCGTGCCAACCGTTCGAGTAAACACGAGGTGTGTGATCTCAACAGTTTGACTGGTCGGGCATATATCAGTAGCAGTGACGTTCAGCATGTTTTTGTTGTTTATTATTATTTACAACTGGTTATAATAAAAATGTCGGATATTAGGCAGTGGAACAGAGATTTGTTATTAGAGTTTATCGTAGCTGCGGCCAGTGGCCAAAAACTGCAGAGTAGCTGTTAGGCATTCGTGAGGACTGATGCATTCCCGTAAATGGGTTTATGTCTCTCAATTAACGGTGTTACTAGTTTTAACAGTTTTCGATACGAATCCTCGTCCATCCTCAAGTAATTGTGCCAATCACCAGGCTCCAATCTTAGCTCCTCCATCAAATTTATTTATGACAGTGTATTGCGTTTAAGTAGCCAGTCTTTAGTCCATTTTCTTCAGTCAACGTTTTTCCTTCCAACGTTTTTAACCGTCGGTTAAAAACGGCGAAGAAGAACGAGGTGAGTGGGGCCCTTTAGAATACTAGTATTCTGTCACCGCGTCAGAAGTGTCACTTATAACCGTCTTTGTTGGGAATTAACACAAAATATAAAGCACTCTATAACTATAACTTTGCGTCTTGGTTTTTGACCTTCACGTAGCCGAAGAAAATATTAACTATTTGGATTACAACGCCTCCTGCAGTTTTATTTATACAGTTCATCAAATTTCTAGAGGTGTTCGACGCCCAGACAGAGAACGCGCTACGTGTGACTAAGATAGCTATTGTATAGTCTGCTAAACAAGTTATTTTAAATAGTTTTTAATATTTTTAGGTAATTAAATTTTAAAAGTGTGGAATAGTTTAGGGATTAAATTGGTCTGATTGGACTTTCTTAGAACGTTTTTAAAAGTAGCTAAAGATAGTATGTAGAATTGAAAATAATTATTATGCCATAAAAGGTGTTTTGGAATTCCTTCAACCTTTTGAAATTGAGTCAGAAAATATAAATTTTATAGGATAGCGGAAAATACCTATAATTTTTTTGTAGGCCTTTGTAAATCGTGGAAATAGTTTATATTTTATTTCTACCTTATTAAGGAAAATGGTACCTATTATTAATAACGGTTGTTTCTGAAACATTACTAAAATTTTCGAAATTTTGTTTTTCTACAAAATAATAAACTATACTATTTAGAAAAAAATTTATTTCTCTTATAATTTTATAAAAAATAACGGGAATATTTACATTTCTTGATCTATTAAACAAAACGATAAATTATCTCGACGAATGATACCATGTTCTAGTACGGAAGCTAGCTTTACATTTTTGTTGGTGGTTTCATGGGTTTCATATCAATTTTTTGTAATTGTAGTTTACACGTACATATACCTCTTAACACTTGTTTGCTTTATTAAAAAAGTGTGTTGTTGTGATTTACGTCGAAATAAGTCAAAAACAACTTGAAACCCCATATAAAATCAAAAAGGAGAAACGGAAAAAAATTGAGCCTGTAAATGAACACAACTCAGAAACAAAAATAGCTATCTAATAATAAAAAAAATAAAATTTGATTCTTGTGCAGCTTCATCTATATCATTAACTGTTTTTGGTTTTTTAATGGTTTTTCTTGGTGATGAAAATTCCGATATCTCACGGTTATCGATTCTTTTTTTCTCTCCAGAAATGCGGACGACAGTGTTTTTAGATACTCCTGTGGCTGCAGCAACACGATCATTTACATTTTTAAATGGTATTGAAGGTGAATTAAAGTTTCCTTCTCTTTTCATAAACTCTATAACATTGGCTATTATTTCGCGAGATTGACTGTTAATCACGCGGCCTCTTAATTTGCTATTAAACTCCATACTTAGGTTCTTTTAAACTGTAATGAGCAAAAAACACAAACGAAAATAAATGAAATGTTTTAGCGAAATTTACATCTGACATTTACGTCTGAATGAAATAGTGAAATACTTGATGCGCAGAGTGTACTTTCATTGCGTAAATCCGTCGGGATGCCTGTCAGTAGTGCTTTCTCTGTCTAGCCGTCGAAAGCCTCTAGAAATTTGATGAACTGTACTCGTGGTCTCGTGGTTCGTAGGTGAGTCTTCAAGTCTAGACAGGGTATTCATGGTATTGCATGTTGCACACATAATTAACTAACCTATTGATTTTATTATATTTAATAATTAACGGTAATTGAATAGCTATTTGATTTTAAAAATAGATATGTTTTCTGTCACAATAGGAATAGGTCATTATATCAACGAAAATAAACGATAACATTATTGATTATATATTATTATATTATATATATTATATTAAATAAAGAAGCCGAAAATTATTAATATTTATAATAAATTATGCAGGATTGCATACAAACACCTAATATATCCTTTTCTAAACGCATTCAGTGATTTATTAAACATTTGCATTATTATATACCAACTAGCAGGTGATAAATGTTGAAGTGATTATTATCTTAGAAGGGTAATTATTTATTCTTGCAAATAATATATATTACAGTTAATTCTATGATTTTCTAATTTGAAATGACGGAACATATGTATATATTTCATTCATTACAAATATACTAAACTGAATTATAGTAAATGTTCATCCTTGTAGGAAACTGAATGTAAAATAAATTACACTTGTTGTCTTATTGGATTGTTAGCAGATAACAACTAATTGTCAATTAAAAGAACAATAAGTTAACGTCAACGTAAAAAAAACTGATGCATATATAAACTATAAATAATAAGTAACATACAGAATGAGCAATAAGGAAGAGCCATAATATTATAAAATGTTTTTTCTTTTATTAAATATTTTTTTTAATATTGTAATAGCTTGGTGTTACTTTGCAATAAAATGTTAATTTCAAAACACTTATAAGAAATTTTGACTAGCTTATAGAAATTTAACACCACGCATTACTTAGAAAATCAAATAAAAAAAAAAGATTTGAGCACATTGACCATATAGAAGAGCCTTAGCGTGTTTCTCGGATATTACTGGTTCCATTCAAACGGGGAAAACGACAATATACAGGGTGTCTGTAAAAGGTCTTTACAAAAATATACCATATATTCCTTAGACCAAAATAAGTCGATTTAAGTAAAATTACCTTAGTACAATGTTGCTTCGTTTGGGCTCCAGTTTTTAAATCGTTTTTCCCATATAAATTTAAAACGGCATATGCGATTTTGCTGAAATTTGGTATATTGGTAGAGTTTTATGTGGCAAAAAAAATGGTATTAAAATTTTGTCCGATAATAATACATATGCGTAGAACTTGATTTTTTAAATAACTGCACCTTTAAAAATTCTACGCCAATGGAAGAAAAGGAGTTTGAGTATGAAATTTAGATTTAGCAACTCATTTACTTTAAAAAAGGTACTCTTGATAAGACTCGATTACTCTCATGGTTTTCGCTAAATTTCTGTTTTAATAATTTAGAGTGTATAGGTTTCACAAAAATATTTATTTACAACATAATCAAAATAGAGATTTTACAAAAATTGTTCAAAATGTTCACCATTTTCACGCATACAAAGATTTATACGTCTAAAATGTATTCTTTCCATAACTTCTTCATCACCTCTAAGATTGTTTATTGCATCTTGAATACTTTGCCAGAGTTGTTCCTCATTTTCTACAGGTTCCCTGTAAACTGTGGATTTCAGATGTCCCCATAAAAAGTAATCCATCGGTGTTAGGTCTGGGGAACGTGGTGGCCAGTTTACAGGTGCGTCATTACCTTTGCCTATCCATTTGTGTGGATATTGTTCATTCAAGTGGTTTCTAACGTTTAAAGAAAAATGTGGTGGAGCTCCATATTGCATAAACCACATATCTCTCCGAAGTTGGAGAGGTAAATCTTCTAACAATTCTGGCAACGTATTTTGTAGAAAATCCAAATAATTTTCTCCAGTTAATCTTCGTGGAAGTATGACAGGACCAACAATGAAATTACCAATTATTCCAGCCCACACATTAATTTTGAATTCGTGATGAAAATGGTTTACCTTTATTGCATGCGGATTTTCAACGGCATAAACATGTTCATTATGGGTATTAGTTATACCTCTTCTTATAAAACCCGCTTCATCGGTAAAGAGAACCTTCTTAACAAAGTTTGGATCTCTTTCTCTTTGCATATCAACAAATCGACAAAAACCCAAACGAATTTGAGGATCATGGACTAATAATTCTTGTACTGGCTTCTTTTGATATGGATATAGCAATTGTTCTCCAAGCACTTTATGAACGACATCTTTACTTACTCCTAGTTCCCTTCCAATTCGTCTGGTGCTTAATTCTAGATCTTCTTCAACACGTTCACTTCAGGAATCCTTACAAAACGTTCTCTTCCATTATCAACAGTGTTGGGAGCAAAGGAACCGGTCTCCCGAAGACGTCTCTCAACAGCAACAAAAGTTGGGTGGCTAGGTACACGACGATTTGGAAACCTTTCAGAGTACACCCTGACACTCTCTCGAGCATTTCCTTCACAAAATCCTAATGTCAGTAACATATCGGTATATTCTGCATTGGTATATTGTACAGCCATATTAAAAAACCACGCATTTGTTTTTTTAATTATTGAGTCAGATAGAACACTTTCAATCGTTAACAAGAGATTAGGTGTTAAAACTTGACAATATTTTTATTTAGATGAAACTATGGAAACCAACAATAAATGTTTTTGTATACGTATTGCAGGCAAATAATTAATATTCCTCAAAAAATCGTACATGGCAAGAATCGAGTATTTTTGTTAAAAGTCTCGATTAGAGGTGTTGAAGAAGATATGAAAAAAGTAGATTTTATGTTTTTCATCGTATACAATTTTGTCCGATAATAATACATAGGCGTAGAACTTGATTTTTTAAATAATTGCACCTTTAAAAATGCTACGCCAATGGCAGAAAAGGGGTTTGAGTATGAAATTTGGATTGGGTACTCATTTACTAGTAATTTAACATATAAAAAATTCAGACATTTTGACGGTACTCCCGTTTAAGAAAAGTGAGTGGTCCTTTATTTTAACTTTGGGAATTCAAAAATAACTTTCATTATTTCATTGAAAATTTATTTTAATTTTAAAAGTTTTTGTTTTCCTTATTCCTTGTATGTTATTAATAATAATTGACCACATAGTATAATTTGTATTGAAAAGATGTAACACATATTTGTATCTGCTGGTGTTTAATTAAATTTGGTCTAGACAAAATAAATTGCAGATGTGTTAATTTAAAATGATAAAGCACGCACTTTTACTGATAAAATATTAATGGGGGTTTATTCGATTCAAAAAAGTGTTGCACTCTTCGCAAAATTCAGAACGGGCCATTCACAGTAAGTCTTTAGTACCTAAAATGTTTTCCTGTTTTGTTTAGATCAAATAAAATTAAAACTATTGAAGACATGTAAATATTTCATAATATAACTTTTTTTTTTAATTACAATACCATTTATTTTTTAATTAACTTCACTAATGAGTTGGTTAAATTACCATGGAAAATAAATTTTTACATTATCGTTCTTTTTTAATATTCATTTAAATTCTTAATTAATTTAAGACTCAATAACGGAAGATCAATAAATGAAAAACGACCACTATTTAGATTCCCGTCTACCTAAAGTGAAAAAGTTAAATACTATTAAAAACTGATGTTAGTAAAAACTGATTCTCTAGCTAAATAGACACTTTCTTTTTACTGGAAGTGTTTTACAGATTTTATGAATTTAATCTTAAGTGCACATACAATTTCGAGTACTCTTGATAGCTTGTGTAAATATAATTATGGTTTTATGGCATGGCACTTTTCATTCACTAAAGAAATTAATTCTTTAAAAGTAAAGAGAATGACATTCGGAAGAATTTGACGATTCGACAGTTTTAATTTTTTTATAAACTATAGTCTATTTTTATGTATGAGAGAGTAATAAAACAGCATTTCTAATGCAAAACTTAGTACAGTCATCTATAAATTGACACATTTTAACAACTTGTATATTTTTGCTGTTTAATTAAAACATCACTTTTAATTCATTACTTTTTAATCAAGGCTAAACGTACTAAAATTTTATATGTATCAATTAATTCGTCTACATGTGTAGTCTGGAATTAGCAAATTATTATCAATGAATGTCCATTATTACTTTGACAAAAGGAATTCGGTAGACTGAAGGGAAATGGGCTGTGGTTCCGCTGTTTTGTGACTATAGGAAGTGCAGCCGTTCATTAAATTTTTTTATTACGTTTCATCCTTTATCGTAATAATGTGTGTCTGTTGTATGTATTACATATTTTTTAATATAAGTAACTTCCGTAAATAATGTATATAAATATTACAGTTATTTTCCTTTTATTCCATATATTTATTTTGGGGCAATAGATTTAATTCCTTAAATCCCAGACAATAAGTATAATAGGAAATGAAGCCAGAGAGTATTTAAAGTGTGTAAATATTGAGTTTTAAGTAAAACTCCATAAAATAAATTATTACTAAAACAAACTTTGTACACTTACTCGTCAAAAAAACTTTAGAAGACAAATGAAAAAGTAAACTAAATTAATAAAGGACAGCAACAGACCAATCTCAAGTCTCCACCACAGCTTGCAGCTTAGATAATTGAAAATTGAAAAGCCAAACCGAAATTCGGTAACTGACCCAGTGTAAAATGTGGTTAAATTTTAACAAATGAAGTGGAGGTTCATCCGACCATGTAGAACAGTGGTCGCTAACCTCTCAATGTGTTGAGCTACTTTGTTAATTTTGGAATAAACAGCGAGCTACCCACACGGAAGCCACGTAACGCAACGTAAATGAAATAATCCACAGTTAATTTATCATTATATGTATTTATTATACTATTTAGGCCCATTTGTACCATTTGAGTTCAGGCGAGGTTCAACTAAACTTGGTTTTGATTGTGACATTTGGGTATAGTTAGTACGACGTTTGTTACAGTCTAAACTAGGTTCACTTGAACCTCTCCTAAACTGGAGTGGTACAACTGAAACTTAACTGGTAATACATAATACATAGGTACTAATAATAAACTAATAACAAAATAACTAATATTATTAGTACGTACTTGTTCATAGCTACATTCCTACCTACCAAACGAAGGTGTTTGAAAAATAAACACAAACTTTTATCCAGCCACAACGGCATGTCACGTAAGATTTAAAAATAGTTAATAATAACAAAAAAGTAACGCACTATCATGAACATAAACATTGAAAAATAAAAAAGCACGTTCAATGAGAAGGCTGACACACTGAATAATGCTTTCACTTTCAAGGCAACACGGCATAGAACAATATTTGTCTTTACTTACAATAGGCAAGATACATTTGGTACTTGAGACTAACGATTTTAAGGCTAAATCATTTTGAAACTCAATTACTTCCATTTCTGTTGCAGCGATGTCTTCGCCAAAGTTCTGCATAACACAAGTTGCAAACTGTTTGATATCAATTTCCATAAAGGGTGAAACAACAAACTGTGCTACTATAGCCATTTCGTTGAAATCCTTAAAACGATTTTTGAAGTTATTCTTCAGGGTAGAAACTATTTCTACATGATATTTGCTGTCATAGGGTTCTAATGGATTTTGATATATTTTTCTGAAAGAATAGGAAAATGCTTGGCATCGCTGTTAATTAGGTTTTGTTCTCAAAACTCCAGCTTTTTGATAAATGCTTTTATATCGGCCAAGGTTTTGAATACTCTTCTTTGCAACGCTTGAGCTCTAATCTTGTTCACAATTTTTACCACCAGTTTCATAACGTTGTTTAGTTTCAGGAAATTTCCACATAATGCTTGCTGATGGATAATGCAGTGGTAACAGAAATTGCGGAAAAGTTTCATCTTTACGACATAACGCCACCAGACCCTTATCACAATCCACCATAGATGGAGCGCCATCGGTTGTCAAGCCTACCATTTTCGATATTGGAATTTTCTCGGAAGAAATAATATTTTTTAAATGAGAAAGCAACTCCTGTCCAGTAGTGTGTCCTTTCAGTGGAATAAACTTCAAAAGATCTTCTTTAATCGTAAAATCACTAAAAACCATCCTGACGAACACGCCCATCTGGGCAGTGTCAACGACATCTGTTGATTCATCCAGTTGAAGTGAAAAATAAACACAGTTATCTAAGTCAGTTCTTAACTGTGAAAAAATATGATTGCTCATTACTTCTACACGTCTCATCACTGTATTAGCAGAAAGTTGCATAGATTTTATAGCTGAAACTATCTCGTCTTTATTTCTAAAGTTGGCAAATAACGAATCAGCAGCTTCTAAAAACGCCTGTTTTATCATTTCCCCGTCTTCATAAGGTTTCTTTTTTTGTGCAATTATCTGGAACACACGGTACGATGCTTCAGTTGCAGCCTTATTTTTGTCGACTGTTCTTAAAAATATTGATTGGTGTCCAATTAACTGCTTTTTTAACTGTTTAAGTTTCAATTCTTAGCAACCGAAGTTGCTTAGGAGATGAGTTTATTCTTTGTCATACTAGGGCTACCACAAATTGAAGGGGTAGCTAAAAAGTGTTAAGTGTGTGACATTTTAACTTATGTAGTGCAACTGAGGAGTCACAGTTGATTTTTTTTTTTACAATTGACCAGGCAATAAATACAATAGATACTAGATACTAGAGCGTGTCTTGTGTTTGCCTTTTTTTGTGTTGATATTGATTGGCCTAAATATAATAATTTTAGATCCTTAGTCAATGGATATAATATTGTATAATGCAATATTTCATTCATTATTTTATCGCAGATTTTTTTACTGTTGCAATCTTATTTACTATATTTATTCAACAATGTTACAGTTTACCTTAAAAAATGAAAAGTTGCATAATATTCGATTTACTTTTGTTTACATTCCTGAACAATGCAGTCAAATATTTGCACAATAAACAATTATTTAAAGTTCTTTACGTAGCACTCCTTTTATCACAAATTATTTTATGAACTTGCATATAGCTTAAATTTTAGGTCCAGGTAATAAACTGTAAATTATATTTATAATGCATTTTTACTAAAAAAAGTATGTATACCTACTTGTGGGTTGGAATTTCGGTATGCGCTTTTATAATAGTATACAGGCAACAAATTTGCATAAAAAAATGCAGCGTCAAAATGAATTTATTCGAAGAAATTACAAAAGGGATTCGAAAAAGGGTTAGTTTAAGTGTTCAAATTGATGCCCGTCTTGAATAATGCATTAACGGCAACGTTTCGCACTGGAGAGACAAGTCAGGTGAAGCATGTTAGGGTGTCCGTGAAGATTTTCAAATTCTTCTTCAATTGGAGTTCGGAGATCGGGAAGGGTGCGTGGTCCTCGTGCAAAAACGCGGTCCTTGAGAAGGCCCACATGAAGAAATCGCAGGGTGTCAGGTCACAGGACCGTGCGGGCCACTCAAAGATTCCTCGTCTGTCTCCAAAATGATCATTAAGGAAAACGCGTAGTGCATGCATTTCCAGATAACTTTGGCCAGACTCATGCCGATTTTTTGAGCGTTGTCAGACTTATGCCGACCCCTGTATTTACAAAATTTTAGTTTTATGTCATATGGTACCATTATTGGAACGTTTTCAGGTTCACGGTCTCCTTTACTATATTAATATATAAAATAATATATATTTTTTTAATTCCTAGCAGTTACGGATTAATTTTCGCGGCCTCAGTGCAATTTTACCGCACTCAAATAAAACCAAACGACAATAATTTCAATTTTAATTTTTTGCTTTTTGTCGTAAATAATATACTTATTAGTCTTTATCTGAGAACTTTTATTTAATTTTTTTTTTCTTTTTTTGTTGTTATCTCTATTCCTTTTGTGTGTTTATATCTAAAAATCTGATGTGTCCAACACATGACTTTCCTATCTAGTTATTATAGGCTTTTTCCGGTTATTTTGTACAACCTATTGCAGCATCTCTATAAATGTTTAGAGGATAAACTAAATATATACATTGTCCACATACATCTACCTCGAAACATTTTTCTATAGATATTCATGGAAAACGAAAATACTGAAAAATTAAAATTTCCTACAATTTTTTCATTACGGTCCATTTTAGAAAAATCATGTATTAACAAATATTATAGAGATCGATATCGCAAACAACTTTTATTTCAACAATTTTCATAAAAATCAGAATTTTGCACATTTTGTCAAATTTCTCGAATACGGACCATTTCAGGAAATTTTTACATAAAACAAAAATTATAGATAATAATATTAGAAGTAACTTTTATTTAAACAATTTTTTTCTCCAAACATAAATAACAGATATATTCCATAAAATATAAAAACGGCCTCTTATAAAGTACCCCCCCAGATGTTCCGACTTTGTCCAAAATCTAATCATTTCACGTCAGGCCGAAATAAACCTTAAGGTTAAAATTTAATGTTTTTCCCTCTATCCGTTTTTGAGTTTTCTTCAAATTTCGAAATTTACACATTTTCTCAAATATCTCGAATACGGTCCATTTTAGAGAAATTATGTATAGGTCAAAAATTATAGAGAATTATATTACAAACAACTTTTATTTGAACAATTTTTATGAAAAATAATTTTTTTTACATTTTGTCAAATTTCTCGAATACGGACCATTTTAGGAAAATTTTGTATAAAACAAAAATTATAGATAATTATATTAGAAGTAACTTTTATTTGAAGAATTTTCTTCTCCAAACGTAAATAACAGATATATTCCATAAAATATAAAAATGACCACCTATAAAGTACCCCCCCAAATGTTCCGACTCTGCCCAAAATCTAATCAGCTCATTAGACGCTGAAACAAAGCTTAAGTTTAAAATTTGGTGTTTTTCTGTGTATCGGTTCATGAGTTATGCGTTATACAGACACACACACACACAGACACACAGACACACACACACACACACACACACACACACACACACACACACACACACACACACACACACACAGACATCATCGCGAAAATAGTCAAAACGGATTCAGGGGACCTCAAAACGTAAAAATCCGTCGAAAACTCGAGGTCGAAAAAAATCATGATTCCTATACTTTCCTTATATCTGTATACAGATAGGAAAGTAAAAATTATGTACAAATATGATAAACAGCAGAAATTGTAAAAAGGGTGTTTCGTGTTTAAAAATTTCTAATCTGAATATAAGGTCATTAGTACTTAGTTTTATTAAATTTAAACAATTAGTGAAAGACGCTTATGACATTACATTACTGAAACATGGCTAAATAACACTATTGACTTAAATGTAATTTCTTATAATTTTGATAGGAAAGATAGACCAAATAAAACAGGTGGTAAAGTTGGTTGTTATATAAGTAAGGTCAACTCTTTACTGTGAGACTGTTAATACAGCCCCGGATCTAGAGGGGGCAAGCCAGACCCCGTGTCCTGATCGGCAAATTCAGAGGGCGGCAAATAGTAAATTTTTTTTTTTTTTCATAAATAAGGATGTAAAATGACCTTTCTCTTACTTTTATATAGATTAGTAAAAAACACATAAGCCTGTCTATTTATTTGAGAAACTTTTATTTAAGAGCTCTATGCATGCTTGTAACATTAGACATAACACCCTTATTATGCTTTACCACTCATCTGTAATGTTCAAAAGGTCTTTTACATATAACGCCGTCAAATTGTATAACTCTTTTAACTTTTTAAACTGGAAGAAATTGTGGTATTTCTATAGGCGAAGTGCAAAAGAACATTTTTTAGCTAGATAATAGCCTTTTTTTTTGTTATTAATCATATATTTCAATAATCCAATTTTCAATATTTAATTTTTTTTTTTTTTTTTTTCGTAAAAAAAAAGAGTATTTTTATTTGTATTTGCTATTATTATGTAATCCTAGAAGGTTAAGAGTTAAAGAGGAGATCTAAGCTAATCTTCGCCTTCTAGGTTTAAATGTATTGTATCTACATTTAACAAATACAGTCATTTTATTATTTTTATTATATATAGAAAATTATCCATTTTAGAAATCCACTTTATCACCCTGTAAAATGAAAAATAAGACCTTTACAGGAAAATTATAAATAGCTTTTCTTAATAATTTGTAAAGATTTACAGCAAGGTAATCTTAAAATACCCTGTATATAGAAAAGGGGAAACATAAAGACTTTATTAAATTCGCACCTATATTTATCGCTTTCACGTGTATTAAGTGGGATAACTGCAAAGGTACTCTTCAAGTACCGAGCAAAGTCTACAATATCAAAATTGCATCAACCTTCCGTTAATTAAGAAAAAAATACTTTAGATATAAAACATGCCATGTAGGCTTTTATTTAGAAATTAATCAGTTACTGCCATCAATATTATTAACGTTCCCATCAGTTAAGTAGTCATTTAAGTCATTTCTTCTGCTCTTTTATGAAAATTATAGTCATAAATACTTATAGGATTACGAGTTTTCAATACAAAGTAGTGTACATAAAACCTTGTTATCGAACCTCATTATTGAATAGATCTATCAACCTAATGGGAAAGAAGTGCTCGTATATTAATCAAAGTAATACATTGCCATTTTACTCATTTTGTGTAAAATATCTATATAATTACAAAATAGATATAAATTATATGTATAATTTATTACCAATAATTTATTACCAGGTTATAAATCTTCATGTATTAGAAGTTCAGGTTGTCGTGAAGATTAGTATAATAACAGCAAATCTTTAATATAAATATCATTACCCACCTGGCTGATCAATGTATTCATTTTAAATTTATTTATGGTTTTTATTACTCATTGAATATGTCAATTAATATTTTTATTGTAATTTATTTTTATAATAACTGAACGATTTTATGAATCTGATATAAAAGTTTATTAAACAGCCTAGTTTTTAGATGAAAGATTTCTTGAATAAACATGTTCCTACATACGACAAATTAGCAGAATACTAACAACTGGCATATTATGTATCTCGAGAATATTAAGGGCTTTAAATTTATGCAACGATATGGCAGGACTTTTACATTTACATTTAAAAACTACTAAATATTTACTGAAACAAAAAATAACTAATTGTCAAATATTTAATACAGAATGGCGAGTAAATATGTTTTTTTTTTAATTCCTTTTAAAAATTATTCAAATAAATATATAAAACTTGATGTACATAGTAAACCAGTAAAATATACCTGAGAATTTATGCAATGTTCAAAAAATTAATAAATACTTCATTACCATTACTAATTCCAATAAAGTACCTGATGATGATCTACTACAATTTTATCAAAACACGACAATTCTAAACGAAGGAAATTTTTCATTCAGTCATATATCCGATGAGAAATGTTACAAACAAATGTTATCAATAAAAACACAAGCCGTAGTTGTGGACAAAATTAATATCAAGATATTATAATATTCTTGTCCTTTAATTATCCCTTACATAACTCATATTATTATATTTAATTTTATCTTAATAAACGTTTGTTTTCCTGACCTTTGGAAGAAATATATGTCATTCCTCTTCCCAAGTAATCATCTCTTGGGTCATTTTCTGATCTACGACCCATAAGCGTTTTATGTTGTATATCCAAAGTGTTTGAAAAAATTCTAGAGACGAGAGAGCCTTTCTCTCGTCTCGTTTCTCTCGTGATAAAACAATATCAAATTTAAATTTGAAAAAGATGAAACATAAAAAAAACGGTAAAATTTGTAAGACAAAAACAAAGTTTTTAATGAATCAAAGGTCGAAAAATTCGGTTCTTCTTCCTCTCTTATCCAATTTATCTTCTCTGTGTTTAACTGGAAAATATTGGTCAACGAAAAAACTACCTTTAGTAGTAGAGACTTTTTTAACTATCTTTGAAATGATTCCCGACCTCCATCAACAAAATGAAATTCCATTATGATCCTTACATTTTTCAGCTTTAACAACCCCATTGAAAACATATATAAACAAAAATCTACTGAATGAAAACCCTCTAGTCATTAAAAACGCATTTAAAGAAGATTTAATAAAAAAATCTGATGTGTCCAACACATGACTTTCCTATCTAGTTATTACAAGCTTTTTCCGTTTATTGTGTACAACCTATTGCAGCATCTCTATAAATGTTTAGAGGATAAACTAAATATATACATTGTCCACATACATCTACCGCGAAACATTTTTCTATAGATATTCATTGAAAATGAAAATACTGAAAAATTTAAATTTAGCACTATTCCTACAATTTTTCCATTACAGTCCATTTAAAAAAAATCATGTATGAACAAATATTATAGAGATCGATATCGCAAACAACTTTTATTTCAACAATTTTCATAAAAATCAGAATTTTGCACATTTTGTCAAATTTCTCGAATACGGACCATTTCAGGAAATTTTTACATAAAACAAAAATTATAGATAATAATATTAGAAGTAACTTTTATTTGAACAATTTTCTTCTCTAAACATAAATAACATATATTCCATAAAATATAAAAACGGCCTCCCATAAAGTACCCCCCAGATGTTCCGACTTTGTCCAAAATCTAATCATTTCACGTCAGGCCGAAATAAAACTTAAGTTTAAAATTTATTGATTTTTTCTTTATCCGTTTTTGAGTTTTCTTCAAATTTCGAAATTTACACATTTTCTCAAATATCTCGAATACGGTCCATTTTAGAGAAATTATTTATGGGACAAAAATTATAAAGAATTATATTACAAACAACTTTTGTTTGAACAATTTTTATAAAAAAAAAATATTTTTTTACATTTTGTCAAATTTCTCTAATACGGACCATTTTAGGAAAATTTTGTAAATAACAAAAATTATAGATAATAAAATAAGAAGTAACTTTTATTTAAAAAAATTTCTTCCCCAAGCGTAAATAACAGATATATTCCATAAAATATAAAAATGACCACCCATAAAGTACCCCCCCAGATGTTCCGACTCTGCCCAAAATCTAATCAGCTCATTAGACGCTGGAATAAAGCTTAAGTTTGAAATTTGGTGTTTTTCCGTGTATCGGTTCATGAGTTATGCGTTATACAGACACACACACAGACACACACAGACACACACAGACACACACAGACACACACAGACACACACACACAGACACACACACACACAGACACACACACACACACACACAGACACACACACACACACAGACACACACACACACACAGACACACACACACACACAGACACACACAGACACACACACACAGACAGACACACACACACACACACACACACACACACACACACACACACACACACACACACACACACACACACACACACACACACACACACACACACACACACACACACACACACACACACACACACACACACACACACACACACACACACACACACACACACACACACACACACACACACACACACACACACACACACACACACACACACACACACACACACACACACACACACACACACACACACACACACACACACACACACACACACACACACACACACACACACACACACACACACACACACACACACACACACACACACACACACACACACACACACACACACACACACACACACACACACACACACACACACACACACACACACACACACACACACACACACACACACACACACACACACACACACACACACACACACACACACACACACACACACACACACACACACACACACACACACACACACACACACACACACACACACACACACACACACACACACACACACACACACACACACACACACACACACACACACACACACACACACACACACACACACACACACACACACACACACACACACACACACACACACACACACACACACACACACACACACACACACACACACACACACACACACACACACACACACACACACACACACACACACACACACACACACACACACACACACACACACACACACACACACACACACACACACACACACACACACACACACACACACACACACACACACACACACACACACACACACACACACACACACACACACACACACACACACACACACACACACACACACACACACACACACACACACACACACACACACACACACACACACACACACACACACACACACACACACACACACACACACACACACACACACACACACACACACACACACACACACACACACACACACACACACACACACACACACACACACACACACACACACACACACACACACACACACACACAAAATTTTTTAATTGTATTTCTATGTAGGTCACCTGTAGCTGTATAAATTTTTTAGATTGTTTTAGCACTTGGGCTGAAGAAAATGTATGTGATAATTCTCAAATAGTTATTGTTTCTGGAGATTTTAATGTTGACCTGTTAACTGAAAACAAAGCGCGAAATTAAGTGATATTTTGATTGATACTGAATTGAAAAATATTTTTACAGAAAGCACAAGACCAAATAGAAGTGGTGGAGGTACACTAATAGATTTAGTTATAACAAATAATTACCCGGTTTCAGCTGAGATTATCAAAACACCAAGAATTTCAGATCATTTTATGCTTTTAACAAATGTGCTATTAAATAGTGATAGGCGATCTGTTTTTGAAATTGAAAGCAGATGTAAGGACTTAAATTTTGATTTAATTAATGACAAACTTTCAACATTAGCCTTCAAGATCGCCTGACTTTAATCCGCTGGATTACCACGTTTGGGGACATCTAAAAACAAAAGTATATTCCACTCCCATAAATAGTAGGGAGGATAGAATACGCTTGCGAAGAAATGAAAAATAATCCCGATGTACTCAGAAAAGCCGTCAACCATATTTTAAAATGAACAAGAAAATGCATCGAACAAAATGGAGGTCATTTTGAATAACTCTTGTAGTTTTTATTAGCAATAAGGTTTATTACTTCATTTCCAACATTTATATTTCTTTGTATTATTAGTTGTTAATTATAATAATCCTAATATTAGATTAAATATATTTTAATTGACTAAATTAGATAGTCATAATAAGTTATAAACTAATAAGCACCCACTGATCAAATGTACGCATTTCCCAATCTGATAACAGCTCACGTGAGTTGTGCAACCTGCATCAAAATCAGATAGCTATTAACAATTTATCACCAACCGACACGATTCAAACAAAAAACTGCCGATAAAAACCAATAACACGCCGCACGTCATACGTCAAAATCAGATCTTTATCATTATCATTACCTACGAAAGCCAGTCGTTATCACAAAGTTGTAACAATTATCAGCAACATATATTAATGGGAAAAGTGGGGCTGCTTGAGCCTTGATTGGCCCAGATCTTAGGTACGGTAAGCAGGTGAGACTGACATCAAAACACAGCATCATTGACCAAGTATCGGTCCATCCACATCCTAGGTACCGCGCGGGTACTACGGCGCGAAAAACAAACGACGATCTCTTTTTTAAAAAATTAACGATTAAAATGTCACTTCTACATAATATTTCAATTTGCCGTCTTCTAAACTGTTAAGACTATGTTTATAGAAGAGTTAATGACATCTCAAACAATGGTTTATAGCGTTTTAAACAAATTTCAAGTGCCTTTCGAGTCTTCTTCGGTTGAACATTACAGACTGCTGAGGTGTGTTAGGAAAATAGTTTTTACGGAAATGGTTTGAGTGAATCGATGACAGAATATTTTTGTGGTGTTCTATAGTGATGTTTTGTGAATACAAAAAACAATATTGGCTGAGAAATCAGCATGTACCTTAGTCGTGAAAGGACGACTGGATTTGCACTTTTGGTGTGGATTTTTTCTGTGTTGACTGTCAGGTAAATTAACTAATTTATATGTGTTTTTAGTTTAATAACTTTCAATTTTAACATAATTATCACATTGATATTTTTTGAGTACAATGTTTAAACTGATGAAATATACACTGCTCATTTTTTTATATCTTTACCACTTATAAAGTACTTTAGCAAAATTGTCTAGTGAAGCGTACCAATTGCCAATTATCTACTCTTATTTTCCTATTAAGAGGAGTATTTACTTGGCTGTGAGCGGAGCATGTAACGGTTTCGTATTACCCCACTTTTAAAGTTTATTTTTGACTTTTTCTAAAAGAAAAAATATGTACTTATAGATAAAGGTTAAATCTGCACTTCTTCTTGTAAGGTCTAGTATTTATGACTCACATGCAACAATTAGATTAAATAAAAATTTTCTTTTACAATGGGGCATGTTCAAAAATTTTGAATTTTTTTTATGAATAATAGAGTTGAAAATAAAGCTACATTTTCATTTAACTATTCATTTGCCAGAGTAATGGATTTTTTAAAATTTATGACGTCACCGGGAATAGACCAATAGGAGCTAGCGTCACAACGTTGCCGGTTAGAAAGTTTACGATAAGTGATATACGTTCGTTTGTGTACTCCTTCTTACTTTTAGACTTCTAAAACATCGTTAAACAAATAAATTTTAAATACACTTTTACCATATTTAAAGTTTCATTGTTTTAAAAGTCACTTAATAATTCAGAAAATGGCGAAACGGCTGAACTGTATGTGTCACCTGTCATAGTGTCTCAATCAAGAATTTATTTCGACTTTGAGTGTTTAATTTTGTACTTTTTATAAATATTATGACTACGAAAAAGTGTTTTGTTTCAGAATGTGATAATGATTCACATTCATCTTCAAAAATATTTATTAGTGTTCCTAGAAATTTGAAAAAAAGAAAATAAACCTTCTACTAGCGATGTTTCTCGTGAACTTTTTAATAAAAATACACTGGATATTCAAGATGTAGCAGCAATTTCTGCTAATTGTCCCCTTCAGGAAATTCAAAATGAGGCTACTATAAATTCTCAGGTATATAACCTAAAAACCCTTCTGAAAGAAAATCCAGAATCTCCTGAAAGTTTTGAAGATAACGAATTTATTCATCATTTTCTGGAAGAATTAGTGATTATGAAATAATAGAAAAATGTAGATATTTAAACAAACTGGTTCCTGGATCCCATTTAATGGCAGATAGGGGGTTTAAGAATATTCATCCATTACTTGAAAACATGGGATGCACTTTAGTAAGGCCACCTAGTGTATCACAGAATGAAAAAAGTTCTCCAGAAGATGAACAATTAAGTAAAAGAATAGCATCTCTAAGAATACATGTGGAAAGAGTTATAAGAAGGATTAGGGAATTTCACATGTTAAAACCACATTCCTGTGTGAATTTTAAGCAAGTACATTTACTTAGTAATATCTGCATAATTGTTTGTGGTATTGTTAACTTACAAGAACCTATTTTGTAAGAGTAAATATTAATTTAATAAACTTTTTTTATTTGTTTTTTAATTTAATTTACCTAATTATCACATTTCAGAGAATATAATGAAGGGTTTTTAAACGGCCAATGTAATTTTTTATAAAATTTTAACTTTTCGAGCAAATCAAAGCGAAATGAGTACCTGTATATGCATAGATTTTTTGGGACTAAAACTACCAAACCAAAGGCACCTATTTATAGCAGTTTAAAATGAAACATTTTAACAAAAACAGCCTATGTCACAGTGATAAATATTAAAAACAACCAAGTTCAGTTGAATATGATACTACATATGGTATCACTAGTGATAAATTTAAAAATATCACAATTCTTGCCACCTTTTTCAAAAAACCAGCATCAATCCTTGATGAAAATGATAACAGTGATAAATGTAAAAAAAAAAATTAATGTTGCTATTCGCTATTACGATAGTAAAACATGTTTGCAGTTCTGTTTATTTTTTATGAAAATCTAAGTAAAAACAACCAATATATCAAAGGGTTATAATTTTTTTCTCTTTCAAACCAAATATAACTCAAAATTTAAAAATTGATCGTAGGTTAAGCTAGAGTAATACCTTTATTGATAGTAGTAATTCCTTGCTGACTTCAAAGTTTTTTTTTTCTGAAATCAAATACACTTACCACATTTTTAGGATTTTAAAATAGCCTAAACATGTGTCATAAGTAGTTGTTTTTATATATATATAAAAAAAAACAAATTAAAAAACTGAAGTGTCCTGTTAAATTTGTTCCAACAAAGCACTCTGTATTATTTAAAAAATAGCAATTTTTTTAGTAAAGTTTTACAATATTTCAAGAGTCTAAAAATATCATAAAAATGGGGTGTGGTTTTTAGAAAAAAAGCTTTTAAAAACCGAATTGCTCTACTGGCTTCTTTCGAAGGTTAGCAAGCACTATGTATTTTTTTAAAATATATATATTTTTTAATTGATAATATTTCAAGTGTATAAAAATATGGTGTTGCTGTTTTAACAGAAATATTTTTAAAAAACAGGCACTCTGCTGACTTCCCTTCAAAATGGTTTTTTAAAAATATTAATAGCATAATGGCTTTTCACTATGTAGTTCTTAGTTTTGTAGTCTATATCCTTCGAGCATATTATACCCTTTTATTAACATATAGTTAAGCTATCTATATAACTATAAACAACATTGATGTGATTGTGTGATCTGAATTATCAACTGTCACAACTTTTGGCGTTCTTCTCTTTTCCAGAGATAAGGGAGATAAAGATAGGAAACACTCATAAGAAGCCAATGCTTTAATGCAGTTAACATCTGACCCACTATGTGGCGCTGTCATCGATATTAAACAAATATTGTCGCGGGAAATTTAAAAATCTGATAATAAAGGTTGTATAAATACCGACTGCACTCTCATGTTCTTGTAAATAAACTTAAACAATGTAATTACTCTGAATTATTTATTAAAAAGAATACTACACTTACAGTCTATTATCAATTAATTATTCTAAATCTATTCATGACAAAATATCAAATCTTTATGTCCCTAATCTCTGCTCTTGTCCTTCTTGTATAGAACGTCATCTTAATTTCACAGTCCATACTCGTTATCATCCCTTTATCACTCTGTTAAAAGAAGAATTGAACATTGACAAATCATTTTCAAAATGTCACTAAATTTCAGTAAAATTGCAGATCAAAATTTAACTTTCGCCCAACTAGAATCTCTAATTTCCCAATGGGCAGTTGATACAGATGAGTGCAGTAAACAGTTTGAATTACAAAATGATGAAATGAACAAACTTCTACTAGACTGTTGCAATTGTTATGAATGTGTCGTGCCAATCGACAAGAAAGTTCAAAATCTGCAGAGATTACAAAACCAAATTGAAGCCACTATACTATTCATATATCACAGGCTGATAGATATTGAAAATAAAATAGTTTTATTAGAAAAATGTTCTTGTTCTCCCAACGTTCCGAAGGATGTTAACAGAAAACAAATTTATGACAATGTTGAAGAAATAAATAATATTCTTCTGAATGTACAGCAAACTTTGTTTTTGTTAGAATTAAATTACTGTGTACGAGATATCGGTTTGCACCATCACTTTGAGGAACTAGCTTCGCTTCTTTGTTGTCAATTACAACAATTGGAAACTATAGATGCTAAGATCCAGGAATTACAAAATAAGTTGGTTTGGTGTAATAGATGCAATTCAAGAATATGTTCACTTAGAAGTCATCGGCACTAAATAATGTATTTAACACACATTTGTTTGTTCCTATAAGGATAATATTAAAAAAAGTATACAGGTAATATTATATTAAAAACTTACAAAATTAAATTAGAATGTTAAAAGTCATCACAACAAATTTTTGAAATAAATTAGAGCATTCAGTACATCATGTTAATAGCATAGATTAAAAAAATGGTTAAAAATGTTTTCATTTATTTTGCATTTCAACAACAACTTTATAATTGTGTTTATTGTTATGGTCTAAAGCAGTGGTCGCCAACCTCTCAATGTGTTGAGCTACTTTGTTAATTTTGGAATAAACAGCGAGCTACCCACACGGAAGCCACGAAACGCAACGTAAATGAAATAATCCACACTTAATTTATCATTATATGTATTTATTTTACTATTTAACTGGTAATACATAATACATAGGTACTAATAATAAACTAATAACAAAATAACTAATATTACTAGTACGTACTTGTTCATAGCTACATTCCTACCTACCAAACGAAGGTGTTTGAAAAATAAACATAAACTTTTATCCAGCCACAACGGCATGTCACGTAAGATTTAAAAATAGTTAATAATAACAACAAAAAAGTAACGCACTATCATGAACATAAACATTAAAAAATAAAAAAGCACGTTCAATGAGAAGGCTGACACTCAGACTCATCGATAATTTTTTTAATGTTTGCAGTATAATTTGATACAGCCATTCGAATACAATTATCCAAATGTTCATCTGTAAGTCGATTGCGATATTTGTTCTCAATAAACTTCATATTGGAAAAAGAAGATTCACACAAATAGGTTGAACTGAATAATGCTTTCACTTTCAAGGCAATACGGCATAGAACTGAATATTTGTCTTTACTTACAATAGGCCAGATACATTTGGTACTTGAGACTAACGATTTTAACGTTAAATCATTTTGAAACTCAATTACTTCCATTTCTGTTGCAGCGATGTCTTCGCCAAAGTTCTGCATAACACAAGTTGCAAACTGTTGGATATCAATTTCCATAACATTCCGGAACATTCAATCTGAAATAACATCGCTTAACAAAAAATACGATGAGGTATTAACGTCAGTAAACTTTTGTAGTGACCAAATTTCGTATTTTGAGGATACAATGAAAAAATTCAATGACAAACTTTCTCAGCTACAAAAAATAACAGAAGAAAACGTAGAACTTAAAAAAACTGTCCAAAGCCTTTCTGACAGAGTTGAGGTGCTCGAGCAAAACACTCGAGCAAACAATTTAGAAATTCAAGGCGTTCCTGAAAAAAATAATGAAAATTTATATGACATCTTAGGAAAAATTGGCGATCACATCCAATGTACTATTTCAAAATCAATGATCGATTCTGTCCATAGAGTATTCCAACAATCCCAACAATCTAAAAACCTACCTAAACCCATTATAGTTAAGTTTATATCCAAACAGAAAAAAGAAGAAATTTTAGCATCTGCTAAAAATACACGCTCAAGTTACAATAACCCTATTGGTCCAGGTTTGATTATTGATAATGTCTCAAAAAAGCTATTTATTAATGAACATCTCACAGGAAAGAATAAAAGTCTACTTATGAAATCCAAAAATAAAGCAAAGGAGGTAAATATTAAATACATTTGGGTTCGGAACGGAACTATTTTTGCAAGAAAAGACGATACTTCGCGAATTTTAAAAATCTCTTCTGAAGAGGATCTTAATAATTTAAATTAATTACATTGTTATAATATCTACTGATTTTTTTAATAATGAACTCTACTATAACGTTTTCTACTTTTTACCAAAACGTTCGAGGTCTCAAATCTAAAATCTCTACTATTTTCAAAAACTCATTAATTTGCGAAAACGACATCGTTTGTTTAACGGAAACCTGGCTGAATAAAACTGTTTTCGATTCTGAACTTTTTTGTGATAAATACGTTGTATATCGTCGGGACCGTGAAGAATCAGCTTGTGTCAAAACAGAAGGAGGAGGAGTCCTGATAGCTGTCGACAAAAAATACCAAAGTGTTTCACGTCAAGACTGGTATTCCGATGCAGAGGACCTGTGGGTTACAGTAACTAATAATAATCTGAAATTTCACATGGGATGTGCGTATATCCCTCCGGGTGATTTAGTGGCGCTAACGAATTTTTGTTCGAAAGTGTGTGATATTTTTACAAATTATCCTAATGACGTAATAGTCATTACTGGAGACTTTAATTTGCCAAATATTAAATGGTCACTGGATAAAGTTAACAAAATGTATGTTCCTCATAATTATAACGATCCAAGTTCAAGTTTATTTATAAATTCTATGTCTTTTAGTAACTTAATGCAATTTCAAAATTTTGAAAATTTTTCAGGAAATGTTCTCGATTTAATACTCAGTAACAAACTTAACATAAATAATATTTGTAAATCTGATTTTCCACTAGTAAAAGAAGATCGATCACATACCACGTTAGAATTCATAATTTCTATTTCAGGAGATAAAAAAATGCCACAGAGTAACACATTCAAACAATATAACTTTTGTAAAGCAAATTATCAATCTATTAATAATGCCTTGTTGGCAATAAATTGGGATATAAAATTTAACAATTTAAATACCAGTCAATGTACAAATATATTCTATTCTCTATTAAATGATCTAATTGAAGAACATGTCCCGAAAAATTCAAAATCTTATAAAAAATTTCCATCATGGTATACTCTTGAAACAATTAAAGTCCTAAAGGAAAAGAAAAAATATCATTCTTTATGGAAAAGGTATGAAAATAAATTAGATTTTCTAACTTTCAAATTATTGCGAGGGCGATCCAAATACCTCATTTCTCAAGATTATGCAAAATACATTAAAACTTGTGAGAGTAGCATTTCAGAAAACCCTAAAATGTTATGGCAGTTTATAAAATCAAAAAGGAAAAATCCTGATACTATTTCATTTCTTAAAAATAACAATAATTTAGTCACCGATATCAAAGATGTCTGCAATATTTTTGCAAACTACTTTTTATCATCTTTTAACTCTACTAATTCAAAAATTTCCTTACATGAATTTGACAAAACACATCACTGGCATCATATAAAGAACTATCACATTGACGAACATAGAATCATAGAAAAAATCAAAAACTTACCTAATAAAGCAGCAGGCCCTGATAATATTCATACTAATTTGATAAAAAATTGCGTTGTTGGTTTATCCCGGCCATTATTTTTAATTTTTAATAAATCTCTATGTGAGGGGCATTTTCCTGAGATATGGAAAACTGCTCATGTTATCCCTATACACAAATCTGGTGACAAACACTTAGTAGAAAATTTTAGGCCAATATCTAAATTATGTATTATTGCAAAATTATTTGAATCTTTAATTTTTGATTTTCTTTTCTTTGACGTTATTAATATACTCAACGATGAACAGCATGGTTTTATAAAACAACGGTCTGTAGACACGAATCTCTTCATATATTCTGAATACATTTTGAGTAATCTAAACAACAGACTTCAGGTGGATTCTATCTACACTGATTTCAGCAAAGCTTTCGATAAACTTGATCACGGTATCTTATTAAAAAAATTATCTGAAGTTGGTGTAGATAGAAACCTTCTGAAATGGTTTCTATATCTTACCTCAGTGACCGTTGCCAAGCTGTATCCGTCGGTAACTGTTTATCGTCTTATTCAAAAGTCTGTTCCGGAGTCCCGCAGGGCTCCCATCTTGGACCCCTCTTGTATAATATTTATGTGAATGATATATCAACCTGCTTTAAATCTGCACGTTTTCTTATGTATGCTGACGATTTAAAAATTTACCACACCATAAATAATATCGCTGATTGTGTCTTAATACAAAATGACCTTGACCGACTCTATAAATACTGTCAAGATAATAGTTTATTTTTAAACCTGAATAAATGCTTCCAAATAAGCTTTAGTCGCAATATTAATCTGATAAAATTTCAGTATAACTTAAATAACTTAAATATTAACTCTGTATCTGATATTAAGGATTTAGGTATAATTTTTGACTCAAAAATGTTATTCAACCAACACATAGAATATGTCACAAATAAGGCAAATAAAATGCTGGGATTTATCATGCGTTCTTCTTTTGATTTTACAAATATAAACACTCTTCGTTCACTTTATATGGCATACGTTAATAGCGTATTAAGCTATGGTTCGGTTATTTGGAATCCGCAATATAATGTCTACATTAACTGTTTGGAAAATATACAATATAAATTTATAAAATTTGTTCATAAAAAAACCCTTTCACAACATACAGAAGACTTAACATTTACGCAACATAAAATGAACCTAATTCCACTTTATAACAGAAGGAAAATTACAGACATTACTTTTACATATAAAGTTTGTAACAATTTAGTAAATTCAATTCCCATTAATAGCATGATTAATTATAACGTTTCTTTTTATAATACCCGAAGCAATAATTTGTTTTACTCAGATACAAGTAATACTAATTACTTTAAAAATTCTCCTTTACATAGGTGTATTAAAACTCTCGACACAATAATGAACGTACTAGAAGTTGATATTTTTTCTATTTCCGAAAGTGCATTCAAAAATTGCTTAAAAAAACACTTTTTGTCTAGTGTACCTTAAAATCTTAAATTACGACATATTTTTTAATGTAAAATTTTTGAATTTCTGTTATAATGCAATAACTTTAGTATTTTTTCTGTTCTCTTATTTCTTATTTCACATTTATTTCGTATCTAGTGTAATAATATTTTGTTATTAATTAGGTTAAAGTTGTTTAGTTTAAACCCATTATGTAAGAAGCATTGGGAACACTTTTTTGGGTATGTCCTGTTTGTGTTCCAAACAAAATAAATAAAATAAAATAAAAATAAAGGGTGAAACAACAAACTGCGCTACTAAAGCCATTTCGTTGAAATCCTTAAAACGATTTTTGAAGTTATTCTTCAGGGTAGAAACTATTTCTACATGATATTTGCTGTCATAGGGTTCTAATGGATTTTGAGATATTTTTTCTGAAAGAATAGGAAATGCTTGGCACCGCTGTTAATTAGGTTTTGTTCCCAAAACTCCAACTTTTTGATAAATGCTTTTATATCAGAAATCATTTCCGCTAGTTCTTTGTCTCTCCCCTGAAGCTGCAAATTAAGTTCGTTTAATTTCTCTGTAATGTTCACGAGAAAACCAAAATATCTAAGCCAGATTGAATTTTCTAGTTCCGGAGTCGGTTCATCGCGTTGTTTGAAAAACTATGCCAGATAGGACATCATTAAAACATTTCAGCACCCGTCCTCTACTTAACCATCGGACTTCAGAGTAAAGGAGTAGGTCCCCGTATTGACAGTCAACTTCATCGGCCAAGGTTTTGAATAATCTTCTTTGTAACGCTTGGGCTCTAATCTGGTTCACTATTTTTACCACCAGTTTCATAACGTTGTTTAGTTTTAGGAATTTTTCACATAATGCTTGCTATTGGATAATGCAGTGGTAACAGAGAAATTGCGGAAAAGTTTCATCTTTACGACATAACGCCACCAGACCCTTATCACAACCCACTATAGCTGGAGCGCCATCGGTTGTCAAGCCTACCATTTTTGATATTGGAATTTTCTCGGAAGAAATAATATTTTTTAAATGAGAAAACAACTTCTATCCAGTAGTGTGTCCTTTCAGTGGAATAAATTTCAAAAGATCTTCTTTATTCGTAAAATAACTAAAAACCATCCTGACGAAAACGGCCTACTGGGCAGTGTCAACGACATCTGTTGATTCATCCAGTTGAAGTGAAAAATAAACACAGTTATCTAAGTCAGTTCTTAACTGTAAAAAAATATCATTACTCATTACTTCTACACGTCTCATCACTGTATTAGCAGAAAGTTACATAGATTTTATAGCTGAAACTATCTCGTCTTTATTTCTAAAGTTGGCAAATAACGAATCAGCAGCTTCTAAAAACGCCTGTTTTATCATTTCCCGGTCTTCATAAGGTTTCTTTTTTTGTGCAATTATCTGGGACACACGGTACGATGCTTCAGTTGCAGCCTTATTTATGCCGACTGTTCTTAAAAATATTGATTGTTGTCCAATTAACTGCTTTTTTTAACTGTTTCAGTTTCTCCTTTCTGGCGGCAGAATGTAGTGGGAATGATTTTTCAAAATTAGAATGTACAGTTTTATGATGTCTCTCAATATTTCCTTTTTTAGCAACGGAGACCGAAGTATTACACAACAAACACACATTTTTATCTTTAACTTCTGTAGAAAAGTATTGTTCTTTCCATTTCGAATGAAAGTGGTATGTCTTTACCTTCTTACAACTGCTTGCTATAATATTATTTTTTGTTGTTCTCTACTAACCCAACCGCTGGACGTTGGTTACGCGTTCAGTTTTAAACTAAGCGCAATGTCGCCGCGCCGTGCGTATTTATCCCGTTCAAAGCAATCCTGATCGTTCTCGAACACTAACGCGCTGGTCCGGCTGGTCGGTTCTAGCCGATTCTAGCTTGATGGCGTCAGCGGCAGATCGCTCACCGCAACGTTGCCGCTGTTTAGGTTTATTATTATGACAATTAGATTGTTTTGTGGATTTTTTCGGAAGCTTCTCTGATTTTTGCAGTTTGTATTTTTTAAATTAAAATCGTTGTGAGAGCTACCAGAATTGCCTCCGCGAGCTACCGGTAGCTCGCGATCGACAGGTTGGCGACCACTGGTCTAAAGAAAAAGGTAATGCAGTAATTTAAATTACAGAATGTAGTACAGGTTCAAAAGGTACAAATTTAATCTATACCTCCTTCTTCAATGCTTATTTGTAGTTAAAATGAAAATTTTAATACATTTGATCGGTCTAATAAAAGTTTTCGTTTAGATTTAATCATGTTTCTATATTTTTAATGCAATAAGTAATAAACCTTTTCTTTTGACAGATAAGTCAGACTTTATTTATTCATTATCTTCTTGTTTTGTTTTATTATTTGTAGAAGTACCTATAGGCCTGTGTGCAGAAGCATATTATGATGTGTTAGCATTATCATCATCATCATCATCGAATCAATTTTTTGAGTGACATTAGCAGTATTTAGATCTCAAGTTAAGATCTCAACCGCTCTGTATTATAGGTACGATTTAAACATATATATCACCAACAGACTGTTGTGTCATTTCAAAATAATTACAACAGTCAGCATCTTCATCAGTTGCTTCTTCCCTTCTTTCTAGATTTCATCAACTACAATTTTCGGGAGATTTCAGATTCTTAGTTCTATAAATATGAAGTTATAACCAAAGTTTCATGAATTAACGTTTTTTTCTTCTTTTCCACTTTTTTTGGTATATTTTTCCTGTATATTTACAGGGACACAGTGTATAAAATTAATATCTATCCTAACTAGATTACCTTATTTTATTGTCTTGAGGATAAGAGTAATTTGTATAATCTATTTGTTTCAGACTGATCTATATAGTAGTAAAATTTTGAAACAATTTGGAACAACTTAAAAATTTTTGCGAGTCATATTTTTATTTACTTTCGTGCATAGGATTGTAAATCCGAGAAATTGGGATAGTTATCAATCTGTTTACAATATTGTCTAAATATTTACCTTTTACTTGATGTAATATTGAGCAAACAACGAGATTGTTAAATATGTACACAATATTAAGAGGCTTTAAAACAATTTATTTTTTTATGAGTGGATGCGATGGAAAATTTAAGAATGGGAGAAGTAGGTACGTTTTTTGTGTCCTTGACCTTTTATGTTGCTTTAATGTTATCAAACATAATAAAAGGATGTTTTTTTAATTATTATTATTATTAATAGTAGTATAAATGTCGTTTCTAGTGCAAATTTTATAGAAAGTGACTTCATTCTAGCAGGAACTAGGATACTTTAAGACCTCGTCTCTTTTAATGAGCAGTCCTGTATATTTCTAGATTATACTTCATACAACCTCTTCTATTGCCTCTTCTTTGTTTCATTAAATGATCAGCACTCTGAACAATCATTGAACTAATTATTTTGGTATATTTTTGTCCGTTTTTCAAATTAAAATATTTTAAATAAATAGGTATAGTGACTGTTAAGAAATGTAATAATTATTATTTTAAAATAGGTATAATTTCTTTAAAAAATAACAAAATATACTATAAATGCTACATTTTCAGTGGGAGAGAAGATTAAGCTTTCTGAGTAACTAAACACATACAGAGCGGTCTACATGAAATAACAAATAACTTGCAATATTGGTATATGAAGAAAATAATATAATTTTTACAAAGTACCATAATATGCCAAAAAATCTAAATTGTTTTTAAAGGTTTCCATTGAAACCGGACATTGATGTCTCAAATACTTTTCGAGATATTATTTACAAGAAACTCAGAAAGCTGCGCAGTGCGACTATTTTCCGTATAGTAAGAGAAAATCGAAATATATGCAGTAACCACTGTCCTATCGTTATTTACTCAAGTTTTTATAGCGAATTTCCTAAATCATCAACTTTCTCGATCCCAATATCATTTGTTATTGGAAGATAGTGGTCCGAGAGTCTAGGTTTATTGATATCAACCCTTGGCTTCTAGCCGAAAACTCCTGTTTCTACTCTTTTTTCAGTTTAGGAGCTGTCGGTGTAGAGCTTATTTATATTAAACAACTAACAAACCATTGAGAAAATTCATAATTAGATGTGGTGATTGAACGGAGTCTGAAAAGTACAGATAAAAAGGTTGCATGAATGTATTTATAAAAATCTGATGTGTCCAACACATGACTTTCCTATCTAGTTATTACAGGCTTTTTCCGTTTATTGTGTACAACCTATTGCAGCATCTCTATAAATGTTTAGAGGATAAACTAAATATATATACATTGTCCACATACATCTACCTCGAAACATTTTTCTATAGATATTCATTGAAAATGAAAATACTGAAAAATTTAAATTTAGCACTTTTCCTACAATTTTTCCATTACGGTCCATTTAAAAAAAATCATGTATGAACAAATATTATAGAGATCGATATCGCAAACAACTTTTATTTCAACAATTTTCATAAAAATCAGAACTTTGCACATTTTGTCAAATTTCTCGAATACGGACCATTTCAGGAAATTTTTACATAAGGCAAAAATTATAGATAATAATATTAGAAGTAACTTTTATTTGAACAATTTTCTTCTCCAAACATAAATAACAGATATATTCCATAAAATATATAAACGGCCTCCCATAAAGTACCCCCCCAGATGTTCCGACTTTGTCCAAAATCTAATCATTTCACGTCAGGCCGAAATAAACCTTAAGTTTAAAATTTAATGTTTTTTTCTTTATCCGTTTTTGAGTTTTCTTCAAAATTCGAAATTTACGCATTTTCTCAAATATCTCGAATACGGTCCATTTTAAAGAAATTATGTATAGAATAAAAATTATAGAGAATTATATTACAAACAACTTTTATTTGAACAATTTTTATAAAAAATTATTTTTTTTACATTTTCTCAAATTTCTCGAATACGGACCATTTTAGGAAAATTTTGCATAAAACAAAAATTATAGATAATTATATTAGAAGTAACTTTTATTTGAAGAATTTTCTTCTCCAAACGTAAATAACAGATATATTCCATAAAATATAAAAATGACCACCTATAAAGTACCCCCCAGATGTTCCGACTCTGCCCAAAATCTAATCAGCTCATTGGACGCTGAAACAAAGCTTAAGTGTAAAATTTGGTGTTTTTTTGTTTATCGGTTCATGAGTTATGCGTTATACAGACACACACACACACACACACACACACACACACACACACACACACACACACACAGACACACACACACACACAGACACACACACACACACACACACACACACACACACACACACACACACACACACACACACACACACAGACAGACATCATCGCGAAAATAGTCAAAACGGATTCAGGGGACCTCAAAACGTAAAAATCCGTCGAAAACTCGAGGTCGAAAAAAATCATGATTCCTATACTTTCCTTATATCTGTATACAGATAGGAAAGTAAAAATCATGATTCCTATACTTTCCTTATTTGTATAAAGACAGGAAAGTAAAAACAAAAAATAAATAGTGATTTAAACATTAGAACGATAATAATTAAAATATTCCATTTGCTTTTAATACAATTGTCATTTGTGGTTTTACACCATTCGAATAAAATTATCCTATAATATAATTATTGTATCCTGTAGACATTTCTTGAAAATATGACTACATAATTGCCGTGAATTATTTGATATTTACCTCGCCCATTACACATGTCTAATGATTATTGATTTATTTCTGACTTTAAAAATCACTCCCATTATTAATATTATCTATAAATTGATTAGCCTGTCTATATGCTACTATTGTTGGTTTTTGAAATATCATTATATTAAGTTGCAAAACTCTATTATTCCTTCGATTATTTATTTAAATTTCTATAATAGATACATGATTGACGTATTCTTTATAGGTTTTATATAAGCAGGTATATTATAATTTCTAATGAAATTTCAATTAAAAATTACATGTTGGATTTATTTGAGAAAATTTAAAAAGCAGATAAATGCCGGTTAGAACGAAGCAACACTGATATGAACTGGAAATTACGCACAATATAATAAAGTTATGGGATCAACTATAGTCTATTTTTACTTTCCTATCTGTATACAGATATAAGGAAAGTATAGGAATCATGATTTTTTCGACCTCGAGTTTTCGACGGATTTTTACGTTTTGAGGTCCCCTGAATCCGTTTTGACTATTTTCGCGATGATGTCTGTCTGTCTGTGTGTGTGTGTCTGTGTGTGTGTCTGTATAACGCATAACTCATGAACCGATACACGGAAAAACACCAAATTTCAAACTTAAGCTTTATTCCAGCGTCTAATGAGCTGATTAGATTTTGGGCAGAGTCGGAACATCTGGGGGGGTACTTTATAGGTGGTCATTTTTATATTTTATGGAATATATCTGTTATTTACGTTTGGGGAAGAAAATTTTTTAAATAAAAGTTACTTCTTATTTTATTATCTATAATTTTTGTTATATACAAAATTTTCCTAAAATGGTCCGTATTCGAGAAATTTGACAAAATGTAAAAAAATATTTTTTTTTATAAAAATTGTTCAAACAAAAGTTGTTTGTAATATAATTCTCTATAATTTTTGTCCCATAAATAATTTCTCTAAAATGGACCGTATTCGAGATATTTGAGAAAATGTGTAAATTTCGAAATTTGAAGAAAACTCAAAAACGGATAAAGAAAAAATCAATAAATTTTAAACTTAAGTTTTATTTCGGCCTGACGTGAAATGATTAGATTTTGGACAAAGTCGGAACATCTGGGGGGGTACTTTATGGGAGGCCGTTTATATATTTTATGGAATATATCTGTTATTTATGTTTGGAGAAAAAAATTGTTCAAATAAAAGTTACTTCTAATATTATTATCTATAATTTTTGCCCTATGTAAAAATTTCCTGAAATGGTCCGTATTCGAGAAATTTGACAAAATGAGTAATTTAATCTGGACCGATTGTGTACTACATTTACGGGGTGGCTCGTCTGAGATGGAACACCCTATATATTATAAGTTACGTTTTTGACTAAACCTAGACATAATGAATATAGAACAAGTCATGTCTAGTGTGGTCTTCGCAACATTTATCTAATCTAATTCAGTCGCAAATGGGCCAACAAATAATTTAGAAATCACACTTGCACAATAAATTCGATTAACTTCAAATTGGACATATTGAAACTTATTTAAAAGTTGTAATTCTGCACAGGCAATTTTAATTAGAACTAAATACGACCCTGCTTAGAATACCATTCAAGCCACGCCCAGTGGGGTAATTTTTAATAACATGTATCTTATAGGAAACAATTGCCCCATGGCATCTCCATTAGTATTACTTCTATCTATGTTATATTGCAATTGTTGTAGTTTACTTTCGAAACAAAGAACAAAATTTTCAAAAAAATAGAACCCAGAGTTTTTTTTTGTTATACAGGTATTCATTCCCAGAAATTCCAATACCAATTCATAATAATTATATTGATTAAAAAGTTGTTCCACTAAAAATAGATACATCAATCTTGATGAATGGAACTAAAAGCTTGCGTGTTGAAAATAGGTTGTGGTTAATTTTAACCTTGAAAAATATTTTTTAGTCTTTTATCTTTTGGAAAGTTATTTTAATGGGGCATCACGAAATCCAATTAGAGATTTATTGACGAAAACTATTATTATATAGGTTATTTTTTTTTTTTAATTACCAAGGTGCTGATATATTGGATTAGGACCCATTGGTCTGTGGAATATTTAAAATATTTAATGAATAACACAAAGTAGATCTAGGAATATAGAAATAATAATTAATAAACTTTGATTAAAAGTCTAAACGAAATTTTAATAATACCTATAGTTTTATTTGTTAATAGAAGTATAAATAATTAGCAATAGAAATTATCTTCTTCTAATAAAATATATTGTAAAAATAATTTGAATCACTCCATTCTTGCTCAACGATCATTTATATCGAGAAATAATATTCGATAATCTAGTAGATACAGTTGAATATCATTGCAGCAATTGTTTTTTGAAACATGCATTTGTTACTTTGTTAGTTGAAGGAAATCATTACTCTTGATCAAATCAGTCGTTTATATTTTCGCATTAGGTTTTACTTTCTCTCGTCTTAGAGAAGTCCATTAACGAAGATATTTAGTTACATGTAGGTAGAGTGTTTGCTACTATTAATATTATTCAGTTGCAAGAAGAAATAATAACCTCAATGTTTAGTGTTATTTTTTATTTCATAAATACACTTCCTATAGCAGATAGGCGGCACTACTGAAGAACGTAATTATTGGAAACATTTTATTAATTATAGCTGGACTAATACAGACACTTCCAGGAATCTGGAAAATCCGATTAGCATTAGAAAGTATATTACACAAATTATATACCGAGTATGTGCCTTAAAAGCAGATATTGGTCACGGGCTTTGACAGAAAATTCTTGGAAGATGCTAAAAGTCATATGTACAGCTTGTACCCTTATATTGTTGAAACGTTCTGTACCCTTATATTGTTGAAACGTTCTAAATGCTTACAGGTAAAAATTAACATATAATAAATCTGCAATTATCGGGCAAAACTATTGCTATATACTCTGATAGTCAAGCAGCTCTAAAGGCAATTCTCTCACCAGAGATCAAATCACGACTGGTGAAAGACATTGTGCAAGTCATCCATCAAACAGTGGATGCAATAAGAGTCTCAGGAATGGTGGATCAACTATCCAAGACTGAGACTAGTGTTGGAATAATTTCAAGAAGTCAGGAGTTTTTGTCTCCATCAAGAGTCTGATTTTGGAAATCTAGAAACAAAATGACATTTGCGGAAGTATGAGTGGAATTCAGGGTAGGAAACATAATACCCAGGCAAATCAGGCAAATATATAAAGAAGCTTATTTTATTCACTCTATCGATTCATATCTTAAATGATGCTGTTCAACGTGTTTTCAGCGTAGTTAATAAACTTTGGTCAAGAACTCGTCTTAATACAACTACTCATGTCAAATCTGAAATATAGGTATGTACAAATTTCAAAGTCCAGTACCCTTTAATAGCTTCACTGTATTTGGCTATCTCTTGCCAAGTAGACGTGACTTTATTTTTGAGTCATTCTTAGACAATCTTCAAGTAATTTTCTTTGTTCTGCCTTTTTCTCAGGCTTTCAAGGGTTATTTCTTCTTCGATGCCCTCTGGCTTGATAGTGGTTGCCCCTAAACCTTTCCAAGTCCTTTACTGTACCGTCATTCTCATTCTAAACAGGGTCGCTTGGAGAGAATGTCTGCGTTGCTATAGAGAAGGCTTCTTCGATTCTCTACTTCCTAGTTATTGTTAGAAAGCCAACTAGGTGTGGATGATCGGCTCCTCCGGGACGCATATCTGCTGTAATTATATCTTGTTGGACTTCGTAACGGGCTTCGGGAGATTGATTTGTTATAGGTGAAGACGAGAAAGTGCTTGCAGTTTCCCTGTTGCTTACCAAAACTTCACTATCTTCAAAACTTACAGAAAGTTTTTGATAATATTACAGAAGGGTTTTTAGGTTTCCAAAGGGGACAATGAAATTGCTGCTGCATCTTGAAGATCCAGTGTATTTTTATTAAATAGAGATGAATAGCACCTCTTGTAGAAGGTTATTTCCTTTGCCAGTCACCTTTTTAGAAGACATTTTTTCTATTTTTGGCTGAAACAGTGATCTGGCTCCGGTGTGGTGAATAACAAGAACTTTGGAGACATTTGCGTGGTACTATCCACTTCTTAATATGTATTATTTAGAAAATGAACAGTTTTGAAAATCATCTGGTATCTAAAAAATAAAATCATCGTTACTACAATGGTAGTGTTAGAAATTAAAAGAATTAACTTCAAAATTATTGTTTTAAAATGATTTATCACCCTGTATACTATAACACCCTGTATTGCCACTTCATAAAACACGTGTTAACATGGTTTTATAACGTTTTATTTAATATCTCGTAAACAATGTTTGAAATGTAATTAATTAAGGAACAAAACAAAGAATGTCTTTAAAGGGCATAAGGCCTATCACTTCATCGCGTTCGGCTCGTCGAACGTCAAGTCCCCACTTTTTCCTGGTCCTGGACACTGAAACGGGTAGACGTGATCCGTCGACCCCAGTGGCGGCGATATCCTAATTCGCTGACTCTAATAGTAGATAATTGAATAAATTTACAATCTTATTTCGCTGATTATTATTGCCCTTTCGTTATGTTCAGAGATTTTTTACAATTATTTAAGGATCAAAAGCATAATTCAAAACGTCTTGTAGATAATTTTGTTAAAAATATGCCAACCGTTTCCCGTTATGTAAAGGAATTAACAATATTTATTGAATAGAAAAAAATTAGTATACCCCAAGGGAACTATTAGAAGAAACTGCATTAAATACAACCTCTAAAATGTGATAGACAAGCGACACACTAGTCATTAAACGAAAATAACATAGATAATAACACCTTCTAAACACACTTTCTCTAATTGATAAAGTAATAGGTAAGTGACTGTAAGATTCTCACGGAAGCCTGAAGATATTTTTATTTATAGGCACATAGAACTATTACAAAATTCTTATTTACCTAATTTAACCGTGAATATTTACATAATACGAACTTAGTGTCTCAATATCAAATCTCGTTTCACATAAATATTCATCAGATTATATTCAACTAAATCTTTAAGATATACAAATAGATTAAAGTGTTTATTTACAAATAGAAGTGTCGGCAATTCTGATAAGTACCGTTTTGGTTATTTAAATTTTGATTTATGTTCTAATGATGGTAGCCAATCACTTATGAGTCTATACTTTTACTGAACGATTTAATTAGCTAAGCTTAGATGTGATGTAGTACATGCAGAATTTTGTTATTGCTATAGATATAGGTTTTCGCAAAAGATTTATTTTCGTGTTAATATTACCCAGTTAATAAGTAATTTTTAATTAAAAAAATTAATTTGTGCGTACTGATCTTGAGAACCTCTACGATTTATTAATTTTATTCTAATATCTAATAGTCTAATATCTATTTTATTTGTTCACTCCCATCATAAATCTTCCTAATTTATTGAGAGAGTCTTCCAAAATTTCTTCAAGTGGCTTTTTTGGAAAATAAAAATAAATATTAAATTAAACCTCTTAATTCAGTAATAAAAACATGACCTTCATAGACATAAAAATTTTTATTTAGTAAACTAAAACTTCTCTGGTATACCTTTAACCAGATAACTAGAATATTACCTTTAGATCAAGACCGGATATAAAGCCAACAACGAAAAGAGAACCTTTTGTTTAAAACCTTCTTTTGAATCTTTCTTTTGAATCTTTCTTTTGAATTTTTCTTTTGAATCTTTCTTTTGAATCTTTCTCTTGAATCTTTCTTTTGAATCTTTCTTTTGAATCTTTCTTTTGAATCTTTCTTTTGAATCTTTCTTTTGAATCTTTCTTCTGAATCTTTCTTTTGAATCTTTCTTTTGAATCTTTCTTTTGAATCTTTTTTTTGAATCTTTCTTTTGAATCTTTCTTTTGAATCTTTCTTTTGAATCTTTCTTTTGAATCTTTCTTTTGAATCTTTCTTTTGAATCTTTCTTTTGAATCTTTCTTTTGAATCTTTCTTTTGAATCTTTCTTTTGAATCTTTCTTTTGAATCTTTCTTTTGAATCTTTCTTTTGAATCTTTCTTTTGAATCTTTCTTTTGAATCTTTCTTTTGAATCTTTCTTTTGAATCTTTCTTTTGAATCTTTCTTTTGAATCTTTCTTTTGAATCTTTCTTTTGAATCTTTCTTTTGAATCTTTCTTTTGAATCTTTCTTTTGAATCTTTCTTTTGAATCTTTCTTTTGAATCTTTCTTTTGAATCTTTTGAATCTTTCTTTTGAATCTTTCTTTTAAATCTTTCTTTTAAATCTTTCTTTTGAATCTTTCTTTTGAATCTTTCTTTTGAATCTTTCTTTTGAATCTTTCTTTTGAATCTTATTTCTTTTGAATCTTATTTCTTTTGAATCTTATTTCTTTTGAATCTTATTTCTTTTGAATCTTATTTCTTTTGAATCTTATTTCTTTTGAATCTTATTTCTTTTGAATCTTATTTCTTTTGAATCTTATTTCTTTTGAATCTTATTTCTTTTGAATCTTATTTCTTTTGAATCTTATTTCTTTTGAATCTTATTTCTTTTGAATCTTATTTCTTTTGAATCTTATTTCTTTTGAATCTTATTTCTTTTGAATCTTATTTCTTTTGAATCTTATTTCTTTTGAATCTTATTTCTTTTGAATCTTATTTCTTTTGAATCTTATTTCTTTTGAATCTTATTTCTTTTGAATCTTATTTCTTTTGAATCTTATTTCTTTTGAATCTTATTTCTTTTGAATCTTATTTCTTTTGAATCTTATTTCTTTTGAATCTTATTTCTTTTGAATCTTATTTCTTTTGAATCTTATTTCTTTTGAATCTTATTTCTTTTGAATCTTATTTCTTTTGAATCTTATTTCTTTTGAATATTATTTCTTTTGAATCTTTCTTTTGAATCTTTCATTTGAATCTTTCATTTGAATCTTTCTTCTGAATCTTTCTTTTGAATCTTTCTTTTGAATCTTTCTTTTGAATCTTTCTTTTGAATCTTTCTTTTGAATCTTTCTTTTGAATCTTTCTTTTGAATCTTTCTTTTGAATCTTTCTTTTGAATCTTTCTTTTGAATCTTTCTTTTGAATCTTTCTTTTGAATCTTTCTTTTGAATCTTTCTTTTGAATCTTTCTTTTGAATCTTTCTTTTGAATCTTTCTTTTGAATCTTTCTTTTGAATCTTTCTTTTGAATCTTTCTTTTGAATCTTTCTTTTGAATCTTTCTTTTGAATCTTTCTTTTGAATCTTTCTTTTGAATCTTTCTTTTGAATCTTTCTTTTGAATCTTTCTTTTGAATCTTTCTTTTGAATCTTTCTTTTGAATCTTTCTTTTGAATCTTTCTTTTGAATCTTTCTTTCGAATCTTTCTTTTGAATCTTTCTTTTGAATCTTTCTTTTGAATCTTTCTTTTGAATCTTTCTTTTGAATCTTTCTTTTGAATCTTTCTTTTGAATCTTTCTTTTGAATCTTTCTTTTGAATCTTTCTTTTGAATCTTTCTTTTGAATCTTTCTTTTGAATCTTTCTTTTGAATCTTTCTTTTGAATCTTTCTTTTGAATCTTTCTTTTGAATCTTTCTTTTGAATCTTTCTTTTGAATCTTTCTTTTGAATCTTTCTTTTGAATCTTTCTTTTGAATCTTTCTTTTGAATCTTTCTTTTGAATCTTTCTTTTGAATCTTTCTTTTGAATCTTTCTTTTGAATCTTTCTTTTGAATCTTTCTTTTGAATCTTTCTTTTGAATCTTTCTTTTGAATCTTTCTTTTGAATCTTTCTTTTGAATCTTTCTTTTGAATCTTTCTTTTGAATCTTTCTTTTGAATCTTTCTTTTGAATCTTTCTTTTGAATCTTTCTTTTGAATCTTTCTTTTGAATCTTTCTTTTGAATCTTTCTTTTGAATCTTTCTTTTGAATCTTTCTTTTGAATCTTTCTTTTGAATCTTTCTTTTGAATCTTTCTTTTGAATCTTTCTTTTGAATCTTTCTTTTGAATCTTTCTTTTGAATCTTTCTTTTGAATCTTTCTTTTGAATCTTTCTTTTGAATCTTTCTTTTGAATCTTTCTTTTGAATCTTTCTTTTGAATTTTTCTTTTGAATCTTTCTTTTGAATCTTTCTTTTGAATTATTCTTTTGAATCTTTCTTTTGAATCTTTCTTTTGAATCTTTCTTTTGAATCTTTCTTTTGAATCCTTCTTTTGAATCTTTCTTTTGAATCTTATTTCTTTTGAATCTTATTTCTTTTGAATCTTATTTCTTTTGAATCTTATTTCTTTTGAATCTTATTTCTTTTGAATCTTATTTCTTTTAAATCTTACTTCTTTTGAATCTTATTTCTTTTGAATCTTATTTCTTTTGAATCTTATTTCTTTTGAATCTTATTTCTTTTGAATCTCATTTCTTTTGAATCTTTCTTTTGAATCTTTCTTTTTGAATCTTTCTTTTGAATCTTTCATTTGAATCTTTCATTTGAATCTTTATTTTGAATCTTTCTTCTAAATCTTTCTTCTGAATCTTTCTTTTGAATCTTGCTTTTGAATCTTTCTTTTGAATCTTTCTTTTGAATCTTTCTATTGAATCTTTCTTTTGAATCTTTCTTTTGAATCTTTCTTTTGAATCTTTCTTTTGAATCTTTCTTTTGAATCTTTCTTTTGAATCTTTATTTTGAATCTTTCTTTTGAATCTTTCTTTTGAATCTTTCTTTTGAATATTTCTTTTGAATCTTTCTTTTGAATCTTTCTTTTGAATCTTTCTTTTGAATCCTTTTTGTTAGAAAAAATAAATCATGATCACGACACTCGGTATAAACAAAATCAAATAACGCAAACCGCAAAAGCACAAAAGACCATAGGTCAAAGATCATTTTATTTTACGGCAAGACATATATATCCTCATATTCCAAACAAATTAAAAAATTTTAAAAATAATATATTTAAAATAAAACTAAAAAAATGGATATTGCAACTACCAAGAGAACAAGTAAGTAATCTGATTAATTTAAAACGATATTAATATAATTTAAAAAGGTATCTTAATTAAAGAAAATAAAATTCGAATAAAAAATAAAATACGTACCTCACTTAATTCTTCTGCACTTCTTATTACAGTGATATATTCAATTATATTGTATTTAATTTAAAATATGTAATTTAGAGTCTTTGATTTAGAATATTTTATTAACAGTGTTTAATTTGAATTATTTAATTTAAAGCGTTTAATTTAAAATGTTTACTTTGAGATATTTAATATTTCATTTTTAATTTAAAATACGATATTTAGTTTATAATGTTTAATTTATGCTTAATTTATAATGTCTAAATTAATGATTAATTTGAAATTTTGATTAGGAATGAAATGTCGCAAATGTTCCAAATGATTATTTAGGTTATTTAATACAAAATAAAATAGACAAAAAAAATATGTTAACATCAATATAAAAAAAAACAGAAATATATTAGAGAAACCATACACTAGCCATACAGGCTTCTATGGATCTTATATTTATTTCCGTTCATTTTATATATTTTCGTATGTGTACCTAAAAAAAGTGTAATTCAATTGGAAATAAATATTATTATTATTATTATTTTTTGAAACTTTCATTTGATACTTTATAATAATATTAAAATCAATGTGTCGAAAGTAAACTATTTCTATGCTTTCATCAACGTATATTTTTTGTAGACAAGTTCAAAATAATTTACATATATAATAAAAACGATGTTGCAACATTTATAGCCGACATGAGGATTAATCTTTTAAGAACTTTATTAATGTTAATCTGACCAAAAGATATTAGACATAATTATTCTGGTTAAATGATCTGGTTGAGTATAGAGATCTTTATCAAAGTAGTTGTGAAATTAACAAGAATATAAATTTAACGAAATATGTTTAGATGAATTATTGTTTTTTTTTTTTCTAAAAAGAGCAGTTGATTATGCGTGGGATAGCGGACATATTTTAGCAATGGTTTATTTGAATCTTTATGAAAATATAGCTCCAAAACCAAAAATTATAATAATAATGAAGTTATATAGGGTTTTCCAAATTTGACATTTGTACAGCATATCATTAAATCTGCAAGAACTATACAAAATCTGATATTGCATTCTCGGGCTTGTTTTTGAGAAAGTAAACATAGTGTGACGTTCATTTTTCCACTAAAAAGTAACAGGGTGATTTTGATTATTTGACTTTATTTTAATTATCACAAAATTATTTAGAAAATTTTTCAAAATTATTTATTTGTTTATTATTTATGTAGTATTTACAGAAATTGATTTATTATTAATCTCATTTGCTAATCTTACAATGCTCTATTTATATTTGCATTTTTATTTCATTACATCCTTGATTTCTCGTAACTGAAAATACCAACTTCTTATTTATTTATTACTTCTTTTTTTTATTTGATCAGGATATGTAAAACGAAACAATTAAAATTAGACATTAATTATTTATCTTATTTAATCAGCTGTAAAATATAATATGCCCACCATCATATAATTTTAATATTTATTAATATCAAATTTGCATATTTTTGTAATTAATTAAAAATAAACCTACACCAGCGAAATCAATAGATACCTAATTAAAATTACAACTTCAGTCATAAAATACCTATAAATGTTAATATTTCCTCGATAAAATTAGTAGAGTATTAAAAAAAGTGAGCAAATATGTACGAATGAAATGGGATGGAGTAGGAAATTAATTTACAAAACATCTTTTTAATCAATTTGTGAATAATATATATTTCCAATCAATAATAATTATTGAAGCATGCAGAGTACATTTCTTGAAGTAAATTTTTGAATTTATATGAGACAATCTGAGTGTTTTAATGTTTCAAGAAACTATTTTATCAAGTTTTTGTCAGCAGGAGATAGATACTGCATCTGCTGAGCCCACCGATGAAGTTTTTCACATCATTATATACAATTTAGTGAAGAGTAGTTTGATTTTATTTATATACTAAAGTTATTATAAACTTAATTGACTTACCAATACAGTGGATGAGCAGTTTATTGACAGTTTTTGAAATTGGAGTAGAAAAAGTAGATGCAATTATTTATAGATGTAAAGTATATTTTTTCTACGACCCAGTAACAAAGATGAACAAATTTAAAAATGTAATTTAAAGATTATTAAGCTAAAATAACTGTTTTAAAAATAATTTATGATTTTACTATAGTCTATTTTTATGTATGAGAGAGTATTAAAATAATAAAGCGTTCGTAATCCATAGGCGTATCACTTCTTTTAGTAGACAGTTAAAATATTTTTTGAAGTTATTCCTCGAGTATACACTTATATTTTCACCTAATTAACCTGCTTATAACTTCTAAACAGCTGAAGGTAAAAAAGTTCAATTTTTTCTAAAATGTTTTATTTTTCCACAAGGTATGTTAAAAACATTGTGTCAAACGGGTTATGTAGGTATAAGGGTTTAAACTTTGACTTTTAAACAACGTTACGTTCATAAATAATAATTTTAATATAAAAACTACTTCTTACCTACAAATCCAAATCAGAAGATGAACTGTCGCAACCAATATTTACAATGAGTGGCTCGATCATTTCATCAGTAATATTGTCCAACTTTTACATTTTCTCTTCTTCTTTAATCGTATGATTTACTGCCTTTTCCCAGTTTTCAGGCTTCACATTATTTACAGCCTCCAAAAACAACTGTTTAACATCAACTCATTTTAAAAGAATTATTTTTTCTTAAAACTTCTCCCTTTTTCTGTGCCCATATCAGTTCAATCGGGTTTACTTCGCAATGATATGGTGGTGATCTAACCACGGTCATCCCACAATTTTTTGCAATTTCATCAATTTCATATTTTTTGAATTTCTCTTTATGAAGGGAACACAAATGATACAGTTCTTTTCTCACAGAACCGGGATGGAACAATTCTGTAAATCTTTTTTTAACCATTTGGTTGTGGGCATTTTTTCTATAAGTCTCGAGTGATAATTTGCATTATCCATTACTATTATACAGTTCTGAGGAAGAGGATCTATAATTTGTTCGAACCACTCTTTAAAGACATCAACATTCATGTCCTCATTGTAGTCACCGGTACGAGTAGATTCAAAAGTCAATAAACCACCTTTGGTCTGCGTCCCTTTCCTGATGGTGGATTTAAACCAGTAGATAAATTATTTAAAAAAAGCCTGTCTTCGACTTGTAACAGTTTCATCTTGCCAAAATTTATTTGGTTTATGTCCCTCGTTGATCCATGTTTCATCTAAATAAAATATATTTCTTCTTTGGTTTCTCATTTCTTTTATAGTCCTTAGGTAATTTCTTCTCCATACTACAATATCGCTTCTTTCTATTAAAATAGACTTTCTGGAATGCTTTTTCCATAGAAAACCTATTTCTTTTAAAAGTTTCCATAGTGTGCTTCGACTCATTTCAGGGTAATCCTTATCATCTCGAACCGTGGCAAGAACTTTGTCTACTGTCGGAAATTCTTTTCTAAAGAAGAACGTATGCATTTCTTCGAAGTCTTTCTTTCAAAAGATTTTCTAATTGAAATTTTGGTTTTCCTGGAGCTTTACGTGCTGTTTGAAACTCGCCACATTTCTCTTCTTTAACAACTCTGTAAATCGTAGATTTCCCAACACCAAGCGTGCTACTAACTAATTCCACTGTGTCATCAACACTTTTACATAAATGTTTGTCTGTAAATGATTTAAAACAATTAAATATTAATGTTTTTTCATTAACTGTTAAAGGACCGATTTTTTGTCGTTTACGCGGCCCTTCCAAATTTTCCATGATCACACTAGAATTTACACTGCACCTTGCAAGTTGCAACTAAACGCCATTTAGTAAACTGTCAAGAATACACAACTTGGACCTCCTTACTAAATGGAAAACCTATAATCACATTTTCGGTGAAATTTGTTGGGAAGGTAACTAGTTTTTACACGTTTGTTCAACTTGTTTATTATTGTGATTATTTTGTCGTTTGCCAAAATATTTTTTAAACTGATTTATAGTGAAGGTTTTTGAATTTTTTGGTTTTCCTACAGGTATATTTTTTGTATAAATTTTTAATAAAATAATATTTGAAATTATATTTCAATTTATTAAATATCTATACATAATTATTAAAGTCAACTGATCAAAGCGTTTAAAATAAAGAACTAAAAAATAAATAATTTTTAGTAGTTTTTACATAATATACAAGTAAAGGTACCATTTCGGTAGACGCGACAGACGACCGCCGACGCGACATACGACCGCCGACACGACCGAGAAGTGTCGCTTCACATCTAAAATACATACAATTATATATTAAACACATTTCGCAGGCGCGACACGACCGAGAAGTGTCGTGGAGACACTTCTCGGTGAAAAGCTTTGCTGCGTATCGCACTCGAGGTCACTGTCCTCGGCATCGCTTTTTTTTGGGGGTTATTCGGTCGGAAATTTCTTTCGATCTATGCAGCGTTGCCAGATTTTAAAACAGTATGGGTAAAAAAAAACCGTAGATCTGAACAGTAGATTTTAATAAAGGGGAAAATAATTATAATTTGCAGTGTATTAAATAAAAAAAAACAAGTATATAAGAAACGAAAAATAAACTTTTTTCTACCCAAATTAGAAAGTAAACAAAGAATAAAAACATTTTTAATATATACTTAACGTACGGGAAAAAACCAATGAAAAATAATAAGTACCTACTTCTTTTAGATCAGTCTGAATTAGATAATTCAAAATCGCAGTGTTTGGCATATGCATGTTCTTTTTATAATGCCCTATTAATTCTTTGTTTCATTTTAAATAAAAACAATTATTATCTTGATGTTTTTTTTTTATGGAGCCAACCTACAGTAGTGGAAGCTTATTACGCTGCTTTTACTGCAGAAAATTTACTATAGAAAATATTCTTTACCCATTTGCTGAAGAATGAGGCAAACTTAATAAATTAAGAACAAAATTTGCTAGAGACAAAAACAGTAGATCTACGTGAAAATAGTAGGTCTGGCAACGCTGATTGTTCCCTCGAATGGTTATTACTGTAAATGTCGCGCGACACTTCAAGTTTGCCAAATGTACGAAGCGTAAAACAAAATTGGCAAATAGGTACTTATTGAAAATAATCTTAAGATACGGCTATGTAATCTTTAATACACAGGGCTTCTGGCCAGTCCAAACCTTTTTCTATTGTTCTGTACAGCTTATGTTTATAAAGGACCAATAAAAGACCCAAAACTTGTAATAGCTCAGGTACATTTATTACAATTTTAGGAAATATTCTGTAAAAATATTTAAAATGACCGTACTAAGTTTTGCATTAGAAATGCTGTTTTATTACTCTCTCATACATTAAAATAGACTATAACTAAAAGCAAAATGGTTTGTTTTTCAATAATTTTATTCAAATCATAATGCAAAGAAATAAAAATTAATTAGATATAGGTACTCAAATTATTGTTTATACAAAAATATACATAATACAAAATTAAAAATAGTCTAGACCGAGAAGAAATACAATAATTCAACCTTTGATTTCAAAGATGTTAGTGCATGTTAAGTATAAAGTAAAACCGAAGATAAATCTGAATAATTTTACCGTCTTTCGGAAACACCTGAACCACGACAAATCTAATAGCTGAGCAGGTAGTGCTTTTAACGATATCGTAAATATTCTTAATAGTCTTATCTTTGAAGTAGGCTCTTAGATACAAGGACATCCCACGAGTGAGAATAGGCGGAGGTGTCACTTTGCCACCGAGCATCACAAAAATAAACTAAAAATAATACCTGACCCATTAATATAATTTATCCAGATACGAAAAATTATTTTCAATTTTTTTGCTTTTGCATTTTACAAAATAAACCTAATTGGCTGGATAAAATGGTGATAATTTTTAAAGATTAAGAATATATAAATTTTATGGTTTTCAGCCAGATTTGGGTGGCTGATGATTATATTTGGCTGTAACTTGACATTTACGATTTCGTTATTATTTTTAATGTGGTAATAATCAAGCCAGACTTATTATTTTTTAAGTGTATTTTGACACCTTAAATTTGCATATTTTAAAAGGAATGCAAAATTATTATCGATTTTTTTTTTTAATTTAATAACCTGTGACAAACCAAGTAGGTACTCGATAATTACAGAGAAACCAGTTGTGATTATCAATTAACAAACTAAGCCCTTAGGCCGCATGATCTGGGAAAAGAAAGCTATAAATTTAAATGTCATTTATGAATCAAAAAGAATTTTGTATCTATTAATTCATTATTAATGGAAATTAAAACCAGTCATAAATCAAACAAGGTAAAACCGGGTAAGATTGACTTAAATTTGAAAAATGGTGTCGGTAGCTCAGAAATATTAATAAATACTTACTATTTTAATAAAATAAAATTCTTACATGATATAAGAAATAAATATTAAATAATATCTAAAAAAGTGCTATGTTTTTAAATATTTTTAAAAATCGCACAAAATCACATAGTTTTTGAATCGGATAGGTACTAACACGCAAAGCTGTGTTTTATCTGATTAAGTAGATGATCCAATTTTCTGACTTAATTTCACTCAACAAATATCAAGTAATGGGCCATGTTCACATGTGAGATATGCTGTTTTATAAACTATATTATAATAGTTAGTCGCTATACAAGTTATTCTAAATAATCAGTTCGTTAAAAAAGCTAAAAGTTTTTAAATTAAGCCCAATTGAAATTTAAAATTTGAAATTATACGTCATCGGGAATAGACCAATCAGCTTGTGTCGGAAGTTTTTTTTGTTATACAAAACCAAGCCAACGAACAAACCTACATACAGAATGTCGAAGTGAACGCACATCTAAGTGAAATTAAAAATTGACAGCACCTAACAACTAACCTTAGTTTTTTGTTTTGGTTTAATTTTATTATTAATCTGAATTTATCTGGGTAAATTATCCTGTGGGATATAGGATATATAAAGGAAGAAGAATATGAATTTATCAGCTGTATTTATAAAAGTTGAATCAAGTATTTTTCCCATTGTAAACGAAAATATGATTACCGAGATGATTACTGCATTTTTTAACAATACTCAGTTTATAAAAGATAGAAAGGTAAAACTTTATTTATAAATTGTTTTAATGGTAGGTAGTTACAGTTTATATGAAGCAATACACTTTATAGTAAAACATATTTATCTCAGGTTTTATTTTTAGATCTGCCAAGCAAGAATATGGAGATATTTACTTTTTCCATAAGAGAGAAGGAGACAAATTACACCTAAACATAAAGTACAGCAAAAACCTTATGATGTGGCTGTTGTATTTAACAAAAATGAAATTTTTAGTGTACAATGCTTAGGATATGTTGAATCTCAAGGTTTGTAATATTTATTATGCTTTTTTGTTTTTATATCACATATAATAAACAGTGTATAAGGCCCTTTATTCCTATAAATATTTTTTTTCTAATTTTGACATAAAGAGACATTTTTTGTAATCGCAGCAAGTGTTAAAATAATCTAGAAATAGATTTTGTTAGTGAACCTAGTAATAATTATGATACCAAAGAATGCTGCAGAGCACCTATGAAATTTTGAGTCAAAACATGCCATATTTTTAGGCTATTTTTATACCCTTTTCAAAAATTTTATGCTCCTCGTTTTATGCAAAACTTAAAATGCTCTGATAGCTTCGAACGAAGTCAGCAAAGCACCTTTGTTTTATAAAGTTTTTTCTGTAAAAACAGCAACACCATATATTTATGCACTTGAAATATTATATTTTTAAAAAATACATGGTGCTTGCTAACCTTCGAAAGAAGCCAGCAGAGCAATTCGGTTTTTTAAAGCTTTTTTTCTAAAAACCACACCCCATTTTTAGACTCTTGAAATATTGTAAAACTTTACTAAAAAAATTGCTATTTTTAAATAATACAGGGTGCTTTGTTGGAACAAAGTCAGCAGGACACTTCAGTTTTTTAATATATAAAAACAACTACTTATGACACATGTTTAGGCTGTTTTAAAATCCTAAAAATGTGGTAAGTATATTTGTTTTCAGAAAAAAAACTTTGAAGTCAGCAAGGAATTGCGAATTTTTTTAAAAATGCCAAATTTCGAATATTTTATAATATTGTAGGAGCCAAAAAATGTGGTGTGGTTTAAAAAAAAACTGGGGTGCTCTGCTGGATTCGTTTGAAGCTAACAAAGCATCCCGTAATTTTTTATTTTATAATACTCAATAGCCTAAAATGAGACATAGCTGTTTAAACAAAAATGGTACTTTTAAAAATAGCAGTTTTTTTCGAAAAGCTCTATAATATTTCAAAAATGTGAAAATGTGGTGAGCTTGTTTTTTTTTAAGTTTTGAAAATCAGAGGTTCTTTACTGGATTCGTTCAGAGCTAGTAAAGTGCTCGTCTTGTTACATAAAATAAGGCATTTTGTAGCTGGTTATATAGTTATTTTGTAACTGCATATCTAACCCTTTTATTTTTTTCAGGAGGTTGTAAACATGTGGCTTCATCGAAGAAGTGAGGAACCATCTGTAACATCTACTCAGTGTTATTGATAATGATGTACACTTGGCTAGATTGTTAAAGAAACCTCTTCATCCACTACAGGAAAATAAATCAGTACTTTTATATTCTTAGGATTTCTATATATTTTTTATTTGTAAATAAATTGTTTTTTTACTTCATTTTTCTCATTTTTTATTAAAAGGTTAATAAATAAAATTTTCACAGATTTTTATTAAAAATCACCAATTTTTAATTTTGTGATATATTTGGTTTAACAGAAAAAAAATTAAAACCCTTTGACATTGGTTGTTTTTACTTAGATTTTCATAAAAAATAAACAGAACTGCAAACATGTTTTACTATCGTAATAACGAATAGCAACATGAAATTTTTTTTTCACATTTATCACTGTTGTCATTTTCATAAGAAGGCACACTTTCTGGTTTTTTGAAAAAGGTGGCAAGAATTGTGATATTTTTAAATTTATCACCAGTGATACCACATGTAGTTACCCGATTTATTGGAATATATAGACTTTGCTACCACATTCAACTGAACTTGGTTTTTAATATTTATCACTGTGACATAGGCGTTTTTGTTAAAATGTTTCATTTTAAACTGCTGTAAGTAGGTGCCTTTGTTTTGGTAGTTTTAGTCCCAAAAAAATCTATGCATATACAGGTACTCATTCCTCTTTGATTTGCTCAAAAAATTAAAATTTTATAAAAAATTACATTGGCTGTTTAAAAACTCATTATAATCCCTGAAATGTGATAATTAGGTAAATTAAATTGAAAAACAAACAAAAAAGTTTATTAAATTAATATTTACTCTTACAAAATAGGTTCTTGTAAGTTAACAAGCAATTATGCAGATATTACTAAGTAAATGTACTTGCTTAAAATTCACACACGAATGTGGTTTTAACATGTTAAATTAACGAACCCTTCTTATAACTCTTTCCACATGTATTCTTAGAGATGCTATTCTTTTACTTAATTGTACATCTTCTGGAGAAGTTTTTTCATTTTGTGATACACTAGGTGTGGCTTTACTAAAGTGCATCTCATGTTTGCAAGTAGCTGATTATTCTGAAACCCCTATCTGCCATTATATGGGATCCAGGAACCAGTTTGTTTAAATACCCACATTTTTCCATTATTTCTTTATCACTAGTTCTTCCACAAAATGATGAATAAATTCGGTATCTTCAAAACTTTCAGGAGATTCTGCATTTTCTTCCAGAAGGGTTTTTAGGTTATACACCTAAGAATTTATAGTAGCCTCATTTTCAATTTCCTGAAGAGGACAATTAGCAGAAATTGCTGCTACATCTTGATAATCCGGTGTATTTTTATTAAAAAGTTCACGAGAAACATCGCTAGTAGAAGGTTGATTTTCTTCTTTCCAAATTTCTAGGAACACTAATAAATATTTTTGAAGATGAATGTGAATCAATATCACATTCTGGAACAAAACACTTTTTCGTAGTCATAATATTTATAAAAAGTACAAAATTAAACAATCAAATTCCAAATAAATTCTTGATGGAGACACTATGATGACAGATGCCATACACAGTGCTGCCATTTTGCCATTTTCTGAATTATTAAGTGACTTTTAAAACAATGAAACTTTAAATATGGTAAAAGTTTAAACAGAAATAATACTTTCAAAAAACATTTGATATTATATATTTAAAAGATATTTGTTTAACGATGTTTTAGAAGTCTAAAAGTAAGAAGGAGTACACAAACGAACGTACATCACTTCTCGTAAACCTTCTAGCCGGCAACGTTGTGCGCTAGCTCCTATTGGTCTATTCCCGGTGACGTCATAAATTTTAAAAAAATTCATAACTCCGGCAAATGAATAGATAAAAAAAAAATAAAAAAAATGTAATTTTATTTTCAACTCTATTATTCATAAAAAAAATTTCAAAATTTTTGAACATGCCCCATTGTACAATTGAATTATATAACTTTTACACAGGTTATGTACAATATTTTTCCTACAACCACAAAATAATTTAATAAAAAAATGTAAAACCAGGAAATCTGGTCATTGTTATAAATATATTTTTAACCATTAATTTTAGATATTATAGTTTTATTGTATGTTATCAGCTGAAAAATTTAGTTCAAACCGTTTAATAAAGGTCAGTTTAGGAAGGGTTAATGTTATATCACAGCTTATACAATACAGTTCCACAACTCCGTGTCGGCGTCTTTGATCTGGCGGTCGAGAACCAAGCAAGACGGAATGGTGCTATCTCTGTTAGATTCGAGGGAAAAGTCGGGCCCGGATTAAACAATTTTTTTATTATTGAAAAAATTGAAAACCTTGGCGTAATAAGGTTGGTTACATGCCATATTAAGTAAGTTTTGGGAAATTAAATTTTTAATTTGTTTTAAATCTGTCAAATATAATTAGAAACATTATTTAAATATAAATATTACGAAAAATAGCACATCTTTCGGATTAGAGGTAAAATAATTTGTATGTGGCTAGTAAAATCCTCGTTAACAAATGTTTTGAGCTAAAACAGTCACTTCACGACAAATTGTGGCTTGGATCCTTTTTACACCAAGGGCTTCAATTGTTAAAGAATTGTGTCACGCTCGTGGATGCAAATCAAGTGGTACCCCGTGTCTCTGGCAAGTGTTACTCTTCGCGCAATGGGTTTATACCTAGATAAACGAATGCTTCGACTGAGGTCTGGGAACTCTATGGTATTTTGGAATTATAAAGAATTTGTGCTTTTATTTTAACAATATTGGTTATATTTAGATGTATTCTTATTAATTGAAATACAGATTTGTAGAAGTAATACTTTGACAGTTTTTATTAATATAATATATTCAATTTTTATCTGACCATACCGAAGTAGGGAATTTTGAAACTTTATAGTAATGTGGTGGATATGATAGCAATATCACACAAAGACGAAGTTTGAGCACGACGTCGTATGCGGAGTACTCAATCGTCTGATTGTGATATGAACAATCCACTCGATATGGTCAGTATATTTTTTCTACGACCCACTAACGAAAATCTACAAATTTAAAAAATTATTTTAGGTTATTTAGACAAAATAACTAATTTTAAAATAATTTACGAAGTTGACTAATTTATAAAATAAAATTAACATGAAAAATTAATTAGTCCTCGGCCTAGATTCGATCCCGGGCTTTTCGCGTGGAAGGCAGATGCTCTGTCCTCATCTTCACCGAAACTTTCAGGACTTTAGTTTTAATACTCGTAATTAAATTAGTATCATGTAGTTTGATTAAAATTTATTTTTTTTTAAATGTGGACACAATAAAAACAAAAATGCTATTATTTATCGAGTCTATACAAAAATTTTAATGTATATTTAATATCAATAACTAAAATATATATTGACAATTAGTTTAACAGAATTGTCACTTATTTAAAAAAAATTAAATAATAGGAGTTGGGTGACCAAAATATGAACTGTGATTTGTAGATTTAATTTTGTTAAAGTGTTCTCACTACCTAAAATGGATATGAAATATATTCGTAGTTGAACGCAATAACATACTTTTCGTTTTGTAGTATGTGCATAGATTGGCTAATATCCATGCACAGATTACAAAACGAAAAAGTATGCTATTGCGTTCAATTGAACGAATATATTTTATATCCATTCTAGGTAGTGAGAACACTGCAAAAAAAATAAATTCGCCAATCACCGTTCATATTTTGATCAACCGACTGCTATTATTTTTAAAATTTTAAATAAATGACAATTCTGTCAAACTAATTGTCAGTATATTTTTTAGTTATTGAGATTAAACATACAAAAAAATAAGTTATTCTCTTGGAAAACGTTAGCATGGATGACTAAAGGGTATTGGGTTAATTAATTCTAAAAGTGTGGTACAAATGTTATTTTTTGTAGCCAATTCTTCAAAATTATTTTGAAATATCTTTTTAATATTGAATATTAGTTCTACAAATTCATCATTTGACAGTTGCAGATTTCCAAATGTATCTGGATTGGCGTTATCATATGCCTTTAAAAAGCAATAAAAAGAAAAATCATCTAATTCAACGTGATCTTTGTTATATTTAAGACAGGTATCGCAGAGGAGTGGATCCGCAAGGCTTTTATTAAAAGGTAACCACACACATACCTGATAAAATTTTTCTGTATCAATTCGTCTTTACAATAATTTAGGGTGTTAATAATTTTATCATAAAATAAAATACAAGGTGTTCCATTTAAAAAACATACATTTTAATTTGCCAGGCAAAAACGTGACACCCTGTATATCCAAAGATATTTTTAAAATATGTAGGTATTTTTCAAATCCATATAACTTTTATTTAAAACTTTCTTGCGTGTCTACAACAAAATAATGAACAATAACGCACTAATGGGATACCCTGTATAAATTATATTTTTAACAATGAAAATTTCTTATAATGTGGTACTTATCGGTTTGGGTCCTTGGGAAAACTAAAGAATGTTTTCTTGCAGGTATAACCCTTATTAAAACAGCTTTTGACTGCACAAACAGAATGATGTCTTTTTTTTCACTCATTCTACTCATAGCTAAAGAGTCACCAAAATAATAACAGTACCTTTAACTCAAACAAAATCAACGAAATTATAGGCTCCACGAAATTATACAATCAACGAAATTATAGGCTCCACGAAATTATACAATCAACGAAATTATACGCACGACTCAAAACCTTACCTAAGTACGCTTCTGAACACCAAAACCGTCTTTTCCCTTCGAAGGCGGAGCTTAAGCGATGCGCGACGAAATCGACGCAAACCGTTGTCGCCAAGAGAGTGTTTTAGCTGTATTGTTAAGCTGTGGTTATATCCTCTCTTGCGATTTTTTTGGATATTCGAACACGATTCAATTGGACATTTTGGTGAAATAACAATCTATTCATCGTAAATCATGATTTCAACGGATTACGTAGTAATGTATACATTCGTTTTATAGAATTATGTTAAATTCATAATATATAATAAGATATACCTGTCAATTAAATTTAGATCAAAAGTCGCGTTTGAAATTGTATTCCAAGAACCGGAGACAGTGTTTTTAATTTACGATATCAGATTATGCATAAGAAACGCTTGTATAATGAAATACATTCTGTGGAATGTTTTTTATAATAAATTTCAATCTGACTTGCTGAAGATAGAAAAGCCTATAAATTATTGAGAATAACCTAGGGGCAGAATTATTACGTTTGTGAATCGATCGTGGACATTGACTTAATCCTTTTACAAATAGGAGAGATTTTGATGAAATTATTTATGTTTAAGCTACTAATAATGTAGAAATAAAACAAGATTTTGTATTTAAAGTGTTTAAAAAAAAGCAAACTTTATTTATTTAAAAAATATACAAAAATGAATCTTTAATTAATTTCAAATAACAATGTTTATCGTAATGATAATAAAATAAAAACAACGTATTTATAACCTCGGGTTCATCGTCGTCAAGGTGCAAAGCGCTAACTTTGCTGATGAGGCACTCCGGGCATTGAACGGTGGGTTTCTATCACATTTCTCCTCCCTCCTTTGGTCCTGGCTTCGTCCTCGAAGTCTCTACGAGTAGCTCCTGGAGAACCTGGATTCGTGCCGGTTGTAGTTTGGGCCCAAAAAGAATTTTTGATATTCTTTTCTTTTTCTTTATTACGATGGTAAAAAGGATGGCTGAAACAGAAATTATAAGGACAAGGGCGATAGTGCTGAGTCCTGTTGACATTTGTGGCATAAGTGCTATTGGCTCTATTGGTTGGAGTTGTCCGTGGCTTTCTGGAATATTCAATTAGCCTAATTGGGATGACTTCTGGATTTCTTAAATAGTTTTCTTATCATAGTGAATTCCTTCTATGTCGATAGGTCCATCTGACAACAGGATACTACTTTTTCGGATTTCGTGTTGATTTATTATTGGGTGGACTATTACCAATAAAATTACTTTTCGGGTTTCCTGTGAAAAATTCTCTGTGATCAATGTTTTGGTGGAATTTTGAACATTAGGGATGATGCATCTGGACTTTACGGGCCTGGCACATATAGTGTAATCTGCTTGGCCGGTACATGTTTCATACCATTTGCTATTAGCATAATAGTGTGCAGGAGGCAAAACCATTATGTGATCATTATTAGGGATACGATAAATTCTAAAGGTGGGATAAACGTTAACGTGGAGGATTGGGATTTTGAGAATTATGAGCATTGTATTGGGTGTGACACAAACTAGAGCCTGGGCTACGTATTTTGAAGCCTCAATTCAGGGAATGTTTTTCAGGTTTTCTTCCACTGTCCTTTTCGATTGTTCCCAATTTGTCTTAGTCAGTTCTTTTGGAATATCTTCATTTTCTCCATCACTTAATTGTAGGAGAGTAAGGTTGGGTGCACCACGTGCATTGAGTACATTTTGAGTAACGATAATGTCTATAAAAATCTGGTATTTCTCTTCCAGTGGGTGTGTGTGATTAGATTTAGGTTTCCCTTGGCTACGGATACTAAGTTTGATATATAATTCAATAAAATGTACTGGGTATTTGGTAGGCGTTCTACCCTATCTACATACAACAAAATTCTTTTATTAAAACAGGTCACCCTATGTATTTTTAGTTATTTCAAAATGGTATTAAATCGCCAAGACTCAAGAATATTCATAGCAACTACTTAATAAACGAATATATTACATAAAGGTATACATCTTGTTTAGTTCCGACAAACGAGGGCGATAACATATTATAGTAATCACCTCATATGTGCATCACTTTCTAATTGCCCACGATTTCCTTGTAGATTTGCTTATTTGCTTTTGGCTTGCATCTTTGATTTGACAGAAGATGGATTGGCTTATTAAAATATTATCTTTAGCACTAATTTACAGCAGATATAGTGTTTAATAATTTTATACAGGGTGCTTCGTTGAAAAACGGAAATATCTTCGACAAATACGTTCCTTTAAAGATACCACCGAACAATCATTATCCTAACTGGTTCAACTCTGAAATAATTAAAAATAATAATCAACAATATTAAAAATAAAGACGTTTGTATATTCGCCCTAAATGCAATAAATTTATAGGACAAACATTAATAATTATGTATTATTATTATTATTATTATTATGTGGTGGATTATTTTTAAACAGAAATCCTAAATATTAATAGTAGCAATAACTAACTACTATATAAATGGAGTTGGAAATTCAGACGAAGAAAACATTTCCATAAATCGACCTCGCCATAAATTCTGACTAACAGATATAATGATTTTGGTTTTTTATCGATGTCGTGCCTGCAGCCATAGAACATTTCTCTCAATACATTTGTAAAATGAATATATTCGAGAATGTCAAAGAAACTCCCAACAAAAAAGTCAACTTGGGTCTCGACAACTGGTTCTCATGCAAGATGATGGCGTTTCTTAGTTCACATATTCATTCCCCTAAAAATAAAAATCGAGTATTGTGATCAAGTTGTATGGATCTTCAAGTCTTTCGATTTATTGCTTGGCATGGAATGCACATTTTATGGATTGTCAAAATCCCAGACCACTTAGTATGGTGGATTGTAGTTGCATATACCCAGTTGTTTAGTATAAAAAATGATAATTTCTTGTGTATAATATAGCAGAGCATGGTAAACGAAAACAGTAAAATATTAGAAACGTTTTAAAATAAATTAACAATATAATAAAAATGGAAATGTAAGAAATTTAAAGAATTGTAAGTAATGTAACTAAAGAAGGGTATCGAACTGCTCTAATAAAAGTACTAAATTGCTTTTTTTTGGTGTTCTATTTAAAGAAAACTAACAACTTTTTTACTAAAAATTGATGAATTAAAATGTAACTAAATACGCAAAGAAATTTTTATTTATTTGTAACAAAATTTTCAAAATAATTTGAATATAGTTAAAAATTATATTTCCATCTGAATATGTCCATAATTCCACAATTCCTCTACTACTACCTAATTGTAGCAAACTTGTATTCAGATCAGCTCTAATGGGTTTATTTTTTCATCATATAAATTTCTAAATAGACTCGTTGAGTGTTTCACTTAACCTGTAATTTGTAAAACTCGTATATTTTATAGATATCGGTATTTAACGTGGATATAATCAATATATGTTGTCGATTGATAATGAATATTCATAAATTCAGTAAAATATATAGTACTGGACATTTTTAAAGGTGTTAAACCATTTTCATACTGTGAGGTCTGCTAGTCATAAAGGCGCAAAATTTATGTATATGAAAATTGTAGAAGCTCCTTCGGAGATTGATGAGGTTCTAAAGAAGATAAATGTAGGTATTGATTTTCATGAATAAAAAATATTAACTTCAGATGCTCTTTGATTTTACTTTAATTCATATAGCCGAATAGGGAGAATTTGGGGGTGATTTCACCTACTATCAAACTGTAATTTAATACAAACTCCCTCATTTTGTTTTCTTCTGTTACCAATAATTATTTTCTTTATAAAGAATTTAGTATTCAAGTGATTTACTTTGACTATTAATTTGTAAAAAATAATTATTACTGGAATAGTTCAATTGAAGAAAAACCTTTAAATTGATGGTATTCTTCATCGATAAATAATGGTCAAACCAAATATAAGACACTCAAATTCGTAAGTTATTTTCTTTTTTTTTTTCTTTGTATACTTTCCTTATTTTTTCCTATCATATAAGTATAGTTGTCAGATGTCATAATTGATAAAAAATTGTAATAAAATCCTGTTAGATATTATGACATTAAACTATTAAAAGCGATGGAAATAATTCGAACAACTTTTAGTGCCAATGAAATAAATGTAAACGACCTGCGGGCTTTACAATTAGCTTGGCATTTTAATGAACTTTTCAGGTAAAAAAACGAGCCAGTTTAGTAAATTGAATGCGCCTTAGGGATGGTTATAAATCATATAACAATCTTAACAATCTGCTAAAGAAGCCATCTAAGTTATTTTACGGACGGTGTCTCATTTGTTTCAATACTGTTAACAAATATTTTAGACATGGGTGGTATATTCACAAATTTATTTATTTTTATAAATCGGCGAACGAATCTACGATGATAACCTGTTTAATAAAAATAACTATAGATCGTGACCTTAGATTTAAATTTAAAAACGGTGATTAATACGAGGTTTATTTAAAAGAAATCTAAAAAATCATGTCTTTTATCTAAAAAAGATTACGCATTAAACTTTACATTTCTTTTTATTTGTGATTTTAATTCATTTATTATTTAGTTTTCTTGATTTATTTCATTGTACACTCCAATATATCTCTAAACTAAAAATTATGAAAATCAATAGAGTTCTCAGCTGGAAGAAATTATCAAATAAAATCACAACTGCAAGTCGATCGGAGCTTTTGTTCTTGAGTTATCGTGTTATCACACATATTCACACATATTCACACATACTGTATGAATTTAATTTTGAATCTATGATTAATAAGCACACCAGGTCACAGGGAAACTCTAAAAGTTGTCTAGACCATATTTTCTTAAAATGTAAATCCGAATCTATTAAAAATTGACAGACCATAAAGCGACATTTTTAAGTATGCCATTAAAATCATTATATTTGAAAAATAGAGATTTTATTAAAAAACAAATCAATTTTAAAGAACTTAGAAGCGACTTAAAAAATAAAGATTGGGAAGAATTTTTTAACTCGAAAAATGTAAATTAAAAATGCGATATCTTGACAGAATCCTCAATTAGTTAACCTAATAAATCACATTTTTATTACTGGTAGCTGCATCTATCGACATCTTGACGTAAAGTAATAAGTGACGTACGATATCTATATTTTTATGTATTTATCAAAACCTTTACAAGAGTACCATATCTATCATACCTTTTTGAAATAGTCAAAGGACATATCAGGTGATACGTGTTCGTCAAAAATATGTTTAAGGTTAATCTCATCCTGTCTAAATACCACAATTACGTTGCAGTTATCCCTCACCATCTGCTTTGGAACTTTGGAGTAAGTTTGACAGAGATATGCAGCATCGATATCTTTGTGTCGACACATGGAGTAATATTCACGAATATTCTGCTGACCATCGCATGCTACATCATCAAATATGAATACTGAATTAGGTTTAGCATCGTTGGGACTTAAAATTTCTTCATTGTCTTTAAATGGAAAATAACCCACCTCTTTCAAACCAGATAAAACTTCTTGGAGCATTTGATACTTTCGTTGATACAATGATTTTGAATAAACAAACATTTTTGAATTTAGCTCCATTCGGACCGGCATCCACTAAGTCCACATATAATAAATAATTTTTAAATAAAAATTGGACTTACCCTTCAGATTCTTTGTTTATTAAAAGTAAACTGATGGATATTAGACTGTGGATTATAATCGTTAATATTTTTCTGGAAAACTATTATTTTGTTATCGATGTCACTTCGAATTTTGAAAAAAATAATCTTCTAAATAATAAAAACTGATTTTTATTTTATTTTAATATATTATTTTAGTTTGTTAACGTTAAATAATGTTGGTAGGTGCCTACCTATTTTAAAACCGTTTGTTGTATTAGCTATACGTCACTGCTACTTTTATTTTTTTTCAACCACGTGTTATCAACAGACCGAATATCTGACTACACCCTCAAAGGTCTTTTCTAACATGTTTTCAAATTGTCTAAGGTGATATAACTGTCAAATAGGTTTGTCCTTTTTATATTCTATTTCCTATCGATTTGATAAGAGTATCGATATAAGTGAGTGCCTAATGAGGTTTAACACCCCTGGCGGTAATAAATTTAGGGTAAAAGATGACCGACATCTGCAAATGTGCTTAGAAGTTTTTGGTTACAACCATAAAACTATATATATAATTGGAGAAGAGTTTTTGTTTAAAATAGACATAACTTAATTGAAAATGGAATTTTAGTATATATACAGGGTGATTTAAAATGAGGTGCAAAGATTTTAAGAGCGTATCTATCAGCAAAAAATAAAAAATTATATAATCGTATGTCCTAACTTACTTCGTTTTCTAGATACAGTGTTTTTTAAAAAAATCGGATTTTTATTAATTACTCAAGAACCTTTCTGCTGATATAAATAAAATTTGGCTAGGCTTATTTTTCGTCATAAGAGCCTTCCTTTGGTGAGAATAAAATAAATATATTAAATCACCCTGTATATTAAATAGTGGGCTCCAGTCCATTATTATTGAATTAATAGTATAATTCATTAAACTTTTTTTTTTTAAATTTTAATTTTTAATTTTAATTTACTAAGCAAGTTAACCTGCTCTATATATCACACAGTAATTACAAATCGAAAAGAAGATTCAACGGGTTTCGAATATCACTTGAAATAAGTACTTTAATCCAAAATTATGTCTTTCGAGTATAAGTTTGGAGTATTTACTGCTAGATTATAAGCATCAAAATGCTGTTCGTTCCCTATACGGAGAACTCCATTATCTTATTTTTAATAAAAGTGTAGCGGTGCATACCAATCTGTATAATTGCTTATTATAATGGTATAGAAATATTTCCATATGAAATAATTCTTTCATTCAATGCAGAGTTGGACTAGTGAAGGTTTTAAAAGAGAATATCATCATTTCTTAAATGTAACATTTATTTATGAGCTTAGACTTGAAAAACATAGAGTGCTATTTATTTTTTCTGCCTGGCATGCGGCTTATACTCTCAGTCCCCACCACAGATATGTATTACTAATTTATGTTAATGAGAAAAAGGTTGATTAAAAAATTAATAAATTTCAAGGTAACAAATAAGTATTAGAAATTAAAAATTAAAAAAAAAAACGACTTCAAAAACGTGCAGATGCCATTACCACATCTTAACCAAATTTATATGGGGCCACCCCTGAGGTACCCCCTTTCTAACAAAAAAAAAAGAATCATTGAAATTGGACACCGTGTTAAAGAATTATCGCTGAACATACATAAAAAAAATATATTGCGACGAATTGAGAACCTCCTCCTTTTTTGAAGTCGGTTAAAAATGTTCAAAGGGGGAACCATTGGACACATTTCAGTGTTGATGACAAAAAAATATTCAAAGGGGAGATCATTGGACAAATTTCAGTGTTGATGAAAAATAAAAAAAAATTTCTAAAAAAATAAAAGTCGAAAAATAAAATGTTAATAAAAAAAACGTTGATAAAAAAATTAAAAAATTTCAAGATACCAAAAAATGATCAAAGGGGGGACCATTTGACATATTTCAGTGTTGATGAAAAAAAAAATATATTCAAAGGGGGGACCATTAAACACATTTTCAGTGTTAATGAAAAATAAAAAAAATATCTTAAAAAATAAAAGTCGAAAAAAAATGTTAATAAAAAAAGGTTTATAAAAAATTAATAAATTTCAAGATAACAAAAAATGATCAAAGGGGGGACCATTGATGAAATATTTTTTTTTTTTCGACTTTTACTTTTTGAGACTTTTTAAGAATATTTTCAACACTACTGAAATGTGTAGAAGAATCTCCGCCTCTGAACATTTTTTATTATCTCAAAATTTAATAATTTTTTTATCAAACATTTTACCATTTTTTTTCGACCCAATTGTTGAGAATTTTTTCGACTTTTAATTTTTGAGATTTTTTTAATCAACACTGAAATGTGTAGAAGAGTCCCCCCTTTTAAACATTTTTGTTATCTCAAAATTTATTAATTTTTTTATCAAACATTTTTACCAAATTTTTTCGACTTTTAATTTTTGAGAATTTTTTCAACACTGAAATGTGTAGAAGGGTCCCCCCTCTGAACAATAATTTCCTACTTAAAATAAAATTTTATTTACAATAAAACAACACGGATTCATTTAAATGAACGTCCAGATAGCTCAGTCCTGTACTGCATCCATTAGCATATCTATGTATTAACGAAATTTATTGCCTATTTAGTCCCCGAATAGATATACATTGAATTCTTTTTATGAGAGATCAGAGAGCGCATTAAAGCTCCAAAAATAATCGATTCTGCGTGGAGAAGATAGACATAAAATAAAGTCATTAAAGTTAATACTCAAACTGGTGCAGAAGAATGTTGCAGCATGACGAATTGGTTCTAATTGAAAAGATGATTTTAGTACTGTATTCCCAGATAAATTTCTGCAAGAAGTTAAATTCTAACTGATCTTAATGATTTTATTTTATGTAAAAAGATATACAGGGTGTCCTTTAAAATGTGTCCCAAAATTCTCAGGCAGATTCCTTAACCAAAAAATGGAAAAAAAGTTCCTATAGACCTATGTCCTAAAGTGCCCCCTAAGCGAGCAACAGCCTCTCGAAATCATTTTTTTTATTTTGATTTTTTGAATTTTCTTAAAAATGGAAACAAATAAAAGAACCAAATTTTGGCTGTTAAATATGATCAATAATAGTGACCTTTTGACACCTTCAAAAAGAAATTATTTCGTCAGGGGTGTACTTGGGAATTTTTTGAAAATTTTGATTATTCATAACTTTTTTGTGTTTTTGGTAATGACTTATCCATATTTTTTTTACATTCTACATTGAAAACTACGTCAAAAAGGAATACTTGTTTGATCTCGATTGGAGCAGCCGTTTCCGAGAAAACATCATCCAAAGATATTCGTGCAGTTTAGGTTAATTTTCAATTTTGGCTGTTGTAGCCAAAAAGTTGGAAATCGAGGAACACGGCTTACATGTCCCTATCCTTACTTTTGAAGGTCTATTCAGTGGCAAAAAATATTAGTTGATACAGGGTGATCAAAAATCGGATGTGATTTTGGATTTTTGATCACCCTGTATCAAATAATATGTATTTTATGTCACTGAATAGACCTTAAAAAGTTAGGATAGGGACTGTAAGCCGTTTTCCTCGATTTCCAACTGTTTGGCTACAACAGCCACCTGAATTTGAAAAAATGTGATTTTTGAGTAGCTGTAGATCCTTTACTATTCATATTAGATAACAAGTGTGATATATCATTGAAATCAGATTATCGAGCAGATTCTAAAAATATAAAAATATACAGGGTGTTCCATTTAAAAAACATAACTTTGATTTGGCACGGCCTTATGAAACACCCTGTCACATCGTAACTAATTTTAAAATGTGAAGCTTAAAGCTGCCTACTTTTATTATAACAGATCTACAGAGCTTCCTCACACTAATCAATCACCCTGTATACTATTTTTAGCTCTCTAACTAAAAATTAAAAAATTTAGTTCCCATTTATTTATTATGAAGACCATAAGGTTTGTATTTAGCTGTTTAGAATAAAAATCTGATGTGTCCAACACATGACTTTCCTATCTAGTTATATAAATGTTTAGAGGATAAACTAAATATATACATTGTCCACATACATCTACCTCGAAACATTTTTCTATAGATATTCATGGAAAACGAAAATACTGAAAAATTTTAATTTCCTACAATTTTTTCATTACGGTCCATTTTAGAAAAATTATGTATAAACAAAAATTATAGAGATCGATATCGCAAACAACTTTTATTTCAAAAACTTTCATAATAAAAATCAGAATTTTGCACATTTTGTCAAATTTCTCGAATACGGACCATTTCAGGAAATTTTTACATAAAACAAAAATTACAGATAATAATATTAGAAGTAACTTTTATTTGAACAATTTTCCTCTCCAAACATAAATAACAGATATATTCCATAAAATATAAAAATATATTCCATAAAATATAAAAACGGCCTCCCATAAAGTACCCCCCCAGATGTTCCGACTTTGTCCAAAATCTAATCGTTTCACGTCAGGCCGAAATAAACCTTAAGTTTAAAATTTAATGTTTTTTTCTTTATCTGTTTTTGAGTTTTTTTCAAAATTCGAAATTTACACATTTTCTCAAATATCTCGAATACGGTCCATTTTAGAGAAATTATGTAGAGAATAAAAATTATAGAGAATTATATTACAAACAATTTTTATTTGAACAATTTTTATAAAAAAATATTTTTTTTACATTTTGTCAAATTTCTCGAATACGGACCATTTTAGGAAAATTTTGTATAGAACAAAAATTATAGATAATAATATTAGAAGTAACTTTTATTTAAAGAATTTTCTTCTCCAAACGTAAATAACAGATATATTCCATAAAATATAAAAATGACCACCTATAAAGTACCCCCCCAAATGTTCCGACTCTGCCCAAAATCTAATTAGCTCATAAGACGCTGAAACAAAGCTTAAGTTTAAAATTTGGTGTTTTTCTGTGTATCGGTTCATGAGTTATGCGTTATACAGACACACACACACAATTATATGAACATATTATTGATTCTAGCAAGTTCCAAGTCCATTAGTGATAATGACCTACAAACATATAAATAGTGCCGTATAATCTCAAGAGCTCACTTCTACTCATATCTTCAAACAGTTATCATAAATATTATTGTAATTAATTGTATTATTGTTTAATAAAAGTTTTTAAAAAGTTAACTAGTGAAAGAAATAACTTATTTGGCGCAGTCAGTAGGATTCAAGAAGGTTACGTAGGTTACAAGTTCTACATAACCGCTGGTTTCCACCATTTGTCTTGGAGAAGAATCTACAGCACGTAAGCATTGAGAATTCCTATAATTTTCCCTAAAAACCCGATTAGGTGATTGTATTCTTTAAAAATTTTAAAACTTTATGTACTGTTCAATATCTATAGTAGAAGTCAAATTTAATATATCGTTAGTAATTCTAAAATAAGAATTATATTCGAAAAAAGTTAATAAAAAGAAATTTTTAAAATATTGGTACAAATTTAAATTCTTTCAAAAGAAAATTTGCCAGTGATTTTCCAAAAGAAAATCATTTTCGAAATTAAAGTATAATTAGTTGTATATGCCAGATAGTATCGACGATTTAGTTCAGACCTTTCAAAAAATGTCTGTTGAAAACCAAAATCGCCTCACTACAGTGCAAGCTGCTAAATCACTCGCAGACTTCTTACCTACCTTTAGTGGAGAGTCATTTAAATTAGAAAGCTTTATTCAACGTTGTGACAAATATTATAATACATATGGTCAAACAGTTGACAATACATTAAACGATTTTTCATACAACGTCATTTGTTCTAAACTACAGGGTGATGTTTTAGATTTTGTTATGTGCAGACCAGATTTAAATACCTGGCCATTAGTTAGAGAAAGTTTAAGAAATCATTTTGGAGACAGAATTGATCGTCAAACTCTAACACGTGATTTTCTACACTTAACAAAAAATCGAAATGAAAATATATTAGACTTTTTAAGTAGAATCAGCCACATGAAATCCAGAGTAGAAATTAAAATTAATGCTGAAAGAGATATTAATTATGAACGTAAAAGAATCTTAATGGAACAAAACGAAGGAAATTCCATTGATATATTATTAGCAAATGTAGATGAAAAAACCAGAACAATTTTAGATATTAAAGTTCCAAAAACGTTTACAGAAGCAAGCGATATCATATCTCGTATTTATTATAATGATCAACGAATAAATTCTTTAAATCCTGAAAATAAAGTAAAAACTAAAACAAATTTTATTCCCCACAAACCTCACAATCAAAACTCAAACTACTTTTTACCACAAAACTCTTATTATAAACCTCGAAATAATTTTAGAAGCAATTTCGGAAACAATTTTCATCGCTCTAATTTCCCTCATTCAAATTTCTCTTACCAACCTGCTCCATATAAGCCAAGTTTTCCTAGCCAACCTATAAATATGCAACCCCGTCAAATTCAAAGACACTATCCAACAAACGAACAAGTTTTTGGAAAACCAAAAAATGTATTCGACCCTAAAAATGCACCTAGAAATGAATCCAAACCAGAGCCTATGTCAACCACCTCCAGAAATCCTTCATTCAATCAAAAATTTAATAACAACTCTTTTATCCCACGAAACAATCATAGAACCCCCAATTTCACCTTTGAAGAATTGTATAATCTAGAAGATTCTCAAAGTAACGAATGTTCTACCCAAGAACCTCAGACTTCTCTTTTAGAAGAAGAAAATTATTATTACCCTGAAATAGATCAAAGAGCAGAAAATTTTCGAAAAACCATGTCTCAAATCCCAGACGAATAGAATTAAATAATATTACACCTAATTCTCTTCCCTTCATTCATTTAAATTACCCAATTCCGATTAAATTGTTAATCGATACAGGTTGCCACCCATCAATACTTAGACCTTCCATTGCTGAAATCTATTTTCCTAACAAAATTATAAGACACAATACTCCAATTATAACTTGTGCGGGAACACGTCAATCTCAATTCAAAGCTAAAATACCCTTATTAAAAGAATTTTATTTAAAAGAGCCATTAGATTTTATATTATTTGACTTTCATGATTACTTTGATGGTATCATAGGAATAAGAGATTTACGAAAATTAAAATTAAATTTAGATTTAAATAACCAAATCCTTATAAACAATAATAAAATAATTCCACTCAATTATAGGAAAAATTTCGATTATCAAAAATTTGAAATTCCTCCTATGTCATCAATATTAAAGGAAATCAGAACTTCATTACCAGATGGAGATATATTAATTAATGAATTGGAAAATTTCCAAAAAACAATAAAAATTCCATCCGGAATAATAGAAATTAAAAATGGATTAACAATAATTGAATTCATTAATAACTCATCAAATACACAATTAGTTCGAATTGACCCATCATTTTTAGCACCTTTTGCTAATAAATTTAAGGAAGAAAATTATGAATGTTTTTCCATAGAAGATATAATTAATAAACAATTAGAAACTAATAATAATAAACCTAAAATAAACATGGAACATTTCCGGAAAGATCATATGAATTCCGAAGAAGAAAATGCATTAAAATTAATTATAGAAGAATTCCAAGATGTCTTTCATCATCCCGACAACAAATTAACATTTACTAATCATGTTAAACATGAAATAAAAACAAGTGATGAAATTCCAGTGCATGGAAAATCTTATAGGTACCCTTATGTCCATAAAGAAGAAATAAATAAACAAATAAATAAGATGTTAGAAGATGGAATAATTAGACCTTCTCAAAGTCCATGGAGCTCTCCAATTTGGATTGTTCCAAAGAAAATTGACGCAAGCGGTAAACAAAAGTGGAGGATCGTAGTTGATTATCGAAAGGTTAATGAAAAAACAATAGACGATCGTTATCCTCTCCCTTCGATCCAGTCTATCCTTGATAAACTCGGACGTTGCCAGTATTTTACAACTTTGGACTTAGCATCCGGTTTCACTCAAATCGAAATGGAGAAAAATTCAATTCCAAAAACGGCGTTTAATGTTGAAAATGGGCACTACGAATATCTTCGCATGCCATTCGGACTCAAAAACGCACCTGCCACATTTCAAAGAGTTATGGATGATGTCCTTAAAGAATTACAAAATAAAATCTGTTTCGTTTATATGGATGATATAATAATTTTCTCAACATCTTTACAAGAACATTATAGTAGCATAAAACAAGTATTTAAACAATTAAGACAAGCTGGATTAAAGGTACAATTAGATAAATCCGAATTCTTTTCTAAAAACGTAGAATTTCTTGGACACATAATAACCCCTGAAGGTATTAAACCAAACCCAAAAAAAATTTATGCAATAAAAAATTTCCCCATTCCAAAGACAGCCAAACAGATTAAATCATTTCTTGGTCTTGTTGGTTACTATAGGAAGTTTATAAAAAACTTCGCAAAACTTACTAAACCTATGACTATGTGCCTCAAAAAAGGAGCACAAATCAAACATACTCCTGAGTTTGTAGACAGCTTTGAAACATGTAAAAACATTTTAACAAACGATCCGATATTACAATATCCTGACTTTAGCAAACCCTTTAATGTAACAACCGACGCCTGGAACGTTGCTGTTGGAGCCGTTTTATCCCAAGGCCCTATAGGCAATGATTTACCTATTGCATTCGCTTCAAGAACCTTAAACCCTTCCGAAAATAATTACAGTACAATTGAAAAAGAGCTTCTAGGCATTGTATATGCTGTCAAATATTTCAGACCCTATTTATATGGAACAAAGTTTAACATAATCTGTGATCATAAACCTTTACAATGGTTATTTTCTCTTAAAGAACCAAATTCCAAACTAATAAGATGGAAATTAAAACTCGAAGAATATGATTACAAGATCATATATAAAAAAGGCAAATTAAACACAAATGCTGACGCGTTATCCCGTGTCGAGATAAACCCTCTAGAAATAGATGATAACTTGTCTACAATAATGAATCTAGACCCAAACGAATTTACCCCATATGAATCAGAACCACTTGAAACATTATTTCCAAATCTTTTAGACTTAGATTCTGACGAAATCATCCCCAGAACACCTGTTAATACTGAAGAACAATCAACCATTACTAACATAGATAACTCCTGTATTACACAAGAATTTCTAGATGAAATAATTGAAAAAGAAATACCAACACTTAATAAAATAATTTCTAAGCCCCAAGAAACAGTTTTAAATTCAGAAAAGTCTCCCGAAAATCCAAAAATCAAAATTATTCAAAACATAGTCATTCCTAAAAAACAAACAGATGAAAATAGAATACAAGACTCAGATGATTTAGAAACTGTACACACAAGTCATGAAAATCCTATTTTAAATATTCCATTTACTGAAAAAATAATTAACACATATAAAAATCAAATTATAGTATCTAGTTCTAACGTAAAACAACCAAAATATTCATATGAAAAAATATTTGATAAAAACCGTTACTTTTGGCAAATACCTCAAAACGATTTTGAAGAAATGCAATTTCTAAATTTAGTAAAAGAAACTATAAAACCAAATTCAACATTTTGTATATTGTTTAAAAACGAAACTCTTAAAATACCTTTTATTCGATTTATGACAAAATCCTTTAAACATAATTCATATTCTATAGTAATTTCTAATAAAATGGTAACCGATATAGTGAACGAACAAGAACGACAGGAAAAAATACAATACTATCATGAAACTAAAACTAGTCATAGAGGTATCAATGAAAATTTAACAGCCCTTAAAAAACATTATTATTGGCCCGAAATGGATAAAGATGTTATAAACTATATCAATACTTGCAATTTATGTCAAAAATCAAAATATGAACGACATCCAACTTCTTTAGTATACAAACCAACTCCAATTGGAAATAGTCCATTAGAACATTTATACATAGACGTATTTAAAATTCATAATCAAAATTATTTAACAATTATAGATAGTTTTTCAAAATTTGGACAGGCATATCCTATTAGTTCAATAACAGCCATAGAAACAGCTAATAAACTAATTCAATTTTTCAGCCACTATGGTATTCCCAATAAAATTACTTGTGATAATGGTTCTGAATTTAGGAATCACGTTTTACAAGATCTTTGTTTGTTACACCAAATTGAGATACATTACACAACCGCATATAATCCTAATAGTAATAGCCCCATTGAACGATTTCATTCCTCATTAATAGAAAGCATTAGAATCTTGCGCGAAGAAAAGCCAAATACTTCGATTACAAATTTAATGAATTATGCACTACTAGGATACAATAACAGTATACATACTAGTACAGGTTATACACCATTTCAAATTTTAAGAGGTAAATTAGATTACAAAAATCCTTTCGAACAAGATGAAAATGAACGAATCACTCAATATATTCTTGAACACTCAGAAAATCTGAAACTACTGTCAGACTTTATCAATCATAAATTAACAAAAAATCAAAAACAAAACTTAGAAAGAATAAATAGAAACAGGCAGCGCGAACAAAAAATCGATCCAAACCTTCCTATATACTGTTTAAAAGGATCAGATCAAAGACAAGAAAAGGCAGACCAACCCTATAAAAAATTAACCAATATTAAATTAATTGGAGACAATAAGATTAAATCAGAAGACAGAATTTATCATCTCCAATCTCTAAAACCACAACGTCTTGTTACAGGAACTAAAAATATTGCTGAAGATGTTCTTAGCAGCGACGATGATACTCCTCTTGCTACCAGGATTGCTAACCCTAGAAATAAAAGAGATACATAATCCAATCCTACCAGTCCAAATCGGATTATCTAGAATAATAACCTCCAAACACACATTTTTGTATCACATTAATATAACATACCCCTTAGAAATAAGTAATAAGATATTTAATGAATTATTACAATTAAAAAACTCATTTGGAACGCATAATCATTTCTCTATTATCATTAATGATAAAATCAACCACGCTATAAATTTAAATAAATTAATAATTAACCAATTGGAAGTATATTCAAAAACACGCAATAGATCTAGGAAAGCATTAATAAACGCAGTTGGAAAAATTTCAAAATGGATATTTGGCACATTAGATTCAGACGATGGAAAATACTATAATAATTATCTAAATACATTAAACGAAAATCAAATCAAATTAAATTTAAGTATCTCTAAACATCATACTGTATTAGAAGAAATGTCAGAAAAATATCTCGAACACTTCAATGTTCTAGAAGAAAACCAAATCACAATTAGTAATCAAATAAAATTAATAACTAAAGAAATTGATAAATTACTTGACATTGAACAAGCTTTCTCCTTAAACGTCATTATAGACAATTTAATTATTCAATTACAAAATACACAGAACCTAATAAACAATATTGATACAGCAATATCTTTTGCAAAACTAAATATACTTCATAGTTCTATTATAAACCCACAAACATTAGAGTCAGTAATTACAAAATTAAATGAAATCTATAAAACCAGAAATGTACCTATTCTAAATAACTTTATGAACTACTATAGCTTATTCTCAACTCAAGTCACAGTACAGGCTGGGTTTATCATTTTTAAAGTCCATACACCTATAATTAACAATACGTCCCGATACTTTCAACTATACCCTATTCCTCTAAATAACCTTACTATTATTCCCGAACAACCTTTCCTAATTCTCAATGACTACGGAGAAGATTGGACTACATCAGACAGATGTCCTGAAATTGAAAACCACTACTATTGCCCACTACACTTATTACGTAAAAACAAACAACCATGTTTGTCAAAAATTATAAAAACCGGAGAAAACGAATGCTCAAGTATTGTTGTTCACCTGAACAAAACTATCATCACACAAATTAATGCCAACCAGTTAATAGTCATACCTACAAAATCTTTCAAATTAAAAAGCGATTGCGACAATCAAGGAATTTACAAAATTAGCCAACCTTCAATAATTAAAATTGGAAAATGCCAAATTAATGCTGATGGAAAAATATACCAAAAAGAAGAAACTATACACGAAGAAAAAGTATTTGAACTACCTTCCTTCAACTTCACATCCAACATAATCAAATTACCTATGCTGCACTTAAAAACACTTAATCATGAAGATATTGAACAAATTAAAACTTTAGCCCACAATATTCAACCACCACAATTAGAAGAAGCACCAAGTGTTCATTCCTGGATGAATTCCACACTTATTGTCATACTTATTATAATTATTCTTTGTTTCTTTGTAATAGTTTATTTTAAAACATTTCTACCCAGAAGGAAGAAAGAATACCAGAAAACTCCAAATTTGGACACTGAAAATAAGGATCCCCTATTTTCCGAGCTTAAGGAGGGAGGAATTATATGAACATATTATTGATTCTAGCAAGTTCCAAGTCCATTAGTGATAATGACCTACAAACATATAAATAGTGCCGTATAATCTCAAGAGCTCACTTCTACTCATATCTTCAAACAGTTATCATAAATATTATTGTAATTAATTGTATTATTGTTTAATAAAAGTTTTTAAAAAGTTAACTAGTGAAAGAAATAACTTATTTACACACAGACACACAGACACACACACAGACATCATCGCGAAAATAGTCAAAACGGATTCAGGGGACCTCAAAACGTAAAAATCCGTCGAAAACTCGAGGTCGAAAAAAATCATGATTCCTATACTTTCCTTATATCTGTATACAGATAGGAAAGTAAAAAAGTAAAAATATGTATTTTTTTGGCGTTTTTGTGTTTCATGGATAATTTTTTTCGCTCACTGATAAAAATGTTTCTTCAGTTAAACATTATTTCTAAAAGTGTTCTGGTGCGATTCGTTGTATTGTTATTATTTTGTTTAAAATGGCTCACAATAACTACAATAATGATTACACATTCGGCGAAATGACGGACATGCACTTATGTTTTGGACTCGCTTCTGGAAATGCCAATGAAGCTCGCAGACTTTATCAGGAGCGCTTTCCAAATAGGCATCTTCCATGCGCTAAGACGTTTTCTAGAATTGACGATAGACTTCGGGAAACTGGTACATTTAAGAAAAACTCTAGTAACAGTGGAAGACAAAATTATGTGAGAACTCCTGCTTTGGAAGAAGCAATTTTGGATAGGGTAGCTGAAACCCCATCGACAAGTACCAGAAAAATAGCAAATGGTAAGTAATTACTTATTTATTATTTTAGCTACCCCGTACCTTATCGTATAAAACTAGTTTTTTTACTTGTTATTGCTTCTCTTACATTTCACGACTTTTCGTATCGAAAAGAGTTGCGTTATGCAGAAAAAATCTGATTTCCCAAATCAATGGATTCTCTTTCTTAACTATTCACTACACAGATTCTCTCATTTAATTTCAGAAGTGGGAGTCGGACGTAACACGGTATGGAAAGTTTTGCGTGAACAACAATTGTACCCTTACCACATTCAAAAAGTTCAGGCACTTAAAGCTACTGATTATGAGTCGCGAGTTATCTTTTCTGAATGGTTTCTTGGAAGATGTAATCAAGATGCAATGTTTCTTAATAAAGTGCTATTTACCGATGAAGCTGGTTTCACTAGAGATGGTATAATAAATTTTCGAAATATGCATGAATGGGCTGAAGATAACCCTCACGCGGTTGTTGAACGTCACTACCAGGATAAATTTTCAATAAACGTCTGGGCTGGAGTTATTGATAATTACCTTATTGGACCATTTGTTTTGCCGAATAGGTTAAATGGAGCAGCATACAGGCTTTTTTTGGAAAATAACTTACATGAGCTTCTTGATAATATTCCGATTCAAATCAGACATAACATGTGGTTTATGCATGATGGAGCTCCACCACATTACAGCCTTGAAGCTAGACAGCACCTTAACGAAAGATTTGAGGGTAGAGTAATTGGCAGAGGTTGTCCTGTTAACTGGCCACCTCGTTCACCAGATCTAAATCCAATGGATTTTTTTGTTTGGGGTTATTTAAAATCATTGGTTTATTCCAGTCCTGTTGAAACAGTTGAAGAATTGGAAGAACGAGTTTTTCATCATTGCGAAGTTCTTAGGAATAATCCTGAAGTATTTTTTCGTGTAAGACAGTCTATGATGCGACGGTTGCGCTTGTGTGTGGAAACCAATGGTCGCCACATTGAGCATCTGCTTTAATTTTTTTTGATTTTTTTTTTTAGAATAAATATTTTTTTAAACCGTTTCTTATTATTAAATAAAAATAGTCCCACCACGACATTTGAACTACAATTATTTAGAGAGAGCTAGAAAAGTTATTTTTATTTACGAGATTCACCGAGGTAATTTAGGAAAATTGAAAATTAAGCTAAAGTGGACGAATATCTTTGGATGATGTTTTCTCGGAAACGGCTGCTCCAATCGAGATCAAACAAGTATTCCTTTTTGACGTAGTTTTCAATGTAGAATGTAAAAAAAAATATGGATAAGTCATTACCAAAAACACAAAAAAGTTATGAATAATCAAAATTTTCAAAAAATTCCCAAGTACACCCCTGACGAAATAATTTCTTTTTGAAGGTGTCAAAAGGTCACTATTATTGATCATATTTAACAGCCAAAATTTGGTTCTTTTATTTGTTTCCATTTTTAAGAAAATTCAAAAAATCAAAATAAAAAAAATGATTTCGAGAGGCTGTTGCTCGCTTAGGGGGCACTTTAGGACATAGGTCTATAGGAACTTTTTTTCCATTTTTTGGTTAAGGAATCTGCCTGAGAATTTTGGGACACATTTTAAAGGACACCCTGTATAGAAGAATGTTGTTCATTTTGGTGTTAATATTGGTACTTACTTTTAAAATATTATAAGGATACGCTACAATAAATGATGCTTGCAATTTTGGTATATTCGTTATGTATTTATTTCTAATTTTAAGTTTAAATGGAATATTTTTTTCCGATATAACTAATCCTATTTACAATTTTTTTGTAGCTGATTGGGAGCTGTCATGATAGAACTTTTTCCTTATTTAAATTTTCTAATTATGTTAAAATTCAAAATCCTGATCATAATTCATTAAAATTTTATTTATTTCTTAAGATTTATTTTATGACAAATTGTTTACTTTCCGAAATATTCTGGAGATCTTTTGGTATATATTTAGCATCTTGTAGAATCACGATGTTGATTGGCATCGTTTTAATGGATAAATTATAATAGTGTTAACTGTAATACTATAGTTATATTGTACAGTTTGAGTATTCATTAAAAAAAGATCTATTAAAACGATATTTATCTGTATCTTTAAGAAATATCTGGATCTACATTTTCTCACGCGAGTGGAGCCGCGGGCAAAAATGTAGTTTTAAATAGTTTCAAATAGCTCATATAATAATTAATCGAAACAAGTGTTGCCTGGCGTCCCTTCCAAGCTATTAATTTTTTAATAAATCATTTTCATTGACCGTTTAATTTGATTTTTGATAAATTAATAATTAATAGTATCGTTACTATTAGTCAAATATTTCATAGCTTTCATGGCTTCTTAAAGTACTTATCCGTTTTCTATCTACCGGAGGATGAAGACTATCATGTCATTTCGTAGAATACGGGGGTCAGTCAATAAGTATTTGTGTTAGGAATGATGACGCAAGTTTTTTATATCTTTATTTTATTTTTCAACATATTCTCCATTTAGATCGGTACACTTTTCCCAACGTTTCTGTCAGTTTTTAACCCCTTCATAAAGTATGAATTGTCAAAACTTTCAAAATACACTTTTATCTCTGCGATAACCCCTTCATTTGAACTGAATTTTTAGAAATGTAGGAGCACATGCGCCATCGCCTTATATCTATTAGTCATATAGCGGTGTGTCATGGAAAATTAATTAACTGAAAACTAATTACTAAAAAAATATTTATTATGTATTTGCATAATAATATTCATAACCATTACACTATAACTTGACATAAACGTACAGATTAATGAATTTAATCTGCATTAGATTAATATAATCCATTTATTTAAAACGCGTAATGTATTTGAAAATAATTTCTATCCTATAGATAAAGTGAGTATAATTGATTTATTTCTCTTAGAATTACACAGTGGCAAAAATGTTGTATATTATTTTATACCTATAGTCTATTTTTATGTATGAGAGAGTAATAAAACAGCATTTCTAATGCAAAACTTAGTACGGTCATTTTAAATATTTTTACAGAATAATCTAAATATTTCCTAAAATTGTAATAAATGTACCTGAGCTATTACAAGTTTTGGGTCTTTTATTGGTCTTTTATAAACATAAGCTGTACAGAACAATAGAAAAAGGTTTGGACAGCCCAAAAGCCCTGTGTATTAAAGATTACATAGCCGTATCTTAAGATTATTTTCAATAAGTACCTATTTGCCAATTTTGTTTTATTTTAATTCCAAGAATTTCTTACAGTAATCGAATTATAAGTAGATAAATACCTTCCCAACAACTTTCACCGAAAATGCGATTATAGGTTTTCCATTTAGTAAGGAGGTCCAAGTTGTGTATTCTTGACAGTTTACTAAATGTCGTTTAGTTGCAACTTGCAAGGTGCAGTGTGAATTCTAGTGTGATCATGGAAAATTTGGAAGGGCCGCTTAAACGACAAAAAATCGGTCCTTTAACAGTTAATGAAAAAACATTAATATTTAATTGTTTTAAATCATTTACAGACAAACATTTATGTTGATGATACAGTGGAATTAGTTAGTAGTACGCTTGGTGTTGGGAAATCTACGATTTACAGAGTTGTTAAAGAAGAGAAATGTGGCGAGTTTTAAACAGCACGTAAAGCTCCAGGAAAAGCAAAATGTCAATTAGAAAATCTTTTAAAAGAAACACTTCGAAGGAAAGTGCATGCGTTCTTCTTTAGAAAAGAATTTCCAACAGTAGACAAAGTTCTTGCCACGGTTCGAGATGATAAGGATTACCCTGAAATGAGTCGAAGCACACTATGGAAACTTTTAAAAGAAATAGGTTTTCTATGGAAAAAGCATTCCAGAAAGTCTATTTTAATAGAAAGAAGCGATATTGTAGTATGGAGAAGAAATTACCTAAGGACTATAAAAGAAATGAGAAACCAAAGAAGAAATATATTTTGAAACACGGATCAACGAGGGACATAAACCAAATAAATTTTGGCAAGATGAAACTGTTACAAGTCGAAGACAGGCTTTTTTAAATAATTTATCTACTGGTTTAAATCCACAATCAGGAAAGGGGCGCAGACTAATAATAGTACACATCGGTAGTTCAAACGGTTTTGTTAAAGGTGGTTTATTGACTTTTAAATCTACTCGTACCGGTGACTACCATGAGGACATGAATGCTGATGTCTTTAAAGAGTGGTTCGAACAAATTATAGATCTTCTTCCTCAGAACTGTATAATAGTAATGGATAATGCAAGTTATCACTCGAGACTTATAGAAAAAATGCCCACAACCAAGTGGTTAAAAAAAGATTTACAGAATTGGCTAAATTCAAAGAATATTAAGTCCCATCCCGGTTCTGTGAGAAAAGAACTGTATCATTTGTGTTCCCTTCATAAAGAGAAATTCAAAAAATATGAAATTGATGAAATTGCAAAAAATCGTGGGATGACGGTGATTAGATCACCACCATATCATTGCGAAGTAAACCCGATTGAACTGATATGGGCACAGATAAAGGGAGAAGTTTCAAGAAAAAATATTCCTTTAAAATGAGTGATGTTAAACAGTTGTTTTTGGAGGCTGTAAATAATGTGAAGCCTGAAAACTGCGAAGAGGCAGTAAATCATACGATTAAAGAAGAAGATAAAATGTGGAAGTTGGACAATATTACTGATGAAATGATCGATATTGGTTGCGACAGTTCATCTTCTGATTTCGATTCTGATTTGGATTTGTAGGTAAGAAGTAGTTTTTATATTAAAATTATTATTTATGAACGTAACGTTGTTTAAAAGTCAAAGTTTAAACCCTTATACCTACATAACCCGTTTGACACAATGTTCTTAATATACCTTGTGGAAAAATAAAACATTTTAGAAAAAATTGCACGTCCAGAAAAGGTGAAAGTTGCTCGGTACCAAGTTTGAACTGTAGAAAACTATTTCTCATTTAAATATTGTAAGACTTTGTTGAGCTAAAGATGTACAATGAGGTTTAGACTTATCATGAAGCAAGACTACTGAAGATTATATATCCTTTTGTTGTTTTTTTATGAATCTTCGAAGACTTTGCAATGCCTCAAATTATGCACCAACATTGACTGCTGTTATCAGTAAAATCAGCCGAAAAAATATATTCTTGATCAAGGCGAAAGAGTTGATTATAGAACACTTGCACACTAAGTTGTTGCAGGCAGTGTCAGTTACGCTGCTATGGGAAAAATGATTCTTATAAATTAGTTAAAAACCTTTAATTTTAACAAAAATAATGGGACACTACAACATTTAATGTTTTGATAAAGGGGACATTTATATATGAAATTTTAAGACAAATTAAATTTTTATTTATTAAATTACTTCTGTATGATGTATTTGATTTAGTAATTATTATAAAGCGATTTAGAGTTCTCTTAATCTTATTTTTCTTATGATCCCCCCCTAAGTACGCCACTGATTCAAGTCACGTTTTGTATCTGTTCGGATGTTTTTCGGTTTGTTTTGGAATTCTCTTATTATTTTATCATTAATATCTCTTTAATGTTTATGTTCTTTGTTAGGGTTACTATCCATAATCGTTTGTACTTGATGGGTTTAAAAATGTACTAAAAATAACAATATTTCAAAATAAAATTACCGCACTATCAGAGAACTTACCAAAATTTAACTGCAAATGTTCGCAATCATTGTAAACTGTCAGTACTCCTACATGTAGGTACGTACCTACAGCTGTTAAACGTTTACAATGATATAAATAAAAAAGCTCCGATTTCCTCATGCCGATTTATAATAAAACGAGTAAAAACAATACAGGCATATATTTAATTATGGGTAATAAATAATAATAATGAATATATAAAATCACAACATAATGCGTGGTTGTTCAGACAATACAAGCATAATACACGAACGATTCTTGTTGACCTTTTTTTTTTCGATTTTGCTATTGATAAGATCATAAATTATCGATTTAAAAATATGACCCAATTTTCTCTCTATAATATACTACTGCCTACGTTATTTAATAATTTATTTATTGTACAACAAAGTAGGTACTAAATATTTTTTTTAACCATCGATTCCGACCTGTATACTATTTTATTGCTAAGTACTTGGTTTAGAGATTAAAATGACTTAATTGGCACTATAAAATGTTTGACACCTAAGAAAAGGTATAATAAAATAAATTATTTACTTAAAAGGGTGAATATTTTTGTCGAACCATTTATATTCATATTAGATTAGAGATAGGTGTTTTAAAGGTTGGAAATATTAGAACAAAAAGTAGAATATCTGGAGAAGGAGAGAAAAAAGAATAAATTTATTATAAGAGGGTTATATTTAACTGTACTAAAAATAACAATATTTCAAAATAAAATTACCGCACTATCAGAGAACTTACCAAAATTTAACTGTAACAATAATAATAATAATAATAATTTATTTACCAAAAATAATATAAAAACAATGTATAATGTATATCAAGTTCGTTCGAGATAAATAAACAGAAACACCCACAAAAAGAATGGGTTATTATTGGTTATTTAGGACGAGCAGTCTTAATAAAACACAATATTACAATATTATAAAAAAATGAAAAATACAAAAATAATATTTGGAATAATATGAAAAACAGTTACGTAATACTAAGTTTAATTTAATATTAATATTTACATTTTATCAACTATTTTTTTTTTCTAGGCAAATTATTAAATTGAACTAGTAAACCAGACTATAACATTCGTTATTTGTTAAAATAAAACGTTGCAGATTCGCAGTAGGGATAGAATATATCCATTTTTTACTTTCCTATCTGTATACAGATATAAGGAAAGTATAGGAATCATGATTTTTTTCGACCTCGAGTTTTCGACGGATTTTTACGTTTTGAGGTCCCCTGAATTCGTTTTGACTATTTTCGCGATGATGTCTGTCTGTCTGTGTGTGTGTCTGTGTGTGTGTGTGTGTGTCTGTATAACGCATAACTCAAGAACCGATACACAGAAAAACACCAAATTTTAAACTTAAGCTTTGTTCTAGCGTCCAATGAGCTGATTAGATTTTGGGCAGAATCGGAACATCTGGGGGGGTACTTTATAGGTGGTCATTTTTATATTTTATGGAATATATCTGTTATTTACGTTTGGAGAAGAAAATTCTTCAAATAAAAGTTACTTCTAATATAATTATCTATAATTTTTGTTTGATGCAAAATTTTCCTAAAATGGTCCGTATTCGAGAAATTTGACAAAATGTAAAAAAATAATTTTTTATAAAAATTGTTCAAATAAAAGTTGTTTGTAATATAATTCTTTATAATTTTTATTCTATACATAATTTCTCTAAAATGGACCGTATTCGAGATATTTGAGAAAATGTGTAAATTTCGAATTTTGAAGAAAACTCAAAAACGGATAAAGAAAAAAACATTAAATTTTAAACTTAAGGTTTATTTCGGCCTGACGTGAAATGATTAGATTTTGGACAAAGTCGGAACATCTGGGGGGGTACTTTATGGGAGGCCGTTTTTATATTTTATGGAATATATTTGTTATTTATGTTTGGAGAAGAAAATTGTTCAGATAAAAATTACTTACAATATTATTATCTATAATTTTGGTTTCATACAATTTTTTTTTAAATGGTCCGTATTCGAGAAATTTGACAAAATGTAATAAAATTCAAATTTTTAGGAAAATTGTTTAAATAAAAGTTATTTATGATATCGATCTCTATAATTTTTGTTTTTTATATGATTTTTCTAAAATGGACCGTATTGGAAAAATTGAAGGAAAAGTGCTAAATTTAAATTTTTCAGTATTTTCGTTATCTAGAGAAAAATGTTTCGAGTTAAATGTATGTGGAAAATGTATATATTTAGTTTATCCTTTAAACATTTATAGAGGTGCTGCAATAGGTTGTACAAAATAACCGGAAAAAGTCTATAATAACTAGATAGGAAAGTCATGTGTTGGACACATCAGATTTTTTTTTTATGTATGTATGTTCAGCGATTATTCTTTAACACGGTGTCTGATTTTAATGATTCTTTTTTTGTTAGAAAGGGGGTACTTTAGGGGTGGTCCCATATAAATTTAGTCAAAATCTAATAATTGGGTCCATGAGAAAATCCTCAAACTCTTAATTTTTTATGTATGTTTAGCGATAATGCTTTACCACCTTGTCCGATTTATATGATTCTTTTTTGTTAGTAATGGGGTACCTCAGGGGTGGTCCCATATAAATTTGGTTAAGATATGGTGATGGCATCTGCACGTTTTTGAATTCGGTTTTTTTAAATTTTTAATTTCTAATACTTGTAAATCTAAATGTAGTAAGTAGTATAAATAATAGTCTGTCACATAAATATAAACAGTACATATATTTGCAATTTCTATAAAATAATAATACATGATAAAAAAATATCTTATAAACAATGTCTTTACTCTTGACATTAAAATGACTATAAAGTATCTTTAGTAAGTATTGAGAAAAAAGATGATATCATCACCACTTATTTATATCTGCTTATTTATCGTGTCTATAATTTGCAAATAACTTCTTGTCATCGTAAATAGCTCTTCGATAGGAAAATTGCACCTGTTAGTGATGTACGATCCACCTGAGGACAAATTTCTACAAAACGTAGAACAAACACAACAATAGAGAGATGAACAATCAAGTAAAATGTTTTGTTATTTATTGAGAATCTTACAAACACTTATTTTAGGTAATGAGCGTATTAAAACCTTTCAAATTTTATTAGTTTATATTAATACAAAACTAAATAAATTATTAGCAAGAAGAAAAAGCAGTCAACCTTTTTCGACTTATAAAAAAAAACCACACGAAACAAAACGTTGCTTTGTACTGTACAGAGACATGGCATCTATAACAAATGTTCTTCTCTCCGTTGACAGATAATCTGGGTGGTCCGACCATAACGTCTACCTTGTTCCTCCTTTACAACTGATCCCTGAGGAACCCCGCTGACCCCATTATTGACACGCAGATGATCATGATGAGTGCGCTGGTAATAGAGTCGTCAACGTCTGAAAATCTCTTATCTAACTACATTTATTAAATGACATGATTTGCATGTTTTTGTATGTCGTGGGTAGAAATGTTTGTTGCGAGCCTATCCCCGGATTTTGACTTGTTATTAAGTTAGTAATTAAGTAATTACCTTTTACAGATTTGGTGAGTGGGATTGTTAGCAAGATAAAGATTAATTTCGTTTACTTCTTCTATTTTATAATGAGTATAATAATTCTCAAATCGTTTGAATACCTATCGTTGAAATTATTTTGTCTATGGCTATAATACAAAGTAAACTTTCTCAAATATTGTTGATTTCATAATGGGCCATGTTCACATGTGAGATATACTGTTTTATAAATTATATTGTAATAGTTAGTCGCTATACAAGTTATTCTAAATAGTCAGTTCGTTAAAAAAGCCAAAAGTTTTTAAATTAAGCCCAATTGAAATTTAAAATTTGAAATTATACGTCATCGGGAATAGACCAATCATCTTGTGTCGAAGTTTTTTTTGTTATACAAAACCAAGCCAACGAACAAACCAACACACAGAATGTCGAAGCGAACGCACATCTAAGTGACATTAAAATTGACACCACCTAACATCAGTAACATCTAACCTTAGTTTTTTGTTTTGGTTTAATTTTATTATTAATATGAATCAGCTGGATTTATAAAAGTTGAATCAAGTGTTTTACCCATTGTAAACGAAAATATGATTACCGAGATGATTACTGCATTTTTTAACAATACTCAGTTTACAAAAGTCAGAAAGGTAAGACTTTGTTTTAATAGTAGGTAGTTACAGTTTATATGGAGCAAGTAAAACATATTTATCTCAGGTTTTATTTTTAGATCTGCCAAGCAAGAATATGGGGATATAGTATATTACATTACGAGTGTGGAAAGTGACATTTTTCACACGAGTGGGAAATATAGTCGCACGAGGCGCAAGCCGAGTGCGACTATCACACGAGTGTGGAAAATCACTTTTCACACAAGTGATGTACAATATTTTTCCTACGACCACAAAATAATGTCATCAAAAAAATGTAAAACCAAGGTTATTATTACTATAATAATTAAAATGTATTTAAAAAAATAATCAACAATAATCGTATTTATTCAATTTTCATATTTTCTAAACAAAAAAAACTAAAAAAAAATAAAAAAAAAATAAAAAAAAACAAAAAAAAAATTCTGCCCCGACAGGATTTGAACCATAGATTGAACGCGGTCGAAAAATGGCAAAATTGATAAGTTCGACGTCCTAACCAGCTGAGCTAACAGCCCTTGTGTCAATTGAATGATCTAATCGGTTATGTATTTAACCAAAATAAAGAGCAAACATTATTTTAAAATTATTTTAATAATAATTGTTAAAGATAAATATCTAGGATCTAATTTACAACAATTTCAATAATTTAACAATCATATCGATTTTAGTATTAATATGGATATTACATAGATCAAAATAGAAATTAGCTTACAAAATAATATCAAAAAAATGTAAAACCAAGGTTATTATTACTATATTAATTAAAATGTATTTAAAAAAATAATCAACAATAATCGTATTTATTCAATTTTCATATTTTCTAAACAAAAAAAACTAATAAAAAATAAAAAAAAAACAAAAAAAAAATTCGGCTCCGCCAGGATTTGAACCATAGATTGAACGCGGTCAAAAAATGGCAAAGTTGATAAGTTCGACGTCTAAACCAACTGAGCTAATGGGCCTTACGTCAATTGAATGATCTAATCGGTTATGTATTTACCCAAATTAAAGAGCAAACATAATCTTAGTTATTTTAAAATTATTTTAATAATAATTGTTAAAGATAAATATCTAGGATCTAATTAAAAACAATTTCAATAATTTAACAATCATATCGATTTTAGTATTAATATGGACATTACATAGATCAAAATAGAAATTAGGCGTTTGACATTTTTTGACAACTACTGCGGAAAGTAACATATTCTCACTTGGGTGGAAAGTAAATTCTTAGTCATACGCGTGTGATATAGGACACTTTCCATAGGACTATATAGTGTGATATGTGTCACTTTCCTAAGTGGTCGTAGGAAAATTTTTTTTCCATAAGAGAGAAGGAGACAAATTACACCTAAACATAAAGTACGGCAAAAACCTTCTGATGTGGTTGCGTTGTAATTAACAAAAATGAAATTTTTAGTGCACAATATGCTTAGGATATGCTACATGTCAAGGTTTGTAATATTTATTATGCTTTTTTGTTTTTATATTACATATAATAAACAGTCTATAAGGCCCTTTATTCCTATAAATATTTTTTTTCTAATTTTGACATATAGACATTTTTTGTAATCGCAGCAAGTGTTAAAATAATCTAGAAACAGATTTTGTTAGTGAACCTAGTAATAATTATGATACCAAAGAATGCTGCAGAGCACCTATGAAATTTTGAGTTAAAAAATATGCCATATTTTTAGGCTATTTTTATACCCTTTTCAAAAATTTTATGCTCCTCGTTTTTTGCAAAACTTAAAATGCTCTATAGCTTCGAACAAAGTCAGCAAAGCACCTCTATTTTATAAAGTTTTTTCTGTAAAAACAGCAATACCATATATTTATGCACTTGAAATATTATATTTTTAAAAATACATGGTGCTTGCTAACCTTCGAAAGAAGCCAGCAGAGCAATTCGGTTTTTTAAAGCTTTTTTCTAAAAACCACACCTCATTTTTAGAATATTTTTAGACTCTTGAAATATTGTAAAACTTTACTAAAAAAAAATTATAATATTGTAGGAGTCAAAAAACGTGGTGTGGTTTAAAAAAAAACTGGGGTGCTCTGCTGGATTCGTTTGAAGCTAACAAAGCATCCCGTAATTTTTTATTTTATAATACTCAATAGCCTAAAATGAGACATAGCTGTTTAAACAAAAAATTGTATTTCTAAAAATAGCAATTTTTTTCGAAAAGCTCTATAATATTTCAAAAATGTGAAAATGTGGTGAGATTGTTTTCAAAATCCGAGGTTCTTTACTGGATTCGTTCAGAGCTAGTAAAGCTCTGCTCGTCTTGTTACATAAAATAAAGGCATTTTGTAGCTGGTTATATAGTTATTTTGTAACTGCATATCTAACCCTTTTATTTTTTTCAGTTGGTTGTAAATATGTGGCTTCATAGAAGAAGTGAGGAACCATCTGTAACATCTATTCAGTGTTATTGAAAAGGCTCTAATTTATCAAAATGCATAAATATTGATGGTTAGATTGTTAAAGAAACCTCTTCATCCACTACAGGAAAATAAATCAGTACTTTTATGTTCTTAGGATTTGTATATATATTTTTTATTTGTAAATAAATTGTTTTTTACTTCATTTTTCTCATTTTTTATTAAAAGATTAATAAATAAAATTTTCAGATTTTTATATTTTTGTTTGTAAACAATAATTGAAGAGTTTTTATTAAAAATCACCAATGTTAATAATAATAATTTAAGTCAATATTATTCTTTCTCCTTTTTTAAAGCTACTATCAATAAAGGTATTACATTAGCTTGACCTATGATCAATTTTTAAATTTTGTGATATATTTGTTTCAACAGAAAAAAAATTAGAACTCTTTGACATTGGTTGTTTTTACTTAGATTTTCATAAAAAATAAACGGAACTGCAAACATGTTTTACTATCGTAATAACGAATAGCAACATTAAATTTTTTTTTCACATTTATCACTGTTGTCATTTTCATAAAGGATTGATAAGAAGGCACACTTTCTGGTTTTTTGAAAAAGGTAGCAAGAATTGTGATATTTTTAAATTTATCACCAGTGATACCACATGTAGTTACCCGATTTATTGGAATATATAGACTTTGCTACCACATTCAACTGAACTTGGTTGTTTTTAATATTTATCACTGTGACATAGGCGTTTTTGTCAAAATGTTTCATTTTAAACTGCTGTAAATAGGTGCCTTTGTTTTGGTAGTTTTAGTCCCAAAAAAATCTATTCATATACAGATACCTATTCCTCTTTGATTTGTTCGAAAAGTTAAAATTTTATAAAAAATTACATTGGCTGTTTAAAAACTCATTATAATCCCTGAAATGTGATAATTAGGTAAATTAAATTAAAAAAAACAAACAAAAAAAATTTATTAAATTAATATTTACTCTTACAAAATAGGTTCTTGTAAGTTAACAAGCAATTATGCAGATATTACTAAGTAAATGTACTTGCTTAAAATTCACACACGAATGTGGTTTTAACTTGTTAAATTAACTAACCCTTCTTATAACTCTTTCCTCATGTATTCTTAGAGATACTATTCTTTTACTTAATTGTACATCTTCTGGAGAACTTTTTTCATTCTGTGATAGACTAGGTGTGGCTTTAGTAAAGTGCATCCCATGTTTTCAAGTAGCTAAATATTCTGAAACCCCTATCTGCCATTATATGGGATCCAGGAACCAGTTTGTTTAAATACCCACATTTTTCTATTATTTCTTTATCACTAGTTCTTCCACAAAATGATGAATAAATTCGGTATCTTCAAAACTTTCAGGAGATTCTGCATTTTCTTCCAGAAGGGTTTTTAGGTTATACACCTAAGAATTTATAGTAGCCTCATTTTCAATTTCCTGAAGGGGACAATTAGCAGAAATTGCTGCTACATCTTGATAATCCGGTGTATTTTTATTAAAAAGTTTACGAGAAACATCGCTAGTAGAAGGTTGATTTTCTTCTTTCCAAATTTCTAGGAACACTAATAAATATTTTTGAAGATGAATGTGAATCATTATCACATTCTGGAACAAAACACTTTTTCGTAGTCATAATATTTATAAAAAGTACAAAATTAAACACTCAAATTCCAAATAAATTCTTGATGGAGACACTATGATGACAGATGCCATACACAGTGCTGCCATTTTGCCATTTTCTGAATTATTAAGTGACTTTTAAAACAATGAAACTTTAAATATGGTAAAAGTTTAAACAGAAATAATACTTTCGAAAAACATTTGATATTATATATTTAAAAGATATTTGTTTAACGATGTTTTAGAAGTCTAAAAGTAAGAAGGAGTACACAAACGAACGTACATCACTTCTCGTAAACCTTCTAGCCGGCAACGTTGTGCGCTAGCTCCTATTGGTCTATTCCCGGTGACGTCATAAATTTTAAAAAAATTCATAACTCCGGCAAATGAATAGATAAAAAAAAATAAAAAAATGTAGTTTTATTTTTAACTCTACTATTCATAAAAAAAATTTCAAAATTTTTGAACATGCCCCATTCTGATTTCACAAAGTAATAATTTTTGTATCAGATCCTTTTCTTATAGCACAAATAGCATTACCTAATTATTTTATTAAAGTCACGTGTGGCACGCAACGTCAAACATTAAATTCGAGAGGCGCTAAAATAGTGGTTCCCACATTATCGAGACTGAGATCCACAAGGGTAAATTCGTAGCACCACCGTACAAAAGTAATTTTCAAGAAACTGTTTATATATTTTTCATAAATTGGCAGGCTTGGCGACATATTTCGAATAAAAATAGCCTCCAAAATGGCTATGGTTGCAGGTATGAAGGTCGCAACCCGCCTTAGAAATTTCACCTTTACTATAGTCTATTTTTATGTATGAGAGAGTAATAAAACAGCATTTCTAATGCAAAACTTAGTACGGTCATTTTAAATATTTTTACAGAATAATCTAAATATTTCCTAAAATTGTAATAAATGTACCTGAGCTATTACAAGTTTTGGGTCTTTTATTGGTCCTTTATAAATATAAGCTGTACAAAACAATAGAAAAAGGTTTGGACAGGCCAAAAGCCCTGTGTATTAAAGATTACATAGCCGTATCTTAAGATTATTTTCAATAAGTACCTATTTGCCAATTTTGTTTTATTTTAATTCCAAGAATTTCTTACAGTAATCGAATTATAAGTAGATAAATACCTTCCCAACAAATTTCACCGAAAATGCGATTATAGGTTTTCCATTTAGTAAGGAGGTCCAAGTTGTGTATTCTTGACAGTTTACTAAATGTTGTTTAGTTGCAACTTGCAAGGTGCAGTGTGAATTCTAGTGTGATCATGGAAAATTTGGAAGGGCCGCGTAAACGACAAAAAATCGGTCCTTTAACAGTTAATGAAAAAAAATTAATATTTAATTGTTTTAAATCATTTACAGACAAACATTTATGTAAAAGTGTTGATGACACAGTGGAATTAGTTAGTAGTATGCTTGGTGTTGGGAAATCTACGATTTACAGAGTTGTTAAAGAAGAGAAATGTGGCGAGTTTCAAACAGCACGTAAAGCTCCAGGATAACCAAAATTTCAATTAGAAAATTTTTTGAAAGAAAGACTTCGAAGGAAAGTGCATGCGTTCTTATTTAGAAAAATTTCCGACAGTAGACAAAGTTCTTGCACGGTTCGAGATGATAAGGATTACCCTGAAATGAGTCGAAGCACACTATGGAAACTTTTAAAAGAAATAGGTTTTTCTATGGAAAAAGCATTCCAGAAAGTCTATTTTAATAGAAAGAAGTGATATTGTAGTATGGAGAAGAAATTACCTAGGGACTATAAAAGAAATGAGAAACCAAAGAAGAAATATATTTTATTTAGATGAAACATGGATCAACGAGGGACATAAACCAAATAAATTTTGGCAAGATGAAACTGTTACAAGTCGAAGACAGGCTTTTTTAAATAATTTATCTACTGGTTTAAATCCACCATCAGGAAAGGGGTGCAGACTAATAATAGTACACATCCGTAGTTCAAACGGTTTTGTTAAAGGTGCTTTATTGACTTTTGAATCTACTCGTACCGGTGACTACCATGAATGCTGATGTCTTTAAAGAGTGGTTCGAACAAATTATAGATTTTCTTCCTCAAAACTGTATAATAGTAATGGATAATGCAAGTTATCACTCGAGACTTATAGAAAAAATGCCCACAACCAAGTGGTTAAAAAAAGATTTACAGAATTGGCTAAATTCAAAGAATATTAAGTTCCATCCCGGTTCTGTGAGAAAAGAACTGTATCATTTGTGTTCCCTTCATAAAAAAATTCAAAAAATATGAAATTGATGAAATTGCAAAAAATCGTGGGATGACGGTGGTTAGATCACCACCATATCATTGCGAAGTAAACCCGATTGAACTAATATGGGCACAGATAAAGGGAGAAGTTTCAAGAAAAAATAATTCTTTTAAAATGAGTGATGTTAAACAGTTGTTTTTGGAGGCTGTAAATAATGTGAAAAGGCAGTAAATCATACGATTAAAAAAGAAGAGAAAATGTGGAAGTTGGACAATATTACTGTTGAAATGATCGAGCCACTCATTGTAAATATTGGTTGCGACAGTTCATCTTCTGATTTCGATTCTGATTTGGATTTGTAGGTAAGAAGTAGTTTTTATATTAAAATTATTATTTATGAACGTAACGTTGTTTAAAAGTCAAAGTTTAAACCGTTATACCTACATAACCCGTTTGACACAATGTTCTTAACATACCTTGTGGAAAAATAAAACATTTTAGAAAAAATTGCACTTTTTTACCTTCAGCTGTTTAGAAGTTATAAGCAGGTTAATTAGGTGAAAATATAAGTGTATACTCGAGGAATAACTTTAAAAATATTTTAACTGTCTACTAAAAGAAGTGATACGCCTATGGATTACGAACGCTTTATTATTTCAATACTCTCTCATACATATAAATAGACTATATCAACAGCTGTTGTTTGACAGGTCGTTCGAGAATGTTTGCAATTTATGGAATGTTAGGAATGTTTACGTTAGAAATAATTGGAATTCCTAAAATTGTCACATAAGAAATGCATAAGCGGATTTTAAGAAAATTGATATTAAAGTAGAATTTTCGTTTTAGAGTTATCTTGTAGATCTAATATTTTAAGAGGTTATCCCCTTTTTATGATTAAGAACAATCTTAAATTTATTAGATTTTCGATCAGTACATTCATGCACTAATTCCGGAAGTCTCTCGCTATCTTATTTCGGCCTATTACGGCCTCCACTTTTACGATTAACAAAAATACTCGATTAAGGAAGTCAGGTCTGGAACCTCCCCTCTAGAGAGATGACTATGGCTAGTAATCTATCATCATGAACCGATGTATTCTAGAATTTGATGGGTTTATCGATCTGAATATTCTAGAATTTACAGGAAGCACTAGTCTATTAAATGGTGGGTGTGCCTACGGGTGCCCTGGTTATAAGTATATATCAATTCTCTATAATGTTTGGCATATTTTCTCTATATTGGAATGCAATGGAGGATAAATCGTGAAATACTTGGATTTCTTCAGTATTTTCATTGAAAAAGAAGAATTGATAAAAGATTTCGTACAAAATGTGTGTGGAAAGTATTTACCTTTATTTATACAGTGAGCATCATAAGTCTTACCCCCTATCTAACTCGTTACTGAAGGAAAATCGCCGAGACACGTCGATTTTTGATTTCTACAATGTACATTTTTGTATGAATAGTTTACCCTTAATTTCATCCCTTGCGTCCCTTTCGAAAAATTTAAATGGCATGGGGTGGTGAGTGATAGGTCATTTGAAAGGGGGTTTTATTCTCTATTCAACCGTGCAAAAAATTTTGAAATTTTGAAAAAGTAAATACATGTCGAAGTTTGGTACACTGTCGGAATTTAGTACATCTACGTTAAAATAAATTTATATGACGCTAATACCCGAAATACAAACAAACACATTTATATGGAATAAGTGTTTATGAGTTTATCATATAAATTTGGTTATTATTTATAATTAGATTTTAACGCGTGGGTACTTAATATTAACAGTTTACTATTTTTTTTTATATTAAAGTAGAATTATTGGTTAATCTCTTAGGGTTTGTTTAGTTACAGTTTATGATGTATTGTGTTCGATATTTTTCGGGGTGGTCATACTAAAATCTAGAGAAAATTCAGATAAGAATATTTACTTTTTTTCTACTTTGAACAATCCTGTATGTAGACCTTTTGCCATAAAATCTATGCTATAATGCATTTTCAAATAAACATAAAACTGTCCCTAAAATAAATTGTAGTTTAGCGTTTGGCGGCAAATTCCCATATCTCATATTTATTGCATTTAAAGAGCAATATTTAATATACTGTTTGGTACTAAAGCCGAATCGATTATTACTTTCGAAAAGAGATTTAAAAGAACTGTTACAATTCTTTCAAATACCGTCGTCACAAAGGCGACCTTTTCATTACCACAAACCACTCTAACTCAATAGGGAGTCCCCAAACAGGCACTTCAAAATATACAAAGAGGTGTTGAGTTGTAAACGGTTCGATACCAACAACAGATTTCAAGCATCGACTTAGTGGCCTATCGACAATGATATCTATTTCAACAAAAGGAACAAATGGTACCCGGGTTTTTCTCTTCAATAATTCCGAAACCAAATAACTGAAATTGAAAGAAATATTTTTTGTGAAATATGTGTTGTGTGAACTATAAAAGAAATTGATTTTTAATTAATATAACTCGACATATAACTCTACAGATAACCTTGAATTTATAAAAAATAATAGATTTACTATGAATTAGGTCAGTTCATTGTAAAAATAAAATAGATTTGCTCTATTACTGACATGTTAAATGACAATTTTCATTTTTTACTACCTAGTAAAAATCCAAAAATAATTATTCTTATTATTATGCTTGTCTAATTAATATTTTACCAATTATGAAGAGGAAGCGTGATGCATTGCTTTAAATAACTAGAAATGATATATTAGCTTGAACCTATAATGCCTTCCAGCAATTTGGCTTCTCTGTACAATGCCGGTATATCGATATATGCTACAATAAATCTTTCATCTCATAATATTTTCTCAAACGCGTGGATAATGTAATGCTTCAATTTTCCACGGAATCTACGTCTTTGTTGAGAATCATTTGGCGGTGCAGGCACTACTCTTTGTACCGAACAACAAAGAAAATAACATTGGACGCGCTCTGTCTACCTTCGGGGAAAAATATTGTTTATCATTTTTATTACATATTGAATTTTTAGAGAATAATTATTCAGAAATATAAGTAAACTACTTAAATTGTTAGTTATGTACCTTAGATAAAAGAGACCAGAGATATAACATACACCGGTTTTAAACCTGCGCAAATGTTGCCAATTTCTAAAGAAGGGTTAACGGAGTGGGGGAACTGGGCGGCGACACGCGGCGACCCGAACTCTGTGACAGGGACCGGACTTTGTTTATTAGCATCTTAATGAACTATTAGGTTTATTTAAAAGGTGTTTAATCGAATTTTGTATTATGAAATAAAATTAACATGATTTTTTAATATCAAACAGATGCCACGACATTTTATGTAAAGAGAAGACCTTTTATAGAATATTTCGTTAGCGTTTATTTACTACGGACTTTTCTGCAAGAGATTACAGTAAAATGTTGAAATAGAATATATTGTTAATAGAGCAAAAAATGTTACTCATTGTCTACGAGTATTATAAAAATAGCATGTGCGCAGGCTAATACTGCAAATCTACCCTTATGAGTTGAACATTATATTTTTTCTACGGCTATTACATATTATTAAAAATTAGTCAAAATGAGAAAATGCTGTTTTGTATTGTAACCTCAGAAAAAAGTATATTAAGGCTTCTTTCTTTAAGAATATTAATTATTATAAAGAATGAGTCACATAAAACTCTAGAAATGCATATATCTGAAACCAGATAACATTTTAAAATTTAAATCTATTAAAAGTCATTTGGTCGCTAGGGATGAGTGATTATCGAAATAAATTACCGATCATTGAAAATAATCGATTATTTTCGATCAATCGATTATTTTCAAACAATATATTTTTTGTCATTTCCTTTAAAATCGACTACTTGATTATCTTTGAAAAATCAAAAATAATCGATTAATTAAAAAGCCAATTAACCGATGAATCAGTGTTTACAAAATATAATATAAATAGAATTATCGTTTATTTTAAATAATCGATTATTTTCAAATAAACCATTTTTTTTTCGTCCATGGAAACAGATTATTCGATAATCTTTGAAAAATCGAAAATAATCGATTAATCAAAAATAATCGATTAATTAAAAAGTCGATTAACTGATAAATTGGTTAAAAAAAAAACAGAATGATCGATTATTTTAAATAATTGATTATTTTCGATCAATCGATTATCATCAATAATCTATTTTTATTGTATTTCCTTTAAAATCGTTAATTCGATTATCTTTGAAATACCGAAAATAATCGATAATTCCAAAATAATCGCCTAATCGAAAATAATCAATTAATTAAGAAGCCAATTCTATGATAAATCGATTATTACCAATAATCTATTTTATTGTATTTCAAAAATAATCGATTAATTAATAAGTCGATTAACTGATAAATTGATTTAAAAAAAAAACAGAATGATCGATTATTTTAAATCGATTATTTTCGATCAATCGATTATTATCAATAATCTATTTTTATTGTATTTCCTTTAAAATCGATAATTCGATTATCTTTGAAATACCAAAAATAATCAATAATTCCAAAATAATCGCCTAATCGAAAATAACCAATTAATTAAGAAGCCGATTCTATGATAAATCGATTTTCCAAACAATAAAACGAATAATCTATTATTTTCTAATAATCCCTTTTTCATATTTCCTTTGAAATTGATTATTCGATTATCCAAAATAATTGATTATTAAAAAGCTGATTATCCAATAAATCGATAATTTTAAAAAAATAACAAAAATATCGATTATGTAAAATAACCCATTATATTCAATCGATTATTTTCATATAATATCTTCGAAAAATCGAAAATAATCAAATAGTTAAAAAACCGATTAAACGATAAATCGATTATTTTGAATAAATCTACTTTTTTGTATTTCCTTTAAAATCGATTAATACATTATCTTAAAAAAAACGAAAATAATTTATTAAAAACAGCGGATAAATCGATTTTCATTAAAAAAATATCAGAATTATCGATAAATCGATTATTTTTGTAACCCCTATCGGTCGCTTGCTTTTATCTGAGCATTTAGCTCCAAAATTTAGAGATTCGGATTTTTTGATCCAGTTATCTTTGAAATCGCATTCGATTGTATAATAAATAAATATTGCTAAATTTTGGATTTTTTTTTAGTAAACGAAAATTATGTTCGAGTTGTTTAGGGGTTTTTAATGTAACATTTTATTAACGTGACTAAGGGTCGATTCCACCGTTGTGTTAAACGAAGTTTAAAATGACATTTTTACATTAACACTGTCATTTTAATCTCCGTTTAACACAACGGTGGAATCGGACCTAACTCCTGTATCTTTAGTATTTTTTTGGGGCTTATACTAGATTACTTTGTTTTAAGACTGAAAATTCAATGTCACTTTCGATTTGACCGCAAATAAGATGAACCTTGAAATTTTAAGTAGGTCATCCTGTATTTCATCTAATATTCTTATAAAAATACCTTATAAAAATACCTTATAAAAATACCTTATAAAAATACCTTATAAAAATACCTTATAAAAATACCTTATAAAAATACCTTATAAAAATACCTTATAAAAATACCTTATAAAAATACCTTATACCTTATAAAAATACCTTATAAAAATAAAATTTAGCTAGCAACTATGATTCTTTACCTCTTATTTATTTACCAAAAAGGGCTAAAAACTACCTTTAGAAAACATTCTTATAAAACTACTTTTTAAATACAAAATTTCGTTAGCAATAATGCCTATTTATTATTTATTTAAATTAAATGTTCAAAATTTTACCCTTTTGTAAATTTATGTAAGTAATATGAAATCTGATTTCTGATGCTTAATATTTATTGAAACCCCTTAATGCGGATCTGAAGTATTCAGCCCAGAGAATCATGGCGCTTTATGTCAAAACGTTAATAAATATTTACCGCTGAAAACGAATATATTCATAACAGTAGTACTTGTATTATAAGTACATACAATTTTTCAAGATACATCGTGACATTTTGAACTTGAAATTGAATAACTAGAACACTTTAAATTGCTAAAATACCAACAAATAAATCAAAAAAACAGCTGTCAATGGTGATTAAACTCAGGTGGAGGTAATCGCTGAATGGAAATCGGAGCAATTCGGGTGGCGTCGTGCAACAATGATTTTCAATTGGTGGGTTACTTTGGCTTAAAATAGACAACATGCGCAGTGTGCAATGTTACATCTTCGGTCTCTTTAATCTAAGTTATGTACCAATATATTTAAATTTGTGTGATAGACACGTAAACAAGTTTTTAAAAAATATAAGTATAGGCTGTAATGCTTTTGCTATGCAAATATAAAATATTTTAAATGAAACAGAAAAGTAAGTTTGCATTGATTTTAAAGTTAAATACTTAGAAGGTAGTGAATTTGTACAGGGTAGTTTAGATCCTGTTCACTTCCTGTCCTAAATGTGGCGAACAGTGAGTTGAACAGCAAATTCCTCAGAAATGCCATAAAGAAAGAAAAGATGAAATATGTTAGAGCTATGATGATGAGTCAGATTTTCTTAAAGAACTTCAAAAGGAATCAGAAGAAGATGATGCATTCTCAAAGAAACTAGAATGTAATGCTTTTAATTAGGGAATCTCCAATGTAGGCATAGAAATAATATAGAAGACCAATATAAACATAACATTTAAGCAGAAATTGAAACCTACTGTGCATAAAAACGCGTCTCTGCGCCTGACATCGCAAAATAGTGTGTCTAGAAGCTTGCGCAATATGCATGACTTGTCCCTGTAGTGTTGCCAAATATATTAAACATACCTAACAGAAAAGAATTTTAAATTAATTAATTTTTAAATTATATGATTTAAACAGTTTATATCTACGAAATATCGCCACAAAATAACTTATACACATTTAAATAATCAACTAATAATATTTATGTGTAATTACATTCCCAAAAATATATACAAATACCGTATTAATGTCATTAATACCGTATTTTTAATGTTCAATAAGCGATTCACCTACAAATTCAATATTGACCTGGCAATAGCCCTAAAATCCGGTGTTTCAAGGCTATATGACGCTGCCCTTACAGGACCGTTTGTAGTTTATTATTTATGCCGCGTTTGAGAATCCACATCGGATGCATCTGAGATGTAGTAAGTAGTAAATCTTTGATCACGTGATTCAGTATACGTAAATGTAATGGGACAGATGTGTCCGATGTGGATAAAAAACGCTCGAGATGTGAAAAATGCATCCGATGTGGATTCTCAAACGCGGCATTAATTACACGATGAAAGTGGCATTTTATTTTTAGTTTTGTGTAGTGTTTAGTCAATTCCTAGGTACAATAAAAGACATTTTTACATTGGCTAATGAAAATGTAATCAATGTATTAGGCAGCTGTTATATTTATTACAAGATTTATGTCTGCAAATCTAAATCTACCTAAGAATTATAATTATGTAAATAGAGAGCTGTATATTTATATACAGGCTGCCCAGCGACGGGGAGACATTATCGATATCGGTTTTAAGGCATTTTAAAACATAAACCCGATCTCAACAATCTTAGGAACTCTTCTGTCACTCGATATTTTAATCGGTACTTCCTCTTCGCTTTTTGGCTGGCACAACAATTATTTACATTTCTTCATTCCTTACCGCGTTCGAACCAGTAACGTTTAAAGAAATTTTAAAAAAAAAACCTACTTTCAAAATAAAGATGTTAATGATTTTCTTATGGATCCCATCTTCAGATCTTGACTTAATGTATATAAAACTGTTTCCTTTTCTAACAAAAATAATCCTAGAAATCGGGCAACGTGGTAAAGAATTATCGCTCAACATACATAAAAAAATATTTCAACGAATTGAGAATATCCTACCATTTTGAAGTATGTTAAAAAAAAATTGTTAATAAAGTGAAAAGTAGGGCATGAACATATATTATAAAGTATATAAAATGATAGATAAATCCAGTTTAGAAGGTATTATAAATAAACTGTGGAAATATCGAGAATCTCGATTTTGAATCGGAAAAATATTCTACGCAATTTAGTATGAAAGCTGATCAAAATGAAATACATGAACGACAAACTGTTATTGACAACTTTCTTCAAACGTTTTCTATTTTTCCGAAAACTAACTAGATAGTTCGAAAATCATTTCCTTCGTTAAAACGCCTCTTGTTCCGAAAAAGGTACACGCCTGCCAACATTCATCGTTCATTAAAAAAGTGGTAGATACAAAACGCTTCGTATTGTAAGGCCAAAATATATTTAGAAATCGAAATAGTCATATAAACAAAAAAATCATATGAGTGAGATAACTACCAAATTAATGATTTACAAGTTTATTCCTATTATTTATAAAATAGGTTTGCAATGTGCTGGTGTGAAATGTTATCATCGACTAAAAACTTTAAATCTTTGTATTAAATTGATCTAAAACAAACTATAAATTGATTTAGGCTATATAGAATGTTTCTAGTAAGCAGCAACTAATTTTTATTATGGAACCGAAAGACCCTTTTAAAAAGGTTCAAAATTAAAATAAAATATGTACCAAGTAAATGTAGTAGTATTTTTTAATTTTTTAATTTATATTGAAAATGGTAACATGAAAGGTTTTCTGTCTAACGACTCATAGTCTCGGCTGACAAAATGTAAAAAAATATCGAACATAATATTCCTGGGCCCTATTTTGCACTCCCCAGATTAAATTTAGTTGTAGCAAATGATATTATCAAATAAGATGTCAAATCACAAGCAAAATTTCGTGACTACAGTACTAATGATTGCCTGTTTGGAAAAGTATCTTTGTTTGTAAATATTTATATGCATAGTTATATTTAAATGCGCGAGTGTATTGTTAAGTATAAACAAAATCCGCCCATTATGTATATACGTTTAGTTACCGACCCTAGTAGATAGGCAATTTGTTATTGTTTTAAGTTTTACCGTAGGGAGAGAGAAAATCAATATTAGGATAAATGGTCCAGCTCCTTTCTGGTTACGTAGGTACCTAAAAAGTATTTTAGTTTTTGGTTAAGTAATTAATTATTGTAACAGTAATTTTCTTGTGATAGTACCTAATTTAGATTGTGGATTAAAGTTTTTGTATATAATTTCGCTGTTTAATAATAAACGTAGTCAAAACCGGAGCACGTGGTTTTTCTGGAAAGTATTTTTAAAATCACAAGCAAAATCTCATGACTACTGTACTAATGATTGCCGAAAATTAACTAATTCATATTTTATGCCATATCTTTCTTAATAAGGCCTGTCAGAACCATATTTACCTTAACTTGAAATTTTTTTAACCGTTTTTTGTATAGAATCATCTCTAAAAATGTATGATTGAAATATCGTGCGAACTATTTGTTCGATCAATAAAAAACTTGCACCGGTCCTGTTCGCGCCAGCACCGTTATACGCATGAGCTCCGACACACTATTTTCTCCTTATTGTTTCATTTTTGATATATGGAATCGGCTTTCTATACTATTTCTATGAATGTAGGGGAGTTAAAACAACTTCAGAGAAAGTCAGGCGAATACGTTATATTTTCCTATCACTGTCAACTCTATCCCGGGAAGATAACTATATATGGGATACTTTGCACCAGTTTTTGTATTTTTAAAACTCCTCATAATCAGTTTGCTGTGTAAAATATCTAAATATAAAAATCCATTAAAAAGTGTAGCAAAGTATACTCACTTTACGTTAATTATTTATATATATTTTTCAAGAGAAAATGTCCCTCTCATCTCGCCGAGACGCCTAGGTATTTTTAAATTACTTTGATTTCAGAATAAACAATAATATTAACAAATCTATTGTCACTATTGTGCACTTATCTTAGAAAATATTACATGTCATAAATCAATTACCTATATACAATTTGCACAATACATTGTAGACTAGCTAAATATAGAGGCGTGGACAATAAATACTATGCAAAATGGATGCTTATAATTATTGTTATAGATTTACATTCATTATGCAGACTCTTCCAATAGAAACTCACTGTGTTACTTATGGGTGTTAACATATAGTTACAGTCAATTAATCAGCAATATATTGACATTTAGAATGTAGCTGATCCCAGTAATTTTATATGAATTTTTAGCACAAAGTTTTTATGTTTAATTTATTTCAACTAAGACAAATATTTATTTTAAAATTCAATTTATATGTATGAAAAATATTTATTTAACAGAAACTAAAACTAGGCGGCAAAAATTCTATTTTAATATACATATTCATCGGGTCGATGGTGTAGCGGTCTAACGCGCTTATATTCATTTATAGGCAAGTTTATGAGTCCGAGACTGCTGGGCTTCGAATCCCATACCAGACCATGTGGATTTTTAATTAAATTGCATGTGTGCCGTATTAATAGAAATTCAATTTCTATTAATATGACATGCAGATTATAAAATCGCCATACATTATCGTCTCGATGATGGTGGGTGAGATTTTCCGGGTTTCCTCACCTGGAAGTCAAATGGCACCATCAATCATCCTTAAGTCGCCCCGGAGCGCCACGGCAAATAATAATAATAATAATAATGGCCGTCCCTTCCCCTACACAAGTCGTTCAGTTGACTTCAGGGGTTGAAATTCACTCGTAAGGGGGTGAATTAGGGAGAGTATTATTATTATTATTTTTTTTTGTGTCATCGGCATCAACTGCTATGGTTATTAGCCTCGTGTGCTATGTAGGCTTTGTTACTGTTTCCCTGCGTCACTTTAGGAACAGCACTGTTAATTAGAACCCAACAGTGAATGGTCGAGTGGGGAATCCTACCAGGGCATCAGAATTAATTTTAAATAATGGGCCATGTTCACATGTGAGATATGCTGTTTTATAAATTATATTGTAATAGTTAGTCGCTATACAAGTTATTCTAAATAGTCAGTTCGTTAAAAAAGCCAAAAGTTTTTAAATTAAGCCCAATTGAAATTTAAAATTTGAAATTATACGTCATCGGGAATAGACCAATCATCTTGTGTCGAAGTTTTTTTGTTATTCAAAACCAAGCCAACGAACAAACCGACAAACAGAATGTCGAAGTGAACGCACATCTAAGTGACATTAAAATTGACACCACCTAACCTTAGTTTTTTGTTTTGGTTTAATTTTATTATTAATATGAAAATCAGCTGAATTTATAAAAGTTGAATCAAGTGTTTTACCCATTGTAAACGAAAATATGATTACCGAGATGATTACTGCATTTTTTAACAATACTCAGTTTACAAAATTCAGAAAGGTAAGACTTTGTTTTAATAGTAGGTAGTTACAGTTTATATGGAGCAAGTAAAACATATTTATCTCCGGTTTTATTTTTAGATCTACCAAGCAAGAATATGGGGATAATTTCTTTTTCCATAAGAGAGAAGGAGACAAATTACACCTAAACATAAAGTACGGCAAAAACCTTCTGATGAGGTTGTTGTAATTAACAAAAATGAAATTTTTAGTGCACAATATACTTAGGATATGCTGCATGTCAAGGTTTGTAATATTTATTATGCTTTTTTATTTTTATATTACATATAATAAACAGTGCATAAGGCCCTTTATTCCTATAAATATTTTTTTTCTAATTTTGACATATAGACATTTTTTGTAATCGCAGCAAGTGTTAAAATAATCTAGAAACAGATTTTGTTAGTGAACCTAGTAATAATTATGATACCAAAGAATGCTGCAGAGCACCTATGAAATTTTGAGTTAAAAAATATGCCATATTTTTAGGCTATTTTTATACCCTTTTCAAAAATTTTATGCTCCTCGTTTTTTGCAAAACTTAAAATGCTCTATAGCTTCGAACGAAGTCAGCAAAGCACCTCTGTTTTATAAAGTTTTTTCTTTAAAAACAGCAACACCATATATTTATGCACTCGAAATATTATATTTTTAAAAATACATGGTGCTTGCTAACCTTCGAAAGAAGCCAGCATAGCAATTCGGTTTTTTAAAGCTTTTTTCTAAAAACCACACCCCATTTTTAGAATATTTTTAGACTCTTGAAATATTGTAAAACTTTACTAAAAAAATTGCTATTTTTAAATAATACAGGGTGCTTTGTTGGAACAAAGTCAGCAGGACACTTCAGTTTTTTAATTTGTTTTTTTTATATATAAAAACAACTACTTATGACACATGTTTAGGCTGTTTTAAAATCCTAAAAATGTGGTAAGTACATTTGTTTTCAGAAAAAAACTTTGAAGTTAGCAAGGAATTGTGAATTTTTTTTAAAATGCCAAATTTCGAATATTTTATAATATTGTAGGAGCCAAAAAACGTGGTGTGGTTTAAAAAAAAACTGGGGTGCTCTGCTGGATTCGTTTGAAGCTAACAATGCATCCCGTAATTTTTTATTTTATAATACTCAATAGCCTAAAATGAGACATAGCTGTTTAAACAAAAAATTGTATTTTTAAAAATGACAGTTTTTTTCGAAAAGCTCTATAATATTTCAAAAATGTGAAAATGTGGTGAGATTGTTTTTTTTTTAAGTTTTGAAAATCCGAGGTTCTTTACTGGATTCGTTCAGAGCTAGTAAAGCTCTGCTCGTCTTGTTACATAAAATAAAAGCATTTTGTAGCTGGTTATATAGTTATTTTGTAACTGCATATCTAACCCTTTTATTTTTTTCAGTTGGTTGTAAATATGTGGCTTCATAGAAGAAGTGAGGAACCATCTGTAACATCTACTCAGTGTTATTGGAAAGGCTCTAATTTATCAAAATGCGTAAATATTGATGTACACTTGGCTAGATTGTTAAAGAAACCTCTTCATCCACTACAGGAAAATAAATCAGTACTTTTATATTCTTAGGATTTGTATATATTTTTTATTTGTAAATAAATTGTTTTTTACTTCATTTTTCTCATTTTTTATTAAATGGTTAATAAATAAAATTTTCACAGATTTTTATATTTTTGTTTGTAAACAATAATTGAAGAGTTTTTATTAAAAATCACCAATGTTAATAATAATAACTTAAGTCAATATTATTCTTTCTCCTTTTTTAATGCTATTATCAATAAAGGTATTACTTTAGCTTGACCTATGATCAATTTTTAAATTTTGTGATATATTTGGTTCGACAGAAAAAAAATTATAACCCTTTGACATTGGTTGTTTTTACTTAGATTTTCATAAAAAATAAACGGAACTGCAAACATGTTTTACTATCGTAATAACGAATAGCAACATTAAATTTTTTTTTTTCACATTTATCACTTGTCATTTTCATAATGGATTGATAAGAAGGCACACTTTCTGGTTTTTTGAAAAAGGTGGCAAGAATTGTGATATTTTTAAATTTATCAGCAGTGATACCACATGTAGTTACCCGATTTATTGGAATATATAGACTTTGCTACCACATTCAACTGAACTTGGTTGTTTTTAATATGTATCACTGTGACATAGGCGTTTTTGTCAAAATGTTTCATTTTAAACTGCTGTAAATTGGTGCCTTTGTTTTGGTAGTTTTAGTCCCAAAAAAATTTATGCATATACAGGTACTCATTCCTCTTTGATTTGTTCGAAAAGTTAAAATTTTATAAAAAATTACATTGGCTGTTTAAAAACTCATTATAATCCCTGAAATGTGATAATTAGGTAAATTAAATTAAAAAAACAAACAAAAAAAATTTATTAAATTAATATTTACTCTTACAAAATAGGTTCTTGTAAGTTAACAAGCAATTATGCAAATATTACTAAGTAAATGTACTTGCTTAAAATTCACACACGAATGTGGTTTTAACATGTTAAATTAACTAACCCTTCTTATAACTCTTTCCACATGTATTCTTAGAGATGCTATTCTTTTACTTAATTGTACATCTTCTGGAGAACTTTTTTCATTCTGTGATACACTAGGTGTGGCTTTACTAAAGTGCATCCCATGTTTTCAAGTAGCTGAATATTCTGAACCCCTATCTGCCATTATATGGGATCCAGGAACCAGTTTGTTTAAATACCCACATTTTTCTATTATTTCTTTATCACTAGTTCTTCCACAAAATGATGAATAAATTCGGTATCTTCAAAACTTTCAGGAGATTCTGCATTTTCTTCCAGAAGGGTTTTTAGGTTATACACCTAAGAATTTATAGTAGCCTCATTTTCAATTTCCTGAAGGGGACAATTAGCAGAAATTGCTGCTACATCTTGATAATCCGGTGTATTTTTATTAAAAAGTTCACGAGAAACATCGCTAGTAGAAGGTTGATTTTCTTCTTTCCAAATTTCTAGGAACACTAATAAATATTTTTGAAGATGAATGTGAATCATTTATCACATTCTGGAACAAAACACTTTTTCGTAGTCATAATATTTATAAAAAATACAAAATTAAACACTCAAATATAAATTCTTGATCGAGACACTATGATGACAGATGCTATACACAGTTTTGCCATTTTGCCATTTTCTGAATTATTAAGTGTCTTTTAAAACAATGAAACTTTAAATATGGTAAAAGTTTAAACAGAAATAATACTTTCAAAAAACATTTGATATTATATATTTAAAAGATATTTGTTTAACGATGTTTTAGAAGTCTAAAAGTAAGAAGGAGTACACAAACGAACGTACATCACTTCTCGTAAACCTTCTAGCCGGCAACGTTGTGCGCTAGCTCCTATTGGTCTATTCCCGGTGACGTCATAAATTTTTAAAAAATTCATAACTCCGGCAAATGAATAGATAAAAAAAAAATAAAAAAAATGTAGTTTTATTTTTAACTCTACTATTCATAAAAAAAATTTCAAAATTTTTGAACATGCCCCATTAAATTAAATGAAAAAATTCCGGCCAACGGTGGGATTCGAACCTGAGACCTTCCTTTCCCAGATGGGTTGAACGTCACGAATATGTGCTTCAGTTTCTAAATACTATTCAAATCATTTCTTGATATTATTTCCCACTGGAAAGATCTAGACGCCTCTTCAAAAGGAGAATGTTTAAAAAAAAATGCTATAGGTCCACCGTTTTTATAGTTTATTTATGCTCTCTGTCTGATATTTCAGCTTTGACTGTAAATTTAAGTAAAATATTGCAAGAGAAGTCAATTGATAAACCCTATGTTACTACGCTTACACAAAATGTTTTCACCATTTTAAAAGAAAGACGTCGAAATTCCAAAACTTATTTTAGGACCATTTTTACTTTAGTACCAGATATTCATAAAAAATTAGATTTAGAAATTATCAAACCAAGAGTTACTCAGAGACAAACTTCCTGTAGAGACAGTAAAATACTCGTATAAAACAATCAAAGAAAACCGAACATATAACAAGCAATTAAAGTTCCAATTAAACTTATCAAAAATCATTGAGTTAAAGTCGTTGGAAGTTAAATTTGTGCACATATATAGCCGTAATGATTTCGTTTATTTACTTTGAAAAAGCATATTTCAATGAATAAGCAGTTAACACATCCTGCGAGTCTTTATCTAAATGAAAATCACTAGCTGATATGTTGAAAGGAGATGTAATAAACCAAAAAGTTACAAGGTTCAGCAGCAGAACTAGAAACCCACTCGACTTTGCATCAGATAATAGAATCGGTGAGACTTACTCTCAACATTTTTTACTATCATGATTGTTCTCATAATCATGTCTTCGGTTTAACTAAACGATAATAAGCTGTTGCCGACACTTTCAAGCAGACTCTACAAGTTTGGAATATTCTAATTTGTATCATATATTTGTTTATTTTTTATGCCTTTAGTTAGTTTTCTGAATGGTAGTACGTTATAAAAAACGGTTAAACTGATAATCCAGGTTTAAAAATCTGATGTGTCCAACACATGACTTTCCTATCTAGTTATTACGTAAAAACAAAAAAAATCAGAATTTTGCACATTTTGTCAAATTTCTCGAATACGGACCATTTCAGGAAATTTTGACATAAAACAAAAATTATAGAAAATAATATTAGAAGTAACTGTTAATTGAACAATTTTCTTCTCCAAACATAAATAACAGATATATTCCATAAAATATAAAAACGGCCTCCCATAAAGTACCCCCCCAGATGTTCCGACTTTGTCCAAAATCTAATCATTGCACGTCAGGCCGAAATAAACCTTAAGTTTAAAATTTAATGTTTTTTTCTTTATCCATTTTTGAGTTCAAAATTCGAAATTTACACATTTTCTCAAATATCTCGAATACGGTCCATTTTAGAGAAATTATGTATAGAATAAAAATGATAGAGAATTATATTACAAACAACTTTTATTTGAACAATTTTTATAAAAAATTATTTTTTTTTACATTTTGTCAAATTTCTCGAATACGGACCATTTTAGGAAAATTTTGCATATAACAAAAATTATAGATAATTATATTAGAAGTAACTTTTATTTGAAGAATTTTCTTCTCCAAACGTAAATAACAGATATATTCCATAAAATATAAAAATGACCACCTATAAAGTACCCCCCCAGATGTTCCGACTCTGCCCAAAATCTAATCAGCTCATTGGACGCTGAAACAAAGCTTAAGTTTAAAATTTGGTGTTTTTCTGTGTATCGGTTCATGAGTTATGCGTTATACAGACACACACACACACAGACACACACACAGACATCATCGCGAAAATAGTCAAAACGGATTCAGGGGACCTCGAAACGTAAAAATCCGTCGAAAACTCGAGGTCGAAAAAAATCATGATTCCTATACTTTCCTTATATCTGTATACAGATAGGAAAATAAAAATTGTATTTCTGTTACATTTGGATAATTTTTATATTACTAACTAACTTTTATATATCTTCTTCTACTAATACAATTAGCTTTTAAGTGAAATGTCAGTCTTTACAATATGTAAGAGTTTTTTAACCAGCTAGAGGAAGCTGAAATAAGAAATTATACACAAATGCTAAATGTACGAGGTATATCTCATAGAAGAAAGACCCTTATGCCTTAGCCATTGATGCATTCACCTTAAATTGGTCAAATTATAATAACTTTTACAGTTTTTCGCCTTTTTCTTTGGTCCTACCAGTAATACAGAAAATTATAAATGATAATGCCTCAGGGTTAGTAGTAGTGCCATTTTAGACTACCCAACCTTGGTGGCCTTTGTTTATGAGTATTTTAAGTTCAGAACTGCTTAAATTCGACCCCGATCCCTTACTTTTACTATCCCCTGACAGGTCTCCACACCCCTTGGCAAGAAACCTTTTCTTGGTGGCAGGATTTTTATCCAACAGGCGTTCACCCTAAAGAGCCTGGAATCCAATATTTGTGAAATTATGCTGTCATCCATTTCAACTTCTACCTTAAAACAATATACGGTGGGGTTGAAACTGTGGTGGAAGTTTTGTATGTCAGAAAGAACAGACCCTTTCACGGGTGATATTGTTTAAGGTTTTAAAATTTTTACAAGAACGGTTCCAAGAGGGATGAACATACGGGTCATTAAATAACTACAGATCAACACTTCTTTTAATTTTAACACCGCACATTGCTGTGGACTTTAGGGTCAAAAGATTTTTTAAGGGCGTTAGTAACCTAAGACCTTCTCTGTTAAGGTACGACTCAACTTGGAACCCATTAATAGTCCTGAATACCTTCAGAGATTGGTGTCCCATTTATGAACTTCGTCTGATGGAATTATCAGAAAAATTAGTAACACTATTGGCTTTAGTTACTGCACATAGAATGCAAACCTTTAGTCTTATTAGATTGGAGAATATTTGTAGAACTCCAGATGGATTCTCAATAAAGATTTCTGATAAGATTAAGTAATCAGGTAGAAACAGACTCCAACCCATAGAAATAGTATAGAAAGCCGATTCCATATATCAAAAATGAAACCATAAGGAGAAAATAGTGTGTCGGAGCTCATGCGTATAACGGTGCTGGCGCGAACAGGACCGGTGCAAGTTTTTTATTGATCGAACAAATAGTTCGCACGATATTTCAATCATACATTTTTAGAGATGATTATATACAAAAAACGATTAAAAAAATTTCAAGTTAAGGTAAATATGGTTCTGACAGTCGTTATTAAGAAAGATATGGCATAAAATATGAATTAGTTAATTTTCGGCAATCATTAGTACAGTAGTCATGAGATTTTGCTTGTGATTTTAAAAACCACGTGCTCCGGTTTTGACTACGTTTATTATTAAACAGCGAAATTATATACAAAAACTTTAATCCACAATCTAAATTAGGTACTATCACAAGAAAATCACTGTTACAATAATTAATTACTTAACCAAAAACTAAAATACTTTTTAGGTACCTACGTAACCAGAAAGGAGCTGGACCATTTATCCTAATATTGATTTTCTCTCTCCCTACGGTAAAACTTAAAACAATAACAAATTGCCTATCTACTAGGGTCGGTAACTAAACGAATATACATAATGGGCGGATTTTGTTCATACTTAACATTACACTCGCGCATTTAAATATAACTATGCATATAAATATTTACAAACAAAGATACTTTTCCAAACAGGCAATCATTAGTACTGTAGTCACGAGGTTTTGCTTATGATTTGACATCTTATTTGATAATATCATTTGCAACAACTAAATTTAATCTGGGGAGTGCAAAATAGGGCCCAGGAATATTATATTCGATATTTTTTTACATTTTGTCAGCCGAGACTATGAGTCGTTAGACAGAAAACCTTTCATGTTACCATTTTCAATATAAATTAAAAAATTAAAAAATACTACTACATTTACTTGGTACATATTTTATTTTAATTTTGAACCCTTTTAAAAGGGTCTTTCGGTTCCATAATAAAAATTAGTTGCTGCTTACTAGAAACATTCTATATAGCCTAAACCAATTTATAGTCTGTTTTCGATCAATTTAATACAAAGATTTAAAGTTTTTAGTCGATGATAACATTCCACACCAGCACATTGCAAACCTATTTTATAAATAATAGGAAAAAACTTGTAAATCATTAATTTGGTAGTTATCTCACTCATATGATTTTTTTGTTTATATGACTATTTCGATTTCTAAATATATTTTGGCCTTACAATACGAAGCGTTTTGTATCTACCACTTTTTTAATGAACGATGAATGTTGACAGGCGTGTACCTTTTTCGGAACAAGAGGCGTTTTAACGAAGGAAATGATTTTCGAACTATCTAGTTAGTTTTCGGAAAAATAGAAAACGTTTGAAGAAAGTTGTCAATAACAGTTTGTTGTTCATGTGTTTCATTTTGATTAGCTTTCATACTAAATTGCGTAGAATATTTTTCCTATTCAAAATCGAGATTCTCGATATTTCCACAATTTATTTATAATACCTTCTAAACTGGATTTATCTATCATTTTATATACTTTATAATATATGTTCATGCCCTACTTTTCACTTTATTAACAATTTTTTTTTAACATACTTCAAAATGGTAGGATATTCTCAATTCGTTGAAATATTTTTTTAAGTACGTTGAGCGATAATTCTTTACCACGTTGCCCGATTTCTAGGATTCTTTTTGTTAGAAAAGGAAACAGTTTTATATACATTAAGTCAAGATCTGAAGATGAGATCCATAAGAAAATCATTAACATCTTTATTTTTAAAGTAGGTTTTTTTTTTAAATTTCTTTAAACCTTACTGGTTCGAACGCGGTAAGGAATGAAGAAATGTAAATAATTGTTGTGCCAGCCAAAAAGCGAAGAGGAAGTACCGATTAAAATATCGAGTGACAGAAGAGTTCCTAAGATTGTTGAGATCGGGTTTATGTTTTAAAATGCCTTAAAACCGATATCGATAATGTCTCCCCGTCGCTGGGCAGCCTGTATATAAATATACAGCTCTCTATTTACATAATTATAATTCTTAGGTAGGTTTAGATTTGCAGACATAAATCTTGTAATAAATATAACAGCTGCCTAATACATTGCTTACATTTTCATTAGCCAATGTAAAAATGTCTTTTATTGTACCTAGGATTTGACTAAACACTACACAAAACTAAAAATAAAATGCCACTTTCATCATGTAATTAATACCGCGTTTGAGAATCCACATCGGATGCATTTTTTACATCTCGAGCGTTTTTTATCCACATCGGACACATCTGTCCCATTACATTTACATATACTGAATCACGTGATCAAAGATTTACTACTACTACTACATCTCAGATGCATCCGATGTGGATTCTCAAACGCGGCATAAATAATAAACTACAAACGGTCCTGTAGGGGCAGGGTCATATAGTCTTGAAACACCGGATTTTAGTGCTATTGCCAGGTCAATATTGAATTTGTAGGTGAATCGCTTATTGAACATTAAAAATACGGTATTAATGACATTAATACGGTATTTGTATATATTTTTGGGAATGTAATTACACATAAATATTATTAGTTGATTATTTAAATGTTTATAAGTTATTTTGTGGCGATATTTCGTAGATATAAACTGTTTAAATCATATAATTTAAAAATTAATTAATTTAAAATTCTTTTCTGTTAGGTATGTTTAATATATTTGGCAACACTACAGGGACAAGTCATGCATATTGCGCAAGCTTCTAGACACACTATTTTGCGATGTCAGGCGCAGAGACGCGTTTTTATGCACAGTAGGTTTCAATTTCTGCTTAAATGTTATGTTTATATTGGTCTTCTATATTATTTCTATGCTCCAACCATGTTTAACTCTTCCCTTCTTTGATCAGGATCCTAATATTTGCCCTGTATAAATGTAATGTATTGGAGAAGATGGTCGAGAAGAGGTAAAATTTTTAGAATATTGTGGTATAAGAAATGAAGTCGTGTGACACCTTGTTTAAAACGATTTTAATTCTCTCTTTAGCCATATAAAGTTATTTAAATTTAGTGCATAATTGTGATTTCAATACTTTCTTTACTATTTACGTAAGAATATTCATTTTTATGTAATAAACTAAATGATTCACACGGTATTCACTTTTTTAATAAAAAAAAGAATAAAGAATCACCCTGAGTAACTCTATACAAAACTGATTTTCCCAGTATAGAGATGCCAGTCTTCCAAGACTTACGGTTCAATACGAAACAGGAATACCAGTTGAAGCTTTTATTATTCTTCTTTGTGCAAGTTAGTAGGCATGCCTTAATTGACATGAGATATCTGTTACTAATAAGACCGACAATTTCAAAGACTTCGCTGATTATCTTATTTATATTTCTTCCATTAAAACCGCCTACTTGTTTCGGTTGCAGAAATACAGAAATATATATTTTATTCAATAAAATTAAGTTTACTGTCAGATTCAGTTTAATTGATCGAGATTTTATTGGTACCACCGGGGTACTGGCTGACTTTCTTATTGTTAAAGCGTTTAGCGATTTAAGAAGTTCGGATATTATTGATTTGGGTTCGAACAAGAAAAACATGAAATCGATAATAAAGAAAATATTTTATTGGTAGAAGAAGTTTAATTATAAATACATTTTATTGGACAAAATATATTTCATTATTTTATTGTTTCAGGGTTGTATTTGGTGTGATCAGTGTCATAGACTTTGGAGCAGAAGTGGTTTGCACAAATAGCCCGGGATTAATTCATCGGCAAAGGGAAATGTGTAGGGCGTCACCAGATGCAATGATAGCCGTCGGCGATGGTATCAGAATGGCTACGAACGAATGTAGGTACCAATTTAGGCACCATAGATGGAATTGTACAGGAATAGAAAATCCATCTTCGTTCGGACATGTTGTGATAGTAGGTAAGTTGGACATTTTTAAATATCATTTATTGATTATAAACTAGGCAATTGAGAATTATGAAAGGAACACACGTTAACTGGATGGAGATCCGTACTTGACGGGTCTTTTACCTTTTATTACCAATTTTGCTTATTTCTTTTTTGGCTTATTACTTGTCAAATGATCTTTAAATTTGGTTAACTTACCGAATTTGATGTGGCATAATTAAGAGTCAATTCGTGTCTATTTTTAAAAAACACGCTGTATCTGAATACATAAAATATGTTTCCATATTTTGTAATGATCACAAAAACAATTCAGTGCTTTTTATTTTTGTACAGATGATTCTGCTACTAAAAAGGAACCAAATTAATTTTGAAAAATACAACTCGGCATAATACACACGCGATTAACCCAGCAATAAAATGTAAAAGAGTTAGTTTGCAAATTTTTGTTATAAAATTTACCAAATTCATAATAACAAGCAATTTCAATAAGAGATTTGTGTAGCGTAGGGGTAACATTGAGCAGAAATATTTCCAGTGCCAGAATTTTCGACATTAAGTACCTATAACTGCCGGCTAATAAATCTCCACAAGATAAGAATCTGCCTCGATAATTTTTATGAAGTACGACAGAAAACATGCGAAAAATGATAAGTGCCGAAATAAATCCCCCAAAACGAGACATTAAGTCAGTTTGTTGGCAAATGCTCATAATGTTTCATGTCAGTTTGTGTTTACATCGATGTTATTCCGTCGCGGACAAGCGACGTGTGGGAGGTATCAACACACCTGTGGAATCTACTACCAATGATCATCATAGAAGTGATATACCCGAACGACGTGGGCGCACATCCCAAGGAGGATGATTGATATGGATCCACTAATGTTACTTTAATATTGGGTGTCCCATTAGGTAAATGTGTGTCGTATTTTTGTACTGATAACTTTTTAAATGAAGATAAAAATGATTAATATACGTTGGCATTTGTAATGGAAAACTTTAACACCATTCAATCAGAAGCTCGTTTTTTCGAAAAATTTTCTCATCCTATTGAACATGAACATTGCAAGTGCGAAAATTTTTAAATAACAAATCTGAGATTTTTTCTTTTTTTGGAGCAATTTTTGAACGGTCTCAGAAGAGATTCCCGTTGGAAAAATTAAAAAATTGATATTTTTTACTTTGTTATTAACAATTTACTTAAGTTAAAAATTAAAAGACTTGATTAATCATTGAACAAATTTTAAGATGAAAATGATTTTCAAAATTTTTTATTTCCTATTATAAACAAATGCGTTGTTTATAAGATAATTTAAATTTTTTTTGGAAACAATTTTTGATGCAAATTATGAACCATTTTTTTTAAATCATATAATTTATCTTGCTCTTTGTTAACTAAATTTTATATGAAAAAATATAATGAATTGTTAAAAGTTTGTGGTCTAGTCTATCATTGATATCTCTTGATATCATTAGCACAGCTTATACAATACAGCTCCACAACTCCGTGTCGGCGTCTTTGATCTGGCGGTCGAGAACCAAGCAAGACGGAATGGTGCTATCTCTGTTAGATTCGAGGGAAAAGTCGGGCCCGGATTAAACAATTTTTTTATTATTGAAAAATTGAAAACCTTGGCGTAATAAGGTTGGTTACATACCATATTAAGTAAGTTTTGGGAAATTAAATTTTTAATTTGTTTTAAATCTGTCAAATATAATTAGAAACATTATTTAAATATAAATATTACGAAAAATAGCACATCTTTCGGATTAGAGGTAAAATAATTTGTATGTGGCTAGTAAAATCCTGGTTAACAAATGTTTTGAGCTAAAACAGTCACTTCACGACAAATTGTGGTTTGGATCCTTTTTACACCAAGGGCTTCAATTGTTAAAGAATTGTGTCACGCTCGTGGATGCAAATCAAGTGGTACCCCGTGTCTCTGGCAAGTGTTACTCTTCGCGCAAAGGGTTTATACCTAGATAAACGAATGCTTCGACTGAGGTCTGGGAACTCTATGGTATTTTGGAATTATAAAGAATTTGTGCTTTTATTTTAACAATATTGGTTATATTTAGATGTATTCTTATTAATTGAAATACAGATTTGTAGAAGTAATACTTTGACAGTTTTTATTAATATAATATATTCAATTTTTATCTGACCATACCGAAGTAGGGAATTTTGAAACTTTATAGTAATGTGAAATTTGAATTACAATATTACACGATATTACATAATTAGTACTTATTTTAGGTAGGTACTAAATTTGTACTTGGAGAAAGTAATATCGATTTTTAAAAACTTGAAAAGTAAATTAATTTAGTTCCTATTTCTGATGTAAAACTTAAACCAAGAAAACAAATAAATTATAGTTTGTTCAACAAGGGTGGATATGATAGCAATATCACACAAAGACGAAGTTTGAACACGACGTCGTAGGCAGAGTACTCAATCGTCTGATTGTGATATGAACAATCCACTCGATATGGTCAGTATATTTTTTCTACGACCCACTAACGAAAATCTAAATATTTAAAAAATTATTTTAGGTTATTTAGACAAAATAACTAATTTTAAAATAATTTACGAAGTTGACTAATTTATAAAATAAAATAAACATGAAAAATTAATTAGTCCTCGGTCTAGATTCGATCCCGGGCTTTTCGCGTGGAAGGCAGATGCTCTGTCTTCATCTTCACCGAAACTTTCAGGACTTTAGTTTTAATACTCGTAATAAAAACAAAAATGCTATTATTTATCGAGTCTACACAAAAATTTTAATGTATATTTAATATCAATAACTAAAATATATATTGACAATTAGTTTAACAGAATTGTCACTTATTTAAAAAAATTTAAATAATAGGAGTTGGGTGACCAAAATATGAACTGTGATTTGTAGATTTAATTTTGTTAAAGTGTTCTCACTACCTAAAATGGATATGAAATATATTCGTAGTTGAACGCAATAGCATACTTTTTCGATTTGTAGTATGTGCGTAGATTGGCTAATATCCATGCACAGATTACAAAACGAAAAAGTATGTTATTGCCTTCAATTGAACGAATATATTTCATATCCATTCTAGGTAGTGAGAACACTGCAAAAAAAATAAATTCGCCAATCACCGTTCATATTTTAATCAACCGACTGCTATTATTTTTAAAATTTTAAATAAATGGCAATTCTGTCAAACTAATTGTCAGTATATTTTTTAGTTATTGACATTAAACATACAATAAAATAAGTTATTCTTTTGGAAAACGTTAGCATGGATGACTAAAGGGTATTGGGTTAATTAATTCTAAAAGTGTGGTACAAATGTTATTTTTTGTAGCCAATTCTTCAAAATTATTTTGAAATATCTTTTCAATATTGAATATTAGTTCTACAAATTCATCATTTGACAGTTACAGATTTCCAAATGTATCTGGATTGGCGTTATCATATGCTTTTAAAAAGCAATAAAAAGAAAAATCATCTAATTCGACGTGATCTTTGTTATATTTAAGACAGGTATCGCAGAGGAGTGGATCCGCAAGGCTTTTATTAAAAGGTAACCACACACATACCTGATAAAATTTTTCTGTATCAATTCGTCTTTACAATAATTTAGAGTGTTAATAATTTTATCATAAAATAAAATACAAGGTGTTCCATTTAAAAAACGTACATTTTAATTTGCCAGGCAACAACGTGACACCTTGTATATCCAAAGATATTTTTAAAATATGTAGATATTTTTCAAATCCATATAACTTTTATTTAAAACTTTCTTGCGTGTCTACAACAAAATAATGAACAATAACGCACTAATGGGATACCCTGTATAAATTATATTTTTAACAATGAAAATTTCTTATAATGTGGTACTTATCGGTTTGGGTCCTTGGGAAAACTAAAGAATGTTTTCTTGCAGGTATAACCCTTATTAAAACAGCTTTTGACTGCACAAACAGAATTATGTCTTTTTTTACTCATTCTACTCACAGCTAAAGAGTCACCAAAATAATAACAGTACCTTTGACTTAAACAAAATCAACGAAATTATAGGCTCCACGAAATTATACAATTAACGAAATTATACGCACGACTCAACACCTTACGTTTCTGAACGCCAAAACCGTCTTTTCCCTTCGAAGGCGGAGCTTAAGCGATGCGCGACGAAATCGACGCAAACCGTTGCCGCCAAGAGAGTGTTTTAGCTGTATTGTATAAGCTGTGTCATTAGTAGTAAAATGATTAAAGTTTGTGCAAATTTAAATAATTATTTTTATTTTTAATAAAGATATTACTCTGATACCACTATACAGGGTAGGGTGACTTCTTTAAATCATAGAAAAAGACATATACGGATCTAGTAAACAATAATAAATAGACACAAATCTGTTTATTGGCAAAATAAAAGGTTAGAATTAAAAAAGTAAAAAACTAAAAAAATAATATAATTAATTGTTGTAATTAAAAATTAAGCCTTTTAAAGAGTGGTGGCTTATGACTAAAATATTGGGGGTAGGTATACAATGACAGAATATACAGGGTGTTTCAAAATAAAGTACCGTAAACTGGAGGATTTGTAGATCTTAATTATCTATTAAGAAAACCTAAATTTATTTTCTTATAAAAGTACCAGTTTTCATTCTACAGGGTGATAAGGTAAATTTAATAAATACATGATTTTCCTTATGGTAAAGATATAAAATTTGTATATCAGTTATTTGTAAATATTAGTTTTTATTTCTATAAATTACGAACCCATTGGCGTAGAATCAATGGCTAAGAAAACAGTTTTAATCCAAACAGTTCGAATACCCTATATTGCCTAAAAGTTGAGATTAATAATTATTTCTCATTTAATTTGTTACAAAAAAAAAAGAGTCTTGGTTAATCTGTAGAACTTTACATTTTCGAGATTTTTCAGTTTTGGTCCTACTCAAACATGAAATCTATATACATTATGAAATTTAAAAATAAAAATTTTATTAAGAGCCAATTACATAATCAATATTAGAAAGTTCATTTAACGTGTATTTTAGTAAGTCACCACTTTTACCAATTTCTTGTACTTTGTTTTTATATCATTTACTTCTTTTTTTAAGAGTAGTAACTGTATCTTTTTCTATGTGTAATAATTATTTTAAATTACTTATTTCTTTATTAATTTAATGAGAAATAGATTCAGTTTGTTTTTTATTTTGTTTTTTAATAATGTTTATCAATTCTCCAAAAGCTTCTGATGATAAAGCTATTTTTAGTTTGTCATATTTAACTATAGTCTATTTTTATGTATGAGAGAGTATTAAAACAATAAAGCGTTCGTAATCCATAGACGTACCACTTCTTTTAGTAGACAGTTAAAATATTTTTTGAAGTTATTCCTCGAGTATACACTTATATTTTCACCTAATTAACCTGCTTATAAATTCTAAACAGCTGAAGGTAAAAAAGTACTAAAATGTTTTATTTTTCCACAAGGTATGTTAAGAACATTGTGTCAAACGGGTTATGTAGGTATAAGGGTTTAAACTTTGACTTTTAAACAACGTTACGTTCATAAATAATAATTTTAATATAAAAACTACTTCTTACCTACAAATCCAAACCAGAATCGAAATCAGAAGATGAACTGTCGCAACCAATATTTATAATGAGTGGCTCGATCATTTCATCAGTAATATTGTCCAACTTCCACATTTTCTCTTCTTCTTTAATCGTATGATTTACTGCCTCTTCGCAGTTTTCGGGCTTCACATTATTTACAGCCTCCAAAAACAACTGTTTAACATCACTCATTTTAAAGGAATATTTTTTCTTGAAACTTCTCCCTTTATCTGAGCCCATATCAGTTCAATCGGGTTTACTTCGCAATGATATGGTGGTGATCTAACCACCGTCATCCTACGATTTTTTGCAATTTCATCAATTTCATATTTTTTGAATTTCTCTTTATGAAGGGAACACAAATGATACAGTTCTTTTCTCACAGAACCGGGATGGAACTTAATATTCTTTGAATTTAGCCAATTCTGTAAATCTTTTTTTAACCACTTAGTTGTGGGCATTTTTTCCTTATCCATTACTATTATACAGTTCTGAAGAAGATCTATAATTTGTTCGAACCACTCTTTAAAGACATCAGCATTCATGTCCTCATGGTAGTCACCGTTACCAGTAGATTCAAAAGTCAATAAACCACCTTTAACAAAACCGTTTGAACTACCGATGTGTACTATTAGTCTGCGCCCCTTTCCTGATTGTGGATTTAAACCAGTAGATAAATTATTTAAAAAAGCCTGTCTTCGACTTGTAACAGTTTCATCTTGCCAAAATTTATTTGGTTTATGTCCCTCGTTGATCCATGTTTCATCTAAATAAAATATATTTCTTCTTTGGTTTCTCATTTCTTTTATATTCCTTAGGTAATTTCTTCTCCATACTACAATATCGCTTCTTTCTATTAAAATAGACTTTCTGGAATGCTTTTTCCATAGAAAACCTATTTCTTTTAAAAGTTTCCATAGTGTGCTTCGACTCATTTCAGGGTAATCCTTATCATCTCGAACCGTGGCAAGAACTTTGTCTACTGTCGGAAATTCTTTTCTAAAGAAGAACGCATGCACTTTCCTTCGAAGTCTTTCTTTCAAAAGATTTACTAATTGAAATTTTGGTTTTCCTGGAACTTTACGTGCTGTTTGAAACTCACCACATTTCTCTCCTTTAACAACTCTGTAAATCGTAGATTTCCCAACACCAAGCGTACTACTAACCAATTCCACTGTGTCATCAACACTTTTACATAAATGTTTGTCTGTAAATGATTTAAAACAATTAAATATTAATGTTTTTTCATTAACTGTTAAAGGACCGATTTTTTGTCGTTCCAAATTTTCCATGATCACACTAGAATTCACACTGCACCTTGCAAGTTGCAACTAAACGACATTTAGTAAACTGTCAAGAATACACAACTTGGACCTCCTTACTAAATGGAAAACCTATAATCGCACTTTCGGTGAAATTTGGGAAGGTATTTATTTACTTATAATTCGATTACTGTAAGAAATTCTTGGAATTAAAATAAAACAAAATTGGCAAATAGGTACTAATTGAAAATAATCTTAAGATACGGCTATGTAATCTTTAATACACAGGGCTTTTGGGCTGTCCAAACCTTTTGCTATTGTTCTGTACAGCTTATGTTTATAAAGTACCAATAAAAGACCCAAAACTTGTAATAGCTCAGGTACATTTATTACAATTTTAGGAAATATTTAGATTATTCTGTAAAAATATTTAAAATGACCGTACTGCATTAGAAATGCTGTTTTATTACTCTCTCATACATAAAAATAGACTATAAGTTTAGGTTTATTACCCGGTATAATTCATTCGTTAATTAAGGTTTATTTACACTAAATTGTACTGGCAATTTTTCGAAATTTTCTGTCAACTTTTTACCACTTTTTTCTTCACTTTGACATACGTCAATCAAAACAAACTGTATCTAGGATAATATAAAACAAGCTGGATTTTTGAATAATCGTAATTCAAAATGGGTATCTGAATTATACAAAAATGTGTTTTTATATTTCCATTTTCGTCAATGTTTTAAGAATCTACTAGAAACCGATAGGAATATAAAATGATCTAAATTAATATTATTTTATGTAGGAGTAAAAAAGCCGACTTACTATTATTATAGTCATGCTATTAATTATAATTGACATAATAATCTTAATTAATGCAAATGCGAAATTTACATAAGAAAAGATACAGGAAAATATTTACAGCATATCTGATTTATCGCCAGCTTATATCGCTGATAAATCTGTAAAGATGATGAAAAGGAATACATCAATAATTGTAATTTATTTTCATAATTTTGTATAGTGTATGATAAAGGTAAATATTTCAAATTTTTTAGTAGAATTCAAAAATAAAATACAGGGTGTTCCTTTTATGTTGCCTTGCTTTTTGGAAAATATTTTTAAAATAGGCGCCTTTGCAAACAATAAAACTATTGTATTTGTCATTAACTCGAATTTTTAAAATCAACAGAAATATTGGACTTTTACACACAAATGAATCACCCTGTATGTATGTATAATTTCTTTTATATATTGATTCAAGTAGTCAAAAACCTTAAATTGTTGAACAATATTAATTAAATACCTTGTATATTCAATATGATTATCAAAAAAATAAATAAATTTATCTTTGAAATTAAATATGTCTAACAAAGGTTATGTTTTAAAAAATAGGTAGATATGCCTGTATTGAATTTAATTGATAAAGTACCACTTTAGACTAAAACATTCAATAAATTTCTTAACATAAACAGCTATAATAAACTTATATGAAGCAATAAGTTATGTTGCATAAATACCATAAATAATTATTACTATACCTACATAGCAAAATTTAATATAAATGCCAAGTTTTATTGTTTTAATTATAATTTTGTTTTAATTATTCTAGTGGACTGACAGACCAATACATTCCTATTCGTAAAATCCTTACTTTATTACTTGTTCAGGATTAAACAGGATAACAAGATGATATTTGACTGCGATGTCTACTTTTCTTATAATTCACCATCTCGGAAACCAATATGTCAGGATTAGGTGGTAAAAATATGTATGCTTGTTAATATGATAAATGTTGCCTTACTCACGTTAAAAAATTGTTAGTTATGCTTGGAACTTCCTATTTTTTTAATTCAGGAAAAGCCGATTCTAAAAATGTGTTCTAGTGTGATTAAATTTTATCTGATGGTCGGATATTAGTCATGTCATTTTTAAATATATGTAAATCTGTGGCTTTAGCTAAAGGTCAGTTACTTTGAAATGTGTAATGTTTAGTATTTTTTAGAGATTATTAAAAGGTGACCTTTCGTCTCTTGAGGTACGACAAATAAAATATAAAATAATCGTATATTGGGTAGTAAATACCTGGAATAAGATTTAGTTCCTAAGTATATTGCTAAATCTTTCTATAGTTTATTTGAAAATGAATGATAGCACAGTTTTTATGGCAAATGACTATATACAGGATTGTTGAATGCTCAAAAAAGTAAATATGACCATCCCCAAAAACCTCAAATACAATACATTATAAAACAGTGGTCGCCAACTTCTCAATGTGTTGAGCTACTTTGTTAATTTTGGAATAAACAGCGAGCTACCCACACGGAAGCCACGTAACGCAACGTAAATGAAATAATCCACAGTTAATTTATCATTATATGTATTTATTTTACTATTTAACTGGGAATACATAATACATAGGTACTAATAATAAACTAATAACAAAATAACTAATATTACTATACTCTGTTTTTAAACTAAGAGGAGCGATTTGAAGTTAAGTTGGCAATTCTGTAGGCTGCTGATTGGTCAGATTGCAGTCAGATTCACACATTACTTTTTAGCTGATAATTGTTATTGTTGACAGTTCCATTCTGACATTTTATATTTAGTTTTGTTATTGCTTTGATATCTCATCATTATTACTTAGTTTTTTATTTTATTTCTTTAATAACAGTTCTTTACAAAACTTTAGTAAGCAATTATATTGAATTTCGACGATTATGGACCCTTTTACATCGAATATTATAGCAGTTCCTCGCGGAGTCCATCAAAACAACGAAAACGAATGAGTTTAGGCTATTCAAGTCTCTCAGAAAAGCAGTAAATAATAAATATGTACAAATAGGTATTGGATAATAATACAAAAATCAAAATTGTTAATGTTAAATCCAAAATTTCTCAAGTCACCGGTAAGTTTTACTCATTATTTTCAAATTAAAAATAATCTTAAATATTCAACATTTGTCTTACAGGTATTGCAAAGTCAACTACTTACCGATTATTAAAATTTAAAATAATACCGCAATGGAACAATATCTAGTCCAAAAAGTATTTATGGAAAAGGAGAACTAAACACATTTGATGCGAGGTTATCTAGATTGAATAAAATTTTGCAAGAATTGAAACATTTTGATTTTCCACAAATATATTATTCATCATTATATACTTTCTTGAGACGTAATAACTAAGTAAGTTTGTAACTTTGATGAGTCAAATGTACTGTTTATTTATTATGTTAATTTTTTTAGATATTTGAAAAGAAATTGTCAAAGTGTATTGATAGAACGCTATATCTGTAGATTTAAAATCCATCAAACAATATAGCAAACAGGCCAAGGTTTTAGTTAGATGAACGTTATAGTAAGGTTTATCCACGGGCCTGAAAAGCATTACAAGAAAGCGAAGACGCCTTAATATTATTCGGCAACATAAAGATGCACATAATTTGTAAGTTATTGATGAAATGGCTAAGAAACCAATAAAGTTGTGTAGTGGTTGCCTCATATCACTGCGAGTTAAGTCCCATAGAATTGATAGAGGCAAAAATAAATTAGGTGGCAGCTAAAAACACAACGAATCTTCTGATGTAGTTTAACATATTGAGTAATTTGTGTTTTTTGTTTCTGTTTCAATGTAAATGTCAAGATGTACTTTGTCTTTTCACTTATTATATTGTATAGGCACTTCTCATGCATTTTTCTGTTTTTTTTTTAAACTTTATTAATAAATGAAATATAGCAAATTTACAAAATAAAGATAGTATTATTCATGTTGTTTTTCTAACTTATATTTAAAAAAAAAACTACAAAACTGTACAGTGTAGTATACAAAAATTACAATGCTGTCATTTTTATTGTAAAATTTAAAGGGCGCTACCTTACACACATTTAAAACGATTACTTTTTAAGCCACTCTGTATTTAACTTTTAAATAAAAATTCTTGTTCTGCAAGGTATAAGTAGTGGTAGAATTGAGCAGCCGTTTTTGAGATAATATATGGATTTATAAAAAGGCTTCCTTTAAATTTTACAATAAAAATGAGAGCAGCTTTAAATTTTAGTGGTTACAAACTAAAAATATTAAAATTTATTTAAATATGAAGCAATATCAACTTTTACACCTAAAACTAAATTGAACTTTTCCGAAATCATCCACTTTTGGACTGGAATATATGGTAGCATTTTTTCTGCAATATTATAAATTGGTCGACATTGCTTTTTGGGTGTGCTACTTAAATAAAATTACAACTTTATTACTGATTTTTTTAACTAAAAATCGATAAATTTCTAATCAAAATGATTAAAATGTAACTAAATATTTAAGTAAATTTTATTTATTTAAAAATAAACCATTTACAAAATTGTTAACACTTAAAACTACAAAATATTTTGGATATTTTTAAAAGTGCTATTCCCATCTGAATATGTCCATAATTTGTGGTGTTTATTCCGTTTTTGTGGCCTCCAAAACTGTCAATATTTAACCTAAAAAAATAACTTGTTTTATTATTTTAAATAAATAGCTTGGTACTTAAATAGTCAAAAGCATAAAGTGTTATCACTGTAACATTTGTTTCGGCACCCTTTTTTAAACATTAAATTGCTATATTTAAAAAGACTTTCCAAACAAGTGTCAAAAATTTTTTCTAAATATAATGTAAAAATTGTTCGTAAACGAAACGATACAATGAAAACGTAATTTTCAAATTTTAAGCCCAAACTAAAGAAAGCAAATCAACTAAATGTAGTTATTAAACTCTGTGAATGTGTAAAAGATTTGTCAAACATTTATTTTAATTTAATCAACTAGTTGTAAGCTATTTAACCGCCACTGGTACCTACACACTATCACAAATAAAAAGATGGGTTTCGTCGATGATTATTTTAAAGTGTTTGTTGTCCCTAAATGTTTTTTTAAATTTTAAAAAGCTGTGACTGCACCAGAAGATTGAATTGTATTCCGAAACATCTTAGTGCTGAATTAATCATATAAAAGACCTTTTGTTTTTAAAAAAAATATTTTAAATTGGTTGTATGAAATCTTTCTGCTGAAACAAACGTTACAATATACTTTTTTTATGAATAGCCTTAATATTTACTTATCTTACCTGCAAATAAACATTTTATTTTCAAAAGGATGTCTCAAAAAAATATACCATCTGTATAATATACCATATTGTATAATAATATGTTTTTGAGAAGACCAAAAAATGTGGAATCTAATGCAACAATTAACAGGAGAATAATAAAAACCATTATTATAGTAAAAGCTGGTATCATTACACTTTCTTGGACTTCTACATACATTTAATAAGCTGTTGCCAACAAATTTACACTTTCCACTATTGGATATAACATCTTGTTAGTGGAGACGAAATTCTTATAGTTATGATCCTTGTCCATTTGATTTATTTGATTTCAAAACACTTGTCTGTAAACGTATAATATACTTCAGAACTTTGCTACATTTTACCTGAAGAAAGAACCTTTATTTAATTATAAAATCCATACGGCAACTAATGGTAATCTTTTAATTTAATTTTAAGAAAAAATATTACAAATAATAAAACTATACCTATAAAGAATTATAAAAATAAACATTATTTTTTTTGTACCTGCCAAATTCTGCTTATTTATAAGCTCTTCTTTAGCTACATATTTTTCAGTTTCTTCTATATATGTTTTGTAGGTAGGTAGGTAGGTAGGTAGGTATTAATAAGTGCTTAATTTCATTTCAACAAATAGAACTGGCATATACCTATTTATATAATTTTTCCATCAAACTGAAATACCTACTATTTACTTTCTTTTCTGTTATTATAAATAATACCTATATAATTTTCTAATCCCAGTTACTTATAAAACAATGAATAAAATATCGAATTAATACTTTAAATGTAAAAATATTTTGTATTTTGTTGGGCGACATTTTACTCAGTTTAGACTGACATTTAGTCGCTGCTTGGGTGATTCTCTCCATCATACCGGTGCGAGCTGCGATATGGGACGAAGTAATGAAAAACTAAAAGTACAACTAAAATACAATAATTATAAATCAAAAATGGAATGAGCACAAGTTAGTGTCATCTTTATTCGTTGGTTATCTAAAACTTTGACTTCAATGCATTCATAACAAAGTTTTAAAATGTTTTTTTTTGAAATGATACAAGACAAATTCAAATTTACCGCTAAAATGATAACTAGTTACTTTTTTAGTTATTTTTCCTTGTGTAAATAGGACTTTTCAATTCGCTCCTCCTAGTTTAAAAATAGAGTATAGTACGTACTTTTCATAGCTACATTCCTACCTACCAAACGAAGATGTTTAAAAAATAAACAACAAAAAAGTAACGCACTATCATGAACATAAACATTGAAAAATAAAAAAGCACGTTCAATAAGAAGGCTGACACTCAGACTCATCGATAATTTTTTTAATATTTGCAGTATAATTTGATACAGCCATTCGAATACAATTATCCAAATGTTCATCTGTAAGTCGATTGCGATATTTGTTCTTAATAAACTTCATATTGGAAAAAGAAGATTCACACAAATAGGTTGAACTGAATAATGCTTTCACTTTCAAGGCAACACGACATAGAACTGAATATTTGTCTTTACTTACAATAGGCCAGATACATTTGGTACTTGAGACTAACGATGTTAAGGCTAAATCAGTTTGAAACTCAATTACTTCAATTTCTGTTGCTGCGATGTCTTTGCCAAAGTTCTGCATACCACAAGTTGCAAACTGTTGGATATCAATTTCCATAAAGGGTGAAACAACAAACTGCGCTACTAAAGCCATTTCGTTGAAATCCTTAAAACGATTTTTGAAGTTATTCTTCAGGGTAGAAACTTTTCTACATGATATTTGCTGTAATAGGGTTCTAATGGATTTTGAAATATTTTTTCTGAAAGAATAGGAAAATGCTTGGCATTGCTGTTAATTAGGTTTTTTCCTAAAACTCCAGCATTTTGATAAATGCTTTTATATCATAAATCATTTCCACTAGTTCTTTGTCTCTCCCCTGAAGCTGCAAATTAAGTTTGTTTAATTTCTCTGTAATGTCCACGAGAAAACCAAAATCTCTAAGCCAGATTGAATTTTTTAGTTCCGGAGTCGGTTCATCGCGTTGTTTGAAAAATTGAACTATGCCAGATAGGACATCATTAAAACGTTTCAGCACCCATCCTCTACTTAACCATCGAACTTCAGAGTGAAGGAGTACGTCCCCGTATTGACAGTCAACTTCATCGGCTAAGGTTTTGAATAATCTTCTTTGTAACGCTTGCGCTCTAATTTTGTTCACAATTTTTACCACCAGTTTCATAACGTTGTTTAGTTTCAGGAAATTTCCACATAATGCTTGCTGATGGATAATGTAGTGGTAACAGAGAAATTGCGGAAAAGTTTCGTCTTTACGACATAACGCCACCAGACCCTTATCACAGCCCACCATAGCTGGAGCGTCATCGGTTGTCAAGCCTACCATTTTCGATATTGGAATTTTATCGGAAGAAATAATATTTTTTAAATGAGAAAACAACTCCTGTCCAGTAGTGTGTCCTTTCAGTGGAATAAGCTTCAAAAGATCTTCTTTAATCGTAAAATCACTAAAAACCATCCTGACGAACACGACCATCTGGGCAGTGTCAACGACATCTGTTGATTCATCCAGTTGAAGTAAAAAATAAACACAGTTATCTAAGTCAGTTCTTAACTGTAAAAAATATCATTGCTCATTACTTCTACACGTCTCATCACTGTATTAGCAGAATGTTGCATAGATTTTATAGCTGAAACTATTTTGTCTTTATTTCTAAAGTTGGCAAATAACGAATCAGCAGCTTCTAAAAACGCCTGTTTTATCATTTTCCCGTCTTCATAAGGTTTCTTTTTTTGTGCAATTCTCTGGGACACACGGTACGATGCTTCAGTTGGAGCCTTATTTTTGTCAACTGTTCTTTAAAATATTGATTGTTGTCCAATTAACTGATTTTTTAACTGTTTCAATTTCTTCTTTCTGGCGGCAGAATGTAGTGGGAATGATTTTTCAAAATTAGAATGGACAGTTTTATGATGTCTCTCAATATTTCCTTTTTTAGCAACGGAGACCGAAGTATTACATAACAAACACACATTTTTATCTTTAACTTCTGTAAAAAAGTATTGTTCTTCCCATTTAGTTTTTTAAATTTTCATTGGTGTTTGAACAATATCGTCTTTGTTAAGGTTTTTATTAATCTTAATATGTGGTTTTGCTCCAAGGTTAGATACTCATAATTATGGTTATTGATTTCTCGAAACACATTTTTGTTTTAAACTAATTGAGAATGAACATTTTTTTAGCAAATAATTGAATATCTGTGATTATAAATACTTTTTTAGAGATAATTCGACAGTTTTACTCTAGTACTTACAGTCGAAACATTAAATTATCCCATTTTTTTTTTCCTAAAAAATAACAACATAGTATAGAAATCTATAGTAGATAAGGGATCGCCTTTTATTTTATTTAAAATCCGACAGTTATCCAATTTTCTACATCATTATACCAACTAAATCTAAATTAAGCGCCTTACATTTTTTTTACATGCATCATTACAAGAATTCAAAAATCTTAGATATTTATATTTTGTGAGATGCGTGGGCTATGAGATTCTAACAAGATGATTAACTGATCCAAGATAAACCTCGTTCGCTACTGTCAGGTCTTCATCGTTAATTTCGCCAAACAAGGCGCTCGGACTGGACGTTTCTTGAATTTTTGATGTTTACCTACACGTAAATATACCTACTAATATTTAAATAGAATAATTTCTCACAGAGTTAGGTTGAAAGTAGCCCCCTATTTTTGTGTAGGTAGTTTGACTAAATAAATAATTTTTTTATTGTTTATTAATGAGGTATATTGAAATATTATCCATTTATATTTATACAGTGAGTCCAAAATTCAAATATTTACAGGATGTACCAAGAAAAACTTCCAGGCCTGATATTTTGGATACAGATAGAGATATTTTAATTCTAGTATGCAGAATACTAAAAGGACTTTGTTCGATATACATTAATTTTAAATATATTAACATATAGATGAGGCAAATCTTGTAGCATATTTCGATATATCTATTCATTTTTTCTGTGATATTCTTGTTTATTTAATTTTCATAATAATAATTATTAATTACATGACGTATTTTATTGGTCAAGTAGCAAAACGCAAGTATATTTAAAGCAAAGTTTAAAGTTGGCTATAAAATGTCAACGTAATAGTCGTAAACAAAAGTTTTAGACAGTTAAAATTGCTAAGAGTATTTATAAAGCTGATAAAACAACTCGCGAGGATATTTTTTCGTTAAATTCTAACGAGGGCGTGAGATTGATGTAACTCTCAAACGAGGTTTAGAATTTCAAAAACCCACAATACACAATCGCAGGATTTATTATTGACATTTGTGAGCATTTGCATTAAGTACAACGCGTATTCAACCACCTACTACTATTTTTAAATGTCTTTATTATTATTAAAAACATTAAACTTGGATGTTCCTCAAATGTAGATATCTTCGTAATCATGCAGGTATTTTATTGTGATTTTACTTTTATTAAAAATTTAATTTTAATTTCGATTATATTTGGCTTGATTTGGTTTGTGTTGTATGAGTAATATGAAAGTAGGAAGGAAACAAAGTTTTACCACAGCTTATACAATACAGCTAAAACACTCTCTTGGCGGCAACGGTTTGCGTCGATTTCGTCGCGCATCGCTTAAGCACCGCCTTCGGAGGGAAAAGACGGTTTTGGCGTTCAGAAGCGTACTTAGGTAAGGTGTTGAGTCCTGCGTATAATTTTGTTGATTGTATAATTTCGTGGAGCCTATAATTTCGTTGATTTTGTTTGAGTTAAAGGTACTGTTATTATTTTGGTGACTCTTTAGCTGTGAGTAGAATGAGTGAAAAAAAAGACATCATTCTGTTTGTGCAGTCAAAAGCTGTTTTAATAAGGGTTATACCTGCAAGAAAACATTCTTTAGTTTTCCCAAGGACCCAAACCGATAAGTATCACATTATAAGAAATATTCATTGTTAAAAATATAATTTATACAGGGTGTCCTATTAGTGCGTTCTTGTTCATTATTTTGTTGTAGACACCCAAAAAAGTTTTAAATAAAAGTTATATGGATTTGAAAAATACCTACATATTTTAAAAATATCTTTGGATGTACAGGGTGTCACGTTTTTGCCTGGCAAATTAAAATGTATGTTTTTTAAATGGAACACCTTATATTTTATTTTATGATGAAATTATTAACACCCTAAATTATTGTAAAAACGAGTTGCTACAAAAAATGTTTATCAGGTATGTGTGTGGTTACTCTTTAATAAAAGCCTTGCGGATCCACTCCTGTGATACCTGTCTTAAATATAATAAAGATCACGTTGAATTAAATAATTTTTCTTTTTATTGCTTTTTAAAGGCATATGATAACGCCAATTCAGATACATTTGGAAATCTGCAACTGTCAAATGATGAATTTGTAGAACTAATATTCAATATTGAAAAGATATTTCAAAATAATTTTGAAGAATTGGCTACAAAAAATAACATTTGTACCACACTTTTAGAATTAATTAACCCAATACCCTTTAGTCATCCATGCTAACGTTTTCCAAAAGAATAACTTATTTTATTGTATGTTAAATCTCAATAACTAAAAAATATACTGACAATTAGTTTGACAGAATTGCCATTTATTTAAAATTTTAAAAATAATAGCAGTCGGTTGATCAAAATATGAACGGTGATTGGCGAATTTATTTTTTTTGCAGTGTTCTCACTACTTAGAATGGATATGAAATATATTCGTTCAATTGAAGGCAATAGCATACTTTTTCGTTTTGTAATCTGTGCATGGATATTAGCCAATCTATGAACATACTACAAAACGAAAAAGTAAGCTATTGCGTTCAACTACGAATATATTTCATATCCATTTTAGGTAGTGAGAACACTTTAACAAAATTAAATCTACAAATCACAGTTCATATTTTGGTCACCCAACTCCTATTATTTAAAAATTGGATTGTTCATATCACAATCAGACGATTGAGTACTCCGCCTACGACGTCGTGCTCAAACTTCGTCTTTGTGTGATATGGCTATCATATCCACCCTTGTTGAACAAACTACTATTTATTTGTTTTCTTGGTTTGAGTTTTACATCAGAAATAGGAACTAAATTAATTTACTTTTTAAGTTTTCTTGTAAAAATCGATATTACTTTCTCCAAGTACAAATTTAGTACCTACCTAAAATAAGTATTAATTATGTAATTTTGTGTAATATTGTAATTCAAATTTCACATTACTATAAAGTTTCAAAATTCCCTACTTCGGTATGGTCAGATAAAAATTGAATATATTATATTAATAAAAACTGTCAAAGTATTACTTCTACAAATCTGTATTTCAATTAATAAGAATACATCTAAATATAACCAATATTGTTAAAATAAAAGCACAAATTCTTTATAATTCCAAAATACCATAAAGTTCCCAGACCTCAGTCGAAGCATTCGTTTATCTAGGTATAAACCCTTTGCGCGAAGAGTAACACTTGCCAGAGACACGGGGTACCACTTGATTTGCATCCACGAGCGTGACAAAATTCTTTAACAATTGAAGCCCTTGGTGTAAAAAGGATATCCAAGCCACAATTTGTCGTGAAGTGACTGTTTTAGGTCAAAACATTTGTTAACGAGGATTTTACTAGCCACATACAAATTATTTTACCTCTAATCCGAAAGATGTGCTATTTTTCGTAATATTTATATTTAAATAATTTTTTTAATTATATTTGACAGATTTAAAACAAATTAAAAGTTTAATTTCTCAAAACTTACTTAATATGGCATGTAACCAACCTTATTACGCCAATGTTTTCAATTTTTTCAATAATAAAAAAATTGTTTAATCCGGGCCCGACTTTTCCCTCGAATCTAACAGAGATAGCACCATTCCGTCTTGCTTGGTTCTCGACCGCCAGATCAAAGACGCCGACACGGAGTTGTGGAGCTGTATTGTATAAGCTGTGGTTTTACCACAAAAGAAAATAGCTATTAGTGAATTAAGTGGAAAATAATTTTTTGTTTAAAATGCAGACTTTTTTGTACGATCACGTGAATTTAAGAAATATATATAAAAATTGAAAAGTAGTGTACTATTGCTAAAGAGATACAAAAAAGAACAGATATTGCCTTAAAAGTATAAGCTGTAGAAGCATAAACGAAATGTAATATCTTTTCGATCCATCTATAGAAGCAGGGATGAACTAATTATTGATTATTTTCGGAAAGTGAGGACGCCATTTTTAGTCCAAATTTTGTTTAATAATGGATTACACATAAAATGCAACCTAATTTTCATTTATAACTCATTCGGAGGTCTGAGCCTTTTCGTATTTTCTGATTGAACGATTTGATAGGAAAATGTTTAACTTCATTTTCAGAAAATTTATTGAATTTGTAGTTTCTTCTTACAAAGAAAAAGGCCTAAAATAGGCCATTTTCTACCACATACTAAGTGTTCTGTATTTGGGGCTCAGTCTGACTTTAACAAAAATATGGTACCTACCTATGCAGATAAAATAAGGAATTATTTATGTCAAAATTTAACTCAAAATAAAGCAGAACCGACCTTAGGTAACATTGCAGCCATTTTAGTAGCAGAGCTGAAAGTTTTTTGGGGTAAGTCCTTTATTTCCGTGGTGATAGTTCAACAAATTTTATATAATAATTAAAATAATAAAAACATATATAAAAAAATATTTGTTTTAGGGGCGTAAAAAATAGGTAATAAAAGTTGCCACTAACTCAGATAGCGCGCCACTGGTTAAATTTTTCAAAAGTACGTCAAAATATTATCCTTCATAAAGGGCAAAAATTGGTTGTCCAATTTGAAAAAGATATTTAAAGACGTTTTTAATTTTGATTTCAAACTTTTAACACCCTGTATCTCGATAACTAAGCCCTTTAACTCTTTATTTTAATTTTTATAACATTAAAAGTCAAAGAATAACAGAAATGGTTTGAAAAAACTTACGAATTTTTAATATCACGCTCGTCTTCTGCCAATTAGCTAACCCAGATTTATTGTTGAAGCATCGATACGCCGTCTTGAAGAACAATAGGAGATAGATTTCAATGAACAACCTGAACTGACACTATTCGACTAGAATGTTAAATGAAACTTTGTTTCTTGATGGCGTTCCAGGAAATCTAAGAATTTTTATTTTATTTTTGTCTGCTGCCTTTTTTATAAAAAAAATACGTGACCTTTTTTTTATATTTTTACATATTATCAATATATTTATTTATTTATATTTTTGATTTCATATTTTTTACAATATTATCCAAATTCAAGACGTCATATTTTTCTTAATATAATTTGATCGGTATTTTTAAAATAGTATACTCCAATTGGAATTCGAATATTACTTAAAAATAAATAAAAACATAACATTGCTAATTTTGAATGAGTGATTAATGAGTTTTATTAATTACATTGCGTTATACTTATGTTAATTTCTTTATTTCTTTAAGACAAACGACAGACAAAACTATTGACAAAATAAGAATTTGCATTGAATTCATCATGTTGAACAGGTATGTTAAACGTCCTGTAGATCCATTTAAAGCACCATGAAAAGTATTATCAAATATTAATAGGAAAGTCAAATATTTTTCTACGCTAGTCACAAAAAGTACGTACTGACAGCTCAGACTGGACGAGGTTAACGGTACAGCGCATGCGTATTACACTCCAAGCGTTCCAACTTAATTTGTACGATGTGCGGGTTGATACAGAATTCGTTCCAACTAAAAAATGGATGATTCCGGAATCGTTTCTGTACCGTCATATCGATTCACAAATTTTTGTGGAACTGTTAGAACTGACTTGCGCAAAGCGATCGATATATGTTGATAGAGCAGATAGAGGTTAGTTTTAGTTAACTTAACCTACAAATTTACAGCGTTTTTATGTTTTGATAGGTAGATAATAACAAAATATGCATTTTTATTTAGAAAATACTGTTTATAAATCATATTTGGAAAATGAGTGATATAGAAGGAGACAGTGATTTTTTTGATGATGATGCTAGTGACGATGATTTAGAATTAATGGTAAATTGAAAAGGGATAATAAACAAAATTATTTGAACAGAATATATTCATTATTTACCAATATTTTCCATTGTGCTCTAGAATATAGAATGATACAATAAAAAATCAATAATAATAATAATAATTATAAAACAGAAAACTAGTTTATTTTTATTTTCGGAAAGTTTGGTTAGAATTTTCATCCTCTTCTATTTTATCTATTTATGAACCATCAGCAGTTTTTTTTGTATTGGCGACTTTTTAAAAGACAAAAAAAATTAATAATATCCAATGCCCCACCCAAACGGGCCGCTTATGATTACATTAAAAAAATCTTATTTACGAAATTTGTTTAGTTAGATTCAAATAAATATATGTACAGAATAATATCATTTAATAAAAATCCGTTTTGAAGGTATTTCAATTAAACCGATTTTAGAGTGCTATATTCAAAGAGCTCTAGCTTCCTTAGGAAACATTTTTTAATTAAGGTAATTTATGCTAAATCGTCATAAAATTAGCTCTAGATTTCGTGGTTTTATTCTCTGAAGAGCGTTTCTGGACACCCTGTATATACACATAAGTAAAGGTATTTTTTTTTTAATATTAATTCGTCAATTTTCCAGACACAAAAAAATTTAAAATCTAATACTTTTTTCTCTTAAATAATAAATAACTATTTAATATTATTGTATTTATTTTAAAATTCAAAATCGTTTTTTAGTAGTTTCCAATGAATATATATTAAGCCGCACATTCCAAAACCATTCAGAGATGGGCTTGCGCAGTACATCGTTCATAAACTGATGTCGGTATGATACAAGAACGGTACCAAATACCAAGTTGGAACAAACCTTTTAATTTAAAAAATACAAACTGCAAAAATCAGAGAAGCTTCCGAAAATTCCTCAAAAAATATAATTGTCATAACATTAAACATAAACAGCGGCAACGTTGCGGTGAGCGATCTGCCGTTGACGCCATCAAGCTAGAACCGACCAGCCGGACCAGCGCGTTAGTGTTCGAGAACGATCAAGATTGCTTTGAACGGGATAAATACGATTACAAAGAAGATTATTCAAACCTTGGCCGATGAAGTTGACTGTCAATACAGGGACCTACTCCTTCACTCTGAAGCCCGATGATTAAGTAGAGGACGGGTGCTGAAACGTTTTAATGACGTCCTATCTGGCATAGTTCAATTTTTCAAACAACGCGATGAACCGACTCTGAAACTAGAAAATTCAATCTGGCTTAGAGATTTTAGTTTTCTCGTGGACATTACAGAGAAATTAAACGAACTTAATTTGTAGCTTCAGGGGAGAGACAAAGAACTAGCGGAAATGATTTCTGATATAAAAGCATTTATCAAAAAGCTGGAGTTTTGAAAACAAAACCTAATTAACAGCGATGCCAAGCATTTTCCTATTCTTTCAGAAAAAATATCTCAAAATCCATTAGAACCTTATGACAGCAAATATCATGTAGAAATAGTTTCTACCCTGAAGAATAACTTCAAAGATCGTTTTAAGGATTTCAACGAAATGGCTTTAGTAGCGCAGTTTGTTGTTTCACCCATTATGGAAATTGATATCCAACAGTTTGCAACTTGTGCTATGCAGCACTTTGGCGAAGACATCACTGCAACACAAATGGAAGTAATTGAGTTTCAAGATGATTTAGCCTTAAAATCGTTAGTCTCAAGTACCAAATGTATCTGGCCTATTGTAAGTAAAGACAAATATTCAGTTCTATGCCGTGTTGCCCTGAAAGTAAAAGCATTATTCAGTTCAACCTATTTGTGTGAATCTTCTTTTTCCAATATGAAGTTTATTAAGAACAAATATCGTAATCGACTTACAGATGAACATTTGGATAATTGTATTCGAATGGCTGTATCAAATTATACTGCAAACATTAAAAAAATTATCGATGAGTCGGAGTGTCAGCCTTCTCATTGAACGTGCTTTTTTATTTTTCAATGTTTATGTTCATGATAGTGCGTTACTTTTTTGTTGTTATTATTAACTATTTTTAAATCTTACGTGACATGCCGTTGTGGCTGGATAAAAGTTTGTGTTTATTTTTCAAACACCTTTGTTTGATAGGTCGGAATGTAGCTATGAACAAGTACGTACTAGTAATATTAGTTATTTTGTTATTAGTTTATTATTAGTACCTATGTATTATGTATTACCAGTTAAATAGTAAAATAAATACATATAATGATAAATTAACTGTGGATTATTTCATTTACGTTGCGTTACGTGGCTTCCGTGTGGGTAGCTCGCTGTTTATTCCAAAATTAACAAAGTAGCTCAACACATTGAGAAGTTGGCGACCACTGGTTTAGGTTATAAGTTTTGTCGTCGTGGAGATAAAGTTTTATCGGACATTCGTAATATGGAAAAAGTTGTTGACGACATTTTATTTTATGAAGAGAAATTTGAAGAACACTATGCTTTAATGGGTATGGTTAGTGAATTAGCTGATTTTTCTCCAGAAATAAGTACAAATGCATTTTCTTTGTGAAAACTTGTTTACGAATTTACATTTGGAAAAGGTGAATTTAACTCTTTTATCACCACCTGTATTGGATCATCTTGACTCAAATTTACCCAGAGAATTGCAAAACAAACGGTTTAAAATTAAATTGTTTGAGGTATATTGCAAAAATATGAAGATAGATGGAAAATAATTCAGTGTGGATCTAGGTTTATTACAGACACAGAATCGAGTGTTCGAATCGTAGCATTGACAGTCTTTTTTCAAATATGCAAGTATTTGCTTTCGCCTTTGGGGTTCCGGGATAGTCTTAATAATTCGTAGGAGGAGTTTTGAGATTTGTTTTCGAATTGTCAAATTATTTCTAATAGTAGAATGTTTCTTTCGAAATCCAAATTGAAAATCAGGTATTAAGTTTGTATCTTCTATCAGAAGTCTTAATTCCTTTAGTAGTAATTTTTTAAATAAGACCTAACATCGTTCTCTGACCCATACTCAGTTATCTCTTCTAATAGGAGGGATGAAGCTAATCGGTCTTTTAACTTGGTGAAAAGTTCTGTAGGTATGAGGTTGTTGATTCTTCCTTGAACTTTTGAATTTCTCTTCTCAATGTTTCGAGTTTTATTGTTTATAATGGATTTATCTTACGAAGCTCTAGATTGTCTAACAAATTCTTTAATCTCAATTGAGTAATTTCTTTGGGGTTATAGGAAGCTGTTTGAACAATTTTGGTAAAGTTTTATCAAGTTTTCCTCCCTTAGATTTTCAAGTTTTTTGAAATATAAGAAAAAATCATAAGAAACCCAAAACATTCATTTAAAACGACACTCTTCTTTATTTTCTACATTATTTAAAATACCGTATTCAAATAATTAAGGGAAATATACTACTGGTCTTCTGCGTGTACCCATACACCAGTAGCATGCAGAGGGAAAAACAAAAAGGATCCTTCCTCTCAAAAAGATATGATAAATTAACGCGCAACTTTTCGAAAGATACATCTTTGATCGTAAATTAAATAGTTGTATTAATTAATTATCCTTTATTGCTTATTACAAATGGCCAGTGTGGGTGAATTTACCATTTGCAGCTACCATTATTTACGACGGTAAATGCTATAAATCTCTATATCCTCATTAATTGAGAATTTTATTTTTATTACGTGACCAAGAACTCCGCCGGTGTGTTATTACAACTTGTTTCCTTACAAATAATAAATACAATGATCTCAGTGCGCGCTTCTTGTTTCTTGGCATGTTTGGACGAGAGTTAGTTGTAAATAATCTATGTAAATAATACGTTTCGATATTGAGTTGTTAACTTCGTCTATAAATATGTTTAAAAAATTAATTTGCTGAAAGGATAATAAGGGATGAGTTTTAACAAATTTAACAAATAACATCAAAACTAACAATTAAGTCGAGAAAAACGTAGTTAAATACATATTAGTACAAACATGTTCGTGACTTTGTGTAACGTTAATCTTATCAAAAGTATAAAAATATAAATGAATTTTCTGCAAATAACAAAAAAAGTAAAAATGCAATTTTCGTCAACTTACCCCATACCCGAGGTAAGTTGACTTTGCACAAAAATCACAAAGGAAACTGCCAAAACTCTCATAACTGCTGCAAGCTTCGTGGCATCATGACATACTCTGAAAACATTGCAACCAATTTTCAGATGGTGGGCCGCTATATTCTTCGTTACATGTAGGGCAAAAATATTGAATCTCACTACTACGGAGACTTGCAATATCAGTAGCACTGGGATGATCAGAGCTGAGGCCAACAATATTGGGACCAGCAAAAATCTCTGCTTCGCAGGGTAAATAACACAGACCAGCATAGTGACAAGACAGAATTACATTCTGTAGCTTTCTGAGAATAACCACCCACGGTTGATGTGGCTTTCTTGTTCATCCACGGGAAAAATATAGCAGCAAAGGAAATGACTTACCTCTTTTGAGGGATTTCTCTGCTACCGTAATCCAGCAAGCAATACGTGAAAGAAAGTATCTCTTGGCGTCTCACTTGCCTCAGATTTTGGTTAAAAATTAGGTTCATCCAACATAAAAGTAACATAAACATTGGCACGGGGGCCTTTGGACAAAACAGAAAGCTCGGAAACTAATTATTACTTAACACTATTTAAATAATGCGGAGTTAAATCCCAACGGCCATTTTCTTCCAAAAATCAAATCGGAAAGGGCCGAAAAAAAGTTTAAATTTAAATTCCAGCCCTTAAATGTAGGATAAATATTATTACCTAATTTTTTTACTTCAAGGCATGAGATTATTTAAGAATTTTGAAAAACATATTGATGATCAATCTATATAACTATATATATCTGTGGTAAAATTGAGGTTTGTGGGTTAATTTTTTGGCGACATAAATAATAAACATTGCAATTTAATCAGTAATACAATTAATACGTTTTTTAATATAATAAACAAGTATATTTAATTACAAATTTAACTATATGAACATAGAATTAAAATTGCATTCTAAGTAATACTTGTGTACTTTCTGAATGTATCAATTCAGTCTCCAGAAGATTTATTCACATCACAAACCAGCTTATCTAAATCGAAGTCCTTCGCTTATTTTATAGTAAATAAATAAATGTTGTAGTGACGGCAAATTTAGATAAGCCTTAAATATTACTTGTCATGTGTTTGCGTAAAAGGAGCTTAAGCAACTGGCTCCAGTGGCTACTGATTGATGTCGCTTAAGTTGTGGGATCTCGCAATTTAAGAAATTTATTTAGTGAATGATTTAGTATTGAATGAATGTTTTTTTTTTAAACAAATTTAAATAGGCCATAAAAAAGTGACTTTTTAGAGGATCAGGTCCATTTAAACTGAATTACGCAGTCTAGCAAGCAGTTACTGGATACAATTGTCATATTGTTTGAAAAAAATGCTTCCACTTAATCAATTAGGGCGTATCTTTAATGAGAATACTGTATGACTGTAACAAAAAATACCTAGCACCTCTTGAGGACTAAAATGTCTCATTACAAAAAGGCAATATAAATTTTCTTAGGAATTGTTCCAAAAAAACGGGAACATTTTGTATGTACTAAAGAGTTTTCCATTATCTTACCGAATTTCCATGTTTAAACTTTTAATCATAAAACGGTACAAAATGGCGCCCTCCATATGTAGAGCTTTTTAAATGACGGTGCTACTCCAACGCTAAGACATACGGCTTTGGAGTAGGATCGTCAATTAATAAGCTCTACATATGGAGGGCGCGATTTTAGACCGTCTTACGATTAAAAGTTTAATTTTGAATTGTGTCACTTTATTACTGAGTGTGCGGTTTAATTATTGAAATTAAATTTTTAACAAGCTGCTAAAATACTAGCTGGGTCAGTTGAAGTTCGATATACTTTTTAAACTCCTCTTTAACTACACCAATGGTATGTTATCATCATTATCATCATCAACATCATCAACCAAGTGGATAGAAACTAAGAAATAGTTGCGACTTTCGTAAAAACTGACACTTATAATGCGATTATGAAATTTTTCTTATTTAAGTAGGAGGAGAAAATTTCCAATCAATTAAAATTAATGAAATCTGAACAACGCATGAAGGCGTGACCAGTCGTTTAATTCATGATCAAGTTGCTGATTAGTTGCAATTTTATTTATAGTTACAAAGTGAAATGATACGCCTGTAGTAGGTGTTAAATGCATTTCAAAGTTAAATTATAATAATTATTGGTAAAACAAATGCATTGTTTATATTACAAGTGATCGAGGTTCTATATTTTTTTATTTTTTTTTTTATTTTTTGGTTCGATTACATTTTCTATTTTTTTACTAATACTATACAGCGGTTATCTGTGGTTATCCTCTGTTTTAGAATAGTTTACCCTGTTATAAAAGCATATCTTCATAGTATTGCTTATGGTCAAATAAGGACAGTGCCAACATTGCTATATTCACTTTCATTTTGGATTAGGTTCAAAGTAAATATAAGATGTCTCCATTGTCAAATTAAAAAAACACCTTGTACATAAAAGTGGGTTTAATTTTGTTTTGTATTGCAATATTGAAGGTTGATTATTTAAAAATTATTTAACATTAATTTAAAAATAATAAACTATGGAAAAGTTATAAAGATAATATCGAGGAGACGCAGAGCGGTTTTTCCACAGGGCAGGATCCTCTCCATAGGAGGCCCTCCTTTGAGGATATTCCTATAGTCTATTTTTATGTATGAGAGAGTATTAAAATAATAAACCGTTCGTAATCCATAGGCGTAACACTTCTTTTAGTAGACAATTAAAATATTTTTTGAAGTTATTCCTCGAGTATACACTTATATTTTCACCTAATTAACCTGCTTATAACTTCTAAACAGCTGAAGGTAAAAAAGTGCAATTTTTTCTAAAATGTTTTATTTTTCCACAAGGTATGTTGTGTCAAATGGGTTATGTAGGTATAAGGGTTTAAACTTTGACTTTTAAACAACGTTACGTTCATAAATAATAATTTTAATATAAAAACTACTTCTTACCTACAAATCCAAATCAGAATGGAAATCAGAAGATGAACTGTCGCAACCAATGTTTACAATGAGTGGCTCGATCATTTCATCAGTAATATTGTCCAACTTCCACATTTTCTCTTCTTTAATCGTATGATTTACTGCCTTTTCCCAGTTTTCAGGCTTCACATTATTTACAGCCTCCAAAAACAACTGTTTAACATCACTGATTTTAAAAGAATTATTTTTTCTTGAAACTTCTCCCTTTATCTGTGCCCATATCAGTTCAATCGGGTTTACTTCGCAATGATATGGTGGTGATCTAACCACCGTCATCCCACGATTTTTTGCAATTTCATCAATTTCATATTTTTTTAATTTCTCTTTATGAAGGGAACACAAATGATATAGTTCTTTTCTCACAGAACCGGAATGAAACCTAATATTCTTTGAATTTAGCCAATTCTGTAAATTTTTTTTTTAACTTCTTGGTTGTGGGCATTTTTTCTATAAGTCTCGAGTGATAATTTGCATTATCCATTACTATAATTCGATTACTGTAAGAAATTCTTGGAATTAAAATAAAACAAAATTGGCAAATAGGTACTTATTGAAAATAATCTTAAGATACGGCTATGTAATCTTTAATACACAGGGCTTTTGGCCTGTCCAAACCTTTTTCTATTGTTTTACAGCTTATGTTTATAAAGGATCAATAAAAGACCCAAAACTTATAATAGCTCAGGTACATTTATTACAATTTTAGGAAATATTTAGATTATTCTGTAAAAATATTTAAAATGACCGTACTAAGTTTCGTATTAGAAATGCTGTTTTATTACTCTCTCATACATAAAAATAGACTACAGTAGCCGCTCTAGATCACTAGGACTCAGACCGGAGGCTCTGGATCTCTATCATAAAAATTAAAAGTCTTTTTTTGTATTTGAATCGCGGGTTGTGACATGTACCCCAAATATTGGAGTTGACATTTTATATATTTGTAATTATATTGAGCATCATATTTGTATAATTGGCTATTGTCTTTTGTTTCCAGTCATAAAAAAAGGTTTGTTTTTGAAATTTTCAATATGTGGAATTATTTCGCTTACTTAAAAAAATGGAAGAAAATAATTTATAGCTTCTTTTTTAATAAGAATCCAGTGGCGTAGTCAATTTTTTAATTTGAGTCAAAAGACAATAGCCAATTTTTAAAAATTGCCCACTTTGTATGAAATTAATCAAATTTCTAAACAATTAAAGCCAATAAGAAATTCAAAATAATTTTAATTGTTCAAGCACGTTTGGAACAATTTTTGTAATTTTTATTTACTTCCCGGTCTATAAGTGCTTTCCAACAATGAATAACTTTTTACATGTGATGATTTCCTTTCTTCTAAATTTGTAAGTCAAACATTATAAATAATTAAAACTAATTATTGATAAATGAATAATTTCACGCCGAGAATAATTATGAATTTCCTTTTATGAAACACAAAACATAAATAAGAATTCAAAATTGATATGTTCCATGCAACTAGCTAGTATTCACCACACTGTTGACAAACGTAATAAATACTAGATAATGAGACAAACATATGTTCCGGCGACGAATTTGCATGCAGTCCGAGAAGCTTAAATGTAATTGGTCGGAGTTATTACTTTGAGAAGATAATGGGTACTGACAGAAGGTATCCTCTTTCGTTGGCAAGTAGGCTCTTTCAATTTATATCACTGCTTACAATTCTGCGTAGGTGCTACTATTGGGACAATATTGTGAGTAAATCCGCCTCTGTGTTAACTGACATGAAAGCTCTAGGTTGAATGATTTTTTTTTCAATTGGCGAGGCTTGAATTTCAACAGGAAATTGATTTTTATTGTAATATGATCAATTTCTATTTAGAAATTTAAAGTTTTACTTACTCATATAAATGAGTATAAATAACTATAAAGTTATATTTATATCTTATTTACTAAGATGATTATAAAGATGAATTTGAGGACTACACAGGACGATATTTTTTTGATACAGGGCAAATATTATGAAATTAATTTTGATAAACTTATTAAGACGTGACTCCAGATTTTTAATTAGAACCAAGAGTAATGTTCAAAAATTTTTGGGAAACTGAAGTTTGTGGCTGATTTTTTTTTGGGAAAATCAAAAACCGTTTGAGTTTTGTGGTAAACAGTTTTGCAATATTTTTATTTAAGTAATTTTATATCACATTTAAATAAATATTAATATACAGGGCAAAGATTTATTTTATACGTCGAAGAAAATTAAAATATATCCTTTCCATAACTTCTTCATCACCTCTAAGATTGTTTATTGCATCTTGAATACTTTGCCAGAGTTGTTCCTCATTTTCTACAGGTTCCCTGTAAACTGTGGATTTCAGATGTCCCCATAAAAAGTAATCCATCGGTGTTAGGTTTGGGGAACGTGGTGGCCAGTTTACAGGTGCGTCATTACCTCTGCCTATCCATTTGTGTGGATATTGTTCATTCAAGTGGTTTCTAACGTTTAAAGAAAAATGTGGTGGAGCTCCATCTTGCATAAACCACATATCTCTCCGAAGTTGGAGAGGTAAATCTTCTAACATTCTGGCAACGTATTTTGTAGAAAATCCAAATAATTTTTTCCAGTTAATCTTCGTGGAAGTATGACAGGACCAACAATGAAATTACCAATTATTCCAACCCACACATTAATTTTGAATTCGTACTGAAAATGGTTTACCTTTATTGCATGCGGATTTTCAACGGCATAAACATGTTCATTATGGGTATTAGTTATACCTCTTCTTGTAAAACCCGCTTCATCGGTAAAGAGAACCTTCTTGATAAAGTTTGGATCTCTTTCTCTTTGCATATTAACAAATCGACAAAAACCCAAACGAATTTGAGGATCATGGACTAATAATTCTTGTACTGGCTTCTTATGATATGGATATAGCAATTGTTATCCAAGCACTTTATTACCGACATCTTTACTTACTCCTAGTTCCCTTCCAATTCGTCTGGTACTTAATTCTGGATTTTCTTCAACACGTTCTAAAATGTCTTCTTCAACTTCAGGAATCATTACAAAACGTTCTCTTCCATTATCAACAGTGTTGAGAGCAAAGGAACGAGTCTCCCGAAGACGTCTCTCAACAGCAGCAAAAGTTGGGTGGCTAGGTACACGTCGATTTGGAAACCTTTCAGAGTACACCCTGACACTCTCTCGAGCATTTCCTTCACAAAATCCTAATGTCAGTACCATATCGGTATATTCTGCATTGGTATTATAATGATATCATACTGTAGTCAATTTTATGTTTATTTTAATTAATGCATAATTTTTTTTTTTTTGTTTATCTCAGGGGTGCTTCCAATTATAATATTATTACTTTTTCAATTTAATTTTATTTTAATTTTGTTATTAATTTTACTTTAATTTTATTTTAATTTTAGTTTAATTTTAGTTTAATTTTATTTTAATTTAATTTTAAATAATAATCAATAAAAAATAAAAAATTATGACTTGATTTGTTCTATACCCTGTATATCCAACTAAATAAATAAACAAATTTTCAAACCAAAACACAAGATTTATTTTAAACAGTATTAAAACTCAAAATAACCAAATTGCTCCGGTATTTACATTCATGGGGGTTATAGTGTCCTATATTACTAAAACTACTCTAAATCCATACGCTCTTCATTCATACTCACTAAACTATATACTAAAATTAAATTCTACAGAAATAACTATTGGCAATGTCTTTTTTTGCACAAATTATTGAAAGTAATCAGTTTATAAAAATGTTACTCACAGTTCATCTTGAAACTCTTTGTTTCCATTACTGTCTTCGCTTTATTTCTCCTCTCAGTTTTCTATGTCTGCCTCGCCGGAACACAATTATTACGAATGTTTTTCTATAACTATTTTATACCATATAGCTCATAACTTTTAACTGTAGTTCTATGTTTGGTTAGATAAATTTGTTTATTCAAAATGTGCTATCAGTTTTTTTAATTCGTCTTGACCATATCTTTTAAAAATAAATTTCTACTACTCAAAAAATTTTTGACATTTTTTTTCTTAATTTCAAAATTCACAATCAATAATAATCAAACCTAGAAACCCCATCCTTATTACCTTCCCAAAGTCTCCTTCACTTATGACTTTCTCATATCAATTTTTAATATACAGGGTTGTAACATTATTTTTTATTTATTACTATTATTATTATATTATAGTTATTATTACTATTCTTAGTACTATTATTTTTAGTTTTATTATTATATTTTAATATAAGGTGTTATCATTACAGTATATTGTACAGCCATATTAATAAACCACGCATTTGTTTTTTTAATTATTGAGTCAGATAGAACACTTTCAATCGTTAACAAGAGATTAGGTGTTAAAACTTGACAATATTTTTATTTAGATGAAACTATGGAAACCAACAATAATTGTTTTTGTATACGTATTGCAGGCAAATAATATTCCTCAAAAAATCGTACATGGCAAGAATCGAGTATTTTTGTTAAAAGTCTCGATTAGAGGTGTTGAAGAAGATATTAAAAAAGTACATTTTTATGTTTTTCATCGTATAAAATTTTGTCCGATAATAATACATAGAACTTGATTTTTTAAATAATTGCACCTTTAAAAATTCCACGCCAATGGCAAAAAAGGGGTTTGAGTATGAAATTTGGATTGGGTACTCATTTACTACAAAAAAGTACCCTTGATAACACTCGATTTACTTTCATGGTTTTGACAAAGTTTGTATTTTAATAATTATTGTTTATGTTCTAAAATTACTGAAATGCAAATTTCGTCAAAACCATGAGAGTAATCGAGTCTTATCAAGAGTACCTTTTTTAAAGTAAATGAGTTGCGCATTCTAAATTTCATACTCAAACTCCTTTTCTTCCATTGGCGTAGAATTTTTAAAGATGTAATTATTTAAAAAATCAAGTTCTACGCCTATGTATTATTATCGGACAAAATTTTAATACTATTTTTTTTGCCACATAAAACTCTACCAATATACCAAATTTCAGCAAAATCGCATATGCCGTTTTAAATTTATATGGGAAAAACGATTTAAAAATTGTAACTTCAAGGCCCTCTGGAGCCCAAACAAAGCAACTTTGTACTAAGGTAATTTTACTTAAATCGACTTATTTTGGTCTAAGAAATATGTGGTATGTTTTTGTAAAGACCTTTTACAGACACCCTGTATATTGACAATAATAAAGTACTCTAAATGATCATTCTCCTTGAATTATCTTAGATATCGATACAATCCTATTTCTATACCCAAATGTTACGCTCCAGACCAGAAGGCACCTTCACCATTTCCACAAGAATAAAAAATAACCAGAAGGATATCTCTCATTTAATTCCTTTGTAGTTGATGCCGACGAGCTATGGCCTCGTCTTTTAGTTATTACACAGCTTATACAATACAGCTCCACAACTCCGTGTCGGCGTCTTTGATCTGGCGGTCGAGAACCAAGCAAGACGGAATGGTGCTATCTCTGTTAGATTAAAGGGAAAAGTCGGGCCCGGATTAAGCAATTTTTTTATTATTGAAAAAATTGAAAACCTTGACGTAATAAGGTTGGTTACATGCCATGTTAAGTAAGTTTTGGGAAATTAAATTTTTAATTTGTTTTAAATATGTCAAATATAATTAAAAAAATTATTTAAATATAAATATTACGAAAAATAGCACATCTTTCGGATTAGAGGTAAAATAATTTGTATGTGGCTAGTAAAATCCTCGTTAACAAATGTTTTGAGCTAAAACAGTCACTTCACGACAAATTGTGACTTGGATCCTTTTTACACCAAGGGCTTCAATTGTTAAAGAAATGTGTCACGCTCGTGGATGCAAATCAAGTGGTACCCCGTGTCTCTGGCAAGTGTTACTCTTCGCGCAAAGGGTTTATACCTAGATAAACGAATGCTTCGACTGAGGTCTGGGAACTCTATGGTATTTTGAAATTATAAAGAATTTGTGCTTTTATTTTAACAATATTGGTTATATTTAGATGTATTCTTATTAATTGAAATACAGATTTGTAGAAGTAATACTTTAACAGTTTTTATTAATATAATATATTCAATTTTTATCTGACCATACCGAAGTAGGGAATTTTGAAACTTTATAGTAATGTGAAATTTGAATTACACGATATTACATAATTAGTATATTATTTTAGGTAGGTACTAAATTTGTACTTGGAGAAAGTAATATCGATTTTTACAAGAAAACTTGAAAAGTAAATTAATTTAGTTCTTATTTCTGATGTAAAACTTAAACCAAGAAAACAAATAAATTGTAGTTTGTTCAACAAGGGTGGATATGATAGCCATATCACACAAAGACGAAGTTTGAGCACGACGTCGTAGGCGGAGTACTCAATCGTCTGATTGTGATATGAACAATCCACTCGATATGGTCAGTATATTTTTTCTACGACCCACTAACGAAAATTTACAAATTTAAAAAATTATTTTAGGTTATTTAGACAAAATAACTAATTTTAAAATAATTTACGAAGTTGACTAATTTATAAAATAAAATAAACATGAAAAATTAATTAGTCCTCGGCCTAGATTCGATCCCGGACTTTTCGCGTGGAAGGCAGATGCTCTGTCTTCATCTTCACCGAAACTTTCAGGACTTTAGTTTTAATACTCGTAATTAAATTAGTATCATGTAGTTTAATTAAAATTTATTTTTTTTTAAATGTGGACACAATAGAAACAAAAATGCTATTATTTATCGAGTCTGCACAAAAATTTTAATGTATATTTAATATCAATAACTAAAATATATATTGACAATTAGTTTAACAGAATTGTCACTTATTTAAAAAATTTTAAAAAATAGGAGTTGGGTGACCAAAATATGAACTGTGATTTGTAGATTTAATTTTGTTAAAGTGTTCTCACTACCTAAAATGGATATGAAATATATTCGTAGTTGAACGCAATAACATAATTTTTCGTTTTGTAGTATGTGCGTAGATTGGCTAATATCCATGCACAGATTATAAAACGAAAAAGTATGCTATTGCCTTCAATTGAACGAATATATTTCATATCCATTCTAGGTAGTGAGAACACTGCAAAAAAAATAAATTCGCCAATCACCGTTCATATTTTGATCAACCGACTGCTATTATTTTTAAAATTTTAAATAAATGACAATTCTGTCAAACTAATTGTCAGTATATTTTTTAGTTATTGAGATTAAACATACAATAAAATAAGTTATTGTTTTGGAAAACGTTAGCATGGATGACTAAAGGGTATTGGGTTAATTAATTCTAAAACTGTGGTACAAATGTTATTTTTTGTAGCCAATTCTTCAAAATTATTTTAAAATATCTTTTCATTATTGAATATTAGTTCTACAAATTCATCATTTGACAGTTGCAGATTTCCAAATGTATCTGAATTGGTGTTATTATATGCCTTTTAAAAGCAATAAAAAGAAAAATCGTCTAATTCAACGTGATCTTTGTTATATTTAAGGAGTGTATCCGCAAGGCTTTTATTAAAAGGTAACCACACACATACCTGATAAAATTTTTCTGTAGCAATTCGTCTTTACAATAATTTAGGGTGTTAATAATTTCATCATAAAATAAAATACAAGGTGTTCTATTTAAAAAACATACATTTTAATTTTCCAGGCAAAAACGTGACACCCTGTATATCCAAAGATATTTTTAAAATATGTAGGTATTTTTCAAATCCATATAACTTTTATTTAAAACTTTCTTGCGTGTCTACAACAAAATAATGAACAATAACGCACTAATGAGACACCCTGTATAAATTATATTTTTAACAATGAAAATTTCTTATAATGTGGTACTTATCGGTTTGGGTCCTTGGGAAAACTAAAGAATGTTTTCTTGCAGGTATAACCCTTATTAAAACAGCTTTTGACTGCACAAACTCATTCTACTCACAGCTAAAGAGTCACCAAAATAATAACAGTACCTTTAACTCAAACAAAATCAACGAAATTATCGGCTCCACGAAATTATACAATCAACGAAATTATACGCACGACTCAACACCTTGACTAAGTACGCTTCTGAACGCCAAAACCGTCTTTTCCCTTCGAAGGCGGAGCTTAAGCGATGCGCGACGAAATCTACGCAAACCGTTGCCGCCAAGAGAGTGTTTTAGCTGTATTGTATAAGCTGTGGTTATTACTTGTATTCCATAGGCGCACCGAAAAAAAGTGAACACTGGTATAAAAATTATCGGTATAAAGGGTTCTACCATTATTTAGAAGTGGCTGCATACGCGCCAAAGACTTTTCAGTGGGTTATTCTTTTCCACCATAAATTTTAGTTACTGTGTTACTGTGGAAATGCTTAGAAATGTGTGCCGAAACTTTGAAAACTGTTTTCAGACCTGCATAAATATTATGGGAGGCCACTTTGAACAACTGTTCTAATTAAATATAATTTGCAAAAATTAATTTGAATCACGAAAAGAACTCTTATTTTCAACCAGCAGTCTGGAAATGATCCATAAGTCTCGGTAGTGTATTAGTACTTACTACAAAACTGAGATCTTCGAGTAATATCAAACTAGACTAGGTCGCGTTACTGAAAGGACCAAACAATAGCAAAATTAATTCTAAAAAATTAAATACATACAACAGCATAATGGTATACAGAGTACAGGGTAAATTGTAGATTAAACGATAGCACTTCGAATTGTATTGCAAATCGTACCTGAACCGTAGATATACAGATAAAAGGGCGTCAGTAATCAATATCTATTATATTCAAGATACCATGCAATTTCAATGCTCCATTTAAAGAATATAATCGAAATAATGGGTCTCTTTTTCTAGCGGAAGGCGTGAATATTGCTTTGAAATAAATAAAAAGAAGGACAAGGCGGCAAATTTCAAAGAGAAGAATAATTAACTGGCACATTAACATCCCTCAACTTCCCACGTATTTACATGATTTGAATAATATCACGGATTTTAAAACAGGGGCGGTACATTTTATGCATTACATATTAAAAAACAATAAAACAATACTATAACTATACAAATAGTCTGGCTGATCGAACGGGGTTGTCTCAAGGACGAATATCCTTGAAAGGAATAAAGCTAAAATTCTTAGCTCACTGATTATTCCTAAACGCTTGATTGCAAAAAAGTGTTTTGTTTTGAATTCAAAAGAATTAATTTTTAAAATAATATATACCAAATCTATTTTTAGTTTAGTATTTAAAAGTATCAAAAGCACTTCTCCCATTGTCGTTGCATTTGTGGATCACTATCGTTGCTATTATTCTACAAATGACAAAAAACATAGGCGTGCATATGTGTACTAAGATTATTATGTCTTTTTATGAATGAATATTTAATTTAATACTTCTTTTTTTGGGTTGACCTGTAGGATTCATACAGGGTGTTTCATTGGTAAAGGGACTCCCTTTAACCATGGATGGAGACCACCGAGGTGCTTCCAAATAACCCATACTTAATGGATCTTTCGACCTTTATAGTCGAGATAGATTTTATCAATTTGGCCTATTTCTTTCCAGACTCATAACTTATTAACCACCCTGTATATGTTTTTGACATTTGGCGTACTTATTCATCGTAACTTACCAAATCTAAAAAGGTATAAACAAGAAACTAAATCCAGGTCCGTCTTTACAAAAAATAAATAAATAAATTCGTTCATCCTTAAAACAAGATCCTGTATGTCTGAATTTGAAATTTTTGTTTTCATATTTGAAAAGAGCACAAAAAACTGAATCCAATAATGTACATTTTATTTTTGCGCAGACGATTTTACTACTGAAATTATAAGTCCAAATTGTTATTTTTGAGCATTTTGGAGGTACAAACTGGAAACGGACGGAGTTTTATTAATTTTATTACGGTATATTTAAAATTATTTAAAGAAGTATATTTCTAAAAGCTACAGATATGTCAATACTTATAATTGTATGCATCTACACCATTTAAAAAAAAAATTTCAGGTCCGGTTTTAGGGCCAAAAATCAGAATTATTTTTTTTTTCAACCGCACCCTTTATAAATTATTCCATGTAAGTTTTAATAAATAGTATGTAGGATAATAACACAGCTTATACAATACAGCTCCACAACTCCGTGTCGGCGTCTTTGATCTGGCGGTCGAGAACCAAGCAAGACGGAATGGTGCTATCTCTGTTAGATTCAAGGGAAAAGTCGGGCCCGGATTAAACAATTTTTTTATTATTGAAAAAATTGAAAACCTTAGCGTAATAAGGTTGGTCACATGCCATATTAAGTAAGTTTTGGGAAATTACATTTTTAATTTGTTTTAAATCTTTCAAATATAAATAAAAAAATTATTTAAATATAAATATTACGAAAAATAGCACATCTTTCGGATTAGAGGTAAAATAATTTATATATGGCTAGTAAAATCCTCGTTTACAAATGTTTTGAGCTAAAACAGTCACTTCACGACAAATTGTGGCTTGGATCCATTTTACACCAAGGGCTTCAATTGTTAAAGAATTGTGTCACGCTCGTGGATGCAAATCAAGTGGTACCCCCGTGTCTCTGGCAAGTGTTACTCTTCGCGCAAAGGGTTTATACCTAGATAAACGAATGCTTCGACTGAGGTCTGGGAACTCTATGGTATTTTGGAATTATAAAGAATGTGTGCTTTTGTTTTAACAATATTGGTTATATTTAGATGTATTCTTATTATTTGAAATACAGATTTGTAGAAGTTATACTTTGACAGTTTTTATTAATATAATATATTCAATTTTTATCTGACCATACCGAAGTAGGAAATTTTAAAACTTTATAGTAATGTGAAATTTGAATTACAATATTACAAGATATAACATAATTAGTACTTATTTTAGGTAGGTACTAAATTTGTACTTGGAGAAAGTAATATCTATTTTTACAAGAAAACTTGAAAAGTAAATTAATTTAATTCCTATTTCTGATGTAAAACTTAAACCAAGAAAACAAATAAATTGTAGTTTGTCCAACAAGGGTGGATATGATAGCCATATCACACAAAGACGAAGTTTGAGCACGACGTCGTAGGCGGAGAACTCAATCGTCTGATTGTGATATGAACAATCTACTCGATATGGTCAGTATATTTTTTCTACGACCCACTAACGAAAATCTACAAATTTAAAAAATTATTTTAGGTTATTTAGACAAAATAACTAATTTTAAAATAATTTACGAAGTTGACTAATTTATAAAATAAAATAAACATGAAAAATTAATTAGTCCTCGGCCTAGATTCGATCCCGGACTTTTCGCGTGGAAGGCAGATGCTCTGTCTTCATCTTCACCGAAACTTTCAGGACTTTAGTTTTAATACTCGTAATTAAATTAGTATCATGTAGTTTAATTAAAATTTATTTTTTTTTTAAATGCGGACACAATAGAAACAAAAATGCTATTATTTATCGAGTCTGCACAAAAATTTTAATGTATATTTAATATCAATAACTAAAATATATATTGACAATTAGTTTAACAGAATTGTCACTTATTTAAAAAATTTTAAAAAATAGGAGTTGGGTGACCAAAATATGAACTGTGATTTGTAGATTTAATTTTGTTAAAGTGTTCTTACTACCTAAAATGGATATGAAATATATTCGTAGTTGAACACAATAACATACTTTTTCGTTTTGTAGTATGTGCGTAGATTGGCTAATATCCATGCACAGATTACAAAACGAAAAAGTATGCTATTGCCTTCAATTGAACGAATATATTTAATATCCATTCTAGGTAGTGAGAACACTGCAAAAAAAATAAATTCGCCAATCACCGTTCATATTTTGATCAACCGACTGCTATTATTTTTAAAATTTTAAATAAATGACAATTCTGTCAAACTAATTGTCAGTATATTTTTTAGTTATTGAGATTAAACATACAATAAAATAAGTTATTCTTTTGGAAAACGTTAGCATGGATGACTAAAGGGCATTGGGTTAATTAATTCTAAAAGTGTGGTACAAATGTTATTTTTTGTAGCCAATTCTTCAAAATTATTTTGAAATATCTTTTTAATATTGAATATTAGTTCTACAAATTCATCATTTGACAGTTGCAGATTTCCAAATGTATCTGAATTGGCGTTATCATATGCCTTTAAAAAGCAATAAAAAGAAAAATCATCTATTTCAACGTGATTTTTGTTATATTTAAGACAGGTATCGCAGGAGTGGATCCGCAAGGCTTTTATTAAAAGGTAACCACACATATACCTGATAAACATTTTCTGTAGCAATTCGTCTTTACAATAATTTAGGGTGTTAATAATTTCATCATAAAATAAAATACAAGGTGTTCCATTTAAAAAACATACATTTTAATTTGCCAGGCAAAAACGTGACACCCTGTATATCCAAAGATATTTTTAAAATATGTAGGTATTTTTCAAATCCATATAACTTTTATTTAAAACTTTCTTGCGTGTCTACAACAAAATAATGAACAATAACGCACTAATGGGACACCCTGTATAAATTATATTTTTAACAATGAAAATTTCTTATAATGTGGTACTTATCGGTTTGGGTCCTTGGGAAAACTAAAGAATGTTTTCTTGCAGGTATAACCCTTATTAAAACAGCTTTTGACTGCACAAACAGAATGATGTCTTTTTTTTTTCATTCATTCTACTCACAGCTAAAGAGTCACCAAAATAATAACAGTACCTTTAACTCAAACAAAATCTTCGAAATTATAGGCTCCACGAAATTATACAATCAACGAAATTATACGCACGACTCAACACCTTACCTAAGTACACTTCTGAACGCCAAAACCGTCTTTTCCCTTCGAAGGCGGAGCTTAAGCGATAATTCTTAACATAACCTTAGTTTCATTTATTTATTGGATGCTTTTTATCAATTAGGTCAAACTTGGATTAAACAACAACTGGAATATTCTTACATTGATGTTTTTATAAAGAAAACTGGACTCTATCACGAAATAAGATTCCCATTAGCTGAATCTTATTTTGACAACCAGCCAAGACTGCCAATTCATCATGGAAAAGTTGATGTTTTTCAATTTTATCAGCTTTTAGGTACTCCTATTTATAAGTTTTTCTGTTTCCATGGTAATTAAAAAATTTCTTTCATTTTGTCATGTGTCATTATTTTTCTTAAAATTTACATGCATTTGAGAATTAGGTAAACAAAACATCAACAATCAAAACACTCTTTTGGCTCCGTTTATTATTAAAAAATTGCCTTTCCTACTATATTTACACTATTTATTAATTAGGTATATATCAAAAATAAATTTATTATTAAGATTTGTAGCCGATTGCAGGAAGAATCATAAAATTTATAATCCTGATACTTTAAATTGTTAGGATTTACATAATGTAAAATATAAATGAATGCAGTTTACACTATCAAAAAATCGACTTCAATAGAATCGATTTCTAGATAGTTATCGCTTATCAAAACTAAAATAAATCAACTAATGCTAATGATTGGCGCCTCCCACGATATATGGCGTCAGTCAAGCAACACGAAGATCGCCAATTAATCGACCATTGCGTGACTTTATATACCCACATTTACCCATCACGATCTTTACTCACGTTTTCTCACCTTCCCACATTTTTTCGGCCGGCGTATTCATTTTTGTTCTCGATATTTTAATCTATAAAATTATTGGAGAGATTCGTAATCTACATCATTGAAATTTTATTTTTTTATCAAGAGGCTGTAGGCTATTCGAAGTATGAGGTTTTTTTGGCGCTTTAAAAATGATATCAGCCAGTCTTTTCCTGCCAGCTTCCGATCTACATTGAACGGATGATTGATTTGGTTAACTTCAAAATGCAATCCGTCGAAGATCTGCCGTTGAGAGTCCTTAGAATAGCTTCTCTAAATGTATTATATGTTCACTCAAATCCATTTCCATTTTTTCACCGAACACGGGTTTGAACCTGCCTAGGTTTAGAACCGGATTCTGCCCCTGTCGCTTCAATCGTGAGTGTATGCTGGTTCTGGGAACGTTAAAACCCATACTATCTTTCTTGATTGACATCTCCTTATTCTGAATAGCTTCTAAGCAACGCTGCATAGCATCTTCGGAATATGATCCCTTTTGGGTCTTGCGCACGTTGCGGGGGCCTTGGTAACATGCCTCGTCGAAAAGGAGATGTATAGGGCGTATCTGCATAGCATTAGAAATTGTCTATTTCATAAGAACGTCACTAGATGTTACGCGAGATTGCCTTAAACGCTTTTTACTACATCGTTATCCTACTATAATATCTTCATATAACGTAGATACCATATATTTCAAACAGTTTCTTTATCTAATAACAGCAATCTGCAATGTTTAATATCGATACACCAAACAAAACCTGTAGACCTGTAGACTTAATTCAGTTTGTAATTAAATATTAAATAACCTTTATAAAAACCTGAATAAAAATCAATTTAAATTTAATACCAAATCCTGTTAAGCAATTTACTTATTTCATTAAAATTCTTATTTAAAATGCACGTCACATATTAATTATTAATAAACAATAACATTGTACATATAAAATAATAATGTAAAGTATTAAAACGTGGACTAAAATTATTTTCCAAGCACTCGATGCAAATTTGTGTTTAATTACTTATTTTCAATCTCTTCGTGTAATGAAGTTGATAAACATCTCGCTAATGAGGTTAGGTTGTTTCAATCATGCTCATCGGCAGAAACCAGTCAGTTAGATTGTTTTTAGCTTGTTTCGGTATTTGTAATGATTTTCTCTAGATGTCAGTCAATTAGTCATAAAACTAATAATGTAATTATTGTCTAACTATATAAATAGTTTTTAGTTCTACTTATGATCGGACAATAAAATATTTTTTTTAGTGTCAAAATTATTTTCTCTATAATAATATTTATACTACATACGTAAGAAAACAGGATATAGGTCCAACGCGCATATATTAGTGGTATTTTCTTTATATCTGTAGTTGCAAAACAGTTATTTTTGATAAATAAACAATAAATTTATTAAAAAATGAACCACAATTTTATTAAAAATCAACAACAAACATACAAAACCAGATACAAAACCATTGTAGGCAAACAAATATAAATAATACAAATAAATTAAACAAACATTCTGTATTTAAAATAATAAAATGATGAAGATTTGGGTAGAATGACGTGTGTAACACCTCACGGGCATCAATAATCAAGAAGTATCAAGAGTCTTGATATCAAGACAAGAAATTGATTGTCAAGAAGTTGGCAAGACAAAGAGGTCAAATGAATAAACGAGAAGAAATGCTTTTACTTAAAATTGTTGAAATGGACTTATGCAGAATTAAAAAATCTGATGTGTCCAACACATGACTTTCCTATCTAGTTATTACAGGCTTTTTCTGGTTATTTTGTACAACCTATTGCAGCATCTTTATAAATCTTTAGAGGATAAACTAAATATATACATTGTCCACATACATCTACCGCGAAACATTTTTCTATAGATATTCATTGAAAATGAAAATACTGAAAAATTTAAATTTAGCACTTTTCCTACAATTTTTTCATTAAGCCCATTTTAAAAAAATTATGTATGAACAAATATTATAGAGATCGATATCGCAAACAACTTTTATTTCAACAATTTTCATAAAAATCAGAATTTTGCACATTTTGTCAAATTTCTCGAATACGGACCATTTCAGGAAATTTTTACAAAAAGCAAAAATTATAGATAATAATATTAGAAGTAACTTTTATTTGAACAATTTTTTTCTACAAACATAAATAACAGATATATTCCATAAAATATAAAAACGGCCTCCCATAAAGTACCCCCCCAGATGTTCCGACTTTGTCCAAAATCTAATCATTTCACGTCAGGCCGAAATAAAACTTAAGTTTAAAATTTAATGTTTTTTTCTTTATCCGTTTTTGAGTTTTCTTCAAATTTCGAAATTTACACATTTTCTCAAATATCTCGAATACGGTCCATTTTAGTGAAATTATTTATAGGATAAAAATTATAGAGAATTATATTACAAACAACTTTTGTTTGAACAATTTTTATAAAAAAAAATATTTTTTTATATTTTGTCAAATTTCTCGAATACGGACCATTTTAGGAAAATTTTGTATATAACAAAAATTATAGATAATAAAATAAGAAGTAACTTTTATTTGAAGAATTTTCTTCCCCAAACGTAAATACCAGATATATTCCATAAAATATAAAAATGACCACCTATAAAGTACCCCCCCAGATGTTCCGACTCTGCCCAAAATCTAATCAGCTCATTGGACGCTGAAACACAGCTTAAGTTTAAAATTTGGTGTTTTTTTGTTTATCGGTTCATGAGTTATGCGTTATACAGACACACACACACACACAGACAGACAGATATCATCGCGAAAATAGTCAAAACGGATTCAGGGGACCTCAAAACGTAAAAATCCGTCGAAAACTCGAGGTCGAAAAAAATCATGATTCCTATACTTTCCTTATATCTGTATACAGATAGGAAAGTAAAAAACAAAACAGAACGTTACTAAAGTATAAGCATTTGCTTCCTCTTATTTATCTGACTCAAATATCACACTATTTCTTGTCTTGAAAAAAATCAAGACTCTTGATATCAAGACAAGAAGTTCCATTTCTTGTCTTGTTTTCATCACTACTCGATACTGAGGAAAAAATACAATAATAAAATATTTTATTTGTTATGAAAACTCAATTTACCTATTTTTGAAAAGTATGTGGAATTTCTTGCCTCGATGCACTGCCTCATCCCCAAAAATTCAAGATTTCAACTTAAATTTTACCAGAAATAAGGCCATCCGAAATTTTTAGGTTTACTCTGTATATTTATCTATCTATCTATCTATATTAGACTGGGCCAAAAAAATAAGACAATTTTTTTGGCCCAGTCTAATCTATATACTTATTTAGTTTGAAAGGGCTCCGATAAACCAATTACTATCCTTTTATTAAAACAAATTTTTTCATTCCAGGTTCCCGTGAAGCAGCTTTCACGTACGCGATAAGTAGTGCAGGAGTAGCTTACTCCATAACAGCGGCTTGTGCCAGAGGAAATATCTCCTCGTGCGGATGCGATCCAGGTCCAAAACGAGAACCAACGCCAACGGGATGGAAGTGGGGCGGGTGTAGTGTTGACATTAATTACGGAGTTAGATTTGCGAGAAGGTTTTTAGATGCAAGAGAATTGGAAGGCGATGGAAGGAGTTTAATGAATCTACATAATAATAAAGCAGGAAGGAAGGTATGTAGGTATCTATTTTTGGTGTTTACGTATATTTTGCATGATTCATAACATAACCTCAATAATTGCTGTGTGTTGTATGATCTTCTGATAAGAGATGATGTATAATATTTGTTATAGTATGTATTAAGTTACTTATTTTCATTATTTTCCTCTATAATATCCAGAAATAATAACAAAATTACTATCAGCTTCAATAAAACCAGGTAAATTAACCCTACACTGCTCAATTTTTTAAAATGTTTTTTATGCTTTTTTCTCTTTAAGGATGTAGGGAAAAATAATTTTAAAAAATTAGGATCAAAATTTTTGTTTATTTTGACAAAAATATAGTCGTATCAAATCTGATACATTAAGCATTAAAGTATTAAACATGTTACTGATTATGAAATGAGACAAAGCAATGGTTGTTTTTATTTAAACATAGATTTAGAGCATTAAAAATTTTATAAAAATTCTCTTAGTATAACAATAACATAGAGATCGCATAGAACAATTTTGAAAAAATCTTATGAAAGATAACTTTTTTACTTACTTGAATTTTTGAACAAAACATTTTTTTCCTCAAAAACGGCTTACCAGATTTTTTTTTTTAAATTTTGGTTTGGATTAATATAACCCTCGCAACCGTTAGATTTATTAACCATTTCCAACATCTACAACAAAATTAAGAAGGCATTTTAATAACTACCTCAAATTATCTCTTCAAATTTTCATCCGAAATGATTTGCGGTCTTCCTGACGTACACGCCTTCAGGGAGCTCACTTAAGTAATTCCTATATGTGAAAAATTAACAACTCTTGCATATTATCTGTAAAATTATGCCTTAATAAATTACCATCAAGAATTACACGCTAGTGGCTGAGATACCAACAAAAATTTCGCGAAAGTCTTCAGGCTACCATGATACAAAATAACTTATAATGAGGCTTCGTTTCTAAAGTGTGTAACGATGTTTGATTTATATAATCAAACGGTTTTAGAGATGTATTGGAAAAGAGATTACATGCGAATAATAATAAGTTGCAGATCTCTGGGGAGTGTTTTGGAATTTATTATTAAAGAAAATTACAGTTTGTAGTGTCGATATTTAGTACAAAATTAGAAAATATGTTCCATTTATATGCAAAGTTTTTATATGGTATTCGTTATTTGATATATTACCTAAGTTTTTAAAGATAATTTTATTGGTAGTTACTAAGCTAAGCACTGTGGTACTTTTTTTTATTCATAAAAAGATTGTACGAGGTAAATTTTCAAGAAAAATCAAGTCCTATCAGGAAAAATCTGATAAGAATTGAGGAACTTAAAAAAAATCATAAATCAAAAACGAAAACCAATATCCACTAAAAAAATTAGTAAAAATCAAGCTCTTTTAGAGGACGAAGTCTATTGATTTTGAAAAACAAAATGGTTTAAAATTGGGGGTTTAAGGGGGGATTGAAACTTAAAAAAATCATAAATCAAAAACGAAAAACCATATAGAAAAAATGAAGATCTATAGGCAGAAGAAGCATATTGATTAAAAAAAAAAAATCTGAATAAAAATGGGGGTTAAAGGCATCAACGATATCAACTTGGTTCGTTTGCATTTAGCCAAGAATTGAATATTCTGACAAGATGCGGATGGGTACTTGGAAATTTCTTCCACCAAAAGTTGTTAATGCCATCGAGGCCTGGTGCTAAAAAATGTCTAGTACCTTTCTTATCTCTTCCTGAGTTACTTGCGGATTATCGCCACGATGGTATTGTTGAAATCGGGTACAATAGGATCTGAACCTGATTAGAGATGATGTGTTCTTCTTGTAGGTAACGATTTATTAGCAGGAGATACTCATTGATGGCATAGCCGCTTGAGTCATCATGAAGGAGATGAATTTGGTTTAGCTAATTGGAATTTTATAGTAATCTGTTACTTGGAATTTTATAGTAAACTGTTACTTGGAATTGTTGGATATGGGTAAACTCCTGGCGCCCACTTACATACAATAATTTTGCTATGACTCACCTCTTTCTTCACTGTAGCTAGTCGGCATCCAGCTGTGGATTGTAGAAAATTTCACCTCATTTGCTTAGGCAAGAAAAATAGGTGGCATTTTTATTTAAAATAGCATGAGTACCGGTTTTCAACAAAATAAATACATTACTGTTATCATTTTAAATTTATTAACAAAAGTTTTACACTTTAACTAGCTATAAATGAATGTATTTTACTAAGTTTTACTAAGCAAGTTTTGCTAAGTAAGTTTTACTAAGTTTTACTAAGTTTTACTAAGTTTTACTAAGTTAAGTTTTACTAAGTTAAGTTTTACTAAGTTTTACTAAGTTTTACTAAGTTTTACTAAGTTTTACTAAGTTTTACTAAGTTTTACTAAGTTTTACTAAGTTTTACTAAGTTTTACTAAGTTTTACTAAGTTTTACTAAGTTTTACTAAGTTTTACTAAGTTTTACTAAGTTTTACTAAGTTTTACTAAGTTTTACTAAGTTTTACTAAGTTTTACTAAGTTTTACTAAGTTTTACTAAGTTTTACTAAGTTTTACTAAGTTTTACTAAGTTTTACTAAGTTTTACTAAGTTTTACTAAGTTTTACTAAGTTTTACTAAGTTTTACTAAGTTTTACTAAGTTTTACTAAGTTTTACTAAATTTTACTAAGTTTTACTAAGTTTTACTAAGTTTTACTAAGTTTTACTAAGTTTTACTAAGTTTTACTAAGTTTTACTAAGTTTTACTAAGTTTTACTAAGTTTTACTAAGTTTTACTAAGTTTTACTAAGTTTTACTAAGTTTTACTAAGTTTTACTAAGTTTTACTAAGTTTTACTAAGTTTTACTAAGTTTTACTAAGTTTTACTAAGTTTTACTAAGTTTTACTAAGTTTTACTAAGTTTTACTAAGTTTTACTAAATTTTACTAAGTTTTACTAAGTTTTACTAAGTAAGTTTTACTAAGTTTTACTAACTTTTACTATGTTTTACTATGTTTTACTATGTTTTACTAACTTTTACTAACTTTTACTAAGTTTTTCTATGTTTTACTAAGTTTTACTAAAAGTTTTACTAAAAGTTTTACTAAAAGTTTTACTAAAAGTTTTACTAAAAGTTTTACTAAAAGTTTTACTAAAAGTTTTACTAAAAGTTTTACTAAAAGTTTTACTAAAAGTTTTACTAAAAGTTTTACTAAAAGTTTTACTAAAAGTTTTACTAAAAGTTTTACTAAAAGTTTTACTAAAAGTTTTACTAAAAGTTTTACTAAAAGTTTTACTAAGTTTGTATTAATGTATTAATGTCGTGAAAATCATTTATCAGCGCAAACACGTGTGGTAGTATGAGTATCAAATATATAGGTTCTATATAGAAAATAATTATATATAATTCATAACTTTTGTTTTTCAAAGTAATATTTATTATTATTTTAAGGTTTTTCGTTCTTTTATGGCTTTTTAACGGACCATTTGAGTAAATTGCTAACATTGATTATTTATTAGTATCTGACCGAAGGTTCGTTAAAATCCAAACGGAAGTTACCTTCCCTACCTCCACTGGGACAACCTGGTGGAAGGGACGACCCACTAAGGCATGGACTCAGTGGGGCAGGGGTTCGGTGGTATCTTTGCTACCTCGATCAGGGCAAGACACCGGAGAAAGCTGTGGAAGTAAAAACCAATCCTAAGGATCTAAAAAGAAAGCGGGATGGGAATAACACCACACCACCGCAAAGGAAAGAAAAGGAAAGTGGCCGGTATCTTCGCTTCTGGCAGTTTTGCAACTGTCGTCAAGACGGAGCGGGTCGCGAACGAACAAACCTTGGTGGAAGAAGCCACAGTAGAAAAGACTGTGAAACTCCACAGTCAGCAGAATGGCTCAGGGCAAAAATCCCACATCCTGAAAGCACATACAGCTATGCTTTCTCCCAAGAAATCAAGGGCAGCCTGTAGAGAAGCTTCTACAGTTTAGAAGCGCAGAATGTGGGGCTATCGACTACACTGTGGAAAATCGTCAGCCAAAAATATGATGGAAAGGTCTTAGGTTAGGAATAGATGACCTATCCTACCAAAGGATCAAAGATAATGGATGTACTATCCACTATCGATTCGGGAAAATCCCCGTACACGGCCTTCATTAGAAAGGGGAAATAAAGGAACTGGGAGAAGAAACAGAACCAACTCCTAGTAGGTACTTCCAAAGATGAGACTAATGTGGAGAGCATAGAGAGCTTTAACCTCTCAAATCTCTGCATAGACTCATCTGAGGATGTAGAAATTGATGAAGAAGCAGAAGAGGGGGATATGGCACGGCGCCCCCATTAAAAGTGAGTAAAATGGCGTCAAAGGAGTCTCGGTTGTGATCTCCAGGACATTCACTAAAGATCAATTAGGGATCGTACTGATCCAGGAACCGTGAGTCTACGGGAATCAGGTAAGAGGACTTGCATGTAAGTATACAAGGATAATTTATCACACTAGTGATGAAGTACCCATAGTGGTAAGAAATATTATTAAATATTCTTGTCTTTCAGAATTCATGAAGTGTGATCTCGTCCCAATTCGAGTATACCTGGAATTAGGGATGAGGCTGCAAGACATTGTAATAGCTTCTAGTTACTTTGCCGGAGATGGGCCTGTACCACTCTTAGAAGTATCGAGGTTAGTGGAGAAGACATCTGCATTACTTCTAGGATGAAACTGTAACGTGCACAGCACCGTGTGGGGAAGCAACGACACCAATCATAGAGGTGAGCTAAACATACATAAAAAATGAAGAGTTTAAGGATTTTCTCAAGAATTTAGAACCTTCTCCTTTTTTAACCGACTTCCAAAAAGGAAGAGGTTCTCAATTCTTCGTAATATGTTTTTTTTCTTTTTTTGATGTATGTTCAGCGATAATTCTTTTTTTGTTAGAAAGAGAATACATCAAGGATGGTCCCATATTAATTTGGTCAAAATGTAATAATTGGGTCCATTAGAAAATCCTCAAACTCTTCATTTTTAATGTATGTTTAGCAATAGGTACTTCTTTACCACCTTGTCCGATTTCTTTGATTCTTTTTTTTATTAGTAAGGGGGTACCGCAGGGTACTATTAATACTTGTTGAAGTCGGTTAATAAATAGAAAGATTACAACAGTTTTGGAAGAATGCAACTTAGATTTATCTAACTTTATTTCATATAAATCATTTGTTTAATTTGTGTACTTATATAGTAAGATTAAGTCAAAACTATACTATTTATTGTTTTTATTATTTTCAGGCTGTAAAAATGAATCTCATAATAGAATGTAAATGCCACGGGGTTTCAGGCAGTTGTACGATGAAAACCTGTTGGAAAACCCTCCCCACTTTCCGCCAAATAGGAGACTTATTGATGAAAAAATATTACAGAGCACGACCAGTAGCGTCTAGTACGGCACAACATGGTCCCAGAGGCGTCGATTCTCGTAGAAGGCTTAGAAGACAACATCTAGTATTGACCAAAGGGAAAGTACCAGTAAAAAAAATACCAAAGATGTCAGAGTTAGTGTTTTTACAAATGTCTCCTAATTATTGTGAACGGGATTTGGCGGCAGGCTCGTTAGGAACAGTGGGAAGGCAATGCAACAGGACTTCCAGAGGTGAGTATATGTTAGCGATCTTTGTTTTAAGCACCAGTTATTAACGTTGTATCTTTAAAAATAATATACGAAAGATTTTAACATAATAAGAATTTGCAGTAATTCTTATTTCATTGCAAAACTGACTTAGACTTTGGTTTCATAATAATTGTTGGTTTGGAGGTAGTGGTCATTGGTCAATCCTTCCAATACTGTAAAATAAAATACAAAATATCTTTTAATCTAAATCCTAACATTTTTGTAGTTATTGTGACTAATATTCCGGTAAATATTAGAATTAAACACAGATCAGCAATACCAACATGGTAATATTTAATTAAAGAACTCTTTAGTATAAAAGTACCTTAAGAAAACTAAAATAAAAAGGATTTTTAAAAAAAGACTTTGGAGACAACTTAAAAGTTTAATTTGATTAAATCCATTATGAAATTGGCTCTAATATCTATTTTATTTCAGGTACTGATGGTTGCGACCTGATGTGCTGCGGACGTGGCTACAACACTCATCAGTTTACTAAGACTTACCAGTGTAGATGCAAGTTTCACTGGTGCTGTACAGTTGAATGCGATACTTGTAGTGAAAGAACTGAAGAATATATGTGTAAATAGTTAATTAGGAATTTTCCATGAACAATTAAATTGAATAACAAAGGGTACTACTATCAATCTTGTAGGTGAAATTTGTGTTACTTAATTTATTTTCTTAAACCTTTTTTTAATTGTTTCTAGATAATTTCTTATGGATAAGGTTTATAATAAAAACTTCAAAGACATTGTTTGTGGTATTGGCCCCAAATTGGATAGCGATCTTTAATGATGTTTGTTTTATTTATTTAAATAATAAAAAAGTTGTATACTAAAAATAACTTTCCTATATTACAGACACAAACATTTTGTATAATACAATAATCTTTATTATAAATTTAAAGTTATAAATTTAGATCAAATATTAATAACAAATGTACAAAAATAATTTTTAAACTAATAGACGCAAAGAACAAGTGAATTTAAACAAGTAAATTTAAACAAGTAAATTCAAACAAGTAAATTTAAACAAGTAAAAACAAGTAAATTGAAATAAGTAAATTTAAACAAGTAAAAATAAGTAAATTTAAACAAGTAAAAACAAGTAAATTGAAATAAGTAAATTTAAACAAGTAAATTTAAAAAAGTAATTTTAAAAAAGTAAATTTAAAAAAGTTAAAACAAGTAAATTAAAACAAGTAAATTTAAACAAGTACATTTAAACAAGTAAATTTAAACAAGTTTAGACAATTAAATTTAAAAAAGTGAATTTAAATAAGTAAATTCAAACAAGTAAATTTAAAAACGTACAAACAAGTAAATTTAAACAAGTAAATTTATAGAAGTAAATTTAAACAAGTACATTTATAGAAATAAATTTAAACAAGTACATTTAAACAAGTAAATTTAAACAAGTAAATTTAAACAAGTAAATTTAAACAAGTAAATTCAAACAAGTAAATTTAAACAAGTAAAAACAAGTAAATTAAAATAAGTAAATTTAAACAAGTAAATTTAAACAAGTAAAAACAAGTAAATTGAAATAAGTAAATTTAAACAAGTAAATTTAAAAAAGTAATTTTAAAAAAGTAAATTTAAAAAAGTTAAAACAAGTAAATTTAAACAAGTAAATTTAAACACGTTTAGACAATTAAATTTAAAAAAGTGAATTTAAATAAGTAAATTCAAACAAGTAAATTTAAATAAGTACATTTATAGAAGTAAATTTAAACAAGTACATTTAAACAAGTAAATGCAAACAAGTAAATTTAAACAAGTAAATTTAAACAAGTAAAAACAAGTAAATTGAAATAAGTAAATTTAAACAAGTAATTTTAAAAAAGTTAAAACAAGTAAATTTAAACAAGTTTAGACAATTAAATTTAAAAAAGTGAATTTAAATAAGTAAATTCAAACAAGTAAATTCAAACAAGTAAATTTAAAAACGTAAAAACAAGTAAATTTAAACAAGTAAATTTATAGAAGTAAATTTAAACAAGTACATTTATAGAAGTAAATTTAAACAAGTACATTTAAACAAGTAAATTTAAACAAGTAAATGTAAATAAGTAAATTTAAACAAGTAAATTTAAACAAGTAAACTTAAACAAGTAAATTTAAACAAGTAAAGTTAAACAAATACATTTATACAAGTAAATTTAAAAAAGTAAATTTATTAAGTAAATTTAAACAAGTAAATTTAATAAGTAAATTTAAACAATTAAATTTAAACAAGTAAATTTAAACAAGTAAATTTAAACAAGTAAATTTAAACAAGTAAATTTAAACAAGTAAATTTAAACAAGTAAATTTAAACAAGTATATATAAACAAGTAAATTTAAACAAGTAAATTTAAGCAAGTAAAGTTAAACAAGTAAATTTAAACAAATAAATTTAAACAGGTAAATTTAAACAAGTAAATTTAAAAAAGTAAATTTAAACAAGTAAATTTAATAAGTAAATTTAAACAATTAAATTTAAACAAGTAAATTTAAACAAGTAAATTTAAACAAATAAATTTAAACAAGTAAATTTAAACAAGTAAATTTAAACAAGTAAAGTTAAACAAGTAAATTTAAACAAATAAATTTAAACAAGTTAAATTTATTAAGTAAATTTAAACAAGTACATTTATAGAAGTAAATTTAAACAAGTACATTTAAACAAGTAAATTTAAACAAGTAAATGTAAATAAGTAAATTTAAACAAGTAAATTTAAACAAGTAAACTTAAACAAGTAAATTTAAACAAGTAAAGTTAAACAAATACATTTATACAAGTAAATTTAAAAAAGTAAATTTATTAAGTAAATTTAAACAAGTAAATTTAATAAGTAAATTTAAACAATTAAATTTAAACAAGTAAATTTAAACAAGTAAATTTAAACAAGTAAATTTAAACAAGTAAATTTAAACAAGTAAATTTAAACAAGTAAATTTAAACAAGTATATATAAACAAGTAAATTTAAACAAGTAAATTTAAGCAAGTAAAGTTAAACAAGTAAATTTAAACAAATAAATTTAAACAGGTAAATTTAAACAAGTAAATTTAAAAAAGTAAATTTAAACAAGTAAATTTAATAAGTAAATTTAAACAATTAAATTTAAACAAGTAAATTTAAACAAGTAAATTTAAACAAATAAATTTAAACAAGTAAATTTAAACAAGTAAATTTAAACAAGTAAAGTTAAACAAGTAAATTTAAACAAATAAATTTAAACAAGTTAAATTTATTAAGTAAATTTAAACAAGTAAATTTAATGAGTAAATTTAAACAAGTAAATTTAAACAAGTAAATTTAAACAAGTAAATTTAAACAAGTAAATTTAAACAAGTATATATAAACAAGTAAATTTAAACAAGTAAATTTAAGCAAGTAAAGTTAAACAAGTAAATTTAAACAAATAAATTTAAACAGGTAAATTTAAACAAGTAAATTTAAAAAAGTAAATTTAAACAAGTAAATTTAATAAGTAAATTTAAACAATTAAATTTAAACAAGTAAATTTAAACAAGTAAATTTAAACAAATAAATTTAAACAAGTAAATTTAAACAAGTAAATTTAAACAAGTAAAGTTAAACAAGTAAATTTAAACAAATAAATTTAAACAAGTTAAATTTATTAAGTAAATTTAAACAAGTAAATTTAATGAGTAAATTTAAACAAGTAAATTTAAACAAGTAAATTTAAACAAGTAAATTTAAACAAGTAAATTTAAACAAGTAAATTTAAAAAAGTAAATTTAAACAAGTAAATTTTAACAAGTAAATTTAAACAAGTAAATTTAATGAGTAAATTTAAACAAGTAAATTTAAACAAGTAAATTTAAACAAGTAAATTTAATGAGTAAATTTAAACAAGTAAATTTAAACAAGTAAATTTAAACAATTAAATTTAAAAAAGTAAATTTAAACAAATAAAGTTAACAAGTTAATTTAAACAAGTAAATTTAAAACAAGTAAAAATAAAATACAATAAAACTCACTGAAGAAATTTGGTGCCTAAAGCTATGATATCACAAATAACATCTTTGAAATTTTAGTTTAAACCTTATCCGCCAGAAACTATAAAAATGAAACTAATACGAACTCCCCGTATAATCTCGAATTTCTTTTTCTAACGGAATCAACCAAAAACTACGTTTTAAATCGATTTTCGAAAAATATTTCGTTTTTGTTAATCTTCCAAAAATTGTATCAACATTCATAGGAGCTTCATATAAAAAGTCGAGCATGGTCTAAAATATAAAATACAACCATCAAATACTGAGTAAAACTCATATTTTTTGACAAACCTCGTATACCACTGAAAAAATTTAGTATTTGGTGACTGTATTCTAAATTTTAGATAATGCAGAACTTTTTATGAAGAATAACTTTTTTCCTAAAATAAATAAAAAAAAGTTTTCCATATGATTCCAACTTAGGGGGACATACTGTACATATTACTGGTTTACACAAATAATAATTTATAGAGAGTTGTTAAGATATGACACACCTATTGAAAGGTAGTACGTATTTTTTAATAATTTCCGAAAAATTTTAAAATTGCTGTGCACCTACATTTATTTTTGTTTTAACTATAATTAATATATTTTCAGATACGTACTTAAATAGTAATTAATTAGTTATTAAGTAATTTATTATTGTAACTAGGTTAACCGTAATTATAATGCTTTGTAATAATTGCTAAACGATTTATAAATTAAACTCCAAAGAAAAAGTGTGATATTTGTTTATTATAAAACCTGAATTTTATTCCACGGCTGACATGCATGACAATTTAATTATTTGGGGATAAAAAAGAAGAAATAACTTACATTCTTTCTAATATTTGCATAAGTAGAATTTTTTACAATACTTTAAGAACAATATTCATGTTATAAGGATGAAAGTAAATAGACATAGCCGAAATAGTACCAAAATCGCCGCTAATGGCGTCACCTGTTAAAATGGCTAAGTGGTTTGCTACTCAGCTAAGCGATCTAAGATGCCGGCCATCGTGTACATGGTGTAACGTAAATTGAAGTTAGATAGAAAAATCATGCGCAGAACGAAAGCCAAAAGGACCGAAAACTTATATCTTCGTTATTATTGGTCCGATTGGAATGGGGAGAACGGGGGAGTGTGGAGACCAATGCCAAAAGGATCTATGCTCGTATTTTGGCTATTATTGATTAGTTTTAAACAAGAGAAACGGCATTTTGTAGAGAACGTGGTATAGATTAACGTACACTAGTGGAAAAAATTAAGGGATCAAAAAAAATCTCGATTTTTGCGATTTTTTGAGGGGCTGTATCTTTGGTAAAAATGGTCGTACGTGAATGAAAAAGAAATCAATTTGAAGCTTGAAGTGCCTAGTTTATGGTTCTTGTGATAAAAAAAATTTCCAACCAATAATTAGCACAAAATCGTGATGAATAGACAATTTTTGAAAAAGAATTTTTTTTAATTTTTAGTGTACGGACTTGAAAACATTTTCTCGACATAACCACTATATGCATTGGATAGGTGGTTTAGTTATCTTCAATTCCTTTTGTTGATGGCCCCGAGATGACTCTTCCTTGCTGAGTTATCAGAAAATGAATGAAAATACGTCATTTCCTCTTCTCTCGTCAATATCTCAGGAATCAATGGCCGCTCAGAAAATGGAAGAGGGGTTTCGGAAACTTCGATTCATTCTCTACAAGGTTCTGGCATATTCTTTTACGAGAATTTTTTTTTTCATCCCTAGCATTATTTTGAAGAATTTCGGAAAACAGGTCTTTTGAGTTTTTTAGAAAATCACGTGCTACATTGAGAATATTGGGAAAATCAATAATGTTAAGTGTGCATCTTACAGGCCATTGTTCCCCCAAAAGCCCTACAAAATTTCAACCTGATCCATCAAGCCGTTTCATTGTTTTATGTGAAGTAATTAGTAGCAGGCCCGATGAGAAGGGGACAGGGGGGACAAAATCCCGGGACCCGTGCTGAAGGGGGACTCGGCAGCTTTAGCTGGGGATGTTCTTTTTTTAGGCACAAAAGGGAGGATCTGGTTTACGAAAAATACAAGCTAAGGACCTTTTTTTTTTAGATTTCACCATGAAAAGACGTGATTTTGCTAAGGACCTTTTTTTGTTTTCTTCTTGTTTTTTTTTTTCTTGTTTTTTCTTGTTTTTTTCTTGTTTTTTCTTATTTTTTCTTGTTTTTTCTTGTTTTTTCTTGTTTTTTCTTGTTTTTCTAGTTTTTCTTATTTTTTTTAAGTTTTTTTTTTGTTTTTTCTTGTTTTTTCTTGTTTTTCTTGTTTTTTTCTTGTTTTTTCTTGTTTTTTCTTGTTTTTTCTTGTTTTTTCTTTAGAACAAAGCGTTTCCGGGCCCATGTATATATGTACTTTTTTTTTTTCATGAAATTAGCTTAGGAATACACCCTTAAATTTAATATACGCAATTAGGAAACACCCTGTATAAATAGTTTACCCATATAAGTTTTTATTAATTTACTCCCAACCAGAGATAGCAGCTTCCAACTCAAGGCTTTGTCTCTTAAGAATCTTAATTTGTAATTTCCTAAGATTTTAAAATTGCTACATGAGCTGCCATCTTTCCGCCAGTAACTGAACATTCTAAGAATACTAAATAGAAATCTTAAAACTATGAAAATTGATTTCTCTTCTAATAAAATGATATGCAGATATCTTCATTGACCGGTAAAAGTTTAATAGAGTCCAGGCATTGTATAAAGAACTATAGTAGGATAATCGCCATGTAAAAGTTATTGGAGGCAATCGCGCCCGCCATCTATTGGTACAATCATTGAACTAACAATTTTATTTACTGGTTAGATACGCCCTCTACGTCAGATGTTAGAACTTTATAAGTGACAATTCCGTAAAATTAATTGTCAGTATATATTTTTTTAATTATTTAGATTAAATATAAATAAAAATTAGTGATTCTTCTAAAGAATCAATAAATAATAGCATTCCACAAGATATTCGTCTATATTTAGAAATAAACTAAAAGCAGTCTGATTATCAGCGTTAAAAAGTAAAACTTTTTCATAAGCCTTCATAACGAAAATTTAGAGTACTTGTCTACAAATCGAAGGGTTCCGAGTTCAAACCCCCGAGTGGATACTTTTTTTTTATTATTTAATTTTATTTTCTAAATTGGTAAAACTTAAATTAATTTCAAAACATTAATTTTACGTTAATAATCAAATTTTAATAGAATATTATAAGGTCAGGTAATTTTATTTAAATCTTTTGACAATGAAACTAAAAATGTGTGTGTCTAAAGGAGAAATATACCGAAAATAACAAGTATTTAAATTTTGCTAATAAATTTGTATTAGGTATGTGTTAAAAGAAAATACATCATTTTGGATTTGAATATACAGTGTGTCGCAAAATGTCTGCACCAAGAAAACGCACAAAATTACATTTTTCTTTAATCTACGTAAAAAAGTGCGAATTAAAATTTTTTTACTAAAAATGTATGGTACCTAACAGGGTTATTCATTATAAATTACCCTCCCTTTATGCTATAATTATTATTGTATAATGTTTACATTGACCGAATTTTGTAAAAATGTCATCAAATGATTAAACATGAATATTTTTTAATAAGGATAGCATAGATATATATTTTATTCAATTTTCGAAATGATCTTTATTCTTTCCTGATTAATTAAACGTCGAATATCATAGATAATCTATGTCGAATATCTTATAAATACTTACACTTTTTCTTTCTCACTGTAAACTACCTATTTGGATTATTTTATTATCAAACATAATAGTTGTGATTTTCATAGCTTTTACTTTAATAATGTTAACATTTTCATGTTTACATTATCACCGTTAAATTACTCGAGAACAGACGGTATAAGATAGGGTTATCAATAATATACGTTTGTGAAATTAGAAAAAAAATATCCCAGAAATTTAATAACATAGAGGGTATCCCATTTAAAAAAGTTTATTTGTGTTGTATTCCGTGAAATCTGAATACGTGTTTTTATGGTATATTTAAAAAAAGTCAGTCATATTCACAAACTTTTATTTAAAGCTTTTTTTGAATATGCAATAGTGGTTATAAAAGGTGTCTTTAATAGTGAATAATCTTGTACATGATCTCAAATAAATTTGTTGAAATTAATTTCATTTGTAAAAATGTCACTCCCGCTTCTCCCGTATTGCTAAAAAAAAATTGTGTACAGGTCCAGGATTTGATGGTGGATAATATTAATTCTAGATACATTTTTCAAGTAACATTGTTCTCCTGTTTTTAGAAATAAAGGTTAATGTTTAGCCAAATTCATATATTTTTGTTGGACACACAGTATGTTTGTATAATATTAAAAACTTCCCCTAGTAAATATTTTGGCTCAATCAAAGTAGATATCTTAAATTGATTATTGTTAGAAAAAGTAGAAATAATATTAAATATAATAAAGAAATTAAAAAAATAATTTAATTTGATTTAAAAATTGAAATTTTGGTTTATATGTATAAAAAATTGTAGATTTTAACTGTTTTTTTTTAAGTTCTAATTTGATTTTTTGGGGATGCCACACCCTCCATCTCCCTCTAGAAGATGGTGGTGGTAAGATATTTATACAAAAATGTTGCAAATCATTTCTATTGTAAATATGCCAAAAATAAGATTTTTATGTATTTGTAACTATTTTTAAATGACAGCCCCCACATCCGAACTATGAAGATTAAAGTCGAAATTTTTTCTAAGATCAAAAAAAATTTGGAAATTTTTTTTCAAAAAAATTGGAATTTTGTGTTTTTATGTATAAAAAATCGTAGACTTCCAACTGTTTTATGTAAAAAGTTCTATCTTAATTTTTTGGGAATGCCACCCTCACCATATCAGATAGGGGTGTGGAGGGGTGAATTTTTTAAAGCGATTTTTATTTTTATGGGATAATACGTCCATATACCAAGTTTAGTTTCAATATTTCGACCCTATCCCCCAAAGCCGAACCCCAACCAATAATCCTTATAGAAACCCATTGTGTTTACTTCAATATTAAGAATTCATTTATATTATTTACCAACCATCTTAAGGGTTTTTTTATTACATTGTTACGCACCAGATTAAAGAAATAACCTGTTGTTTATAATTACTTATGCTAAGTACTTAGGTATTTAAATTAAAAATACAATTTTTTCAACACTTAAGAAATGTATTATTATTGCTATTATTAATATTATATAATTTATTTTAAATTAATTCGGATAAAACCTGTAAAGGAAACGAAAAACAAAAACATATTTTCTATTTTATTAATTTCAAAACAGTTATAAATACCTACACAAATTTTTTTTGGGAACTCTTCCTTTATTAACAGTAAAATAATTCAGTAATAAAACATAAACACAACTCATTCGCAATACCTACTACCCGTAAACGTACTAACCATAGATATATGCACTAACGCACAATAACAAACATTAGATAGAAAATAGTCCAAACATTCAATCACGAGTGTATAAAATTTCATCCAGCTAAAAATAGAAATTTATCGATCGGTCTCAGTCATTCTTAAAAATTTCTGCTGGACCCTCAACTCCGCCCACTGCAAACGAATTAAAATATTTAAGATACTTATTAATTAATTAAATTTTCTTTTCTTTATGAATTGTAAATTTGTTTTATTTGGTGTGTAGGTATCATAGACGACCTAGATTAGAAGAAAGTGAATAGATGAGAAACTCAATGGTATAATTCTGAGGCAATGTGCTGCCATCTATCAAACTTTGTGGTAGCTGAGCAAAAATGTAATGAAGAAAATTAAAGAAATAAATAAATTGAACAAATATTTGACTAGTTTTAATTGATAAAACAACCATATTGACTGTTTTGTGATTTGAAAATAGTCAAATATTTTGCCAATTTATATTTTTATTTGATTTTACTTCATTATATTTTTGCATTAATTTCAAACCTAATTGCATTTTTATTTTATTTTTTTATTACAGTAAATTAACGTGCATCATATAATTTGTCTATTTAAACATGGAAATACTCAAACAAATATGTATTTAAATAATTAAATATTTATAAAAGAAAACTATCAAAAATGTTTTCTATAACAAAATCATCATGTATAGTGCTTTAGACCTTTATAAAAGTTTTTCGACTTGGAGTGGCAAATAAGTTTGAAAAAATTGAAGTTGAAGCATCATACTTTTGGTGTCTTACTGTCAAGGCGAAATTGAGTGTGGATAAAATTTGCCATAAGCTTATTGAGTCGACTGGTTAGGTTGAGAAGCATTTCTTCATCTGATAATTGTTTTATTGATTTAGTTGTACAGCACTTAATAATAATAATAATAATATTTATTGACCATTTAAAATACAATATTTGAAAAAAAATAAAATACAATTTAAAAAAAAATAAAGTACCAGAAATAAATATGGTCAAAAGGTCCTAAGATCAGCTCAAGCTGTTCTTCCTCAAAGGCCTGCAAATATAATCTAAACTAATCTAATAGGGTGTAACACATGTATATGTATAATAAACAGAACTAAAACAAACAAAAAAAGTACTATGGGCCGTTTGCATCGCTGGTCATCAAGAAACAAAAGACTTTTATTTTCTAAGGAAAGGTAATAACGACAAGCGGTGCCGATGGATCCTAGTAATTTATATAAACCAAACAAAATCAAATTACAAACTTACAAATTTGTGCATTGGTCATCATATAATATTTTAAACATTTTTGTTTTAAATGATGCTATGGATAAATTAATTAGGGAAACAGGAATATTATTATACTCTTTTGCTATCTGGTATGAAAACGAGTTTTTAAATTGTTGTGTTTGGTGTTTTGGAATCTCAATAGAATTTTTTTTCCGTGTATTTCTACTATGAACATCAGAACGATAAATAATTTTATTCCAAAGATATGGAGGACTTTTTTTAATTAAAATTTTGTGAAACAGGGTTAATGAATGAAGTTTTCTCCTATTTAACATATTTAACCATCTGGCATTTCCATATTTAAGTCGAAGGCAGGCATTTTGTAGTTTTTGTAACCTATTTGAATCTGTTACTGAAAGACAAGGTCCATATACAAAATCACAATAATTTGCATTACTTAGAACGAGAGAGTCACAGAGTTGTATCTTTAGTTTTTTGTCAAATAAATGTCTGCTATGATATAAAGTTTTTAGTTTAAAAAATGATCTTTGTGGAACATAAGAAACATGATCTGTGAATTTTAGTCGATTGTCTAGCATTATCCCCAAATTTTTTGCTTTTTGAACAGTTGGTAGAGCCACATCGTTAATTTTTATAGACACGTTAGAAGAAGCAGCTCCAAAAAACATAACAGCTGATTTTTCTGAATTAATCACCAAATTATGTTGGGTAGATACTTTCACCAAGGCATTTAGATCGGTATTTATTTTCTGAATGCACTCTGATTCATCGTTTTTGTTAAAAAACATATATAACTGCGTATCGTCAGCATACATATGAGCTTTGCAATATTGTAAAACCGAACACAAATTGTTCGTATATATTGTATAAAAAAGAGGGCCTAGGATTGAACCTTGGGCTACTCCTCGCCCAACTTGCTCTACGCTAGACGATACACCATTATATAATACTTTCTGTGTTCTTCCCGACAGATAGTTTCTAAGAAATGTTATTGCGGTTGGTCCTAGGCCAATAAAATGCAAAATGGATAAAAAAAATTCGTGATTAATCATGTCGAATGCTTTACTATAATCAAGCAGAATTAATAATCCAACATTTTTGGCGTCGGACTCCTTCAGAAAGTCATCCGTAATATTTAATAGGGCCGTACCACAGCTATATCCCGATCTAAATCCCGATTGTGTGAGTGGTAGAATTTTATATTTATCAATGTGTTCTCGAAGTTGTTCCTCTACAACTCTCTCCAAAACCTTTGAAAGTGTAGGCAGAATAGTTATGGGACGAAGATCATTTAAGTTTTCAGGGGAAGTGAATTTTGGAATAGGAAGAACTAGTCCCTCTTTCCATATATTTGGGAAAACAGAATTTTTTAGACAAAAATTTATAATGTAAGTTATATGGGGAATTAGGTAGGGACAAAGAAATCTTATTAATGTAACATTAATTCCATCGGTTCCACAAGCTTCGGTTTTAATTTTAAGAATAATTTTAATTATATTATATTCATCTATTTCTTTAAATTCAAGCAGATTTTCAAAATTTCCTTTAAAGTTGTTTTGTTGTGGTATGTACCACAGTGATCTCAAAAATTTTCTGTTTCAATTAGGACTAATATTTGATTTAAATATACTCGTACAGCAATAAAACTTAGTTCTTGTTTTAAGCAATTTACTTGGTGTAGATAAGTTAATTAACCACGAAATGCCCGGTTCTGTTCGAGACTAATTTTAACGAGAATGGCAAAGGGTCCGGATGCCTATAATTCGGAAACACCCTAATTAATTTTACTAGAACTATGAAGAAGTTAGAATGATCAAGTTTCAATGTTAATAACTAAGTTAAATAAGATAAAAAACAAAAATTTAATCCTTGCAGTAGATATACAGGGTGTTACTATATACGACCGACTATCTTGTTAATTGATGAACCCACAAAAGGCTTCGTTACCGAGATACATGACGTTAAAAGTTATTAAATTTAAAATTTATTTAAATATTTTTTTCAAATTTGATCTACCAAGATCTTGTTTAATACAGGAACTATTAAACATTTGACACTTGTTTAATGTATTAGAATTTAGAAATATCAAATTACATGCAGACTTTTGTTTAGAAGTAAATTTCTGTAACACTGTTCACTTTAGTTCCATAAATGTTTATTACTATTTTAACTAAAAATAAAAAATTAAAAAAAGTAAATTAAAAAAGTTGATAGTTGATAGCATAAGTCAACTAAACGTAATGTTGTACGACTGTACCTTAGATAGAACTTGTTCTTTGGTGACCTTCACCGCTGATGATGAGTCTTCTTTCATTTCTTCTACGGAAAGTAAGGTCTCATTCTTAGAAAATAAAGTTTTTTCTGATATTTCTTCCATAAAAACTAAAGTTTCTTTTGATAGAAATGATACTACTTCCTTAAGAAGTAAAGTTGCTTCTTTATAAGATGAAATTTCTTCCGACCTGGAAAATAAAATGTCTTTTATGAAAATAAATTTTCTATTCAACTATTATCTATATCCGTTCACGTAAACCATGAATTGCTTAGCCGAGTCGCAAACCAATTAGCAGAGTTACAATTGTACACCACTCACAGGTGGCGCCATCTATCAGCGATTTTGGAAGTACTGCGTCAGCTCTCTCGTTGCTCATCTACTCATCTGTCGGTTAACTACATTCTATCTCTTTTTGGGAGGACTTGTTCAGACTTCTCTTACGGGAAGTTATGGCCTTCGGATGTCAAGAATAAATGTTTGTCACCTGCAAATACAATTGATAAGGTAATGAAAGATATGTGAATGATATTCCTCACGTGAATGTATGCTCTTTATGATTAGTTTAATGGTGCAATCTGTAATATAATCTGTGATAAATGATTACCCTTTCGCTAAGTGATATGACCGCCACTGTATCGCTACAATAAAGGCGATTTCAATGGTCCAATGTTTAGTATTGTTTCTTTAAAATGCATTAAAATATTCTCCTTTATACAATACTATTTTTTGCAAAAACTATATAAAAATAAATAATTACTCCTATTATTTTTAAATTTAGAAGTAAGGCTGTTCATTCCAAATTCTCTTTTCATCTGATAATGACAATACATTTGTTTTGTTAATGCCTTTGTTCTGTCCTTCACATTTATCCTCAGTAAACGTTTTTTTTTAAGTAGACGTTCTTCACGTTCCTAGAATTGGGTTTTTTTTTTTTGTAGGCGATAAAAATTTGTTATACGAGTCTTAAAATTAAACAGAGCGTTCCAGATATATCGTTATTCATCCTGGCTGACCTCTTAACCCACATTTTTCGTTTGGTATTAAAATCTAGACAACTCGTTATTCCAATCTCGCAAACCCAAATATTCCAAGTAAAAAAAAATCCTATAAAATAGAATTTAATATTCTGATGGATGAGTGGGTTTCTACAGGGTGGTACTTCCTATACTAGTCTCTCTCTCTGCTTAATAATTAAGTTTTTTAGGGATATACATTTACACTAGAAATTTAAAATAATTTGGATTATAAAGGGTGATCTTAAAATAAGAATGTATATATAATAAAATGCAAATTTTCCATAACATCATTTAGTCTAACTGAATTCGACTTACAGTTGAATAATATTATTTTAAATGGCATGCCCTATATTTATTAACTTAAACTGATTGACATTTAAATTATTTTTCATTGCATATAAGCAAGGACATATAAACAATGCAATGTAAAAATGCAACACTAATAATAAATAATAATCCTCAATTTATATTTTGTGTGACGTTGGATATAATCACATGTAAATAAAACAATAGTTTTTAAATACATACTTTATTTACCATTATCTTAAATAGACACCTAAAATTACATAATACTTTTTTATCTAAACACTAGCATACGTAAGAACATAATATATTAACAAATACATCTCCTAGACAACTAAAAAAAAAAGTAATTTTTCAAGAAGATTAATTATAAAAAGTTACAAAAAAAATATTCAGAACCACATTTGGGAAGACTTTTATAGCATAAATAATTTAAATGAAAAAGTTAGTTATTTAGTAAACACATTAAACGTGTAAATAGAAATACCAAAGTTATTAGTGAAAACAACAAATTTTGTAAAAGGTAACAATGGGTAACCGGGGGTATCATTAACTCAATTACAGAAAGAAACAAACTTCATCATATTTATAAAAATTTACAAATTTAGTACCTACTCTAATGTTATTTTAATTTAAATCTGACCATTAGGGCAATTTTACCTAATTTCTTGGGAAGAGACTTATTGGAACTGGTTGTCAATTACTAATTTGCATAATTTTGTTAATCTGAAACCCGCGTAAGTATAGCGAACAAACTGTATGTTGTTATTACTACTATAGTCTATTTTTATGTATGAGAGAGTATTAAAATAATAAAGCGTTCGTAATCCATAGGCGTATCACTTCTTTTAGTAGACAGTTAAAATATTTTTGAAGTTATTCCTCGAGTATACACCTATATTTTCACCTAATTAACCTGCTTATAGCTTCTAAACAGCTGAAGATAAAAAAGTGCAATTTTTTCTAAAATGTTTTATTTTTCCACAAGGTATGTCAAGAACATTGTGTCAAACGGGTTATGTAGGTATAAGGGTTTAAACTTTGACTTTTAAACAACGTTACGTTCATAAATAATAATTTTAATATAAAAACTACTTCTTACCTACAAATCCAAATCAGAATGGAAATCAGAAGATGAACTGTCGCAACCAATGTTTACAATGAGTGGCTCGATCATTTCATCAGTAATATTGTCCAACTTCCACATTTTCTCTTCTTCTTTAATCGTATGATTTACTGCTTTTTCCCCGTTTTCAGGCTTCACATTATTTACAGCCTCCAAAAACAACTGTTTAACATCACTCATTTTAAAATAATTATTTTTTCTTGAAACTTCTTCCTTTATCTGTGCCCATATCAGTTCAATCGGGTTTACTTCGCAATGATATGGTGGTGATCTAACCACCGTCATCCCACGATTTTTTGCAATTTCATCAATTTCATATTTTTTGAATTTCTCTTTATGAGGGAACACAAATGATACAGTTCTTTTCTCACAGAACCGGGATGGAACTTAATATTCTTTGAATTTAGCCAATTCTGTAAATCTTTTTTTAACCACTTGGTTATGGGCATTTTTTCTATAAGTCTCGAGTGATAACTTGCATTATCCATTACTATTATACAGTTCTGAGGAAGAAGATCTATAATCTGTTCGAACCACTCTTTAAAGACATCAGCATTCATGTCCTCATGGTAGTCACCGGTACGAGTAGATTCAAAAGTCAATAAACCACCTTTAACAAAACCGTTTGAACTACCGATGTGTACTATTATTAGTCTGCGCCCCTTTCCTGATGGTGGATTTAAACCAGTAGATAAATTATTTAAAAAAGCCTGTCTTCGACTTGTAACAGTTTCATCTTGCCAAAATTTATTTGGTTTATGTCCCTCGTTGATCCATGTTTCATCTAAATAAAAAATATTTCTTCTTTGGTTTCTCATTTCTTTTATAGTCCTTAGGTAATTTCTTCTCCATACTACAATATCGCTTCTTTCTATTAAAATAGACTTTCTGGAATGCTTTTTCCATAGAAAACCTATTTCTTTTAAAAGTTTCCATAGTGTGCTTCGACTCATTTCAGGGTAATCCTTATCATCTCGAACCGTGCAAGAACTTTGTCTACTGTCGGAAATTTTTCTAAATAAGAACACATGCACTTTCCTTCGAAGTCTTTCTTTCAAAAGATTTTCTAATTGAAATTTTGGTTTTCTTGGAGCTTTACGTGCTGTTTGAAACTTGCCACATTTCTCTTTATTAACAACTCTGTAAATCGTAGATTTCTCAACACCAAGCGTACTACTAACTAATTTCACTGTGTCATCAACACTTTTACATAAATGTTTGTCTGTAAATGATTTAAAACAATTAAATATTAATGTTTTTTCATTAACTGTTAAAGGACCGATTTTTTGTCGTTTACGGGGCCCTTCCAAATTTTCCATGATCACACTAGAATTCACACTGCACCTTGCAAGTTGCAACTAAACGACATTTAGTAAACTGTCAAGAATACACAACTTGGACCTTCTTAATAAATGGAAAACCTATAATCGCATTTTCGGTGAAATTTGTTGGGAAGGTATTTATCTACTTATAATTCGATTACTGTAAGAAATTCTTGGAATTAAAATAAAGCAAAATTGGCAAATAGGTACTTATTGAAAATAATCTTAAGATACGGCTATGTAATCTTTAATACACAGGGCTTTTGGCCTGTCCAAACCTTTTTCTATTGTTCTGTACAGCTTATGTTTATAAAGGACCAATAAAAGACCCAAAACTTGTAATAGCTTAGGTACATTTATTACAATTTTAGGAAATATTTAGATTATTCTGTAAAAATATTTAAAATGACCGTACTAAGTTTTGCATTAGAAATGCTGTTTTATTACTCTCTCATACATAAAAATAGACTATAGTAGATGACGGTATTAAAATTTAAAAGATAACTGCAAGTTTTTTTTTTTAGAATTATTTTTAGTGAATGCCAACTAACGATTATTCCTGATTGAATAACTGCTAAATAATTGTAAACTAAAGATAAATGTTTATCTAATAAGAGTAATACAATGGTTACAGAAAGATCAATAAAATAATGGCAGGTTTTTAACAACTTGCTATTATTAGATATTAAGTAATGACAAGTCAAAAATCTTAGGTAAATACTTGTATAAGTCGAATTTTCTCAGTGTACACAAATTTTTACCTTTGTTTTTCCTTTGAGAAAATTCTGACGACGCCTATGGTCACAACTAAATTAAGGTAATTTATAAAAAACGCCTAATAATGAATGTATTAGCAATGGTAGAAACATATATAATTATTTAAATTTATTTTATTAATTAATAAAAATATTATTTAGATCAATAGATATTTTTCATTTACAGAACATTATAATTTTTAGGAAGTATCAATCCCTAAAACTTTAAAATTAAATCTCACAAAATTTATAGAGCATTTTTAAATATTTTTGTAACTATATCTACTTTCATGTGCAATAGGTTATTATCTTAAATCTGAAATCAATACCTTACTGGTACATGAATGAGTCATCTGAAGTGAACACAACAAAGCGTTCCCCGAAATTATCAACGTTGATCCCGAGCGACCGTCCCTATAACCCACATCCTCCGCCCTTGGCGGAGTGTAGGTGTCGCGTGTGCGATGCGTGCGCATCTACACACTACACCCGTTTCATTGATCAGTCCAGTGTACAGAGTGGCCGAGTGAGGCGCGGACCGAGGACGAGAGCTTGTCGGACATCTTCTGCTGTGTGTCCCGAGTGTGCGACAATGTCCTGAAATGCTGTAAAATGTCATGAAATGTCCCGTGACGCGTATGTGGGGGGCACCCGGTCTCCGCGAGGCGTGAGGCTGCCTACGGTGGACCGTTCCCCCAGCCGGGCCTACCCCGGTGGCAGTCCTCTAGGTCGAAAACCCTTGAGGCAGACGAGATCGGGGAATAATTCTCCGGAGCACGGTTATAGCGGGTATCATCACTCGTCGCCGTATTATAGGGAAGAGGACCTAGGGAGTCCTATGTTGGAAGATAGAGGCAGGCCCATGACTGTCGGGCCTGGGCATCATCGCTCGAGGAGCGCTACAAGGTAGGCTGACCCAGGGACCCGTCACTGGACCCTTAAACATTGATATCTATATTAACAATATTACTTATATTGACAGACTATATAATACATATAAATATTTTGTAACTACAGATTTAATAATAAAAATGTTAAATCGTTTACTTGCGTGATATTAATAAAACTGCCTTTAATAATAATTTTCAATAAATATTATGATATACAGGGTGTCCCAAAAGTGTGTTATCTCTAACTTCTGTAAATAACATTGTTTGATATTTTCTATAATATAGTATCGAACTTCCATACACTATTGGGACACTCTGTATAGGTATTTATATATTAACAAAAAATAACAATAAACTAATGTTTTTTCTTAAACAGAAAAAATTGCTATTTTTAAATTACAAACGTAGTAAATATGTAATGAAAATGAAACTTATTTTTTCTGTTTATTATTTTAAATCGATTATACTTTCTGGATCAGTAGCGCGCTTGATATTTTATTCCTTATTTATATTTACGAACACACGTGGAAATATGTTTAGTTTGAATTTAGAAATATAATTTGTTACGTTTTGGTTTTGAAAATTTTAAAAAACAAACTAAATAATATAAGTAGAAGTCAATCTAAAGACGTAAACACGAATATTTTGTTTTATCTTTTTGATTAAAGTTTCTTTAATCTCTTACTTATATGTTACTGTTTAGACTATATAGAGGAATGTAGCTATAGCATTATAACAATGTTGAGAAACCTATCTATTTAGATTTAGCTCATCTTCCCTATAAATTCTTTATTCAGTTTCACAATTTATATAAGGTGGCCCAACGAAAACTTTATATGTTTTGGGTATTAATATGGTAAAACACGCTTGGGCTTCTTGCTTCATAGTATTACAATTGAGTACAAAATAGATCATTTTGAAGTAGTCTTTGGATGGTCTTTGTCACTGAAACAAAATATATAATAAATTACAGTTGTAAAACTTTGATAGGTAAAAAAATCAACATAACCTTAAAAATTTGAATTTACCTTGCCTTATAGAAGTTTTTCGGGAACAATCGTTGAATTGGCACACATACTTTCAATTTATTGAAGACACAGGTCTTAATCAAACACAGTTTTTTTAAATAAGCACAATTAAAATAATCTTATGTTTTTATTTAAAGTATTTAATAGCAGAGGAATGACACTAATGACAGTGACAGCTTGTTTGATTTGGTACAGTGTTGCCAGAATATGTTTTTGTTATGTACTAGATTTGTCTAAAAAATGTACCAGATTCCTTAAATGTATCAGATTTTTCGAAATCTTTTTGCAGTGACATCTAATTCATTGAAGGGAAAAAAAAGGAGGTCTTTATTGATAACGAACCCAAACAAGGAATACAATAATATATATTTTACACGTGAACACTGATGCACGCAGAATGTACTACATCTAGTACAATTGTGAATTGTACTAGACTGGCAACACTGGTTTGGCAACCTTGTTTGTGAGCGGCGCGCCAATTAATGTGTTCTTTGACGTCTCTAAACAGGGACATCGAACAATTGAGCAAAACTTGCGAACAGTGTTTGAGAGTTCAGTCAAATCCCACCAGAGTCCCACTACAAGGTTGGCTAGTACCCAAAGACATTTATGTTATTTACTATTTCTTCCTCGGTTAAATTTTTGATAAACTAGTACATGATTTTAGGGCCGTATAGCAATCAACGCAATACCAATCAATAACAGGAATCTTCCCTAAATATTTGATAATATTAACTGATACATTGCAGCAGGGCATACGAAATTATCGTTTACATATACCATAGCAGGAATGAATCGCCATATCTGCACTTAAATATTTACTTATTGTCCATTACCAATAGATGGTATCTTTATTATTAACGCTATTTGGAAGTAATCATAAATTAACATTAAATCACACTGTTTAACACTAAATTATCAGAGCATATTACCGCACGACTCAACTCAATGTCTCGTAAACTACTCAATACAGCAGTTTGGGATATAAACTCTGGAGTTGAGGAAATGTTGAGAAACATCAGGTAATAAATTTGTAGAGAATAGAACATCGTGGTGGTCAGCAAAAGTTTTATGTTAAATAATAAAAAGAAAGAGGTTGTTTAAAAAGTGAGGGAATTCAGGAACGTAACAATACCGATAAAATGAGAAATTTCCTGCTATACAACTGGATTACTGGATAACTTCAGAGATAACTTCTTTAGTGGTGTTTGCAAATATTTCCAGTCATATTCTAATAGACAACTATAATGTTAAATAAACTAAAGGGTTAGGCAAAAAAGGGTAATGGAATATACATATACCCTAATGGAATCATTCTCCTTTATAGTCTATTTTTATGTATGAGAGAGTGATAAAACAGCATTTCTAATGCAAAACTCAGTACGGTCATTTTAAATATTTTTACAGAATAATCTAAATATTTCCTAAAATTGTAATAAATGTACCTGAGCTATTACAAGTTTTGGGTCTTTTATTGGTCCTTTATAAACATAAGCTGTACAGAACAATAGAAAAAGGTTTGGACAGGCCAAAAGCCCTGTGTATTAAATATTACATAGCCGTATCTTAAGATTATTTTCAATAAGTACCTATTTGCCAATTTTGTTTTATTTTAGTTCCAAGAATTTCTTACAGTAATCGAATTATAAGTAGATAAATACCTTCCCAACAAATTTCACCGAAAATGCGATTATAGATTTTCCATTTAGTAAGGAGGTCCAAGTTGTGTATTCTTGACAGTTTACTAAATGTCGTTTAGTTGCAACTTGCAAGGTGCAGTGTGAATTCTAGTGTGATCATGGAAAATTTGAAAGGGCCGCGTAAACGACAAAAAATCGGTCCTTTAACAGTTAATGAAAAAACATTAATATTTAATTGTTTTAAATCATTTACAGACAAACATTTATGTAAAAGTGTTGATGACACAGTGGAATTAGTTAGTAGTACGCTTGGTGTTGGGAAATCTACGATTTTCAGAGTTGTTAAAGAAGAGAAATGTGGCGAGTTTCAAACAGCATGTAAAGCTCCAGGAAAACCAAAATTTCAATTAGAAAATCTTTTGAAAGAAAGACTTCGAAGGAAAGTGCATGCGTTCTTCTTTAGAAAAGAATTTCCGACAGTAGACAAAGTTCTTGTCACGGTTCGAGATGATAAGGATTACCCTGAAATGAGTAGAAGCACACTATGAAAACTTTTAAAAGAAATAGGTTTTCTATGAAAAAAGCATTCCAGAAAGTCTATTTTAATAGAAAGAAGCGATATTGTAGTATGGAGGAGAAATTACCTAAGGACTATAAAAGAAATGAGAAATCAAAGAAGAAATATATTTTATTTAGATGAAACATGGATCAACGAGGGACATAAACCAAATAAATTTTGGCAAGATGAAACTGTTACAAGTCGAAAACAGGCTTTTTTAAATAATTTATCTACTGGTTTAAATCCACCATCAGGAAAGGGGCGCAGACTAATAATAGTACACATCGGTAGTTGAAACGGTTTTGTTAAAGGTGGTTTATTGACTTTTGAATCTACTCGTACCGGTGACTACCATGAGGTCTTTAAAGAGTGGTTCGAACAAATTATAGATCTTCTTCCTCAGAACTGTATAATAGTAATGGATAATGCAAGTTATCACTCGAGACTTATAGAAAAAATGCCTACAACCAAGTGGTTAAAAAAAGATTTACAGAATTGGCTAAATTCAAAGAATATTAAGTTCTGTGAGAAAAGAACTGTATCATTTGTGTTTCCTTCATGAAGAGAAATTAAAAAAATATGAAATTGATGAAATTGCAAAAAATCGTGGGATGACGGTGGTTAGATCACCACCATATCATTGCGAAGTAAACCCGATTGAACTGATATGGGCACAGATAAAGGGAGAAGTTTCAAGAAAAAATAATTCTTTTAAAATGAGTGATGTTAAACAGTTGTTTTTGGAGGCTGTAAATAATGTGAAGCCTGAAAACTGGGAAAAGGCAGTAAATCATACGATTAAAGAAGAAGAGAAAATGTGGAAGTTGGACAATATTACTGATGAAATGATCGAGCCACTCATTGTAAATATTGTTTGCGACAGTTCATCTTCTGATTTCGATTCTGATTTGGATTTGTAGGTAAGAAGTAGTTTTTATATTAAAATTATTATTTATGAACGTAACGTTGTTTAAAAGTCAAAGTTTAAACCCTTATACCTACATAACCCGTTTGACACAATGTTCTTAACATACCTTGTGGAAAAATAAAACATTTTAGAAAAAATTGCACTTTTTTACCTTCAGCTGTTTAGAAGTTATAAGCAGATTAATTAGGTAAAAATATAAGTATACTCGAGGAATAACTTCAAAAAATATTTTAACTGTCTACTAAAAAAAGTGGTACGCCTATGGATTACGATCGCTTTATTATTTTAATACTCTCTCATACATAAAAATAGACTATAGCTTGTTAAATTGTTCAATAAAATCAAGGAAAACCGAAAAAAAGGCTTAATGAGTGATGAGAATCAGTACTTTAAGGTATTCGAGTATAAAAAGAAAAATGCAGCAATTATGGGATAGTAAAGTAGCTGAAAGATACAATAGATGTGGGTGAGAATCAGCAAAATAAGTAAAAATTTATATTTAATTAAAATAAAAAAATGATCAAAGTGAATAAATTTGAACGATAAATCTCTAAATATTTGAATCTTTTTAATACTTTTCCATCTTTAGTTTCACTGTATTTACAACTGCATCTGGTATTTAAGTCATGATATAAAAATGTGTTGATATATAACTGCCAGACGTTGATTGTGACCTAATTTTAATTCGAATTTTTATTAATAGACTGAAATAGTCTGGAAAGTAAGTAACGAGATTATGTCAAATGTACGCGCATCAATATATAGAGCGATGTATGTTTTAAGACTTTTTAATGGTATAAAGCGTAAAATTAATTAAGCAGTTTTCACCGATATAATTTCTTAGGTTTATTTTACAATGATTCTATCCGAAATTAAAAATTACCTTGTTTTATAAGTAGGATCTATTTCTGTTACAATTTTCTATATTACGAGTATACGCAATTAAAAATGCCAGACTAACCACAGGCAACGTTTACTTTATTTTTGTTCGTTTTAAATACCTTTAAATGCCAGGATAATTTATGTTTCTGTATTATTTTGAGATGAAAGATTTTCTTTTCCTAGAATATTTCAAGTTTATTTTTTAAGTAGCACGATTGTGATATTATTATTAGTATTATACTCTTTACACAGTAGTAGCTGAAACCTTTTCCACTATAGATATGAAGACGGAAAAGTAATTAAAAACTTTCTCACTATAATAATAATAATAATTAATATTATAATAAAGTGTCTTTATTTTGCATTGTAATATACAATACATGAAAACATACAGAGGCGAAGTCTAGCTAAGCTACTCCACTTAACCTCTAAACCAGTGGTCGCCAACCTATCGATCGCGAGCTACCGGTAGCTCGCGGTAGCTCTCACAACGATTTTAATTTAAAAAATACAAACTGCAAAAATCAGAGAAGCTTCTGAAAATTCCACAAAGAAATCTAATTGTCATAATATTAAACATAAACAGCAGCGGTGAGCGATCTGCCGCTGACGCCATCAAGTTAGAATCGGCTAGAACCGACCAGCCGGACCAGCGCGTTAGTGTTCGAGAACGATCAGGATTGCTTTGAACGGGACAAATACGCACGGCGCGGCGACATTGCGCTTAGTTTAAAACTGAACGCCTAACCAACGTCCAGCGGTTGGGTTAGTAGAGAACAACAAAAAATAATATTATGGCAAGCAGTTGTAAGAAGGTAAAGACATACCACTTTCATTCGGAATGGGAAGAACAATACTTTTTTACAGAAGTTAAAGATAAAAATGTGTGTTTGTTATGTAATACTTCGGTCTCCGTTGCTAAAAAAGGAAATATTGTGAGACATCATAAAACTGTACATTCTAATTTTGAAAAATCATTCCCACTACATTCTGCCGCCAGAAAGAAGAAACTGAAACAAAAAAGCAGTTAATTGGACAACAATCAATATTTTTAAGAACAGTCGACAAAAATAAGGCTGCAACTGAAGCATCGTACCGTGTGTCCCAGATAATTGCACAAAAAAAGAAACCTTATGAAGACGGGGAAATGATAAAACAGGCGTTTTTAGAAGCTGCTGATTCGTTATTTGCCAACTTTAGAAATAAAGACGAGATAGTTTCAGCTATATGCAACTTTCTGCTAATACAGTGATGAGACGTGTGTAGAAGTAATGAGCAATGATATTTTTTTACAGTTAAGAACTGACTTAGATAACTGTGTTTATTTGTCACTTCAACTGGATGAATCAACAGATGTCGTTGACACTGCCCAGATGGTCGTGTTCGTCAGGATGGTTTTTAGTGATTTTACGATTAAAGATCTTTTGAAGTTTATTCCACTGAAAGGACACACTACTGGACATGAGTTGTTTTCTCATTTAAAAAATATTATTTATTTCGAGAAAATTCCAATATCGAAAATGGTAGGCTTGACAACCGATAGCGCTCCAGCTATGGTGGGTTGTGATAAGGGTCTGGTGGCGTTATGTCGTAAAGATGAAACTTTTCCGCAATTTCTCTGTTACCACTGCATTATGATAACAGAATTTAAAAAAAAAAATAAATTTCCAGATTGGAGTAAAAAAAGATTGAGGATCAATTTATGTTACAATAAGTTAACAAAAAGTAAAATTTGACAATATTACGTAACGTATTCATTCCATTTCCATCTCACAAAATATATAGTTCGAAATTGGGTGTTAGTAATCCTAAATTTGATCCAAACGAAGAAAAAGATAAATAAAACAGATATTACTTCATTGTCATCCAGTATTAATGCATTGTCTTAAATAAAATTGCATCGCTACAGAAATTTCAACTCAACAATGCAGTACAAAATTGTTAAATATTTGCAATACTACACCTGCCATTATTCGTGAAACTCCCGGAGATTCTTATAAAATTCCGCATGATAATATGTCAGAAAGTTCTGGTATAGTTAGTTTAGTGATACATATTCTCGAGAGAATAAGAACTAGTTAGTTCCAAAGTAGAACACCAAGATGAAAAGAGCAAATACAAAGAGTGCGGAGTCGGGTATTCGGAGTTCATTAAGATATTGAGGTTGAGTGGAAGAGCTTCATATTTTACTTCTTTACATCTAAAAGTTGAACTGTGGCTTTTTACTAACGTTACTGTTGAAAAGTGATGTATTTTTTTTATTTTGGTATTTTACTATGCTAATAAAGCTATAAGCAAAGACAAAATAGTTCAGTGCCATTTTATCTTCTGTTTGTCAACCGATTTTCCTTTTTTTTTTTTAGTTTTTTTGTGTAGCTATTGACAAGCTTTAGTGTTATCAATAAAAAAATCACTTATAGTTCAGATTTTTGGACGTCAATAAAAACTGACACTTCCACGTATAAATCCAGGTGGGTACAAAAATGCTCCAATTCATTAAATCCGTGTTAACTGTGTATTCATTGGCCTCTATTCTATCTGAAACTAATTTGGCGTTTTTATTTGCGAACGTTGTTCCAACCCTAACCGGGTAAAAACCTCTGACGCGATCACTTGGAAATTACATTTGAAAACAATGAACCAGAGGTTTCGCGTGTCACTGGCCAATTTCATAGAGGCGGTGCAATGTGTGATACTGTTCGGGATATTTACTATTAGGAAGCCTTAGGTTGTTTTAATTAGATGTAACATACAGCAAAAACCTTCATAATCCCGTTTCACCTGACATAAAAATTTGGTACGTTTTGCCTGACTACATGTTAAACGGAAAAAAATAGTTGCGATTCTCCTGACCTGCTCAGGTAATAAATATGTATTTGCGGTAATGAAATCTATTACTAACAAATGAATAATAATAAGAAATGAACATAAAATTAAATTAAAATGTTATAGTTATTTAATTTGATATAAACAAAAAAATATAGAGCACTCAGTATAGTAAAAAGTTAGTAAAATAAAAACTAAACATATTTTCAAATTGACGAAGCGTAAAGCGAATAAACTATTTGAATTTAGAAATTTTTTATATGTCCCAATAACCGGGCTAGGACAAAAAAATATATTTAAAATCTAAAATTCCTCCAGTAATAACTTCAACTATACATTACTTTAGAAAAGAACTTAGTATATCTACGAAAAACGATTTAAAAGAAAAATTATCAAGATGGTTTAGAAAATTTAAAAATAATTGATTTAAAAACACATTAGAAGCTTTAAAAAGACATTGAATTGATTTCTTCTACTGTTACTAACTTTGATATCTCACAAAGTGTTCGATTGTGCATTTACAATATTTAATTTAAGGATTTTTATTACATGATGGACACTTTTCAACTATGTTTTGATTGAGTAGACTAGCCTCTGATCCTGTGTCAAATAATAAATTAACTTCTATGTTATTAACTTTTGTTTTTTTTTTATTATTATTAAATCTGTTTTAATGGTATTATTTATTACTTGAATATTTTCTGATTGCAAAAAGTTTTTGGGGTTTTCATATAGACTTATAAAAAATGGGAAATTTGGTAATTTTGTTCATTAATTTCATTTTCAGGGTTTGGTGGATTGTCTGCTATTAGCGTTTTGTTGTTCAGTATTTTGATTATGTTCTTCATTTGTCCTCATACTTTGTCATCTCTTGTTATTTAGATATAAATACATTTTACTTACATAAGAAGCCTTAAAAAGACATTGAATTGATCCTTGTTTTCTTTAGTTTTACATTTGATTTTTATCCTGTTTTACAACCTGGAACGACGTAAATCTTGCTTTAATGTTTTTTGTCACTCATGTTACTTGTACCATTTTTTTAAATAATCACTTTATTTTACATTGACTTACATAGAAAATTGATTCCGCTGTCATTAGACATGCCAACTACAGTCAATTTCGCGAACTTTATAAAAAGAAGGACGGAAATTTGAAATTTGACCATAACCGATTCGCCTCCTTCTTTCTTGTCTTCATATTAAGAACATATGAAGACTCTAGTCTTCATAGTACAAATGTACTAAACTGATTGAATCCGATGTTGCCAAATATCCAAATATTTTTGGTCAATTATTTATTTTACTGATTCTTTTTGTCCAGTAGTTTCTCTTTGCCCGGATTTCCCCCAAGACCTACAAATATTTTAGTCTATTTTCTAGTTTTATGCTTTTTTTTATATTTTTTATTTTATTTATTAGTGCCTATTTTGACAAATTCCATACAATTGTACTTTCTTATGGAAAATAAATCATATTTCATTCTCTTGAGTCTTCTTTTTAGGTTGGTATTTTTTTAACTAAATATCTCGCGTGTTTGTAATAGGAGTTTCTATTCAAGAAGCTATATTGCTTTATTAATGTTAACCTTAACCAAAATGACACTTCCGCGAAGTCAATAACTTGAAAAATTTAGAATGGATCAATACATTCCCAATACATTATTAAATGTATTAATCAGTTCGAACATCCGCTGCCGGTATAAATAATTTTGGACTGAAAAGAAAATAAAATTGACTTGTTTCTATTATTAGATTATCGGTTTTCTTTTAATAATCTTTTCAAAATAAGTTTGGTTATTATTTATATTATATACAAAACGTAAGGGAAACCCAAAACGGTAAACGAACAATAGGATTGATAATCTATCTGATCCGAGTAATTTTCCGAAAACACCTAATGAAATAGCTAAATATAGCCGCCCGATTTGGAAGAATTTGAATCAGGAATTGAGAGTAAAAATTATTAGCAGACCGGTTACCATGTCAAAAAAATCATCCACTGTAATAAAAACTAACAAAACTCAGTAAATTTGTTAATGTTATCGGTATTTTCTAGGCTTCTTTACATTATTTAATTGAAATATTCGCTTGCCTAATTAAACAGTTACTATTTTTAAATCTTTAATACGTTTACATACGATATATTTCCTCATCGATTACTTGTTAATATAGTTTATTATTTCAGGCCCTCCAACCCTATGTCTGTTAGATATCAGTCGTTAGATCGAGGACCCACCATGGACCACGAACGAGAATTTTTACCAATACGAGATAGGCGAGATAGGTCGCTGGACAGAGGCTTGTACTTTGATGATGAACCTTATAGCTCTAGGTGTGTAAATTCTTTATACTTTTAACGAACCATAAAATACCTAAACAATAATAATTATACTTGGAAGTTTCTAGAAATAACAAATGTAAACTATTTCTGTTGGTTGAGGTTTTAAATCAAGAAAATAAAACACCGATATCTAATTTTATCGTATAATAGCCACAGACCAAAAGCGAAAATGAAAATATATAAACACAAACTGTCTCAACGAAGGCAGGTGTATGCATGCATTGTATAAAGAACTATATAGTAGGATAATCGCCATGTAAAAATTATTGGAGGCAATCGCGCCCGACATCTATTGGTAAAATCATTGAACTAACGATTTTATTTACTGGTTAGATACGCCCTCTACGTCAGATGTTAGAACTTTATAAGTGACAATTTCGTCAAATTAATTGTCAGTATATATTTTTTTAGTTATTTAGATTAAATATAAATAAAAATTAGTGATTCTTCTAAAGAATCAATAAATAATAGCATTCCACAAGATATTCGTCTATATTTAGAAATAAACTGAGATTTTAATGAAACTAGAAGCTGTCTGATTATCAGCGTTAAAAAGTAAAATTTTTTCATAAGCCTTCATAACGAACATTTAGAGTACTTGTCTACGAATCGAAGGGTTCCGAGTTCAAACCCCCGAGTGGATACTTTTTTTTTATTATTTAATTTTATTTTCTAAATTCTTAAAACTTAAATTAATTTCAAAACATTAATTTTACGTTAATAACATCTAAATCTTCATGCTCAAATTTCGTCTTTTTGCTATGGCCACTCGGGATCATCAAATTATAATAGAATATTATAAGGTCCGGTAATTTTATTTAAATCTTTTGACAATGAAACTAAAAATGTGTGTGTCTAAAGGAGAAATATACCGAAAATAACAAGTATTTAAATTTTGCTAATAAATTTATATTAGGTATGTGTTAAAAGAAAATACATCATTTTGGATTTGAATATACAGTGTGTCGCAAAATGTCTGCACCAAGAAAACGCCCCAAATTACATTTTTTTTAATCTACGTAAAAAAGTGCGAATTAAATTTTTTTTACTGAAAATTTATGGTACCTAACAGGGTTATTCATTATAAATTATCCTCCCTTTATGCTATAATTATTATTGTATAATGTTTACATTGACCGAATTTTGTAAAAATGTCATCAAATGACCATATCAGTGGTGTGCATATTTCACAGGATATATATATTATTCAAATTTCGAAATGATCTTTATTCTTTCCTGATTAATTAAACGTCGAATATCATAGATAATCTATGTCGAATATCTTATAAATATTTACACTTTTTCTTTCTCACTGTAAACTACTTATTTGGATTATTTTATTATCAAACATAATAGTTGTGATTTTCATAGCTTTTACTTTAATAATGTTAACTTTTTCATGTTTACATTATCAACGTTAAATTACTCGAGAACAGAAGGTATAAGATAGGGTTATCAATAATATACATTTGTGAAATTAGAAAAAAAATATCCCAGAAATTTAATAACATAGAGGGTATCCCATTTAAAAAAGTTTATTTGTGTTGTATTCCGTGAAATCTGAATACGTGTTTTTATGGCATATTTAAAAAAAGTCAGTCATATTCACAAACTTTTATTTAAAGCTTTTTTTGAATATGCAATAGTGGTTATAAAAGGTGTCTTTAATAATGAATAATCTTGTACATGATCTCAAATAAATTTGTTGAAATTAATTTCATTTGTAAAAATGTCACTTCCGCTTCTCCCGTATTGCTAAAAAAAATTGTGTCCAGGTTCAGGATTTGATGGTGGTAATATTAATTCTACATACATTTTTCAAGTAACATTGTTCTCCTATTTTTAGAAATAAAGGTTAATGTTTAGCCAAATTCATATATTTTTTTTTGGACACACAGTATGTTTGTATAATATTAAAAACTTCCCCTACTAAATATTTTGGCTCAATCAAAGTAGATATCTTAAATTGATTATTGTTAGAAAAAATAGAAATAATATTAAATATAATAAAGAAATTAAAAAAATAATTTAATTTAATAATTTGATTTAAAAATTGAAATTTTGGGTTTATATGTATAAAAAATTGTAGATTTTAACTGCTTTTTTTTTAAGTTCTAACTTGATTTTTTGGGGATGCCACACCTTCCATCTCCCTCTAGGGGATGGTGGTGGTAAGATATTTATACAAAAATGTTGCAAATCATTTCTATTGTAAATATGCCAAAAATAAGATTTTTATCTCGTCTGTAACTATTTTTAAATGCCAGCCCACACATCCGAACTATGAAGATTAAAGTCGAAATTTTTTCTAAGTTCAAAATTGAAAATTTTTTTTCAAAAAAATTGGAATTTTGTGTTTTTATGTATAAAAAATCGTAGTCTTCAACTGTTTTATTTAAAAAGTTCTTGACTTGATTTTTTGGAAATGCCACCCTCACCATATCAGATAGGGGTGGGGAGGGGTGAATTTTTTAAAGCGATTTTTATTTTTATGGGATAATACATCCATATACCAAGTTTAGTTTCAATATTTCGACCCTATCCCTCAAAGCCGAACCCCAACCAATAATCCTTATAGAACCCATTGTGTTATTTACTTCAATATTAAGAATTCATTTATATTATTTACCATCCATCTTAAGGGTTTTTTTATTACATTGTTACGTACCAGATTAAAGAAATAACCTGTTGTTTATAATTACTTATGCTAAGTACTTAGGTATTTAAATTAAAAATACAATTTTTGCAACACTTAAGAAATGTATTATTATTGTTATTATTAATATTATATAATTTATTTTAAATTAATTCGGATAAAACCTGTAAAGAAAACGAAAAACAAAAGCATATTTTCTATTTTATTAATTTCAAAACAGTTATAAATACACAATTTTTTTTTTTGGGAACTCGTTCCTTTATTAACAGTAAAATAATTCAGTAATAAAACATAAACACAACTCATTCACAATACCTACTACCCGTAGACGCACTAACGCACAATAACAAACAGATAGAAAATAGTCCAAACATTCAATCACGAGTGTATAAAATTTCATCCAAGAGCTAAAAATAGAAATTTATCGATCGGTCTCAGTCATTCTTAAAAATTTCTGCTGGACCCTCAACTCCGCCCACTGCAAAGGAATATCGACTTATCCATATTCACTAGCGCCATCTATTAGTAGTATCCATTTCGCTCCAATGAAACTTCCATAAGGTGAGACTACTATTTAGTTCTTTATACAATGATGCATGTTCCTTTTTCAAGTGTTACAGACTAAGATATCAACCTGAAATATTAAGATCGTCTTTTCTTCGATTACGGTTAATGTACTACCCAATATCCAGGGGCGGAGGTAATTTGCCCACAAAATATTTAAAGCTGCTAATCCTATTGGTAATTTGCCCACAGCAAGTAAAAGGTCATCTTAATCCTGTTGGTATTTTGCCCAAATTTATTTCTAACTGAATAAATCATAATAGATATATCTTTCATTTATTATTTTTTATATATTATCGAAAAGTAAAAACACATTATTAATTAAACTAAAAATTATATTAAACACTAATTTTTATTATTATAAAAAAGTAAGTATACATAAGTTATATTATATTTTTTATATATTTATATTTTATTTACATATTTTTCAACTGGGAGGGATAAATGTGGATAAATAATAATAATAATAATAAATAATGGATAAATTTTATATACTCTAATCTCCTGATTTGCTGCAGATCAAATCGCTGTATAAATTTTTCTAAACACTGAATTTTTTGTTCTACACTTTTGTCTTTGATTTTCTTAGGTATACTTAAGCTTTGTATTGTGACATACGTGTCGATTTGAAAGTTTTTAAGCTTTTCTATAAAAATATATACAGAAGGATGTGTACAGTAGAATGAAGAATTAAACCTTGAATGAAACGACTCACAGGCATTTGTAGTTCTTGTAATTGAAGCTGTTTTTTCTGCCCATATACTTGGAGGAAATGTAGAATTTTCTTCAATATATGTTTCTAATAGGTAATCGGCATACCTATCGAGAACGGCATTTTCTGGTTTACTTGCCATTAAGTCAAACACAAAACAGTCTCCAACTTCATCGGCGTTTAAATATGTCAACCCAAATGATGTTTTAAGCCATTTTCCGGTATCACTGTTAGTTGTATATTCAGTCATTAATCCCAGAGACTGAATTTTACGATACCACGCTTGATGTAAATGAAATCGGCAGCCATTGATTACAGTATTAGGCCACATATAAATTAACGCCTTATGAATTGCTATTTCAAAATCAACGAACACTTTAGATGGATTTAAAGCAATACTGTAAGTTTCCAAAATTTTATAATGCAATAACGAAAACAAATGTTTGTATATATCGGTAGATTTGTTTGGTAATAAACAATATACCAGGGGCACATAGTGTCCATTACACAGCCCATGAATGGTAAATAATTGTAGGAAAAACTTTGTACAATACGAAAATGTTCCATCCATATACAAGACGTTCATTTTACACAAAGTACGAATATTTGTCTCACATGTAAATACAATAATATTATTTTCTCTGGTATTTATTAAAAGATAATGTTCACCTTTACTGGTTTTAAATGTATTAGAATATAAGTCAACTGCATCATGCACTTCTTGTATATTTGTAGGTAATGGACCTGGTAGTATTTTGAGACGACTGTTGTATATAGTTTTTCTTATGTAGGACACATCAATTGTAGTTAGTGACTCTGGTAAATTAGTAGCAAGTACTTTACGGATAATTTTAGGTTTTTCCGAAATATCATCAACTGCTTTTCGCTTACACGAATTAGAAATAATTTTCCTGTTTAATTTCGGTTCATTTGCTTCATGGCTATGAATTAGGTTGCCTCTGGATACTAAAAGTTCAGGACCAATTGTAAATACAGTGGCATTACAAGCATTTGTTTTTCTTTGGGAGCATCTCCAAGAAACTTCTCCACTTTTCATTTCTCTATCTTTGGCAAACGTAAAATTCTCCAAAAGGAGTACATCTTTCCCGCGTGTGCTTTTAATCAATGTAGCTGACATTATAGAAATAATTATTGTTTATAAACACTCGAATTACAATCATCAACGTATAAAAACTGACTGAAATATAAACAGTAAACACCCAAAGTAAGTACCTATTAGAATTATTAATAATCAGGTAGGTACCTATTTGTGGGCGGATGTAATTTGCGGGTTTAGGTACCTGAATGCTACTGTGGGCAAAATACCAGCAAGATTAACGCACCCCTTTACTTACACAGGTAGAAAACAGAGATTTGTGGGCAAAAAGGACCCGCCGATATCCAGGGTGATTCATAACTATTGGAACATAGGCTAAGGGTAGGTTATTTGGACCAAAATATAGCTATAGGGCCAAATATACCTCGGTAAAATATTGCTGTGGAACAAGGCGTTAAATAATAATAATAATAATAATAATAATAATAATAATAATAATAATAATAATAATAATAATAATAATAATAATAATAATAATAATAATAATAATAATAATAATAATAATAATAATGATAATAATAATGGACTATTATCTTACAGCAAAAATAATTCGGTTACGTTCGACTTTAGGGACACACTATTTAACCAACTTCACTTTGTTTTTTTGATTTAAATGATATTATGTATGATTTTAATTCACCTTAGGTTTGGAAATACGAAAAAAAGTATAAATCAAGTATATATTTTAATTAAATACTTTTTATAAATAAGTAATTTTATAATAAATAATTTCGTATACTAATCTTCGAATAGCATTTAGAACCTCTCATCAAATGTTTTTTGAAGTCCTGGTCTTACATCAATTCTTTTTGAACTAGATATTGTCCCATTAATAACTGTAAGAAACATGTTGAGTATTTAATATTATTTTTAATTTGGAACTAATGAGTAAAACTTACCAGTGCTTTGATAAATTTTGGATATAACATCAACAATTTTGGTGTTTGGTTTATTATCCAATGCCTATTTGTACATATTTATTATTTACTGATTTCTGAGAGGCTTAAATCGCTTGAACTCGTTCGTTTTCGTTGTTTTAGTAATCTCTGCGGGAACTGCTATAATAGTACTCGATGTAGAAGGATCTATAATGGTAGACATTCAATACAATTACTTATTTAAGTTCTGAAAATAACTGTTATTAACGAAATAAAATAACTAAGTAATAATGATGAGATATAACAGCAATAACAAAACTTAAAATATAAAATATCATAACTGTTAACAATAACAATTATCAGCTAAAAAATCTGACCAAAAAACAACCAAACACGAAGTAAAGTGTTCATTACCAGCGATCACTTTATATAACAATTAAGGATAAAGTTTTAACACCACTCATTTTCTTTTATTAAAAAATAAAATTTAAATAGCTTTCTTTCTAGATCAGCTCGGCAATCCCCAACCTCCCACCAACCCTTCATTGGAGAACTGCAACATCAAAATTCCGACCTGCAACGAGACCTTGCCAATTTAAAAAAAGAACTAGAATTAACCAACCAGAAACTAGGATCGTCGATGCATTCCATTAAAACCTTCTGGAGTCCGGAGCTGAAAAAGGAAAGGGCATTGCGAAAAGAGGAGTCAGCCAAGTACAGCCTAATCAACGACCAGCTCAAATTACTTAGTAACGAAAACCAGGTTAGTGCTAAATTAATTTCGTTGTTGTAGGTAATGTTTGCGAGTTTGAGGTCTGTTGAAATATCGGATCGTATTAATTAATGCTTCCCGTTGTTGGCGTTAAAATTGCTCGTTTATTGAATTTTAGTTTATTTCCTTATACAATATTTATTGTTGTATTCATTTAAAAATAATAATTTTTTAATTGTAATATTCTTTATTTCTTCTTCTGTTAAATTAATCCAAAAAACAATAATTTTGAACTTCTAGGTAGACGAGAATCAACCCCTTCATCCCTTTTCGATAAGAAAACTCCCTGAATTAGAAAAGTATTCTTGAATATATAAAAAAAGTTAATCTGGCAAACATGTCAAGCTTGTACTAATCTATTTATCTTGCAGATTTTTGCATCTACTCTATCAAGAATATAAACTAATTTAAATAGTGAATTATGTAACACAAATTACGTAATATCAGTCGTAAAATGCGAGAGACTTCCTCTTCTCCTTTTTTTAATTAAATGAACAAAACGGCCTTATAATAGCCAGACAAATTGAACGTTGTCGGTTGCTAACTCAATGTCGTACTTGTGATTCATTTGCTCATTACTTTAACGTTCAGACTTGTTAATAGACGCATTAGGGGGGTTATTTTTAGTAGATATTTCAATAAAATGTTTATTTTGTTTACTGTTCGTCAATTCATATTATTTCCAGTTTTAAAAATACATTTTTCTGATTTTGATATTTAAAATGACATTTTTTCTAATAGTAGTAAAGTTCTCTTACCATCTCATCTTCTAGATTTATTTGTGAATGCGGAGTGTTTTGTTTACTTTTTCAAGAATTCTCATCTACGATCCTCATTGCTTTCAAGCTTATCTCCTATCTCTTCTAGTTGTAAAGCTCTAGCTCCAAATCCAACAGCTTCTGCTTTTTCTTTAAGTCTTCTTGCTCTAACTGCTAGATGCTTGGCTATTCTTGGTAAATATGCCGGAGAACAAATCGCAATAGTTAGTATATATAACATATAGACATAGAATGCAAAGAATGGACACTAGATTACATACAGGCATATGAACAACAATTCTTACTCTTTTCTAGTGGAAATATATTTACTTGAATTATAACCTCCTTACTAAATGGAAAACCTATAATCGCATTTTCGGTGAAATTTGTTGAGAATGTATTTATCTACTTATAATTCGATTGCTGTAAGAAATTCTTGGAATTAAAATAAAACAAAATTGGCAAATAGGTACTTATTGAAAATAATCTTAAGATACGGCTATGTAATCTTTAATACACAGGGCTTTTGGCCTGTCCAAACATTTTTCTATTGTTCTGTACAGCTTATGTTTATAAAGGACCAATAAAAGACCCAAAACTTGTAATAGCTCAGGTACACTTATTACAATTTTAGGAAATATTTAGATTATTCTGTAAAAATATTTAAAATGACCGTACTAAGTTTTGCATTAGAAATGCTGTTTTATTACTCTCTCATACATAAAAATAGACTATAATTGCGGAACTTCCTCCGCTTGGACTTTCGTCTGTCCTGTCAAAGGGGGTGCTCTCTCAAATTGGACCTTTTTCTGTTTTAATTATTTTAATCGTTTGCTGCATCTTAGTTAATCTGTGCATGTAAATTCATTATTTCCGTAGTGCTGGTGTCAATAAAGGATCAAGGACCATATGCTGTAATGTACAAATCTATAAAATGGATATTTATATTCGTGTCAAAGAACCAAAATTATTAATTAAAAAAGATTAAGATCAACAACTTCTTTTTCTTGTCACTCTCATCAATTTTTTATCAATTTTTTATATGTAATAACTAAGAACAATATAAACATTAACAAGTCAATTCGAATAGAAATCGATATGTAACATTTATTAATAAGCGTACAACCTAATAATAATTCTGTTTCGGTTTCTATTTTTCAAAAATTTTATCATTTAGATAATATTAGAAAAATCTTGTAGGTAACACTATACGAAATGCGCTTTTGTGTAACTCGTTCATCTTGCGAGACCTCGCTCTGCTCGTGCCGCAAATATTCAGTCTTAACATAAAATAAAGCATTTAGTAACTGGTTGAATAAATATCTAATTGACCACCTTATATTTTGAGTCTAATTTGACATACAATTAACTCTATATTTCTCTTACTACTAGAAAAAATGAAAGTATTATCTACGTAGGGTAATATTGATAAAACTTCTGGTGATCTTTTGCTAGCCATTCTCAGCTTACATACTATAAATATACTGAAATTATTACCACAGCTGAAAAAACTGATATCAGTCTGAATTGATTTGTGTAATATGGTCGGATAGTCACGTAAAGCATCTTAAATACAGTATTTATTTACGACAGATTCTCTGCTTCATGAAGTACAAAAACATGCCTTCTTACGAGCATGAAAGGAATGTTTTATATTCCGTCGCATTTACACATGGTAGTTAAGTGTGTTGGGCTATATACACATAAACACTGTTAAAAGTTCATCTATTTTTGGATTTCCAAAGAGTTTGGTTTAAGTTTTGCTGTTAATGTTGTAAAGATAAATTAAAATTTTAAAAAAATTGGGACAATTGGTGTACTGTTCACAAGTATAGTCTATTTTTATGTATGAGAGAGTAATAAAACAGAATTTCTAATGCAAAACTTAGTACGGTCATTTTAAATATTTTTACAGAATAATCTAAATATTTCCTAAAATTGTAATAAATGTACCTGAGCTATTACAAGTTTTGGGTCTTTTATTGGTCCTTTATAAACATAAGCTGTACAGAACAATAGAAAAAGGTTTGGACAGGCCAAAAGCCCTGTGTATTAAAGATTACATAGCCGTATCTTAAGATTATTTTCAATAAGTCCCTATTTGCCAATTTTGTTTTATTTTAATTCCAAGAATTTCTTACAGTAATCGAATTATAATAATTATAACAAATTTCACCGAAAATGCGATTATAGGTTTTCAATTTAGTAAGGAGGTCCTAGTTGTGTATTCTTTACAGTTAACTAAATGTCGTTTAGTTGCAACTTGCAAGGTGCAGTGTGAATTCTAGTGTGATCATGGAAAATTTGGAAGGGCTGCGTAAACAACAAAAAATTAGTCCTTTAACAGTTAATGAAAAAACATTAATATTAAATTGTTTTAAATCATTTACATACAAACATTTATGTAAAAGTGTTGATGACACAGTGGAATTAGTTAGTAGTACGCTTGGTGTTGGGAAATATACGATTTACAGAGTTGTTAAAGAAGAGGAATGTGGCGAGTTTCAAACAGCAAGTAAAGCTCCAGGAAAACCAAAATTTCAATTAGAAAATCTTTTGAAAGAAAGACTTCAAAGGAAAGTGCATGCGTTCTTCTTTAGAAAAGAATTTCCGACAGTAGACAAAGTTCTTGCCACGGTTCGAGATGATAAGGGTCACCCTGAAATGAGTCGAAGCACACTATGGAAACTTTTAAAAAAAATAGGTTTTCTATGGAAAAAGCATTCCAGAAAGTCTATTTTAATAGAAAGAAGCGATATTGTAGTATGGAGAAGAAATTACCTAAGGACTATAAAAGAAATGAGAAACCATTTTGTCATATTACAAAAAAACGTGACATCGGACGGACGGACATTTTTAAAAGTTTTTAAAATTTAATGAGAAAAATTTTGGTACAAATTTTTTTTTGTGTTATCGGCTTCAACTGCTAAGGTTATTTCGCACTGTTAATTAGAAACCAACAGTGAATGGTCGAGTGGGGAATCTAACCAAGGCATCAGAATTAATTTCAAATGGTACAAAAAAAAATTAAATTTGGATGAATATTAAAAATTTTGTTTTCTTGAAAGTAAACCTATTTATAATATACTCTTCAAGAGTATAATAATAGTAGCAAATAACGTTTTAAGTGGATACCTATAGAATAAATTTCGCATAGGTCTAAGATATGAAATGTGTTATTTGCAAAAAATAAAACTAATAACAAAAATTTGAAAGTCTAGAACTGGAGCTTTGGACATTTATTTCAGCTGCAGAAAAAAGGTTGAATGATGCATATTATTATGTAGAAGTTAACGAAAATAAAATAAAAGAAAAAGAACGTCTAAAACAGTTCAGAGAAGGTAAAGCACATATAAAGGAAACGCAAGAAATAGAACAGCCTATAAAACTAAATAAAAATTCCGAAAGAAAAATAGTACAAAAAGTAAATCAAGATGAAAAATGACGATGATGATGATAACATTGAAGAAACAACGAAAAAAATCTGATGTGTCCAACACATGACTTTCCTATCTAGTTATTACAGGCTTTTTCCGGTTATTTTGTACAACCTATTGCAGCATCTCTATAAATGTTTAGAGGATAAACTAAATATATACATTGTCCATATACATCTTCCGCGAAACATTTTTCTATAGATATTCATTGAAAATGAAAATACTGAAAAATTTAAATTTAGCACTTTTCCTACAATTTTTCCATTACGGTCCATTTTAAAAAAATCATGTATGAACAAATATTATAGAGATCGATATCGCAAACAACTTTTATTTCAACAATTTTCATAAAAATCAGAATTTTGCACATTTTGTCAAATTTTTCGAATACGGACCATTTCAGGAAATTTTTACATAAAGCAAAAATTATAGATAATAATATTAGAAGTAACTTTTATTTGAACAATTTTTTTCTCCAAACATAAATAACAGATATATTCCATAAAATATAAAAACGGCCTCCCATAAAGTACCCCCCCAGATGTTCCGACTTTGTCCAAAATCTAATAATTTCACGTCAGACCGAAGTAAACCTTAAGTTTAAAATTTAATGTTTTTTTCCTTTATCCGTTTTTGAGTTTTCTTCAAATTTCGAAATTTACACATTTTCTCAAATATCTCGAATACGGTCCATTTTAAAGAAATTATGTATAGAATAAAAATTATAGAGAATTATATTACAAACAACTTTTATTTGAACAATTTTTATAAAAAATTATTTTTTTTACATTTTGTCAAATTTCTCGAATACGGACCATTTTAGGAAAATTTTATATAGGACAAAAATTATAGATAATAATATTGTAAGTAACTTTTATTTGAATAATTTTCTTCTCCAAACGTAAATAACGAATATATTCCGTAAAATATAAAAATGACCACCTATAAAGTACCCCCCAGATGTTCCGACTCTGCCCAAAATCTAATCAGCTCATTGGACGCTGAAATAAAGCTTAAGTTTAAAATTTGGTGTTTTTATGTGTATCGGTTCATGAGTTATGCGTTATACAGACACACACACACACACAGACACACACACACAGACAGACATCATCGCGAAAATAGTCAAAACGGATTCAGGGGATCTCAAAACGTAAAAATCCGTCGAAAACTCGAGGTCGAAAAAAATCATGATTCCTATACTTTCCTTATATCTGTATACAGATAGGAAAGTAAAAAAGACAAATTTAAATAGAAGCAGATAAAGTTAGAAGAAAGTAAAAAATGTATAAATAAATGAAGAAATAGATATACCAGAAAAAGATATAAAGGGAAGAAATAGAAGTTAGTGAGGAAAAACAGATTAAACTTCCGGATAAAGAAATAAATATTGATAAACAAAATAAAAGTAAAATAAAAGTTAAAGAATTAAAAAGATAACGAGGCAAAAATAAAGCAAAAAACAGGTCAAAAGAAAAACAGAAGGCAAGATAAAAACAACGAGAAAAAACTTTGCTAGATAGAATTAAAAATTTAATATCGGTTATTAAGATTAATTTAAAACCTTATCTTATCTTATCTTAGGACCTTCTTAAATTTATTCAGTCTACCAGCAATCTCTCTTACCTTTATTTTCTTCCTTATTAACTCCTTTTCCCCTCTTTGTTTTTCTGAATACTTGTTGGTTCGTCCTTTGGGTTTTGTATTTTTTCTGCTCTTTCTCTGGCCTGGTTTTCTTCAGTCTCTATTTAAAAGTAGGCGCCTAAAGTTTAAAGACTGATTGAAATTATTGTTGGTGCCCTTAAATTAAATGTATGCCAGTTTTTTCAAATGCTTTGTCTGACTTCCATATCTCTACACAAGATTCTTTCCAAAATGAAAAACCATCGATATCTGCTTTTTCTATCATATTTTTCACATTTTATGTTTAAAGACAGATATACAAGGTACCTACGATGCATATGTTTTATGGTAGATATCTAGTAATACTTTTGTTACATTTGTATCTATTTCTGCTCCCTCCAAGCCTAGCTTGCAGAGGTTCAGCTAAACTTCCCATCACCTTTCGAGTTGGTCTTGCAACATATATAAATAGCTGTCGGTTTTATTTGATGACGTGACTAGTCACTAAACTTTTTGGTTCAGGGTTTAAGGTGGGGAACCCAAGTGAATGGTAAAAGAAACTTTGATATTTTGCCATTCTCCAAACCGTCTTGCAAATATTTTCCCAACTTTTTACCATTTCTTCGTTGATTGGTTTTCCGAGAGAGGTGTTGCTATTAGGATCCGCTTCCAGAATATTCTGATACTGAATTTGATCCTTGCTATTCAAATGTCTATGTTCTGGTGAAGATGACGAGTTTATCTTAGATTCTGGTTCTGAATAAACTTAAATCTATATTTAATCAATGGCTAATTTATGTGAGCATTTTTTTTTAAAGGTGTAGGATTTACCTATACAGGAATATAACCAATGAGCTTTGCGTAGCATTTTTGCTTCCTTGCATTTTATAAGCATAAGACCAGAGTTACCAGATAATGTTGGGTTGTAAATCCTTGTATTTAACTGTGTAAATACGATACTCCCGTTTGCATAACTGCGTGTTCTTTTTACTCCTGAATAAGCAAAAAACCTATTATGTTGATAATTAATTACCAAAGTGAGTTTTAAGAATTAATATTAGTTATAAAGGTAGCAAATTTATTATATTATGTATGAAAACTATTTTTCTTAACATGCGAAGTGTATATCGCTAGAATATAGTTTTACATAAAAAAGAAATCAAAATAGTAACTATACGAAAATTCCCCGTTTTATCAGCGAATAAATTAGTTCGTACGATAAAAAAAAATCAATAAATACCAGCTATTAATAAAAAAAAACTTAACTATTAAAAATGTTATAGAAAAAATATAATTCAATTATCCAAACAGCGTTTTTTTTCCAGTTGAAATGAAAATCCGTATTATAATAAAAAATACATTATTTTTTGTACAATAACGGATTATAATTGAAAATTTTAATAGCTACTTATGTTTCATGTTCTTTTTTTGTTGGGAAAAAAGTTTATCGATTAGTTGCCGCCCTAAAAATAAAAGTATCGCGTGTAGATTTAATATATTCCAGATTACATTTTTTTGTTCATATATAAGCTAAGCTAAGCATTATATGTTTGTATAAAAAAACAAACTAAAAGGCTGCAACATGAAATGAATTTATTACACTTTCTTTCTAATTAAGTCCACCAACATTTATCCATTTTATATTTGATTTTTATTATTTCGACTGGTCACTACAAATCAGTACAACTTCTTGCACAGTTAGGTACTTGAATATTGAAGATTACGATTGATTAAAAAAGTTTTTGGAATCAACAGAATCTATTAAGAACATAACGCAATACGAAATACGAACGTATTGTGAGTAAAATTGCATTTTATTATAGTGTTTCCAAACTCAATCCAATACAGGCGTTTGTACCGGGATTGCGTAATAATTCGCGTTACATGCCATGCAAATGCTACAAATTCTATACCCTGCAAATAAGCGTGAACCGTCTTGGTATAGCCTCTAATATGGCACACTTAAGTTTTAAACATCTACGCACCTACAGTTGATGTTAAGTCCACAATTGAGCGGCTGCTTTACTTGTTTTATCTTTGATCAGTAGCGTGCACGGTTTGAAAAATTTTTCCCAAAGCGCTTGTTATTAACTTGTTTTTATTTTTTGGTGTTTCTGTTAAATTTTGATTTGTGTTATACGAAATGCTTTCTGGAGACCTTTTGAAGTAGATGTAGATGATAGAGTCATAATTTTACTTGCCGGAAATGAAAATGGCTTCGCTACTTTCAGCAAAATATGGCAATAAAGCTCTGCTGGTTTATCATAAAGATATGAATGCAGCAGTTTTTAAGAACTGGTTTGCTGAACAACTTTTAGCGAATATTCCAACTAATTCAGCCATTGTAATAGACAATATGCCATATCATTCCCGGCAAATTCATAAGAAGCCAAGTAGTGACTCTAAGAAATCAGCTATATCAAAGTATTCAAAGGAACGAGTTTAATGGAAGAACTATACATAATTATTAATTTAATTTACTTAATTTTAATAATAAAATTGGTACGCCCATGTGCGCGGTCCCTTTGAAGTCGGTACTAATCGGTTATTCTGCCGTGTTGGATTGTGTCTAGAAAGACTATAATACATATTAGAGATTGAAACAGATAATAACTAATTACACTAAGAAAGAAACTACTTGATTTTTCAGTATCAGCATTCTTGCTAAATATTAAACAGTGGCGTAGACAACATACCGATTATTAATTTCAAAAAGTTTAAACGTAATGTAATAATCATGAATAATAAAATAAATTACATATCTAATAAGGATCTATTAAATCATTATTACACTAATAATAATAAAAACAGAGTAAACAAATAAGAAACTAAATTAGGTTTGAAAATAATAAAACAATACAAAAAATCTGATGTGTCCAACACATGACTTTCCTATCTAGGTATTACAGGCTTTTTCCGGTTATTTTGTACAACCTATTGCAGCATCTCTATAAATGTTTAGAGGATAAACTAAATATATACATTGTCCACATACATCTACCGCGAAACATTTAAATTTGGCACTTTTCCTACAATTTTTCCATTACGGTCCATTTTAAAAAAATCATGTATAAACAAATATTATAGAGATCGATATCGCAAACAACTTTTATTTCAACAATTTTCATAAAAATCAGAATTTTGCACATTTTGTCAAATTTTTCGAATACGGACCATTTCAGGAAATTTTTACATAAAGCAAAAATTATAGATAATAATATTAGAAGTAACTTTTATTTGAACAATTTTTTTCTTCAAACATAAATAACAGATATATTCCATAAAATATATAAACGGCCTCCCATAAAGTACCCCCCCAGATGTTCCGACTTTGTCCAAAATCTAATCATTTCACGTCAGGCCGAAATAAAACTTAAGTTTAAAATTTAATGTTTTTTTCTTTATCCATTTTTGAGTTTTCTTCAAATTTCGAAATTTACACATTTTCTCAAATATCTCGAATACGGTCCATTTTAGAGAAATTATCTATAGGATAAAAATTATAGAGAATTATATTACAAACAACTTTTGTTTGAACAATTTTTATAAAAAAAAATATTTTTTTACATTTTGTCAAATTTCGCGAATACGGACCATTTTAGGAAAATTTTGTATATAACAAAAATTATAGATAATAAAATAAGAAGTAACTTTCATTTGAAGAATTTTCTTCCCCAAACGTAAATAACAGATATATTCCATAAAATATAAAAATGACCACCTATAAAGTACCCCCCCAGATGTTCCGACTCTGCCCAAAATCTAATCAGCTCATTAGACGTTGGAACAAAGCTTAAGTTTGAAATTTGGTGTTTTTCCGTGTATCGGTTCATGAATTATGCGTTATACAGACACACACACACACACACACACACACACACACACACACACACACACACACACACACAGACACACACACACACACACACACACACACACACACACACACACACACAGACACACACACACACACACAGACATCATCGCGAAAATAGTCAAAACGGATTCAGGGGACCTCAAAACGTAAAAATCCGTCGAAAACTCGAGGTCGAAAAAAATCATGATTCCTATACTTTCCTTATATCTGTATACAGATAGGAAAGTAAAAATTGATGAATGTTTGAAGAGGGTAATGTTGGATACACAATATTAACTAAACAGCCTGTATTATACTTTTTAATAACTTCGTACGCTAATGAGCTTAAAAATATTAAAATTTAAATTCTTTTACACATTAAAATTTTATAAAGTCTGATATTTAATTCATGTTAATGACAGTAGTACTCCATTAAAATTATCATTAAAAATTTAAGTAAGCAAACTTGAATGGTAAAAGCAAATAGAAGTTCAAAATAAAACCCTATTATGAATGTCTTGAGTAATAGAGAATGAAACACTCATAGATGACAAGATTTAGGGCAAAAGGTCGTCGAACTCCGCCAAATATTGATCGTGACGTCGCACGGCGAAGGGTTCGTAAGCTTGGTTAAAAATTCTTTTAAATCAAATGGATACTTGGGTACACAAATAATGACTAATGATCTGGTATATTTATTTTATTTCGTTTTTAGGCAAAAACACAATATACATGTTCGATTGTTCTTTATTACCAAAACCGGTTCCCCACATATTTCTATTTAATGTTTCAAAAAAATACTCATCTATCATTACACGACTTAAGATCAACCATGGATGTTTCCCGGCCCATCTGCATAAGATAGGAATAATAGAGTCGCCTATTTGTCAACATGATAATGAAATTGCTGATTTGAATCACCTGTTTTTTAATTGTAAAATAAATCCAGGAAGTACTAACTTCATGGACAAACTAAATAAGTTAAATTTACAATTTCCCACCAACATTCAAGTTTTACTGGCAACGGAGAATAAACAAATTTACAACTTAATAGTAGAATTTATCTCAATAAATAAAATTTCCATTTAATTAGGTTAATTATTATTTAATTAAACATTAAAATGTTGTGTGTGGCTAAAGGATCAATATCCAAAGCCAAAAAAAAAAAAAAAAAAAAAAAAAAAATTGTTCTTTATATATAAATAACCCTATAAATTTTTTACTTAAAGCCATCTGTTTTTACAATAATTATTAAATGATTAAAATTTACATTTCTTGACAAATAGAGTTGTTACGGAGATATTTTTAACAGTATAGGAACCTGTAATCAATTTGTCTAGCATTGTGAACCTACGAGTGACAGCTTAGAGCAGTGACAATTGACAGTACTAATTTACTGTCGTGTGAGCCATTTTCGACCAGTACGGTTCTGCTCTAATCCCTTAAATTCCTATCTGCCTTGTTTTGGCCACTACTTTTCCGATTATTAACAATATGCAAAGAAATAAGTTAACCCCCTGAAATTGACCCTAATGGGACGACTATGAAAATGGGACCACTCTGACCATTGTCGATTATTAGTCTGAAATGCACTAGAATACAGTAGAATGTTCGTGATAATAAATTGCAGCTTATTTCTTTTATTTTATTTATTTATTAACACACCACCCAACAGTAATAACCATTTAATGGGTAGAAAAGACAATATATTTATTATAGACATATACAACGTTCTTTCAGTGACTTTTTAGTAGAAAAAATCCCTGCCCATAGTAGTAAGGTCTTTACAAAAACATACCACATATTTCTTAGACCAAAATAAGTCGATTTAAGTAAAATTACCTTAGTACAAAGTTGCTTCGTTTGAGCTCCAGAGGGCCTTGAAGTTACAATTTTTAAATCGTTTTTCCCATATAAATTTAAAACGGCATAAGCGATTTTGCTGAAATTTGGTATATTGGTAGAGTTTTATGTGGCAAAAAAAAATGGTATGAAAATTTTGTCCGATAATAATACATAGGCGTAGAACTTGATTTTTTAAATAATTGCGCCTTTAAAAATTCTACGCTAATGGAAGAAAAGGAGTTTGAGTACGAAATTTAGATTGCGCAACTCATTTACTTTAAAAAAGGTACTCCTGAAAAGACTCTATTACTCTCATGGTTTTGACGAAATTTGCATTTTAGTAATTTTAGAACATAAACAATAATTATTAAAATACAAACTTTGTCAAAACCATGAGAGTAAATCGAGTGTTATCAAGGGTACTTTTTTGTAGTAAATGAGTACCCAATCCAAATTTCATACTCCCCTTTTTTGCCATTGGCGTAGAATTTTTATAGGCGCAATTATTTAAAAAATCAAGTTCTAGCCTATGTATTATTATCGGACAAAATTTTATACGATGAAAAACATAAAAATATACTTTTTTCATATCTTCTTCAACACCTCTAATCGAGACTTTTAACAAAAATACTCGATTCTTGCCATTTACGATTTTTTGAGGAATATTGATTATTTGCTTGCAATACGTATACAAAAACATTTATTGTTGGTTTCCATAGTTTCATCTAAATAAAAATATTGTCAAGTTTTAACACCTAATCTCTTGTTAACGATTGAAAGTGTTCTATCTGACTCAATAATTAAAAAAACAAATGCGTGGTTTATTAATATGGCTGTACAATATACCAATGCAGAATATACCGATATGTTACTAACATTAGGATTTTGTGAAGGAAATGCTCGAGAGAGTATCAGGGTGTACTCTGAAAGGTTTAAATTTAAAGACCTTTTACAGATACCCATATTTTATAAAGACGAAATTTTTGTTTATAGATCCCTAGAAACGTTCAACAGGGTATGTAACAACAAAGTTCTAATCGATAACGACATTGAAAGCTTGCCTTCTTCCTGCTTTATGTTACGATATCACACGGTAACATCTAGGTCACAGATGAAACGTGTTGTCCTTTTCAGGAAAGATAGTTATAAAAGATTGTTTTTATCGAAATAAAATTTTTAATTAAAACTTAGAAGGAAGCAGCATCATAATAATTCTCGACTGTCGTCGTCTACAATTACCGAAAGCCGTTGTTACAGTCTTGGATGATTTATTTTTTAGTAATTATTTTCACAAACTGTAAGAACTATTACCCTTCATAGGATTACAGTATGAATGTTAATTAAAATATACCTATTAGGTGACATTGTTCTTGAAAAGAAAGAGAAATGCAAGAGTAATTTAAAATTTTTAAAAATAATCACAAAAGTTACAAAAAAATGGTTTCAAAATACAAAGGTTTTAAAATAAAATGTGTACATATCTATCAAATAAAAAATTACTTGAGTTCTACGACTATGGATTTTCTTAAAATTTCAATCTGATCGGTAACGATCAATAAGCAATTTTAATTTAACTTATTTTACTAATTTCAATCTTAAAACTAAAGGTTTTACTCAATAGAAGTTCCTTAGACTCTAATATAAATAGTGTGTAAATACTGCACTGTACTCTGCTTTACACTGACACTTATCTACTGAACTATCTCAAAGGGCTTTGTCCTCTTGAGTCTTCTTGTCTGATTGGTGTTGTCGAGGAGCTGAATGGCCTCAACATTCACATGTTTTAGAAGTCCATACAGGTTTGAGGATTTGCTTATAAAGTATATAGACAGAGTGGAATTTCATCCCAGTATTCAATTCAATTTGAGTCCTAATTCTTCTCTTTTCTTTTTGACATGAAGGTTTCCAGCGTAGCCCTTCATCTAATGTAATACCCAGATATTTGGCTGTATTGACATAAAGAAGTACCTTAGCATTATTCAGTCTAACTGACTCACGTGTTAATCTTTCTTTTTGGTAAAATTTATATGCACTCTTGTTAAGCTTGATTCTCTGTTTGAATCTGGTTAATGGTTGTTTGTAATTTAGCTGGAGCTTCCTCATGACTATTTCCGACTCCTAAGATGGCTGCGTGATCAGTGAAAGTGGCTATAGTGTTATTCTCCAAATTAGGGATATCACTAGTTTATAAAAGGTATAAGACTGGTCCTAATACACTTCCCTGTGGCACTCCTGCGTTGATTTCTCTGAGTTCGGAATAAGGTTCTTCCTGTTTTATTCTGAAGACTCTGTAAGAAATGTAAGAAATTAGAAGTTGTGAATACTGTTTTGCCAGGTGATGTCTCATTTTGTACTTGAGACCTTCATGCCATATTTTGTCGAAAGTCTGTGTTACATCTAGGAAGATTGTAAAACACACTTTCCTTTCTTCTAGCGTTTTTTCTATGGTATTGGTTATTCCACAAGAATATTTTCATTAGGTAACCCGCAAAATACCTTTCGAAATTCGTTTCTAAAGTGGACTCTTTTTGATAATTGCTATCAATTTCTGGCAAATTTGATGTATGGCGATGTTTGTGAGTTAGTTTAACCTATTTGTGTGAATCTTCTTTTTCCAATATGAAGTTTATTAAGAACAAATATCGTAATCGACTTACAGATGAACATTTGGATACTTGTATTCGAATGGCTGTATCAAATTATACTGCAAACATTAAAAAAATTATCGATGAGTCTGAGTGTCAGCCTTCTCATTGAACGTGCTTTTTTTATTTTTCAATGTTTATGTTCATGATAGTGCGTTACTTTTTTGTTGTTATTATTAACTATTTTTAAATCTTACGTGACATGCCGTTGTGGCTGGATAAAAGTTTGTGTTTATTTTTCAAACACCTTCGTTTGGTAGGTAGGAATGTAGCTATGAACAAGTACGTACTAGTAATATTAGTTATTTTGTTATTAGTTTATTATTAGTACCTATGTATTATGTATTACCAGTTAAATAGTAAAATAAATACATATAATGATAAATTAAGTGTGGATTATTTCATTTACGTTGCGTTACGTGGCTTCCGTGTGGGTAGCTCGCTGTTTATTCCAAAATTAACAAAGTAGCTTAACACATTGAGAGGTTGGCGACCACTGCTCTAGATTGGAGTTCCTCAAACAGATCATATTATGTAATAATTATCTTTTGTACTACAACTTCTGGTTACACAAATGAATATATTTTTTTTTTCAGATTTAGGGCAACTTTGTTATTTTACAAGGACCTGTATATTTTTAGTTGCTCAACATCAAAAATCGACACCGCCAAATTGTAATAAAAATAATATAAAAAAAGAATAAATTTTAAGAAAGGGCACCCCAATTGTACCCAAAGTAATATTTTATAAGGCAAAAAAAATAATGTAAATAAAATAAATACCATACTAAAGAAGGCACTAATCAGTGCCGAAAGCTCTAAACCAAAAACACACGGTTTTTATTTAAAAACTATTCGAATACAATCCTAAAAACCCAAGAATCTACCAAGAAATTAAAGTCGTGGTATCACCCTGTATTATTTAATTGATCTTCATTTAAGTTTTGTTTCGACTTCGTAGCTTTATATTCCGAAAGTAATGTTACTCGGTTACAAACATTAACCAATAATTTATCTTCCACAATAATCAAGGATAATAGTCTATTATCATAAATTAAACTCACGGGCCGTTTATTTTTCAATTCAGAAAAAAACTTTGTAATAATTTGTTTTTTAACTGAAATTTTTTTTTTTACAGAAACAAGCTATGTTAGTACGTCAATTAGAAGAAGAACTACGAATGCGAATGCGTGGACCAAGCATCGAAATTCAGCAACAAATGGAAGCATTATATCAGGAAAATGAACATCTAACAAGAGAAATTGCAATATTACGAGATACCATCAAGGTAATTGGAAAACGTATATATCTTTTTTTAAAGGCGATTTATCAGTTTTTTGATATATTTCAAAGCGTTACATTATTAAGACGCTTTATTGGAGAATATTTTGTGGAAAACTTTTTTTTTGTTTTCGAGTTATTTACCGCAACTTTATTATTTCTTATGAAAGTCATCTTGGATTTAAATAAACACAGATAATATGTGTCTACATTTCATTTCCAAAATAAAATATAAAAATATAAATAGATTTAAAATAAAAGATAAAATTGTTTGTAAAAAAAGTGGGTAACCTCGGGACTATTAAAATCAATTAAAGAAAAAGAAAAATTTCCTCAAAATATGACTGAGCGCTGCTCGCCTAAGGTGCAATCTTCTAGTGGACTTGCCATGGTGAATTGAAAATTTTTAGGTTATGTTGACATAAAATGATGAAACAGCTGATCAGAGCATATCCAAAGGTTGGCAACTAACACCCCTGAAAAGATTGAATAGTTTTAAAATTATGGAATTTGTCTCTTTACTTATTGAATGACCCTCGTACATTGCTATAATTTAGATTTTTGCATTTATTTGATTCATTAATTCTCTTCACAGGAACTGGAGCTTCGGATAGAGACGCAAAAACAAACGCTTCAGGCCCGAGACGAAAGCATAAAAAAATTGTTAGAGATGCTTCAGAACAAAGGCATGGGTAAGTGGGTCTTTCCTACTTAGTCCCTATATTTTTGCTTTTTCCTTGCACATCTGTTCACTTTTTGATGTTCTCTTTTTATATATATTTTTTATGTGGTTTTGTACAGGGTGTTTCAATTTTATACTTGTTTTTATATATTTATAAATGATTATGGAAAGAATCAATATCTTGTGACAATTATATTACTAACTAGCAAACACTGATCTAAAAGTGTTTATAGTGTATTGAATTTCTGATCAAAAATTGACTTTTTTAGCATACTGATTCGAATTTTCAACTCCTACACCGTGCGAAATGCGATACTTTCAATTTTCAAACCACTAGGATTTGCTGGAAAATTTACCCTATCATCCCTGACGTTTTTAAATTGCGTTAATTTCGATTGAAGCGCCCTCTAGCGGTATAAAAAATATGGAACATATTGCAAAGCTAATGTTATTCGTAATTCAATGCCCCACAAAATAAAGTTAGCAATAAATCATTTTTTTTTTAATTTCCAGTTCATTTTTGATCCAGTTAACATTCAGTACATCGAATTACTAATAAAATTGCCTTTCAAAAGTGTCACACTTTTCAATATCTCGCTAAATGGTGCTAAAATCAAAAACTAACGCAATCAAAAGTCATATTGCCGAATTTCCCGTTGAATTACCTTTTAAATGGAGTCTCACACAACCACTCGTGCTATTTAATCGAATCGAAAGGATGATATGAGGGGTGAGAGGGTGATTTTTTCAGCAAACCCTATTATCATGGTACAATATCTCTCCCTTCGAATATTAATTGACATATTTTTTATAAAAATCAGTCCTGCAGAAGTTATTTTGACTATTTTTACAATTAAATCACTATATACAGGGTGTACCATTAGTGTGTAATTGCTCTAGATGCGCCAAGTTACTTATATTTAAAAAAAAAAACAAATTTGAAACATTTTTTGTGTATACAGGGTGTTACGTTTTGTTCCTGGCATATAAAAATGTATATTTTTTTAAATAGAAAATCCTATATTTTATTTCAATTTTACAAAGGTCTGGTAATACTATATTCAACTTTAGAATGTTTTTAAAAAATATTACAAGTTTGCTAAGCAATTAATTTTTTTGTAAAAAACTTCCAATCGAATATTTCAGAAAATTGTTGTATTTGAATGTCCTAAAAGGTTTTTTTCAATAGTAATAATAAAAATAAGGGACATGTGCAGTGTTGCCGATCTGATTTTTGAGATGATCCGCGAAAAATTTGAAAAAAAAAAACGTTTTTACTCGTTATTCTTAAAGGAGTACGTCAAAATTTTATTCTCAATATTTTTGGGCTGTTTTCAATAACGGTGTTCAATTATTTAAAAAATAATTTGCAGCTTTATTTTTTTTGTTTTCTTTTTCGTTGTTAAACATAATGTCAAATTGTTAAATGTGAAATTTCATTATTTATTGCCTTTTTTCGATTTTTGGTATTTTCAATTATTCATTTGTTTTTTAGATTTTTTCGATTTTTTCGATTCTTCGATTTACCGATTTTTCGATTATTTCTCGATTATTTTTCGATTATTTTTCGATTAGTTTTCGATTATTTCTCGATTATATTTCAAATATTTTTTTGATTTTTCGATTTTTGATTTATTTCCATCATCATCATCATCATCATAAAGTAAAAGGTTATGCAACTGGTTGCATAAAGTAGATCGTTTTGACACTTGCTGCGATTACAAAATATGTCACTTTATATGCCAAAATTTTAGACACTGTTTATGCTTTTTAGAATTCTTTTTAGAATATTTTACGAATATTTTTCGATGTAACATCGACTTTTCGATTTTTGTTTTTGTTTTCGATTATTTTTCGATTCTTTTTCAAATATTTTTCGAATATTTTTCAATTTTTCAAATCTTTTTCGAATATTTTACGATTATTCTTCGATTTTTCGATTATTTTACGATTATTTTTCGATTTTACGATTATTTTTAGATTTTTGGTTTATCATCGATTTTTGTTTTTTTCGATTATTTTTCAAATACCTTTCGATTATTTTTCGATTTTTCGATTATTTTCCAAATATTTTTCGATTATTTTTCGATTCGTTTTCGATTATTTTTCGATTATATTTCAAATATTTTTTGATTTTTCGATTTTTTTGATTATTTTACGATTATTTTTCGATTTTTCGATTTTTCGATTATTTTTCGATTTTTCGATTCTTTTTTAAATATGTTTCGATTATTTTTCGATTTCTTAACTATTTTTTGATTTTTCGTTTTATCCATTTATTGATTTTTCAGCATTTTTATATATTTTCATTTCGTAACTGGTGACATAATCAACTTTTCGTAATCAGTTGCATAATGCTTTACTTTATACAACTGGTTGCATAAAATAGATCGTTTCGACACTTGCTGCCATTACAAAATATGTCAATTTATATTTCAAAATTAGAAAACTAATTTTGTTTTTGCTTTTTAAAATTCCTTTCCGATAATTTTACGATTATTTTTCGATTTTTCGATTATTTTTCGATTCTGTTTCGATTATTTTACGATTTTTCGATTCTTTTTCGATTATTTTGGGATTTTTTTACGATTATTTTTCGATTTTTTGATTGATCATCAATTTTTTGATTTTTATTTGTTAGATTAGATTATTTTTCGATTATTTTTCAAATTCTTTTCGATTCTCTTTCAAATATTTTTCAATTATTTTTCGATTTTTTTTCGATTATTTTACGATTATTTTTCGATTTATTGATTTTTAGATTTAAAAACAAAAAAAACTGTTTTTGCTATTTAGAATAATAAAAAATTATTTTTCTAACACACATCATTGGCACCACATAAATTTTTAATAACAGGTACTCTACCTTCCCCATTACAATATTCTTTTCACTCAAAATAACTACTACCCTTTTTAAAATTAATTATCCAAAAAGAGAAAGTTGTTTAATAAAAACATGCCTTTTATTACAAATAATAAAATCTCATTATTAATTGAATCATTTCATTTAAAAAAAATTGAAACACTCAATACATCTGACGGTGAGGGCGGCATCATAGAGAAATGTAATTAATTAAATCATGGAGCATAGTTACAGTGCCTAAAAGGCTATATCTGATAACAACACCCTATAATTTTTTTGGCACAATGGTGTTAGATGATGCACTCTACTTAGTAAACGGTGTTAGAGTTTGTGAATGGATTTTGAAAATTTGTCTCATGCTACCAGTTCATGAGATGAAAATAGTTGATAAGTTTATAAATATCGAATGTATTAAAAAGAGGAGCATTTCTATGAAAAATGTGGTATGGGGTCATAATTTTCATCTCACTTGGCTATTATAAAACATAATATATTGTTATTGAACATTTCCAGTATTTTCTGAGTTAATTTTTGAGTTTATTAAACTTATTAAAGCGTTGTCTTTTGGGATATTATTTTTTTTTTGAATTTTATAACAATTTGATGACAATTTGATGACAATTTGATGACAATTTGATGACATTTTGATGACATTTTGATGACAATTTGATGACAACTTGATGAAAATTTCATGATAATTTGATAATAATTTTATGACAATTTAATGACAATTTAATGACAATTTTAAGACAATTTAATGACAATTTAATGACAATTTCATGATAATTAAATGGAAATTTTATGACAATTTGATGATAATTTGATGACAATTTGATGACAATTTGATTAGAATTCAATGACAATTTAATGACAATTTAATGACAATTTAATGACAATTTGATGAATATTAATTAACAATTTGATGGCAAATTAATGAAAATTTGATAACAAATTTATGATAATTTTAAGACAATTATATGACAATTTGATAATAATTTGTTGACAATTTTATAATAATTTAATGACAATTTTCTAATAATTTTATGATAATTAAATGGCAATTTTATATATTGATGGGAATTTAATGACAATTTGATGACATTTTGATGAAAATTTGATCACAAATTGATGAAAATTTTATAACAATTTTATGGCAATTTTAAGACAATTATATGATAATTATATGACAATTTAATGATAATTTGATGGCAATTTGATGACATTTTGATGAAAATTTGATCACAAATTGATGAAAATTTTATAACAATTTTATGGCAATTTTAAGACAATTATATGATAATTATATGACAATTTAATGATAATTTGATGGCAATTTGATGACATTTTGATGACAATTTGATGACAATTTGATGACAATTTGATGACAATTTGATGACAATTTGATAACAATTTGATGGAAAATTTATGAAAATTTGATAACAATTTTATGACAATTTTAAGATAATTATATGATAATTATATGACAATTTGAAGATAATTTAATGGCAATTTGATGATAATTAAATGGCAATTTGATGATAATTAAATGGCAATTTGATGACATTTTAATGAGAATTTAATGACTATTTGATGACAATTTCATGACAATTTGTTAATAATTTTTTGACAATTTTATCACAATTTTATCACAATTTTATCACAATTTTATCACAATTTTATGACAATTTTATGACAATTTTATGACAATTTGATGACAATTTGATGGCAATTTGATGATAATTTGATGGCAAATTGATGAAAATTTGATAACAATTTTTTGACAATTTTAAGACAATTATATGACAATTTGATGACATTTTGATGAGAATTTAATGACAATTTAATGACAATTTGATGACATTTTGATGACAATTTGATGACAATTTCTTGACAATTTCTTGACAATTTCATGACAATTTGATGACAATTTCTTGACAATTTCATGACAATTTGATGACAATTTGATGATAATTTCATGACAATTTGATGAAAATTTGATGACAATTTCATGACAATTTCATGACAATTTGATGACAATTTCATGACAATTTGATGACAATTTGATGACAATTTCATGACAATTTGGTGACAATTTGATGACATTTGATGACAATTTGATGATAATTGACGTAGTAGTAAACTCAAATTCAAAAAAATAATGTTTCTACTTTTCAAAAGGGTGAACCAAGTTAATTTTTGAAAATCTTTTCCAAACTTTAATAAAAAAATTACAGTCTCACTCGGCATAATACAAAAAAAAATAATAAATGAAGTCTAATTATACAGGGTGTTTCTAAATTCATGCGACAAAATTCAGGAGGTATAAAATTAAGATGGGTCTATCTTATAACAAAATTTCCTCCCGGTGCCTTGTTGAAACATCTCCAGGTTAAAGTACATAATATATGCCCTAATGATTAGTCTTTCTTGCTACACAATTGACATTGACAGTTCGATGTTTGATTTAGACCATCTTATTCAGCTGTTTTTCAGATCAGAAAGACCTACCTAGGTCTAGGTCAAACCCGTAAGAATCTGTAGATTATGTATGCTTCATTCCAGAACATGTGTAGAAACCTTTATTGAAAGATTAAATATAAACACGATAATAGGGGTCACCACAGCGATATCTATTCAGAATTTGTCAAGAAATATTTTGAGTCCCGTGAACTCGGTATCAGCTCAGTACTTTAAGATCTATCTGAATACCGTTAAGCATTATATAGTTTTGCTTTTAGAAGGAAGAATTAAAAGTTCTCAATCATTTTTCAATGCTACACTTTCTGCTCAAATGTACAGCTCGTGGTTCTGAGACAGCTTTGATGCCGTCAGTATAGATTTAAGATTTAGTCGATCTTTCTTAGGATTGACGCTAAATAATTTTTCATTTCGTCCCATTGTGGTTCTCCATTTATTTAGCTATTTATCGATAAGAGTCTATAGAATACCATCGTGGTCTACTTGTCCAGCAGAAAGTGAAGTAGAGCTAAATCCAAAATGGTTTTAATTGTCATTACATTGCTCCAGTAATAACCAGGCAAATGCGTCGTTAAAACACAGCCGCTGATTATTTGAGTCCCTTGTTCTAGTAGACAACCAAATTATTATTACTGTTTATAAATCTAGTTAAACAATTTTCTGTGTCTTTCAATCAAGGATTCTGCAATGTTTCTCTTAAAATTTAATATTCATACTACAATATCCAAAACAGTAATTAGTTAGAAACTCCCTAGGTTTAAATTACCACTTAATTAGAATCACTTAAGATGGAAAATATAGCCCAGGCCATATTTTCATTACTGCTCATTCAAAATTTAGGTATATTATAAATTTCATCAACTATTTTTGAAAGTATTAAAATTCACAGACTCTTTTCATTAATTTTTTTATCGAGAACATCAGTGAACCATGGTAATGAGATTAATTTGGAAAAATTCATTCAGCAGCTCAAGCTAGGACTAATGCTTTGGGTGTTGGGTCTGTTCCAGGTAAAGAGGAAGAACGACAGATGTTCCAACAAATGCAAGCTATGGCTCAAAAGCAGGTGCTTATATATTCGTATTTTTCACGTATTTCATCGCGTCCTCGAAAGGGTATATTTGAATTATAACCGGGACAGACCCAAAATATATTTGTACTGAAAAAAAAATGATTTTGTTTAATAGCTTTATATTTTGTTTTTAACTTTATTACACTTCTATTCTCCATCTGTTCTTCTTATCTACCTTTCTTTTGCTTTAATGGCGGTAAAAAAAAAAGAAAAAGCTTATAGTCCTAAAAAAACTTATTGTAATTAATCCATAGAGTTTAAAGTGGAATATTTTTTTGCGTAATATAAATATTATTATGTGTAGGTAAAAGAAATAGTAAGATACTTAAATCCAGGTAGGTACACGTAAAATGAAGTTGAATAAAACTTGATGGTGGTTGGTTACATTTGGAAACAATTTTTGTTTCTTATATTTCATTTTTATCTGTGACACATGTGCGTTACATTTATTATTTTCAGTATAAGCTTTAGATACGCTAACAGAATTATCCCATATTAGAAACAATATATTTTTTAAATATCTTCTACATAATGTTTCAAAAAAAGGTGGGTCATTTGCTAGGATAGATGGAACACTGCAAAATAAATTTGGTTTGTTTATTAAAAAAAATTCTTGAAGGCATCCGTTTTAAAGATAAAGGGTATTGAAAAAATTGTGTACACATTTTGACCCAAAACTTGTAATAGCTCAGGTACATTTATTACAATTTTAGGAAATATTTAGATTATTCTGTAAAAATATTTAAAATGACCGTACTAAGTTTTACATTAGAAATGTTGTTTTATTACTCTCTCATACATAAAAATAGACTATAACTCAGGCAAAACTATTTTGAGGTTTGCGACGAACCCTAAACTATTTTAATGGAGGACATTTTGAACACTTGTCAAATTTATTTTAATTGTCTTCTTGTGATTTTTTGTTTACTTAATAACATTAGCATTAGAATAATGTTATTGTTTTTGGTTTTACGTAATAGTTACTTTATTCCAGCATCAGTTATTACTTCATCCTTTTTGAAATCAGAATATTCAGAAAACGGTACAGAGTATCGAGTTTTACCAAGAGTACTTTTCTGATGTAAAATTGAATGATTTTTGAGTTCACATAAAATTAGGACTAGAAAATGTAATCCCTCAAAAAAGTTATGTTTAAAACTACTCAGTACGAACCGTCTAACTAGCGCGCTCTATGAGAGGCAAACGAAATTTTTTTACTGAACAAACGAAATTTATTTTTAAGTCTTTTTACCTATCCTAGCAACAAGGCCTCCTTTTTTTGAAACACCCTGTATATGTAGATCGATAATTATATCTTTTTATAATTTCCTATAAAGTATTCGTAAGTATAAACTAGATTGCACTCGGTAAAAAGAAATGTCGTCCATAAAAAGAGAATAGCAGATAGTAGTAATAGTCCTGAGACATAGACATTGACAGTTAATTAGAAATAATGGATTTTTCAGTAGAAATACCGTACATTTTTTTTCTAGAATCGATATTTTGTTAATATGTCTTTATTTGGAAAGAGAGTAAAATGTAAAAAACAAATAAATTTCTTACATTTTTCTTTTTTTTGTCTTCTAGAAAATCTGAAGTACGTCACTGTTTATAGATAAATCAGCCGCATTTCCATACCACCGAAAACTAATAAACATACATATTTACTAATTCGTTATTGGGTAGTATGAATTTTAAAAATTTGTTACACAAATAAAGCGTATTTTACAATTAAAAAATAAATGCCATATTTTGGAAAATACCAATTATTTAATAAAGCCTCAGAAAACATTAAGTAAGAGCCTGAAACAGGAGCGCAGGGTTTTAAGTAAGATCTGCGCGTTAATTGCAATAGAGATGGGAGAAAAATAATGGTATCATAGCTATAATTTTACATATACTAATTCAATGGACAATCTAAGATATATAGTATACAGGGTGTTCGATAAGTATGGTACATAACTTCAGGAGCGTATTCTGGAGCTAAAATACTTAAAAATACTTCGTTATGGAAATACAGGGTGTTTTTTCATAAAGAAAAATACCATTTTTTGAATATTTCCAAAACCACTTGAGATATTTTAATTAAATTTTTGCAGCTTTTGAGAGTTAGCAACATTGCGTATATAATAAATGACTTAAGGAATAAAACCCGTTCTTCAAACAGTGTAAATCCTAGCCGAGATGAACTAAACGATTATTTCGTAAATGTAAGTAAAAATATCAAATCTAACATAGCTCCGAGTCAGGATGCTCTCTCCTTCCTCCTACCTACTAAAAGGATCACTGAAAGTTTCTTCCTAAGACCAGTAGACAAGCATGAACTAGTGCAAACCATAAACAACATCCAAACTAAATTTTCCTGTGGAATTGATGGCCTGTCCACCAAAATATTTCTAAATATACCGGATGTAGTAATCAACATTTTAACTTCACTGATTAATGAATCCTTTGAAATTGGTCTCTTTCCTAACTGTCTAAAAACAGCTATAATAATCCCACTTCATAAAGGTGGCGACAAAACCAAAACCTGTAACTATAGACCTATCGCGTTATTGCCTACCTTATCGAAGATAGTGGAACGGCTAATGAAAAACCGTCTTTTGCTCTTTCTTTTCAAGCATAACATCCTCACAGCTCATCAGTATGGCTTTCTACCTAAAAAATGCACTAGCGACGCAATGTTTTCCGTTCTTAATGAAATATACACATCACTTAATGATAAACTTTTCACCGCTTCAGTATTTTGTGACTTCGCAAAGGCCTTCGATTGTGTAAATCATGATATTTTAATTAATAAGTTACAAATTTATGGCATACGGGGTTCTCCTTTACAATGGTTTAAAACTTACCTAGAAAATAGAAATCAACAGGTGCGGGCGAATGGTGAGGATTCTACAAATCTAGCAATAAGCAGTGGAGTACCTCAAGGATCAGTATTAGGTCCAATTTTGTTTGTATTATTCATCAACGACATCACAGACTTAAGAATAAGTGGTAGAATTACTTTATTTGCTGATGACACCAGTGTAACCTGGAATAATTCTAACATGCAGACATTACAATCTATCATAAGTGAAGATCTAGTGACTATTAAGTCCTGGTCTGATTCGAATGGACTTTGTTTCAACACCAGTAAAACTGTAGCATTGTCTTACAGAGGTACTTTACAACCTATAACTTTAAACAATAATCTGATCCAAACGGTGACTTCAATCAAGTTTTTAGGTCTTTATATAGACGATTCTCTAAAATGGTCTGCTCATATAGATACCTTAGCGAAAAAATTATCCTCCGCATGTTTTGCCATTAAATCGGTTTCTAAAGAGCTGACTCCTTCTACTGCATTAATAACCTACTTTTCCTTATTCGAATCTCACCTTCGCTATTGGTTTACCTTTCTGGGGTTCTTGTAGCTTATACCTTTTCGAATCTATTTTTAAACTGCAAAAAAGAGCAATCCGCTATGTATTTGGTTTAAGTAGTAGGACACATTGCGAAAATTACTTCAAAAATTTCAAAATTCTAACCCTTCCTGCTCTATTTATTTTCGAATCCGTCTGCTTAGTTCGCAAGCACATTCAAAATTTATCCGAAAGACCGACTCGTAGATATCCTACAAGAAATTTAGAGACTGATGTTTATTTAACAATGCCCACTTCTGACCTATTAAAACATTCCATTACCTACAATGCCAAAAAATTGTATAATAACCTTCCGATGCAATTAAAATCTATAAATACATACGATAAGTTCCGAAGAAGCTTTTCTTCTAGAAAGACCATATTACACAGTAGCAGAATTTTATAACGTACCTTAGACATTTGAGTTCCGCATACAATGACATTAATTAAATAATTAAATATTAAAGTTTAAATTTAAATTTAAAAATTAAATTAGAATAATTATAATGACGGATATTGCATATCCATTGCAATTGTTATTCCTATTTTGTCTGTTTGTTTCTGTTTGTTTTTTCTGCTGTTTAGTTATTTTTATAATATGTTTAGTATTTAAGTTACACGCTTTGTCTATAAAATTTTTGTAAATTTTTTTACGACAATAAAGCATACCTCTCTCTCTCTCTATTACTATAAACACAGTGGCTTTCGTTTAACCAGTGGCGTGCGGACAAGGTAATAAGGAAAAACGTGTTACGCCGCTGTTCTTTTTCAATATTTAGTTTTTGATTGTTCTATTTGGAAAAAACGTCCCTTGACTTTTTTCATGAATAATTACAGAGCCATTTTTATTTTATTTTTTTTATTATTTACAAATAATAATTTCAATAATAAATTTTCATCTAAAATAAATCCCAAGTATTTAAATTCATTAACCTATTCAACATTCTCGTTTTCAATTCCAATGTTGTATCTAGTTCTGGAACTTTCCAAAAACCTGTTTCACATTCACTGTACAAAAAAATGAATTTTCGTTTATTCTTTAATTTGATTTCTGACGCTATTAAGTCAGCACATTGATCAGATAAGGACTCTTTGCATGAATCACATGGAAAAACTTGATTAGCTTCCTCATCCTTTCACTTTGGGCCGATCTTTGCATCCATCTCAACTTAAATAAATAGTCACAGTTTTTTAAATTTTAATCACACTTATAATGGTGCAGTAGACACTTCCTATTAACGTATTTATTGACTTTATTAAGTGTTTTTTTAATGTCAAACAAGTACCTGGGAAAAATCGTTGTACATTGTTCAAAGAGATTAAAAATAATAAAAAAGAATGAAAAAATTTATTGTCTTTGGTGCTTTTTCTTCCAAATTGAACATTAAAAACAGAACAGTGGCGTAACACGTTTTTTCTTCCTTATTTTTCAGCGATTAATTTGATTAAAATATCTTAAGTGGTTTTGGAAATATTTAAAAACAGCATTTTTGAGACATAGTATATATGACAAAAATACCTTTATTTTAGCTCCAGAATTCGCTCCTGAAGTTATGTACCGTTCTTATCGAACACCCTGTATAAGATAAATAAAACAAATAAAAATGGCCAATGTCAAATAGTGAACTTTTGTGTTATGTTTATGAATTAGCTGTTTGGAGTGGAGGTTCCATTTTAAAATAAATTCAAATAAATTAACTACACATAAAATGATCGATTTATGCAGTTGCCACAAAAAGCAAATCAAAATGTGTACAAAAAAAACTACACTAAATAAATTACACTGTTCTACCAAAATTATTTTTTTATTTATAGATTTTGCAGTACATAGTGTAAGTATAGAATAAAATTCAGACAAAAGTAATTTTAGATCAAGCAGTTTTTAATAAAAAAAGCTAACATTGTATTTGTTCAGTGGATTGTTTTAAAATAACGTATAATACAAAAATATGATTAACAGGTCGACCCTATACAAAATAATTTTATCTGTTACTAATCTTAATGTAAAAATCTGATGTGTCCAACACATGACTTTCCTATCTAGTTAACCTATTGCAGCATCTCTAAAAATGTTTAGAGGATAAACTAAATATATACATTTTCCACATACATCTACCTCGAAACATTTTTCTATAGATATTCATTGAAAAGGAAAATACTGAAAAATTTTAATTTAGCACTTTTCCTCCAATTTTTCCATTACGGTCCATTTTAGAAAAGTCATTTAAAAACAAAAATTATAGAGATCGATATCGCAAACAACTTTTAGATTAACAATTTTCTTAAAAAACAGAATTTTGCACATTTTGTCAAATTTCTCGAATACAGACCATTTCAGGAAAATTTGACATAGAACAAAAATTATAGATAATAATATTGTAAGTAACTTTTATTTAAAGAATTTTCTTCCCCAAACGTAAATAACGAATATATTCCATAAAATATAAAAATGACCACCAATAAAGTACCCCCCAAATGTTCCGACTATGCCCAAAATCTAATCAGTTCACCTCAGGTCGAAATAAAACCTAAGTTTAAAATTTAATGTTTTTTCCTTTATCCGTTTTTGAGTTTTCTTCAAAATTCGAAATTTACACATTTTCTCAAATATCTCGAATACGGTCCTTTAAAGAAATTATTTATAGGATAAAAATTATAGAGAATTATATTACAAACAACTTTTATTTGAACAATTTTTATAAAAAATTATTTTTTTTACATTTTGTCAAATTTCTCAAATACGGACCATTTTAGGAAAATTTTGCATAAAACAAAAATTATAGATAATTATATAAGAAGTAACTTTTATTTGAAGAATTTTCTTCTCCAAACGTAAATAACAGATATATTCCATAAAATATAAAAATGACCACCTATAAAGTACCCCCCCAGATATTCCGACTCTGCCCAAAATCTAATCAGCTCATTGGACGCTGAAACAAAGCTTAAGTTTAAAATTTGGTGTTTTTCTGTGTATCGGTTCATGAGTTATGCGACCTACAGACACACACACACACACACACAGACACACACACAGACACACACACACACAGACATCATCGCGAAAATAGTCAAAACGGATTCAGGGGACCTCAAAACGTAAAAATCCGTCGAAAACTCGAGGTCGAAAAAAATCATGATTCCTATACTTTCCTTATATCTGTATACAGATAAGAAAGTAAAAATGTATAAAAGGACTAAACGCACATATCTATTTTTTTGTGCGTCCAAGAAAACTTGAATAGCAGTTTGTTTTTGGAGACTACCATTGGTATTCCAAGTGGCTATTCTAATATCTCTTTTGTCCATTGGTGGTTTTGTTGTATATTTGGGGTTTATATTGTATGATGTATAGTATTTATGAAGACTGTCCTGATATCTATTCGATTTTCTTGTTCAAAATTGACAAGCTGTTTAACCGTTGTCTGTATGAAGATATCTTACATCCCACTTATACATACGAGGTTGAAAGACTACAGACATCGATTCAAATAACCAAATACAACCAGGTCCTTGTAAAGAAAATGTTTAATATCCTGAAAATGTCGAAGAGTCAGCTAAAATGTCTACTTTTAAAGATCAATAATTGTTGGTTATACTTGGAAAGTTCTATAGAAAATTATTTTGAAATTTAAACAATTATTTTTCGTAATATACGAGTTTCATTCTGTCTACAAAACGTGTAAAATATTAGAGATGGCAATAATAAATATTGTTGTGTCATTAAAATCGTTGTAGCAATGTTATATGGTTGCTGTGCTGTTAACGAAAAAGAACTTTTACGGTCTCAGTCTGGATGTTTGAACTTATAAGCTAACCCTTGTTTAACAAGAAAATGAACGCCTTAGGGCCAGTTTTTTAGCTCTGAGTGAAGTTGAAAGTAACTACTTGGTGATTAAACTATAAGGCTATGGTTTGTTGGTTAAACCTACATGCAACTTTACTCAGAGATAAAATGTATTATCTAATTTTTGTATTTTGCATTATTTCTACTGTTAAAATTAAATATTAGACCATTATTTCTAATTAACAAAGTGCAAATTAAATTGTAGAGATATCTATAATTTATTAAACCTGCAATTTCTATCAGCGGTTTAAATTTTCAGTCAAGCAATATCTTAATAATCTAACAAAAGAAAATAATCCACTGGAATTTTTTAAATTAAATTAAACTTCTTTCGAGGACGTCATGAACGTAGAAGTATATATGAGAGTATGTGTGGCCGTGGTTTAATGTTCATATCATCTGGCACATAATCAAGATACCACTAGAGTTAGTGTATCAAGTCGAATCTGACTATGACTACACTATACTCGAAAATTCATTAAGCATGTTTGGTGTCGTCATTTTGTACATAGCTGTCGTAATTAATCCACAAATTTTTGCTATGGCCAAATCGAATCACCATCATTTAACCATTTAGTAGTTAGTTCCACATCAGTGGCGGCTCGTGGAGAAAAAATTGGGGGTTCACAATGAAAGAATATAGATTTCAGTACGAATTTAGGTAACAAGGTTCCAGTGTTTTGCAAAGATCTATATTCTGTCAGTGTTAACTCTCAATTTTTGGCTCATGGGCCGCCACTGTTCCACATTACCATTGGTAATTAATTGTTTACATTTTCTTAAATTATTTTAGCTTGTTTCGATAATTTATATAACAACATAGAAATGCAAAGTCGTAGTATCTGTGCTAGTATACCGAAATTGTAGAAAATTTGGGATTTTAATTTTAATAAAATGAAATATAACAAATTCGATTATGTATTAGGATAGATACGCCTTACTCGTCGAAGTAGTGGGTTTAATGATTATCTAGACGGGGAGAGAGGAAAGGTACACAAACGGAAAACTTGGCAGTGCCGTACCGTATGGAAGAGGTTATATATTGTTAATTACTATAAAATGCTAGATGAAAGTGGATGGACATGATTTTAAAAATATTGTTTTATAGCGTATATTTTTAATTTTTAATGTAGGAATAGTATTTCATAGTATGTACATGTACCCAAACAATACATTTATTTCAAGCTCTCTCAAAAACGGTTCTTACTATATTTTTTAAAAACTAATGTAATGTAAATCAACAAGTTATAAAATTTTCTAAAAAAAACCGCTGAATTTTTTGATCTGAAACAATCGTATTTTTTCAGCAGCCTTTTTTATTGATATTCGAAATCTTAATATGTTTAATTCCAATTTTTTTTTCAAATTTAACGGAATTATTAGATGGCTTGATGGACTTGTCCTTGACTTTGACAAATCTTTTAATTTATTACAAAAATTCCTTAATAAATGGTTTACACATTCAATTTTTTGAATGGGTGTGGCTTCATAAGGTTTGTGTGAAGACAATTTTTTAGTTATGCTACTGTCTCCATCACCAACTAACGTTGTATACTTTAATCCATACGTTGGGATCCGTCAAGAATAATCGCACTCTTCATAGATGTCGATGACCCTTTCGAATTCTTGGCACACTGATGTTGAGGTGCATCTTCGTTTTTAGTTTCAAATTTTAAGGATATTATGCAAACTTATTTTTGACTACCATAAATAGAACCTTTTTGTTGGTTTCTCCAATAATAACAGCTACTCCAGATAATGCGTTGTGATTTGTCTTATATGATCTTTTAGACCAGTGATCGCCAACCTCTCAATGTGTTGAGCTACTTTGTTAATTTTGGAATAAACAGCGAGCTACCCACACGGAAGCCACGTAACGCAACGTAAATGAAATAATCCACAGTTAATTTATCATTATATGTATTTATTTTACTATTTAACTGGTAAAAAAGTATTGTTCTTCCCAATCGACATCTCCTGAGCTAGAAATACCTTGTCAGCTATTTTTCCATTTTATTATGAACTTTGTTGTACTGGACGGGATTTAGAGCTGGCATATTAATTCCTCCAATTGCCATTGTCCATTTCCAATACAAGTGTTACCTGTAAAGAGCAAAACAATATTCATAAGTAATGCAGTTGATATGTAACGTTCCTACATATTATATCCATTCCTATCTAGACTGAGAGATGGTGACAGGTCTTGGTCCTCGATTTCATTTTTGAGGGTTGATAATAATGTAGTCGAAGAGAAAAAAATAAGATGATTTTTGACCTATGCAATGTACGTATGTACTTCCTAATAAAGTTCGTATTTTCACTTGTGATTTTTTTTTATTTGTTCGTGATATTATATAAAAGAATTTTTATAAAAAAGTTTTTAAGCACAAGCTTTTATTAAATACACTATTTTTAGTCACGCACACTTAGGCTAGGGTTCTTAGTCTTTGCATTTCGGGTAACGCGTCATTGTTGCAAGGCGCTTTTCCTATTACGATTACAACTTGGCAACATTGTTAGTTCAGAATCACTGAATTACACTCGATCAGCTAAGAGGTTGTTATAACCTTGTGACGTGTATCTTGAAAAATTAATTTGTCTACTGTATTTTAAACCAAAACAAACCCTTAAAATTAGTATGAGGAAGTCACAAATTTCTATAGGTATACACTTGATAGCGCACCATTTATATATTTGTGACGTTGCCGGATGGATTTTACTTGAAATAATAACGTATCCGTACATAAGCTTACATATGTTGTGTTCAGTCTCTCAGCATTGAGTATCTCAAACTTTTGGCGATATTTTTGTGTACGACTGTTTGAACTACCTTAATAATTACTGAATGTAAACAACTCATTTGAAATTGGTCGGTATTAGATACCATAAGTATTTAGTATATTTACCTGCAGTAAAATTGTTTACAATTCAAAACCCATTGGTTATATTTAGGCAGTACCCCGCGCATATAAGAACATCATTATGTTCCTCCATAATCCAAGGGAGTTTATCGTTTGAAATATTTTGTCTTGAAATTAAATTCTGATATTTCGAGGAATGACTAGCTCTCCTACCATTTGCTTAACAGTAATTTTTTATGCTGCTTGTGCAGGTATTTAACTCGAGGAGTATCCGTTAAAAGGTGATGTTTCGATTTGGTGGGTAATCTTGGTAATGTGTCAAAATTTCCGATGGTGGTGGTAAAGCGTTGAACGGCCGGCAGCCGAGACCATCTGACAGCTCCTCTTCATTCCCTTCTGCAGGAGTTACAAGCAGCAAACGAAACTTTGCGCACTCTTCAAACACAGCTGGAGCTGGTCCCCTCGCCCTCTAGTAGTACAGTGAAAGTACTGCTCGACACGAAGGACGCTCGCATAGCGACCCTCGAGCGGGAGATCAGGCTGCTAGAGAGCGAGGTCGAGCGGTTGACGCCTCATCCCGTCCTCGCCACCACCTTGGCACCGACTTCTATCAAGCGCCAAGTAAGTTTTCTGTTGAACGACGTGCAAATCGGGAAAGATGGATCAGTTATCAGAATGTAACTAGGTATAAAGACTCTATGGCCGCTTAAGTTCAGTTTTACCACCTCACTGTCGCTTTTACCCCGCATGGATAGTGCATGCTACTGCTCGTCTGTGCAGCTCGACGAATTCCGGGTGGAGATTCAACGCAGGGACCAAGAAATCCTCGCCATGGGCGCCAAGATGAAGACGTTGGAGGAGCAACACCAGGACTACCAACGCCATATCGCAGTTCTGAAGGAGTCGCTATGTGCTAAGGAAGAGCACTACAATATGCTTCAAACTGACGTCGAAGAACTCAGGCAACGATTGGAGGAGAAGAACCGCTACGCAGAGAAGAAAGCGCAGCAATTTCAGCAGGAACGAGGAAGAGCTGGAGCTGAAATAGCCGAGATGAGAGAGCATATGGACATCAAAGACAGAAAGATCAACGTTCTACAAAGAAAAGTAAGCAATTTTTTATTATTTAAATTATAAATACATAATATTCCGGAGTTTGATATCTTCTTGTTTTGATACGTACAAATTATAGATAGAATCCAGCTCCTCATTTTAAAATTATTTCATTTTCTGAAAAAGCCTGCAAAATCAATAATTATAACTAGACCTAGGAATATATGCACCCAAAAAGTAGTTAAATATGCGCATATATATGCCGCAAAATACTTCAATATATGCGTAAAAAATTGAAAAATATGCAGAGCATATGCAATAAGAGTAATTTGTTATTTGATCGAAATAGTTTATCAATATTTGTATTATTTTACAATACCTAATATAATACTTAATAATTATTTAATTATTAACTAATTTTATTTACAAATCAACATTATTATAAAACGAATGAACAATTAGATGTTTTTCTAAAATATCTGTATTAAATGATTGTCTCCTATCAGTAAGTATGTACTTGTACAAAGAAAAACTCCTTTCGACATCTACAGAAGTAATAGGTGCAAACTTAAATTTTCCTTAAATATCTGGATGAATAGTATTAATATCTTCAAAGTTACCAGAATAAATATTAGCAAGGTTTCTTAAAACAATAAATCCTTCATTTTTTAAAATTACATTTGAAAATTTTTGAAAAATCGTCTTTTCAATATCGCCCTGGACATTTTTACACTTTGATTCAAACGTCTTAATTAAATTTACGGAAGTCGCCAAAGGTAAATTTTTTTGTTCTAAATCTAATATAATTTTGGGTACAAATGCATAATTTTTTAAAAACACTAATTGCTTTGGTAATATGTGATTTTGAAACAACTTCTTTGTATTAGATATTCCCTTAGATGAATCATAAAAATCAAATATGATTTCTTTCAATTTTTAGCTTTAAGCCAGGTACCCCACCGAGTAATCACAGGTTCCGGTGGCATCTGTAATTCAGGAAATTTTTCTTTGTACAATTGAGTTCTTAGAGGAGCTTTAAGAAAGATTTTACTCACGACTCAATTAATTTTGCCATTTTTCTCACTGGTTAACACAAAACAACAATAAAGACTGAAATGAAGTTGAAAGTAAACTGAGTCATTTATAAATTTGAAGATATTAATACAACTACCTGAAAGGATATTTAGCAAAATTTGTTGGTTTAAGGAGGGTGTTTATAATTTAATCATCTCAAGTACCTACACCATTAACCGTAATTTATTATATTATTTTGGTCCAAAACGCATAATTTTAATATGTCCAGCCAATTAGTACGTCAGATATATGCCAAACAATTAACAAAATGTCAATATATGCATTCAAAATCAAAAATTGTATATATATGCAACATATGCAAAATATGGCGTTTTGCATATATTCCTAGCTCTAATTATAACTCTCATTAATAATTTTATAGTACGCAAAATTGTTGTTTTAATGGTTCTAAAAGCTTAGAGTGATTCTTTTTACATTAAAATGTTATTTTTTGACACAGAAAAGGCAAGTAATGTAATTAATTTTGCTGAAACAAAATCTATTATGCGAACAAGACGAAGATTTTTTAGAAATTTTAATAAAACAGCACCGATATACAAGACAATAATGAAATGGTTTAACATTTTGTAAAAATAATTCGAAGTCTAGTGAACATTTATTGAAGCGTACATAAATTTAATATCTACAAAGTAAAATTGGTTGTTTGTGTAAATTAAACATTTTAAATGGTAAGTACCTACCTAGTTCAATTATTTTTTATCAAATAAATTTTTATGTAACATTTCCTAACATCAAAATTTTATAGCATTAAATTTTAAGCTAACAACTAACACTCATCTAACGAGTTTTTTGAGAAGTAGTGTTATCGTTACTACGATTAAAGTTAAATATTAATAAGCTCTATTTACACTCAGAATTGGATTGATTATACTTTCCCAAAAGGAACCAAGCGACAAATTAGCAAGACACCAAGTGACAGAGGAAGGTTTAATTACTAACTCTACTCTTGTACCATCTTTTGATTAATGAACTAAACGACACGTTAGGAAACATGAATTCCTAATTTTAATAAAAAAACCATTTGCCTAAAATATCTTCTAACCCTTGTTTTTAGGTAGCTTAAAATACTTATAAAATTGTGCCTATGATAACATATTAACTATCTAAACCAGTGGTCGCCAACCTCTCAATGTGTTGAGCTACTTTGTTAATTTTGGAATAAACAGCGAGCTACCCACACGGAAGCCACGTAACGCAACGTAAATGAAATAATCCACAGTTAATTTATCATTATATGTATTAATTTTACTATTTAACTGGTAATACATAATACATAGGTACCAGTAATAAACTAATAACAAAATAACTACTACTACTAGTACGTACTTGTTCATAGCTACATTCCTACCTACCTTATTTCTAAAGTTGGCAAATAACGAATCAGCAGCTTCTAAAAACGCATGTTTTATCATTTCCCCGTCTTTATAAGGTTTCTTTTTTTGTGCAATTATCTGGGACACACGGTACGATGCTTCAGTTGCAGCCTTATTTTTGTCGACTGTTCTTAAAAATATTGATTGTTATCCAATTAACTGCTTTTTTAACTGTTTCAGTTTCTCCTTTCTGGCGGCAGAATGTAGTGGGAATGATTTTTCAAAATTAGAATGTACAGTTTTATGATGTCTCTCAATATTTCCTTTTTTAGCAACGGAGACCGAAGTATTACATAACAAACACACATTTTTATCTTTAACTTCTGTAAAAAAGTAAATAAATACTCTTAAATCAAAGAAAGATTATTTTATCGATTTCAGAATGTTAAAAGAATGTTTAAGACAAGGAATCATTTTAATAGAAGTTAAAAATTACATTAAATTTAAACAGAAGACGTGGCTTAAACTCTACATACATAAAATTACAGAATGATTTTGGAACAGATTTTTTCAAAATAATGAATAATGCGGTGTACGGAAAACAAATGGAAAATGTAAGATCAAGATGTGATGTGAAATTGGTCAGAACATTATCTAGTTTCGAGAAACATAAAGAATACAAAACCAGAACAATAATTATTGAACACAATGTCATTTTATATCGACGAAAAACTAAAGTAAAACTTAATAAACCAGTCTATGGTGGTTTTGTTATAAATGAGTTATCAAAAAATATGGGATGAGATCTCTAAATCTCCTTTTTTCAAACTTTCTTTTATTTATATACGTTTACTGCCATAAATTTGTTTTCTTATAAATACAAAGCAAAACAGAGTCACTATTTAAAAAAACTAAACCGCTTATACGAATTTGTAAAATCAACTGAACTTGAAACGAATAAAACATATAAAGCTACTGATTTTGAAATTTTAGATACAAAATTTGGAATAAAAATTATTTGTGTTTTAGATGATACATTTAAAATTACTTTACCTGATAAATATACTAAACTTATAAATTAAAAAAATTAAACGAAAACTCTATTAATATAATTTATAAAGGTTTAATCAATCTAAAAAGAATGGTAAGCAAATTTACGACCTAGATTTTTCTTCAGCAAACCAATGATGTATGTTTAAACAATTTATCAAAACCCTTGAATTGGGGTTCTTGATTTTATATCAAATTCCTCATATTTTAGCTTATATTTATTATCAATATTCTTTGATTTCGTGCACTGTTAACATGTTCATATTATCATCTCTCTCTTCCTTTTCTTCCTTTGACTACCCTCTCAACCTTCGTGCACAGTGTTTCGACACCAGGATGTCTCCAATTTGCGTTTTTATACACTAAAACTGTATGTGTTCGATTTAAGATCCAACTTGATACAGGAGCGTCACTTTACATACTACTCAAGTGTATAGGTCAAATTTAGAGAGAAAGTTTTATTAAAAGAAGACACTTTTTCCGAAGTTTTCGTCCTTTAAATGTATTTGTGAGGTTAGTGGGAAGAAGACGTGTCAAAAGGAAACATTAATTTCTTAATTTGCCGACGTTTCGACGTTTATTTTTCGTCTTTTTATTAAATATCAAATAACTATTTTTGTAAAACATTTCTATTAGCAATTAGACTAACATGTCATGGATCTTTATCATTTGTAATTCAGCTTTTACTAACACTTTTGCTGATTTTAACAGACCAAAAAATATCTAGTAATATAATTTTTTAATTGAATTAAAATTTTAGGTTGAAAATCTGGAAGATTTACTAAAAGAAAAAGATAACCAAGTCGATATGGCTCGAGCAAGATTATCAGCTATGCAGGCTCATCATTGTTCCTCTGAAGGAGCTCTTTCGTCTCTGGAAGAGGCGATAGGAGATAAGGAGAAGCAGATGAATCAGCTTCGTGAGCAAAGGGATCGCGCCGAGCAAGAGAAGCAAGAGGAGCGAGAACTGCACGAACGAGAAATAGCAGAGTACAAGATGAAAATACACGCACTTAATAGTGAAGTTGAGAAACTTTCAGCTAGATTAGATAGGTAAGGAATTAATTTTAATTTTATAGATAGAATATAAACATTTTTAATAGTTTTAGCAATCCTGCAGAATAACCATAATAATTCAGTTTGGCTAAAAGTAATTCTCTCCCTAAGGTATCAAATGCCTTACTGTAATCCAACAAAATTAGTGTATGCTCTAAATGTCATATACCCTATTAATAATGTAGGTAGTTTATTTTCAATTTCTAATGTAAACAATTCTAAAATTAGATACCGTTGAAAACTTTTCATTCACTATTATTTATTAATGATAATATGAAAAATGTAAAACGGCTTAAAAATGGACAATCCTTGATTATACTGTTTTCAATTTTGTGTCATGCGATCATCAAATAAATATAAAAATGGATTTTTGATTATATATTCCGAACTGACCACTGCAAACTTGGATGTTTTAAATTTATAGTGATTTTAAAATAGGAAAATCTATAAATATACAGAATATTTTACTAGTTTTGTTTATACATTTAGAGGCATGTCGTTTCTCGTACCTCATTAGTTCTACATGTTCTACTAGTACGTACTTGTTTATAGCTACATTCCTACCTACCAAACGAAGGTGTTTGAAAAAAAAACACAAACTTTTATCCAGCCACAACGGCATGTCACGTAAGATTTAAAAATAGTTAATAATAACAACAAAAAAGTAACGCACTATCATGAACATAAACATTGAAAAATAAAAAAGCACGTTCAATGAGAAGGCTGACACTCAGACTCATCGATAATTTTTTTAATGTTTGCAGTATAATTTGATACAGCCATTCGTATACAATTATCCAAATGTTCATCTGTAAGTCGATTGCGATATTTGTTCTTAATAAACTTCATATTGGAAAAAGAAGATTCACACAAATAGGTTGAACTGAATAATGCTTTCACTTTCAAGGCAACACGGCATAGAACTGAATATTTGTCTTTACTTACAATAGGCCAGATACATTAGGTACTTGAGACTAACAATTTTAAGGCTAAATCCTTTTGAAACTCAATTACTTCCATTTCTGTTGCAGCGATGTCTTCGCCAAAGTTCTGCATAACACAAGTTGCAAACTGTTGGATATCAATTTCCATCGGGCACGGTGGTGTAGCGGTCTATCGCGCTTATATTCATTTATAGGCAAGTTTATGAGTCTGAGACTGCTGGGTTTCGAATCCCAGACCAGACCATGTGGATTTTTAATTAAATTGCATGGTTCGGTTTAGGATTTGATGTGTGGCGTATTAATAGAAATTCAATTTCTGTTGATATGACATGCAGATTAAAAAAATTCGCCATACATTACCGTCTCGATGATGGTGGGTGAGGTTTTCCGGGTTTTCCTCATCTGTAAGTCAAATGGCACCATCAATCATCTTTAAGTCGCCCCGGAGCGCCACGGCAAATAATAATAATAGCCGTCCCTTTCCCCGGACAAGCTCAGCTTTTGGGGTTAAAATTCACTCGTAAGGGGGTGAATTAGGGAGAGTATTATTATTATTATTATTATTATAAAGGGTGAAACAACAAACTGCGCTACTAAAGCCATTTCGTTGAAATCCTTAAAACGATTTTTTAAGTTATTCTTCAGGGTAGAAACTATTTCTACATGATATTTGCTGTCATAGGGTTCTAATGGATTTTGAGATATTTTTTTTGAAAGAATAGGAAAATGCTTGGCATCGCTGTTAATTAGGTTTTGTTCCCAAAACTCCAGCTTTTTGATAAATGCTTTTATATCAGAAATCATTTCCGCTAGTTCTTTGTCTCTCCCCTGAAGCTGCAAATTAAGTTCGTTTAATTTCTATGTAATGTCCACGAGAAAACCAAAATCTCTAAGCCAGATTGAATTTTCTAGTTCCGGAGTCGGTTCATCGCGTTGTTTGAAAAATTGAACTATGCCAGATAGGTCAGCACCCGTCCTCTACTTAACCATCGGACTTCAGAGTGAAGGAGTAGGTCCCCATATTGACAGTCAACTTCATCGGCCAAGGTTTTGAATAATCTTCTTTGTAACGCTTGAGCTCTAATCTTGTTCACAATTTTTACCACCAGTTTCATAACGTTGTTTCATCTTTACGACATAACGCCACCAGACCCTTATCACAACCCACCATAGCTGGAGCGCCATCGGTTGTCAAGCCTACCATTTTCGATATTGGAATTTTTTCGGAAAAAATAATATTTTTTAAATGAGAAAACAACTCCTGTCCAGTAGTGTGTCCTTTCAGTGGAATAAACTTCAAAAGATCTTCTTCTTCAGTGGAATAATCGTAAAATCACTAAAAACCATTCTGACGAACACAGCCATCTGGGCAGTGTCAACGACATCTGTTGATTCATCCAGTTGAAGTGAAAAATAAACACAGTTATCTAAGTCAGTTCTTAACTGTAAAAAAATATCATTGCTCATTACTTCTACACGTCTCATCACTGTATTAGCAGAAAGTTGCATAGATTATAACGAATCAGCAGCTTCTAAAAACGCCTGTTTTATTATTTCCCCGTCTTCATAAGGTTTCTTTTTTTGTGCAATTATCTGGGATGTTCACAATTCTTTTCTCTAATGAGAATAAAATTCACTTTTCTTAGAATGCAGTTAGTCAAAATTAAATTATTTTTATTTCTTAATACTTTAATAAGATTTACAACTTTAATCTATGAACATTATGAATTTTAAAATCAAATAACTACTTCTTTGATTCTCTAAGTCTTGTAATAAGTATTATAATAATAAATTGTCTAGACTTAGGTACTTAATATCTACTTAGGGAAAGTGAAATCATTTTAATTTAATTCCAGCATTTTTAAAATTTGTATCTTATATTTCTTATACTGTAAAACAATGAAAATGAGAGCAATTTGTTTTTCTATCTTATGGAGTTAGAAATTAAAAATTAGGCAGTCCCGCAGTACAGAATTCGACTGCAAATCCTTTGGAGACTCTCTCCTTAAGAACAAAAATAACGACTGTAATGAGAAGTTTGCGTATCATTTAGTTTTTGTCTATTCTTTTAATTAAATTAATTAAAACGATAGGAGTCTTCCATAATTTTCTTCAAAAAAATATCATTGAAATACTAGAAAATAAAAGTAACAATTTTTATTCACCCATTGTTACCAGATCTTTTTAATGTCACAAAAACTTTTATTCAACTGCTAATGCTGCAAGTTTTAAAAAGCAGTTGAGAAATTCTTGGAATATAAACGGTTATTGTGGTTCGTAGCACACCAGGCATTTTAAATCCAGTTTTTTTATTTATTTTAGAGCACAAAATGACAGAGATCGCTTGGAAGCGAAGTTGGAAAGTTCTCAATCGGAGTTGGGAAAATCCAAGGCCGAACTCGATAAAGCCGCTGTTGAGGTTGGAAGGAGCGGTGCAGACTGGGAGGCGGCGAGGCAGCGATTGACCCGATTAGAACTGGAAAACGAACGTCTGAGAGGCGAACTCGAAAGAGCACAGACCACCACTACTACTAGTAGTTTCGGAAGAGTAACATTTAGCAGCTCGCATGAACTAGATCGGTAAGTATTGATGGGAAATAACATAAAACAGTAATATAAATTTGTTTAACCCTGATGTGGCAATAAAATTAGCTGTGTTGTTCTTTTATTTAAACATATATTTTTTCTTCGATGACAACGTTGAATTGTCTAATATTTATTTAAATTGATAAAAAAATTAATGATCATGATTAAATAAAACAGAATATTATTAAAGATTATTTTTAAACTTTCTTGAAAAATAGTTAAGTTACAGTAGTTTTGCTAATAGAACATTTTTAATTGTAGAATGCAAGAAAGGGCTGACAAGACTTCATCTGACCTAAGACGTTGTCAAGCTGAGCTCAGAGTAACTCAAGCGGACAGCGAAAGAGCACGTCAAGAGGCGACCGCTTTACAAGAAAAACTTGAAAAGTCTCAGGGGGAAGTATACCGCCTCAAGGTATGTTTTTTGCAGATTATTTAGTAATTAATAGTAAATTCCTTATAATATACTCTAAAGTAATTTTTTTTCAAAAAATTACATGCTAAATATACTTTCAAACCTTCGATTGCAAAGCAAAATAAAAGAACTGTCAAATGAAGTCGCTCTGCATAGTATGTGACCTGAGATGAAATTGATAGTGCATCTTGCTATACCATTAAAAGATATGAGTGTTTAAATATGTTTTATCCAGTTGAGATAATTCCAAACAATATACAAAAATATGAAAACTTTCTAAACATATCTATTAATATTTATAAATTTGAGAAACCTTTTTTTAACCTTTTATAATTAAGCAACAATTATTAAAAATATGATAAACATGTTAATTTACTATTATATGAAAATCATATAGTTGGAATTAAGAAATTCAATACTCTATTGAGTGGACAAATTCATAAAAGACAGCATCTAATGTACCTATTAGAGGTGGGAAGTTCGAATCTTTTTACTGAATTAATTCATTTGATTCATTCACCTAAAAAGATTCGTTCTTAAAGATTCGTTCTCAAGTGATTCACTTTAGCGAACCACGAACGATGTTATTCCGCCGATCCGTCGAAGGAAATCAAACCGAACGTTTACGAATTTGAGAACTATAGAGAAAGTAAAAGTTGAAAAGTCTTTTGGTAGGTAGAGAGGGGGTAAACGTCAAACCACGTCGGGCGACTCCGAGAATTTCACAGTAATGTTTACCTGCCAGTGTCGTTTCATAGAATAAGTAATTTTAAATTGTTATCGGCGGAACCGGACAATCGCATGTATTTATGGATTATAAATAATTATTAAACATGTATTATAATATTCTAATTATAATTTTACAAAATTTCAACAGCTATTCACAATTTATTAAACTATTTACTCGAAATTGTTATTAACATCTATAAAATAATTTTGTACGCCAATGTATCGCGTCCACTTCGGTGAGATCCGCTGACAACCTGTCAATTTATGTGTATAAAGTGGGAGAACTGGCAAAAGCATTTCCAACTTTTACTTCTGTTCTACCTATTTACTAGGTCGTCGAGTGCGTTCAGTCTGTAATGCGTAAGAAAGAATGTAATGATTTGAGTGGTGAGATGCTTAAGTAAAATAATTAATACCGGTTTTATTTTAATTTGATATTTTAAAGTATAGCGAATTAATATTTCATAAAAAGAAGACAGATGGAAATTTAAATACTGTAATAGTAGGTTCATCCTTGTCCGTTAAGATAAACAACAGTAATACAATTTTTTTTAATGCTAAATATAGCCAAAACTAACGAAAAATTATAGATATATGATTCGTCATTTATTGCTTTACTTATTTACTTTGATTTAAATTTATTTATCAGACAACGCGCATAAATTGTTTACCTAAGTTTAATACACCTCTGGTAAAGTGAGAAAAACATTACAGACACATACCGCCACCGCCTGTAAGTTCGAGTTCTTGTATTATGCTGTAGAACGTAGAACAAAAGCGACCGATTTGCCGATGCTGATTTAAAATACCGAATCTTCGAATCAGATCCGAATGAACGAAACAACCAAACTCGGAATTGGGCGTTCTTGATCGATCACAGAGCCGTCGAACAATTGACTCAAAAAAGATTCGAATCTTTTAAAAACAGGGAATTAATTCATTCGAGTCAGTGCACTGATTCGTTCTTTTTGAACGAATCGTTCGCGAACGACACACCTCTAGTACCTATATATGTAACAAATGTCACGCAACATTGAATACGAAAGAAAATGTTGATGAGCATATCCAAATTTGTATTCATCAAAAGACTATAGTAGAAATGCCTAAATAAAAAAATAATCAACGAAAATATATATCTCTAGCGGTGCAAAACAGTTTCATCCCTACACAATGAATGAAAATAAATAATTCAATAACAGATTCAACAAGATACATTCATGAACATATTCCAAACAGTTTCTGCTTTCATACAGTTGGTGGAACAAAAGTAATTAAAGAAATACTAATGAAAGAATTTAATAAGCAACTTATTTATTATGGAGAACGATATAATCAAATTAGAAAACAAAATGGGACGATGATGCATTCATAGAATATATGAATGCAAAAAAGTGTCACATTTGTAATAAAGTTTTCGAGAATGATGATCAAAAAGTCAGGGATCATAACCATTTTACAGGAATATTCAGAGGAGGAGCAGCAGCTTGTAACAGTTGTAATTTAAATGTACCATTACCAAAATTGAAATTCACAATCTTAGATATGATTTAATGATATTTTTAAGATGGGTTCTTGAATTGAGTTAAAACAATTCAGATATTAATATAATTCCAAAATCCAAAGAAAACTACATCACGTTCTCAAAGAAAGTAATTGTTGATAAATATGAACAACCCTTTGACTATTCTCGATGTAATAAATGTAATAAAAAACCAATATACAACAAAATTATCGAAACTTGTGGTAGATGTGGGAATAAAATGGTTATCAAACGAAAAGTGGAAATTCAAGATGTAAAAATGGAATTCAAATTTATAGACACATTTAGATTTATAAGTCTTGAAAAAGCAGTGAACAATCTTAACTGTTATTGTGCTAAATGTAATTCTAAACAAGAAATAATAAATTTTAAATTTCTATCTATTAATAAAAATATTGTTTTAAAATTAATCATCAACTATAAAAAATGTGATAATAAAGTAAGCAAACCAGTTGAATACACTAAATTCAAAAATATCTATCATGAAAGAATTTAATAAGGAGGTCCTCCATATGGTTTTAAGAAAAAGTGTTTATCCATACGAGTGGGGTTGATGATTATCAAAAATTCTATAATGAACGAGACTGGTATTTAACTTTAAATGATAAACATATAAAGGATGCAGACCTTAACTGTGCTAAAGAAGTTTATAATCATTTTGAATGTAAAAATTGTAGATACGGTTTTATTAAAAGATGTGTTTGACAACTTTAGAGAAACATGCTATAAGAATTATAAATTAGATCCTGTTTACTATATTTCAGCTCTCAATTTAGCAGATTCAGCATCATTAAAAGAAACACATCAAACATTAGAATTAATAACAGATCAAAAATTATACGAAACATATGGACGTGGAATTAGAGGTGGAATATCAATGATTCCAAATAGACATGTTAATTCTATGACGAAAAAAAGTTATAAGATAATCAAACTAAGTAAAGAAAAAGCTGAGGAAAAAGAAATATATAATGGCAAAAAATATATTAGTTATATCACGTATTTAGACACAAATAATTTATATGGAAATGCGTTATCACAACCAATAGCACTCGGAAAATTTGTTGGATATAATGAGAGAGAAGATGAAATAAAAACTGATTCAGAACTCAAAGGCTTAAAAATAAAACCTAGCGACTATACTTCAGAGAAGATTTTAAAGTTAAAAGATAATAATACATATGGATATACATTTATTGTAGATTTAGAGGTTCCCAAAGAACTACATGATAAATTTAAAGACTATCCATTACTTCCAGAACATTACGTACCTGATTATGATGAGTTATTGACATATCAAAAATAAATGATTGATAATAATATTGGAACGAAACCTAAAAATACAAAATTAATAAATACTCTAAAATCAAAGAAAGATTATGTTATCGATTTCAGAATGTTAAAAGAATGTTTAAGTCAAGGAATCATTTTAAAAGAAGTTAAAAAATACATTAGATTTTGTAAAAGATTTTTACAAACTAATGAATAATTGCGGTGTACGGAAAACAAATAGAAAATGTAAGATCAAGAACACTACCTAGTTTCGAGAAACATAAAGAATACGAAACCATAACAATAATTGATAAAGACAATGTCCTTTTATATTAATAAAAAACTAAAGTAAAACTTAATAAACCAGTCTATAGTGGTATCAAAATTATTATTCTATAAATTTTATTTATTTACTTACAAACTAAATACAATAATAAAATTATTAACGAATGACGTTTATGATGACACGAAAGAAAATATGAAATATTTTGATACATCAGATTATTTAATAGATTGGAAGCCTCAAAAAAATAAGAAAGTTTCAGGCTTATTTAAAGATGAATACTTAGGAATTCCAATTAGAGAATGGGTTGGTTTAAGATCGAAAATGTATGCGTTTAGATATGATATAAAAGAAAAACAATATATGTAAAGGTATAAAAAAATGTAATATCGACAATTTTAGAAAACAAAAATGGACATTTTATTTTGTCTTCTTAGCTATTGACTTATTTTTTAAATGGTAATTATTTCTCATTATTTGTTTTGTTTGAAGGCCCGGCTAGAAAACTCTCATCAAGAGCAGGAGAGTCTTCGGGAGGAATTCGAGAGAGCGCAATCCAGCACAGCCAAACTGCATTCGGACAAAGATCGAGCGTATGCGGAATTGGAGAAGGCTCGCGAAGAACTGGAGCGTACGTCGGCGACCTTGGGAAAGGCTCAATCACAACAAGACAAACTACAGAACGCTCTAGACAAAGCACAGACCGAAGTGGACAAGTTGCAAGAAAAACTCGACAAGTCACTTGGAGAGACCAGAAGGGTGAGTACTTTATTTAACTCTTAACCCCAAAGTATAGAGTTGACGGTCTAAATAATCTACTGCTCAGAATCCTGGTGTCAATGATTGGTTTCGGATCGTTGCTGAAACAGATCTAAGGGCGATAAGACTTATCATAGCCTACGGCGCAGTGGCGTGCTTAACCAAAACTTGTAGTAAGCTGTCATCAGTGGCAACTAAAGGCAAAAGTAACTGTAAAATTTAATCAATAAAAATATATTGACAGATATCATTAATTTATATTCATTTGTACTTTAAATAAAATTTGTCTGCGTATTATCTTATATTTAGTGAATATTAATTATTTATGTTGTTACAGATACAACTGGAGAAAGAAAAAGTGTCATACGACTTAGAGAACATCCAATCGCAATTGGACAAGGTTCTCGGCCAGTCTGCTCGTCTGCAGAAAGAAAAAGAATCGGCTCAATTAGAGGCAGATCGGCTGAGAGATAAAGTGGAGAAAACTCAAGTGAGTTGTATTTTTATTTCGAAACAAATTACTTTAGTTTGGTTTATAGAGCTGGTACCTGACTTTAGACGAAAATATAATAATACCAGTACGTGTGTTTATGATTTTTACTTAGCCTTTTCTCTCGTGTTCAAAAAATGTAATTTTTTGTATATTTTTAGACCGCTATTTCGAGAATTCAAAAAGAGAGAGACGGCTTCCAAGATGACTGCGAAAAACTTAAAGAACGTGTGGAAATGCAGCTTTCTCAAATTTCAAAGGTACAGAGAGAAAGGGCCGATATCGAATCTGAATTGGACGTTCTTAAAGACAGATGGGAAAAAACGCATTCCACTCAACAAAAACTCCAAATCGAAAGAGACGATGCACTTTCCGAGATTGAATTATTAAAAGAAAAACTAGATAAAGCAATCTATACTTCACAGAAAGCGATAGATGAAAGAGAGAATGTTCATAAAGAATTTGACAAGTTACTTGAAAAATACGATCGGTATGTATATATTAGAATTTGAGGTCTTGTTTGTTCTTATATGAGATGTGCAGAAGAATTAAAAAAGTGATGCCTTAATCCACATAGTTTTCTAAGAAAGACTAATCTTTTTGCAGGAAGTGGTTTTGTCAATAAATCCGCGACATTTTTCTTTTTCTTGGACAATATCCAAGTCCTTGTTTAAATTAATCTTCAACAAAATTAAATTTGGTGTCAATATGTTTAGTTTTAAACAATTTTGATTATCTATACCTTCCTGAAGACCCGTTAGTACCTTTTCCAGCCATACCGCCTCCTGAAAAGTTTTATGTACAAGAAAGTGAAACACATAACTGTTTTCTACAACACTAGCTTACTGTTCCACCATTGTACTTAAAAATATAACCGCTGTTCGATTTTCTGTCCACTCTATCTTCAGCTCAGTTTGCATCTGAATATCCAACTAATTTTGTCATCATTCGTATGATCAGAAGAACTCAAGAACAGCTTCAAATCTCTTGTTCACTTAAGGTATTTTCAACTCGTTTAACTTCTAACCAATCTTCCTGAGAGGGGTTACTTACTTTTCTAGCCAAAGTTGAAACGCTTGCTGTAATATCAGGACGAGAATTTACTGATATATAAAGCAAACTTCCAATTACTTTCTAGTAATTTTCATTTGAAAGCTGTGGATTATCTTTGCTAGCTAGCTAAAACTACGAGTTCACTTCTATCCAATAATTTAATGGCCTAAAACTCGATGCCAGCGCAGTTACTAACCAAGTAAACTTCTTCTGTCTACTTTAGTACATAAAGTGTTGATTTCAAATACGCTACTGCTATTTCTTTATCGTCTTTTTTAATTTGACATCCATTAGTAGTAAAGGTTACCCCATACCCCTCCTGTATCAATTTTTTAACAGATAACAAATTCCTATCCATATTTGGTACAAACAAAACGTTTTGTAATATATTCTATTTAAAAACTTTATTTTGACCGAACTGACCCCATCAGAAGTTTTCTCAATGCGATTGGCAACTATAACTACATGCTCTGTTCTAATCAAAGAAAAAAAACTTTAGAATTGCAAATATGGCATGAAGCTCCATCATCTTTTGTTACAGTTGTTGTATTGAAACAGTACTCTTCTTCTTCATTAACTTGTTCTGCAATCTTTCTTTAAATGACCATTCTTGTGACAGAAGAAACATTTAACTGAAGAAGTTGATTGGGTGACACAACTGTTCTTAAAGCTGATTGATTTGTTAGGGGTTCTGAGTTTATTCGTTTGTACTCTTCAATAATTGATGATTGAACAAGATTAATGGTAAGATTATCTATGAACGTGTACACGTGTAAACTACTTAGCAGCACTTTTCTGAAATAATTTTCTCCAAAAGCAGCTAATTTTTCAAATAATCTTTTTTTTCTGAGTTCTAAATCAAAATAATCAATTCTAAGTAACAAAAATTGGTTTTTCCGAGTTCTGAATTGGAATAATCTATTTTATCGGGTTCTAATTAAGAAAAATCGTTTTTTCCGAGTTCTGAGTTGGTATAATCTATTTTTTCGAGTTTTAAGTCGGAATAACAATCTATTTTTCTGAGTTTTAAATCGGAATAATCTATTTTTCGAAATCTATAAGTCTGAATAATCTATTTTTTCGAGTTCTAAGTAAGAAAAAATGTTTTTTCCGAGTTCTGAGTTGGTATAATCTATTTTTTCGAGTTTTAAGTCGGAATAATCTATTTTTCTGAGTTCTAAATCGTAATAATCTATTTTTCGAAATCTTTAAGTCTGAATAATCTATTTTTTTCGAGTTCTAAGTAAGAAAAATCGGTTTTTCCGAGTTCTGAGTTGGTATTTATCTATTTTTCCGAGTTTTATGTCGGAATAATCAATTTTGTCGAGTTTTAAGTAAGAAACATCGGTTTTTCCGAGTTTTGATTTGGAATAATCTATTATTCCGAGTTCTAAAGTCGTAATAATCTATTTTTCTGAGTTCGAAGTCGGAATAATCTCTTTTTTCTGAGTTCTAAATCAAAATAATCAATTTTTTCGAATTCTAAGTAACAAACATTGATTTTTCTGAGTTCTGAGTTGGAATAATCTATTTTTCCGAGTTCTAAATCGGAAAAATCGATTTTGCCGAGTATCTTAGTCGGACTAATATATTTATTCGAGTTTCTAAGTCGTAATAATCTATTTTTCTGAGTTCTAAGTCGGAATAATCTCTTTTTTCAGAGTTCTAAATCAGACTAGTCAATTTTTTCGAATTCTAAGTAAGAAAAATCGGTTTTTCCGAGTTCTGAGTTGGCATTTATCTTTTTTTCCGAGTTTTATGTCGGAATAATCAATTTTGTCGAGTTTTAAGTAAGAAAAATCGCTTTTTCCGAGTTCTGAGTTGGAATAATCTAATTTTCCAAGTTCTAAATCGGACAAATCGATTTTTCCGAGTATTTAAGTCGGACTAATCTATTTATCCGAGTTTCTAAGCCGTAATAATCTATATTTCTGAGTTCCAAGTCAAAATAACCTCTTTTTTCCGAGTTCTAAATCAGAATTATCAATTTTTTCGAATTCTAAGTAACAAAAATCGGTTTTTCCGAGTTCTGAATGGGAATAATCTATTTTTTCGGGTTCTAAGTGAGAAAAATCGGTTTTTCCGAGTTTTGAGTTAGTATTAATCTATTTTTCTAGTTCTAAGTCGGAATAATTTATTTTTCTGAGTTCTAGGTCGGAATAATCTATTTTTTCGAGTTTTAAGTAAGAAAAATCGGTTTTTTCGAGTTCTGAGTTGGTATTTATATATTTTTCTGAGTTTTATGTCAGAATAATCTATTTTTTCGAGTTTTAAGTAAGAAAAATCGCCTTTTCCGAGTTCTGAGTTGGAATAATCTATTTTTACGAGTTCTAAATTCAGACAAATCGATTTTTCCGAGTATCTAAATCGGACTAATCTATTTATCCGAGTTTTTAAGTCGTAATAATTTATTTTTCTGAGTTCTAAGTCCGAATAATCTATTTTCCGAGTTATATAAGTCTGAATAATCTATTTTGTCGAGTTCTAAGTAAGAAAAATCGCTTTTTCTGAGTTCTGAGTTGGAATAATCTTTTTTTCGGAGTTCTAAATCGGACAAATCGAGTATCGACCTTTCTATATGTTCCTCCATATTTCCATTTTCTTCTAACCTTAAACTGCATATCTTTCTCATCAATGAAACCTTATTGCTGAGAGTTGACTTTACGTGGTATTCTTTTAAACTGTTCCACGCTTCTCTGGCACTTTTTGCCTTTCGCAAATGAATCAATTGGTTATCCTCTACGGATAGACAAATTGTTGCCCTTGCTTCATTATCCTTCTTAATCCTACAGATCCTTCTTAATCAGAAGAAGCTCAATTTTATATTTCCATATAAAATAATTTTCCCCATTTAGTTTTGTCTCCGCCTCCGCCATATCGATGAAAATATATCTTCTTGCAGACTACAAATTTGTTGTACGTAGCCTGGGTCCATAACCTATGCTATATACAATTAACTTTCTATTGTTTGCAGATCGCAGGGTGACGTTTATCGATTACAAAACAAATTGGATACTGTTCAAGCCGATAAAGATCGACTCGAAATAGAATTAGAAAAGCAACAAATTCACGCCACGAAACTTCGAGAAGATCAACGAAAACTTCAAGATGAAGTGACAAGAATTCAAGAAATGTATGATAGAGTCGCTATGCAACTTGGAAGGTATTATAATAGATTTATATTTAATTTTCTTTTTCTAATCGTTTAATGTTTATAGATCTAAAGAATTGGAAGAAAAATCTAAAGAAGAACTAGAAAGAATGAACATCGATATAGAAATGGTACGCGACCGATACGAAAAATCCCAAATTGAAATACGCCGATTGCAAAGTGAAAAAGAAAAACTCCTCGCCGATAACGAGAGAATGCAGTACGAAATCGAAAGAACGCACGGTCAACTTGGAAAACTACAAGCCAGTTACGAAAAATCGCAAGAAGAAAGCGCCAGGCTTCAAGTAGAAGTAGAAAAAGCTCGAGATAAACACGATAAATTACAAGTTGAGTTCAGGAAAATTATTGCTGAATACGATGCTTTACGTGAATCTGTTGCTCCTGGAAGAGACAGGTTCTCTAAGTACGATCGAGATGATAGGACCAGAGATGATAGTGATCGACTGCGTGCTGAAATTGACAGGTATGATTAAACATTTATTTTAACAGTATTTTTACAAAATAATAAATAACATAAAACTTACCAGAATTTAGCTTTGGATAGTAATTTATTGCACTCCAAACCTACACAGTAAAATGGTTTGCAACTCTTCGTAAAGTACTTGCAGTTCTGTTTTTAGACGATTTTTTTTTTTTTAGAAATTGTTAACTGTATCAGAGAGGAATTGATCAGGAAAGTCTTTTTGGTATTCGATAAAATGTTCTTTCATGGCATTATTAATGAAAGAACATTTTATCGAATACCAAAAAAACTTTCCGAGCCTCCACCATATTATGGTCATATCTCAAATATTATGGCCTCAGAAATGGTTTATCTGCACCCATCTCCTGGAGAGGTCTTCTTTTCGAAAAAAAAAAAAAAAATATTTTCCAAACGGTCGACTAATTATGACATTTCAGGTCGTGGAATACCTTAGAATGTCATGAAAAGAAATAAAATGGCCTCTAAAAGTTTGTGCGAATTTTCCTTTAGAAGTTAGATTTTCAATTTATCGCGCCTTTTTTTGCGCACGTGGGTATTTTAACTCAAAATACCTTGAAAAATCTTCTTACTGACTGTTTGGGTTTGGAAAAGCCGAAAATTACCTCGAAATTTTTCTAGGGCTTCTTAGTTTTCTCGTAGAAACAAAAATCACAGATACATATAACCTACAATGTCCTGGTTATTATGTATTAGAGATGGGTCTTTTCATGAAAAGTAATTTTTGGACTAGTCCGACGGACATGTCCGGACAAGTGAAAAGTAATGAAAAGTCGCGATAAAAAGTAATCTGCCTTGAGCATAGAAGATACACAGTTAAATCTCCAACAATACTTTGTATTTTTGTTTTTTTAGACAAATCATTTATAAAATACTTTCCAACCTTTAGATTTTTTGGTCATTTTTTCACGAGTTTATTTTAATAAAATAGGAAACGAAAATTCGAAAACATTGTTTGGTGTTTCTTCTTTTTTACTTTCCTATCTGTATACAGATATAAGGAAAGTATAGGAATCATGATTTTTTTCGACCTCGAGTTTTCGACGGATTTTTACGTTTTGAGGTCCCCTGAATCCGTTTTGACTATTTTCGCGATGATGTCTGTGTGTGTGTGTGTGTGTGTGTGTGTGTCTGTGTGTGTGTGTGTGTGTGTGTGTGTGTGTGTGTGTGTGTGTGTGTGTGTGTGTGTGTGTGTGTGTGTGTGTGTGTGTGTGTGTGTGTGTGTGTGTGTGTGTGTGTGTGTGTGTGTGTGTGTGTGTGTGTGTGTGTGTGTGTGTGTGTGTGTGTGTGTGTGTGTGTGTGTGTGTGTGTGTGTGTGTGTGTGTGTGTGTGTGTGTGTGTGTGTGTGTGTGTGTGTGTGTGTGTGTGTGTGTGTGTGTGTGTGTGTGTGTGTGTGTGTGTGTGTGTGTGTGTGTCTGTATAACGCATAACTCATGAACCGATACACGGAAAAACACCAAATTTCAAACTTAAGCTTTGTTCCAGCGTCTAATGAGCTGATTAGATTTTGGGCAGAGTCGGAACATCTGGGGGGGTACTTTATAGGTGGTCATTTTTATATTTTATGGAATATATCTGTTATTTACGTTTGGGGAAGAAAATTCTTCAAATGAAAGTTACTTCTTATTTTATTATCTATAATTTTTGTTATATACAAAATTTTCCTAAAATGGTCCGTATTCGCGAAATTTGACAAAATGTAAAAAAATATTTTTTTTTATAAAAATTGTTCAAACAAAAGTTGTTTGTAATATAATTCTCTATAATTTTTATCCTATAGATAATTTCTCTAAAATGGACCGTATTCGAGATATTTGAGAAAATGTGTAAATTTCGAAATTTGAAGAAAACTCAAAAACGGATAAAGAAAAAAACATTAAATTTTAAAATTAAGTTTTATTTCGGCCTGACGTGCAATGATTAGATTTTGGACAAAGTCGGAACATCTGGGGGGTACTTTATGGGAGGCCGTTTTTATATTTTATGGAATATATCTGTTATTTATGTTTGGAGAAAAAAATTGTTCAAATAAAAGTTACTTCTAATATTATTATCTATAATTTTTGCTTTATGTAAAAATTTCCTGAAATGGTCCGTATTCGAAAAATTTGACAAAATGTGCAAAATTCTGATTTTTATGAAAATTGTTGAAATAAAAGTTGTTTGCGATATCCATCTCTATAATATTTGTTCATACATGATTTTTTTAAAATGGACCGTAATGGAAAAATTGTAAGAAAAGTGCTAAATTTAAATTTTTCAGTATTTTCATTTTCAATGAATATCTATAGAAAAATGTTTCGCGGTAGATGTATGTGGACAATGTATATATTTAGTTTATCCTCTAAACATTTATAGAGATGCTGCAATAGGTTGTACAAAATAACCGGAAAAAGCCTGTAATAACTAGATAGGAAAGTCATGTGTTGGACACATCAGATTTTTAAACTAAATTTTGCCTTTATTTGTAAGAAATCAAGACTTTCCCACTTTTGAAAAGTGTGTTTGGACTAGTCAACTTTTCAGACTAGTCCGTGGACTTTTCAAAGCGACCCATCATTGTTATGTATACAGAAACAACCACCAAGCTACAACATTGCACGTAGTTCTATGAATAGTTTCAGCCTACGTTAGACCTAATTCAGACCTGCACAAGGGGGATATAGACGCTGCCCTGCCTCTGGAGGAGGCAGGAGTACTAATTGGAGATTTATATTTAAAATTCCCATTGTGGAACAGCAGAATTCAAAACCCAAGAAGTAGAATGTTGAAAACCTTAATGACAAACAATCCTAGATGCTCACTACCCTGGTAATGGGCTACCAGACCTAATTGACATTGCCGTGATAAGATAATACAATTTCCAACAGGAAATGTATTCTCTACATAAAGGAACGGTGATGGCATAAACATGTCTAGAACAGTGTCAAAGACAGATTAGACAAAATTCAAACGAATTTTGTTAAGCAATCTAGGACCAATACCGAGGATTGAGTCCTGGGAGGAAGTAGACGAAACATTACCCAGATAGCACAAGTCAATCCATTGGATGTCCATCGGAAGTCCATTGATGGACATATGGCTATCTAAAGGACGTCCAACATTTTACCGAAGGACATCCAATGGACATCATTTGGAATATACAAATATCCCACTCCTGGACGTCCATATGAAAGGTTCATATGTGCCAACAATTGTAACTAGTGATTTGTTTTGATCATTAGTAAAAGTATTTATAGAATTTCCAACTCTGTGAGAAGAGACAAGACTTTAGTGACCTTATTATGACATTTATGTAGTGTGGGACCGTAAATTAAAATATCGTCTAAATAGCATTTGATATTAGGTAACCCTGACGATATGGTGTCCATAAATGTTTGAAAAATACCTGGAGCTGAGCTAACCCCATATGTTAACCTATTAAATCTGAAGAGTCCCATATGGGTATCTCTAACTGTTGATAGGCACCTTTAAGGTCAATCACTGTAAAATATTTACTACCTGCAAGACTTGCATATATATCACTAGGTGATGGTAGGACACAATGATCACTATCTATGACTGTGTTCAAAGTTTTCTTGAAATCTACACAAATTAATATATCATTAGAATTTTTCTTGGGCACATCAGCTACTCAGACAGTACTAGTCAATCCATTGGATGTCCATCGGAAGTCCATTGATGAACTTATCGGCTACCCAAAGGACGTCCAGCATTTTACCAAAGGACATCTATTAGACTTTACAAATGTCCCACTCCTGGACGTCCATTTAGAGGTTAATATATGGACTCTTTTTGTATTGCTTTTGGACATCTGATGGACATCACCAACTATATTAATAAGAAATAAAATAATTGCAACTATGGACATATTTTGTCATAAATAATATTGATTTTATACGCACTCCTTTCTGTTGATCTTCTCAGCTAGGGTTGCCAACTATTAATTGCCAATTAATTGACAACTACTGCTTACATATTTAAGTACTAGGTTTTACATTATCGTTGCTCAAAGTATTTTGTATTTTCTATGTATGGGAGAGACGATCCTTACTGTGAGAAAGCTCGAATCGCTCTGCCGGCTTTTTATGTTTTTACGAAAGAGATGGACGTATGATTACGTCACTCCGACTAGTTTTGCATGCGAGCTGCCTGATTTTTGTCACGTCCGCCCGTAATAGCCGTTAAGAATAAACACCTGGCTTTTTTTGAGCACAGGACCGTCTTTTGTATGTTTCAAAATTCTTTATTTTGGAACAATAATAACGAAATACAAGACTTTTTTGATGTCCAACAGGAGAATGACAGATTTTTATTGTTCAATTTTCTTGTTTGTACATTGAAAACCAGCAACGTAGTTGGTACCAGAGTGAAGATTTGTTCTCTAAGGGCCAGTTTTTTAATCATAGTTTAAACTGAACTTGGTTTGTGTTTTATTCTTGGAATATCCTTCGTTATCTTTAACTGGTTTTTTGAAGGTGTCACTCATTTCTCCGTTTTTATCTATTAGATTTTTTTTGGAGATTCTTTATTTAATTGCTGTAAATTCTTTAGCAGCTCGTTGTATTCTCATTTCGTTGACGTGGAGATATTTTGATCCGGAGAATTTTTCCCTATCACTTGAACTAGACATTTTTTTAGAGACTTTGGTGTTAAACTGTAAACTTATCGTTGCTATCAGTCGCGCTGAGAAACTGGTGTTGTTTATTTGAAGGTAACAAGCGAACTGTTGTACAAATTGATAATTAAATAAGCATTGAAGGATGAGGTATAAATAAAATACCTACCTCTTGAACTTCTGCAAATAAAATGACTGCACTTCTTTTTACAGATTAAGAGAGAGACTTGACAAGACGTTAGGAGATTTAGACAGATCTAGAAAAGAGCTTGCACATCTAGAAACCACGAGAGGCAAATTCACTTACGAACAAGAAAAAGAAAGAAACGCAGAACACGAGAGAATTAAAGATGACCTGCAGCGAACTCTTACAACAAACCAACAACTCGAAACCAAATTACACGAAGTCAGTATCCAATTAGATCTGGCAAGACAAGAAGTAGCCAAAGTATCAGCCAGTCAAGAAAAGCAACGTCACGAATTGGAACGCGCTGTTATCGAATGTGAAAAATTACGAGACAGATATGAGAAATTGAAACTACAGTCTGATAAACTAGAAAAAGACAACGAAAAATTGAGAATGGAAGTTGCGCAAGCAGAACGGCGACAGACATTAGCAGCAGATAAAGTAAGAAATGACGAGCGATTAGAAATAGAAAGGTTGAAAGAAAAATTGGAAAAAGCCGTTCAAGCTCGCGATGCTACTGAATTAGAAGCTGGTAGACTTGCACAAGAACTCGAAAAATCCCAACAACACTTAGCCAACGCCTTGCAAACTAATGAAGCTACTAAGATTGAATTTGAACGCATGGCAAACGAACTCGCTCGAATGCACGAAAGAATAGAACGCGACAATTTGGATTGGAAAACCATGGAGCAAGAAAGAGACGTCCTTCGCGCAGAAGTCCAACAAATCAGAAGTGGAATGGATACTCAACGAAGAACTATTGATCACAGGTCTCAAGAAACTATTGTTAAATTACAACAGGAGTTGGCGCAAATATCTAGAGAAAGAGAGAAAATGATTGCAATGCTTGACAAACAAGGTCGTCAGGGAGAATCTATTGAAAAACAAATAATCAAATACGAAGCCGACATAAAGCAACTCACTATGGAACGAGACCAGCTGGTAATGCAACTCGAAAAATCTCAAGACATGCTAATGAACTTCCAACAAGAACTAAACCACAGCGAATCGGAATTAGAAAAACAAAAAGCCGAAGTAGCGCGACTGAAAAGCGAACAAAAGAAAATGTCGCAAGATATCGAAAGAGGCACCAAAGACGTCATCGAAAATAGAGACAAAGAAATCACTAAATTACAACAACAACTTCAAGTCATACAAAAAGAACGAGATACGCATCGTCAAAGAGCCGATAAAGCAGAAAAACTTCTACACGAATCCGGCGCGAGAGGCGACTCAGAATTGGAGCAATGGAGGAAAGTTGTTCAACAGGAAACCGATCGGGCGGATCAGGCGGAGAAGACAGCTCAAGATTTGCAGAAACGAATACAAGTTATGGAAAAGCAGTTGCAACAGCAACTTCAACAAATGGCGCTGTACCAGAAAGAACGAGGAATACAACCGGCTCCGCAAGATGACAAGGAGACAGCGCGGTTAAGAAAAGAATTAGAGAAAGCGTATACGGAAGTTAAAAATTCTACGACAGAAAAAGAAAGGCTGCAATCGCAGCTTGAGATGTTGGTACAAGAGTTGGAGAGAAACCAGGTATGAATTTTTCTTTTTACTAAGAATAATGTTAATATGAAAACTACTTTTTTTTTGTTCTTTATATACGAGGGTGGATCAAAAAGTACCCGTGACAAATGTTTTCTGATCTTAAAATTCGTTTTTTAAAAAAGTTTTATTTCATCTAACAATACATTTAACTACAAAGAGATCTAATTAACAAGTAAATAATTCACACAAAAATGTTGCAAACCAGAATAATGATATAAGATACGCGATAACAGTTTCTAAGAAAAATAGTCGTTGACTCTTCAATTCACATAATTCACATGCAGTGGATCTAGTATTTACCATGAATATAATACTTAGGTACTTTTTATCTTGTATCCCACAGCTGTCACCAAATGTTACGATGGTTTTTGGTAAATTCAATTGATTTGCAAACTCAAATTTTTATAATATACAATTATGAACAGCTGCGTGCAACGTCTCTTATGAAACTGAACTGTGATATCCCGATTATCAACTTATACAGTGCGTCCATAAAGTAACGCATAAATTCATTATTGGCTAAATGAACAATAAAATTAGGAATTCCCAAAACAGGTCGATTTTTGATTTCAATTTACTATTGTTTCAAATCATAATCTAATATACAGGGTGAACCACTTTCGTGTAATGACGTCATCACCATTTTTTTCAAATGGAACCCCCCCTTTTTTTTCAATTTCCAAATTGCCTTTGCTGAGCTGATTCCAAAAATGTATAATATGTTGCTTCAAATTGGTACAGGGTGGGCAAAAATGCAAAAATTTACTTACAAAGTAATGAAAATAACGAATAAACGTAATAAACACATTAAATGAAATTACGTATTGTTATTACAACTACTTTGATAAACTATCAAGAACATACAGCATTATTCTTAATAATTGTATCTTACAGCTTTTATTAGTGATCCAAGCCCCTGGACTATAAAAATCTTTTTGTTTGGCATTATCTTTTACCAGTTTTTTTTATTTGACATACCCAGAAAAAAAAATATGAAAATTGTTTATGGAAAGTAATACGTTACTGAATGTAATAAACAAATTAAATGGAATTATGTAGTTATGCAATTAATGTGATACACTTCCAAAAACAAACGAACGAAAATTTACAATAAATGTTCAAATTGTTCTCCATTGACCGTTAGACAATGACTGAACCGGGCATTACTTTCGTCTCTAACATTCTGTAGCATAGCGGGTGTTATGCTCTGTATTTCTTGTCTGATTCGGTCTTGTAGTTGAGGGATATTTCCAGGTCTGTTGAAGTAGACTTTAGATTTAAATAACCCCATAAAAAGAAGTCTAATGGGTTCAGATCAGGTGATCTAGCAGGCCATTCCACTGGTCCCCTTCTTCCTATCCACCTTTGTGGAAAAGTTGTGTTTAAAAAATTGCGCACAGCTACTGCGTAATGTGGCGGTGCGCCATCCTGTTGAAACCAGATTCTGCGGTCTACATTAGTGGGTATTTGAATATCAGGAAAAAGCTGGATCAGATCAGGAATTAATGTATTTTGTAGGAAATCCAGATATAATGCTCCTGTTAAGTTTTCATCGAAAAAATATGGACCAATAATTGTATTTCTCACAATACCAGCCCATACGTTAGTTTTTTGTGGTCTTTGCGTATGGTACTCTTGCATCCAGTGTGGATTTTCATCAGACCAATAACGGGTGTTTTGCCGGTTAACATGACCGTTCAAATAAAACGTTGCCTCGTCCGAAAATAAAACGTTATCAATGAAATTGTTATTTTGGTTCATCATATACTCGCAGAATTCAGTTCTTCGGTCAAAGTCGTCTTCAGCCAATTCATGGATGAGACGTACTTTATAAGGATGGTATTTTACCTTTTTGAAAATGTTTGATACTGAAGACTTTCCAATACCAAAATCCCTAGATAATCCTCGCACTGTACAGTGTGAATTTTCTACAGCCGACAAAATTATGTCTTGTTGAATATTTTCATCAATTTTTGGTCTACCTTGCCTTGCTGCATCCCTCACATGTCCTAATTCTCTGTATTTTCGCTCTATTCTACTTACCGTAGATTGTGAAATAGGTTCACGATCTGGGTGCATTTCATGGAATAATCGGCATACCTCTTGTTGAGTCCGCATCTTATCGCCAATACCAATCATCATTAATATTTCAATCCTGTCACTTTCGGTTAAAGGCATTTTGTAAAAAAAGTTCACGAACGTACCTTCTCTACAGCGTTAACAATACGAAACTGTGCTTCAATGTTTTTGACAGTGTTGTCAAATAAAAAAAACTGGTATGTCAAATAAAAAAAAAACTGGTAAAAGATAATGCCAAACAAAAAGATTTTTATAGTCCAGGGGCTTGGATCACTAATAAAAGCTGTAAGATACAATTATTAAGAATAATGCTGTATGTTCTTGATAGTTTATCAAAGTAGTTGTAATAACAATACGTAACTTCATTTAATGTGTTTATTACGTTTATTCGTTATTTTCATTACTTTGTAAGTAAATTTTTGCATTTTTGCCCACCCTGTACCAATTTGAAGCAACATATACATTTTTGGAATCAGCTCAGCAAAGGCAATTTGGAAATTGAAAAAAAAGGGGGGGGGTCCATTTGAAAAAAATGATGATGACGTCATTACACGAAAGTGGTTCACCCTGTACATTAGATTATGATTTGAAACAATAGTAAATTGAAATCAAAAATCGACCTGTTTTGGGAATTCCTAATTTTATTGTTCATTTAGCCAATAATGAATTTATGCGTTACTTTATGGACGCACTGTATAGCTCCCTTGAACCTTCTCGAACCCTTTCGTGACTCGTAGTGACATGTTTAAAACGTTCCTACTTTTACTTATGACAACCACAGCACAGTGTAAGGTGATGGATGAGTTCTGTGGGTCGTATGAGGCGGAACAGAAAGCAAAATGATCCCTTTTCCTCCGTACAATTTAATCATCGCGTTCACAGATATGCATGACTCGTAGTTATTCAAGTAAAGAGGCACCTTCGTGTTTTCTACAATTGCGAAGTGTTTGAGTACTTTTGGGAAAAGGTCAGATGGTGTGAATCAGCAAGATGGGTTACCTTTCCATGTAGCGCGACCTTTGATCCATCTTAAGGTGATATTATTGATGGATACTGTGACCAAAGCTTCGTGACATTCGAGTAACCAGGAACATGTTCCACAGTAGAGGTGATAGCACCCTTCCCTGTAGAAATTCTATCGCAGCAAAGCCTCTTATATTCACATCTTCTTCACTTATGTTTACTGTTTGCTTTGAGAGCATGTTTTGTAGCCACCCACTAATCATCTGTGGAACGTTCTTTTTGGTTAGTGAGTGTATTATCTTGAGGAAGGTGTTTTGGCAAAAAGCACTTTCTGTGTTTATAAAAACACCCAAGGCGGACTACTTATTGTCCAGGGATATCTATATCCGACTTGTGTGGTATAAGTAAAAGATATATTGAAAGATTTTAAAATAACATCATTATCAATCTCACAAAATCAAAATCAAGAGCTGGAGGAATCTGATTTTGATAAACAAATGCAGTTTGCTGACTGGACACAATCTTAACTTCAGCAAAATCCAACTTTTTTTGATGTAGTGCCGTTTTTAATGAATCTGTATCCCACAAGAGTTATGCCCATTATTGTTCCACCAAAAATCCTATAATCATCAGAACACATAGTCAGGAAAGATATGTTTAGGGACGTATAATTGGAGATCATGTTATTACAACCTAAATGGTCCAATGCATTTAGATTTTTTAGCAAATCATCTTCTTGCTCTACTTGAAAACGTTATCCTGGCTGTAAGACAAACAAGATGATACTAGATCTATGGATACTAGTATGATAGGACAGAAGCGCATTTTTTACATGAGGTAGCAGCTGAATTACATGAACAGTTGCAATGGTCTGATCGATAATCTGACTGTTTTATACAAAGTGTCTGTAAAAGGTCTTTACAAAAACATACCACATATTCCTTAGACCAAAATAAGTCGATTTAAGTAAAATTACCTTAGTACAAAGTTGCTTCGTTTGGGCTCCAGAGGGCCTTGAAGTTATAATTTTTAAATCGTTTTTCCCATATAAATTTAAAACGGCATATACGATTTTGCTGAAATTTGGTATATTGGTAGAGTTTTATGTGGCAAAAAAAAATGGTATGAAAATTTTGTCCGATAATAATACATAGACGTAGAACTTGATTTTTTAAATTGCACCTTTAAAAATTCTACGCCAATGGCAGAAAATGGGTTTGAGTATGAAATTTGGATTGGGTACTCATTTAGTACAAAAAAGTACCCTTGATAACACTCGATTTACTCTCATGGTTTTGACAAAGTTTGTATTTTAATAATTATTGTTCATGTTCTAAAATTACTAAAATGTAAATAGGGTTATATTAAAAATTTTGTCCATCTAAAGCCACTTACAACACCCAAAGGCATGAAAGAAAGGATAGTGTAAGCTTTCTATTTCATTACACCTGATATGCTTAAAATCTTCTCTTGATCATTCGCTGAACGAATAAATGTGTATATTAAAGAACATGGCCGACATTTTGAGCATATTTTACAAAATATTTTCAGTTAATTTTCAAATAAATTTTATTATTGTAATTTCCTTTAAACCGGCTTTTTCTCTACCGCGAATTTATTTTTAGAAGACGACATAGAAATAGGAAAATATATGAAAGAGATAGTCTAATTTGCCATCAGTTGATGAATAGTGAAAATTTTGAAAATTATTAAAATTTATTTAAAAATTAAATTAATTTTTTATCACCCTATACAAAATAAACAAATTAGACTTATCTAAAAAAAATATTGTGTTTTGGCTTTATACATTTGTAGTTTTTTTAGATTCTAACGTTAAGTCTGAGAGAACAAAACATTTAAATAGGAAAATGAAAATGTACTTTTTTTCTCCGAATAGGGTGGGATATTAAAAATAATATTTTGTAGGTGTGTACTAGAGACTATAAAGTACCTAAAATTGTAAAAAAAAACCTAGTTATTCCATTTAAAATAAGCTATTTGACTGATTTACTATTGGACGACCCTGTATACATGATTTTGACCCCCATTGACAGTTATGTTTAAATAGACAGTAGAAAATATAGAACTGCAACAAAGGTCTGTTGGACCCTGTATACTATTTCGTTCATATTTTATTATTTAATTTTTTGTTTCAGGTTTTTTATTTTATTCGAAAATCAGTAAACATTTTTAAAAATAAATTATATTTTTCTTTTATACAGTACGTTTTTATTTAACTGTCTAAATTACTAACTTTATCCTTTTATTTTTTAATTTATATAACTATTTGAACTATTTTTAATTTTTTTAATAAATTTAGTTGGAACTTCAAGAAGCTCACAAAAAAGCAGCTGCTGTCACTGCTCAAAAACCAGGCGAAGATTTATCTGCGCAGAAACGACAGCTCGATGAAGAGAGGAGGAAAATAGAAGACGCCAGAAAACAGTTCGAAGAACAAAGGAGAATCGTAGAAAACAAGAGTAGACAAGTAGAAGATAAAGAAAGAGGCTTAGCTGAATTAGATAAACAATTACACAAACAAAAGCAGCAATTGGACCAATTACAAAATTCACTGCAAAAAGTAAGTTATGTTATAAAATGGTCTTCTCTGTATTTAGTTTAGGAAATATAATACAACCGGTGGCATTACACCTAAGGTGTCCATGCATTGGGAATATTATGCTTGAAATTTTCGTCTATTATAGGTATTGGTTCATTTGAACTAATTTCTTTTAGTTTTAAACTTTTTAGATTTAATTTAATCGACAACAGATTTATTTTTTCAGGGTTATTAACTCTATAACTTCTATTTTATGCATCTATTAATATTTTACAATTATTTTAGGCTGGTGGAAATGCTGCTGCTATGGGCGATCTAAATAAGAAGTTAGCTGATGCCGAAAAGAAGATGGAACAAGCACAGGAAGAAGCCAAACGGTCAGCGACCGAAATGGAGAGGCTGCTTCAACTAGTTCAAATGAGCCAAGAAGAACAGAACGCGAAAGAAAAGCAAATTTCAGATTTGCAACAGTGAGTTTTCTTTGAAAAAAGTTTAACGTATATTACCACAAATGTGATTTATCTTGAAGATCGTTTGGGTTCGAAATATTTACGAAAAATAGATTTTATTAATTTTACCTTAGAAATAAAATATAATGAACTATTTTAATACTTTTCAGGGCACTTAAAAATGCACAGGCAAAATTGAAGAGTCAACAACAAGCACAACAACAAGAGGTAATTATTAGTTTAATATTAGTTCCAATTACGTTAAAAATAATTTTAAAAGGAAAAATATTAACAGTAAAAAAAATAAAACCAAATTGTTCGTATTTAACTCATGCAATATCGTGCTGCAATATTTTTACATTCAATAAATAAGTTTCCTTTAAACATAATATGTAGATTTACAATAACATTTTTATTAAAATAGTTCGTTAATTAGGTAACTGAAACAGATTAAAATTTTATAAATCTTACGTCCATTTTTTAGGTTATTCGAACAAAAAAATTAAGTTAATATCTGTTATAAATGTTACATACAGGGAGTTAAAAAAAAAGGTGACCTCGTTGCTAGTATAGATATAACACTGCCAAATAAGTTGGCTTAGTAAAAACAAAAATCTGATGTGTCCAACACATGACTTTCCTATCTAGTTATTACAGGCTTTTTCCGTTTATTGTGTACAACCTATTGCAGCATCTCTATAAATGTTTAGAGGATAAACTAAATATATATACATTGTCCACATACATCTACCGCGAAACATTTTTCTATAGATATTCATTGAAAATGAAAATACTGAAAAATTTAAATTTAGCACTTTTCCTACAATTTTTCCATTACGGTCCATTTAAAAAAAATCATGTATGAACAAATATTATAGAGATCGATATCGCAAACAACTTTTATTTCAACAATTTTCATAAAAATCAAAATTTTGCACATTTTGTCAAATTTCTCGAATACGGACCATTTCAGGAAATTTTTACATAAGGCAAAAATTATAGATAATAATATTAGAAGTAACTTTTATTTGAACAATTTTCTTCTCCAAACATAAATAACAGATATATTCCATAAAATATATGAACGGCCTCCCATAAAGTACCCCCCCAGATGTTCCGACTTTGTCCAAAATCTAATCATTTTACGTCAGGCCGAAATAAAACTTAAGTTTAAAATTTATTGATTTTTTCTTTATCCGTTTTTGAGTTTTCTTCAAATTTCGAAATTTACACATTTTCTCAAATATCTCGAATACGGTCCATTTTAGAGAAATTATCTATGGGACAAAAATTATAGAGAATTATATTACAAACAACTTTTGTTTGAACAATTTTTATAAAAAAAAATATTTTTTTACATTTTGTCAAATTTCTCGAATACGGACCATTTTAGGAAAATTTTGTAAATGACAAAAATTATAGATAATAAAATAAGAAGTAACTTTTATTTAAAAAAATTTCTTCCCCAAACGTAAATAACAGATATATTCCATAAAATATAAAAATGACCACCTATAAAGTACCCCCCCAGATGTTCCGACTCTGCCCAAAATCTAATCAGCTCATTAGACGCTGGAATAAAGCTTAAGTTTGAAATTTGGTGTTTTTCCGTGTATCGGTTCATGAGTTATGCGTTATACAGAGACACACACACACAGACATCATCGCGAAAATAGTCAAAACGGATTCAGGGGACCTCAAAACGTAAAAATCCGTCGAAAACTCGAGGTCGAAAAAAATCATGATTCCTATACTTTCCTTATATCTGTATACAGATAGGAAAGTAAAAACGTAACGGCATCCGTTTTCAAGATACAGGGTATTAAAAAAAAAAATACACATTTTTTACGAAACTACTGGCAACATTGTAATTAAATTTTGGAGGCTGACAGCATAAATTTATTTTTATATCTGCCCCTCATAGAGGGCGCTAGTTACACGGTTCCTACCAAGTAGTTTTAATCATAACTCTTTGAGTTTAAATTTTGTAGTTTAAATTTAATGTGATCTCAAACGTCAAAAAGGTACTTTTGGTAAAACTCGATACAGTGTACCGTTTTCGGCCTAAAGACCATTTGCAACTACTGATAGGTCTTTAGCTATTGTTGTTAATATACTATTAAGAGATTAAGACAGCATGTGCATCAGCCAAAGGATCCTGGAGTCCAGAAGGAACATCCATTCACCAGTGGCAAATGAAAGGTACAAACAAAACCACGTTTTATATTAAAAAAATGTTAAATTTATAAATGTGGTAAATTATTATAATAATCATGAAAATCCTGCGACAAAACTTTTCTACGAGCTTATAGATCTTGATATTTATGTGTTGTAATAGGTAGTTTGTGCAAAAGTAATTGTGGCAAATCAGCGACTCTTCTTTTTACAACTGTATATTTTCTTTGCGGTAATGTAGTCCAATCACGAGAAAATCAAAGTTTAAAAAATATTTCACCTTCAGGGGTGTAATTTAGCGCCTGAATATCCAAAACCTTAAAATCTACTTTTCCTCATCCGGGACGACTTGTATGCCATAACATCCCTAAAAAAGTATGACGGTATTTAACTTCGTATGGTTTTGAATGTACTATTTTCCTTCGCATACAGCGTCAATCGTGAAATGCAAACTGTAGGCCTCCATCTGAGTATGTCCAACTTCTAAATATTTTTGCTCTATTATGATATTATTCATCACAGCATTAGAAAGTACAGCATTTCTTGTTTTAATTTTTTTTTTACCCTATGCTTTCGGCAGTATTCACAACATGTACTTTTTTTTTCTCCTGGGTTCGTCTGACTATGTCTCCGAATAACACTGAAGCCTATTGGCTTATTGTGTTTTACCCCATGTTAGTTCATAGCACCCACTCTGTCACCTTTGTACCTTGTCTTAGGTGAGTGGGTTCTATACCTGGGGTTGTCCAAAAAGTGCATGTCTTTTGCAATCTAGGGCTTCGCATCCGCACAGTATGTGTTTGGCCGTTTCTGGTTTCTTGTGACATAGTCGGCACATGAGTTCCCCATTGTACATGCCAATTTTGTTCAATTGTCCCTTTACTGGAGCGTGCCCAGTCATGAACCCTGTTATCACTTTCAACTGGTTCCTATTCATAGAGAGTAGTTCTCCAGTTCTTTTGGGACATGGTCTGCCTATGAAGGCTTTTTCATGTGCGTGTTTTGGGGTGCTTTCCCAATAGTTATTATGTTGTTCCCGAATCCAGTCGTTTATAAAACCCTGAACTATACTTTTTGGTACTCCTGGGGTTGTGTCTAGTTCCGTTGTTTCTTCTGACCCTCTTTTTGCAAGTTCGTTGGCCTTTTCGTTGCCTTAGATCCCTTAGGAACTGACATCCAAAATAGTTTTACTCTATTTCGGTCTGCCAGTGTTTTTAGTTCTTCGATGCATTCCCATACCATCCTCGACGTAACTTTCTGACTCGATATGGCCTTAAGGGCCGCTTGGCTGTCTGACATTATTTGAATATGCTGCTTTTCGACAGATCTTTCATTGTTCGTTTTTGCACATTGCAAAATTGCGTATACCTCGGCTTGAAATACCGAGGAATGTATTCCTATAACATAGCTATGGTTAGTATCAGAGTTTTTGGAGAATACTCCCGCCCTAGTGCCTTCCGTCTGTATACCAGGTTTGTTCCTGTCGTTGGGCACCCTGTATTAACATCTCAAATGGAGTAATAAAAGAGTACCTCTTGGTTATGTGGTCCGATCTCATGTCTAGCACGTCTCCTGTCACTAACATTGAGATACTCATGTGACCTGGCCTAATCTTAAGATTTCCCAGTGTATTCCCTAATCTGTAAGCACCTAATCTTGCCTCCCCTTGTATCATATAGTGAAGTCTTTGTACCTGGCTTAGCCTTGTTATTGCTTTCCTTTGCTGTGTCTTTGGCCACCACACCAAAGCTGCGTATGTTATTATCGGTCTCACCACCATGTTATAAAGCCAATATACCATGTCTGGTTTTAACTCCTATTTTTTCCATCATTAACGAGGTTTCTGCTCTCTTTGTGGTTTTTTCTAGATGCTGGTTCCAGGTAAGTCTCGAGTCAATCATAACCCCGAGATATTTTACCTCCCCCATAAGCTGGACGCTTGCACCTCTTAGGTTTAGAGGCCCTAGTCCCTCCAATTCCTCCTGCGGGTGAATGCAATTATGTCAGATTTGTTTGGGCTAATGTTTAGTCCTTCCTATACATGTACTTACGCAACAATCAAAACCGAGTGGAGTTAGAAGGATTTATTGGCATTACATTAAACAGAAATCAAACATATAGACATATTTAGAAAATTTTCAAACCGTACTTCGATAAAATGGGGAGTTATCGTATAAAATATTCCAAATATTTCGGTTAACATCCAACCTGTTGGACTAGCTGAGCCTATAGAACAGGGAGGGGCACTCTTCAGCATAAAATTCTTATAGTGAACTGTTGGAAACATTAACAGAGGAGGTATAACGTTTCCTGTTGCACTAGTTCCCCTCTTTCTGAAGATGTTACCTGTGCAACTTGCTTTTGGCCTCTTGCAGCTACAACTTTAGTAGAAGCTTGAACAGTAATTAAAGCCGTTTCGTCCACACTATATATTTTATCTGAACTAATTTAAATTTCAAATACAGCTTTTCAAGTTTTTTGTAAAATCCATCTGCCACTGGTTTATTAAATCCCATTGATCTAGCCAGTGATGTTGACTGAGCAGTTCGTTTTGAAATATAATTATTGCGCAAATTCACTTAATCAATATCGCTTTTCGTCGTCTATTATTACGGAACTAACAATTATTCATGTTACAATCACAGGACTATACAAACAGAAATGTAAATCTTAACTAAACTAATTTACAATCTGCATAAAACTTTCTGCTATGTAAAAATGTTATTCCTCTTTTTAAGAAAGTTGAGGGCTACTTAAAATGATCTGGAATTGTAAATATTTTCTCCCTCTAAAGATTACATATTTTTGAATGACTAGAAAATTTAAGACAAGAATTGAAATAAATTGTTATTTTTAAAAATTTTAGGAAGAAAACCAGGAAATTTTTGTGGAATAAATACCGCTAAATATTTTCACTGATTTATATTAGGGTTTATCTCCTGGGTCACAATTTTGATATCATTCATTTTCAAATAAACTATAGTAACGGGTTCACCTTTTTTAAACCCCCTGTATACATTTTTCTTTTAAATAATATCGTGTGTGATAAATACATTTTTTATACATTGAGCTTAAGCTTAACACAATGCAGTTTCTTACCTTCAACTTTTAACAATATTTCTTTTGTTTAAAATAAAAAAAAAAAAAGGTAAAACTTCTCTCATGTGATACGAACACTATAGTAATTAAATGAACAATAAGCATCAATTTTTAAACTGCAAGTTTTAATATTTAAAAAGCATTAGTATCAGAAATAAAAATAATATAATGTCACACCACGGTTACACAACTATTTTAATTTTTTTACTAAATATGTATGACTAAGCGAAACACTTTAAAATTGGCAAATAAATACTCTCTGTATAATTAAAATATTAATTTTAAATTTTGATAAAATATACATTAAAATCGGCTGTTAAAATGAATGAATTTAATAACATTGTGTCTTTTCTGTTTCTGCTAACACGGATACGTACGTATTATAGGCTGGACCTGCTGGCTTCTTAAAAAGCTTTTTCTAGACTTACCATGTCACCCTTTCAATCCTGCCCCATTCCCTTTACTTATCCGCTCCATTTATTTTTAAGATATTTGTATGAATGCATAAATGTATCATTGTACTGTTTTGTTGCTTAAAATTAGGAACACGGAAACAGTATTATGCGAACAAGAGACTGCAAGTTAGACGACAATTACGTCAGCCACCTGGAGTCCGCGCTGAAATCCTCCGAAGAAGCTCTCCAAGAGAACAAACACGAAAAACAAATTTTAGAGGTTAATCTAAAGCGAAAAGATGAAATTATTACCGAATTGAGGAATAACATGATGAATACCACGGATCAAATGAAAATCGAAATTGAAAATCGTTTTTCCAATGAGAAAGAAATGAAACTAAAAATACTTGATGAAGACGAACATAATAAAAAGGTAGAAAAGGATAGAAGAATAAGAGAACTCGAGAGTGCTCTTAGGGAGACTATTAAACTTTCTACAGAAAGAGAAATGGTGCTGATACAAGAAGAAAAAAAGAGACATCAAATAATGCAAAAAGTAAGTAAAACTACTTTAAATTGAACGCTTTCCTACCATACATTCGCCCATCTCAATATATAGTACTTATATTTTGTGCTGGTAGACAGAAATTATTAATTTTGTTGTTGAAAATTGAAATTCTTGAAATCCGGCTCGAAAGACCAAATTTTGTTTGAAATGTAAACTGCTGGTTCAAATAGTTAAATAATAATTCTAAGTGAAATGTATAAATCTTTTTACTTTAAAACTTGACTTGGCGACATTCTTTTTAATAATTTAATAATTGTCATTTAATATATTATATACACTGACAAAACAAATATAAACAAAAGTGTTTAAACAGCGGCGTAGGGTTTTAATGGTCAGAAGTCCCCCATGGAGAGACTTCGGTTCACCGTTTCCATTATCTTCTTGGTGCTGGTCGCTATTAACTGTTTATTAACCCCCTCCCCCATAGTTCTCAGATACACGCCACTGATTAAAATATATTTAAACTGATTTTTTCTAATTTTAATATCTTATTTCGAAATTTAAATTTTGAATGTATATCTTTTAATTTTTTTAGGTTTACAAGTTAGAACAGAGACTTCTATCGTTACAGTCTGCACAAGCTTTAAGATGTCATTCATGTAAACCTTACGTATCTAGGATGACAACACTAGAATCTAAATTCGCTCAGCTCATAGGCGAAAGGAAGAAAAATTTACAAGAATTAGCTCACATGAAGTAAGTATAAAAACAATTAATACAAAAATAGCATTTGGATTGGAATGTGTAAGCGTGTCTACTGAGGAGACTTGGAGACTTAATAATAATAAGTAAAGGTGAAAAATAATCGTAAATTATGTTTTTTTTTAATAAATATAGGTTAAAAATAGATGAATCGCAATATTCCTTCAAACGCGTGTGCAGACGATTTTCTCTACTAATTCACGTCGGCTTAAATGTTTTTGTTATGTATTGATTGATATTTATTCCTTATTATTTATTTAGTTATATAAGATAGTTGCCCTTATTAGAAATCCCGTTCAAGATACAAGACAGGATATCTTTTTTTAGAGTTGACATCTGACAGACGACGATTTTGACAATTGACAGACATGTGTACAGCTTAATAATAACCACGGCGTACTATAAAGGTGTTTCAACTCCCTGAAAAAAACATACCAAAACCGATCGTACTTCCTAGCCAAAATCCGCTAGGTTCGCTAGTGTCGTTACGGCGGAAAATTGCGGCAATCTTTTTATCTGTTAAAAAAGTGCAATCATAAAAATAGTTCTTCTATGGTGAAAATTGGAGTTTATATGAAATGAAAAATGACAAAACTATCAGGAGTACAGATGAAAAAATTAATGGTCAACAAATAAGTTTATTGTTATTGATGGTTGAAGTGTGTTTTTTTTTAAACAAGCTGCACTGTGTGAGTTTATATGATCAAAAAAAGTGTTCAAGATTTAATAAATATGCTCCAATTAAGTTACAAGTTGCTGCCAGAGACTTGCTACTAAATAAGTGAAATGGGGGTGTTTATAAAAAAATAGCTGATTTTGTTTTGTGTTCAAATATTACCTTTGGCTTTGGCAAAAACAGCAATACAGTGGGTTACTGATTATAAAATGAAGAAGTGGACCTTAACTATGGTACTCAGATTGAAGCTTATTATTTTTAAAGTGAATTTTGTGATTTTCATTGCCCAGATTAAAGATATTCAATAAACATTTAGTTTTATACCTACTATAATCAAATCCATACATAGTGATTGGAATTACAAACATTTCTGTGAAATAGCATTATACCAGAATAATGAAGTCTCACTGGACTGGAGTATATATGTTTCCAAAGATCAGTAAGTACCTATATCAATTATTATTATTTTTATTAATAAGTATCAGTAGTAAATACATCTCAAAGAATAACAAGGTTGTAACTGTACTTTTTGGAAAAAATGAGATTGGTAGAATATATTATTTAATTTGTTTTTGTAACCAATATGTTCATCTGTTAATTATCAAGGTTGTGTTATCGAAGCACTAAAGTTATTCACATGGTTCTATCTGCATGTACATAGAACTTATACAGTTTTTAGCAAGTGTCATTATAGTAGTCAGATCTTCGTTATTCCCTAATCCCTAGCAAATGTAGTCTCCATCCTCCACAATTATATTAAGATTAAAGGCCAGGTTTTTACCTCTGAATAAAGTTGAAAGTAACTACTTGCTGATTAGGCTATAGATTATACTTACACCTAACTTTACTCAGAGGTTAAAAAATCTGCCATTAAAAGAACAGTGAGTTTTAGAGCATAAACCTTATTAAATATAATGGGTGTTTTTTTATTAAACTTTTTGTTTTTAAACAGTTTTGGTTGAAAATTATAAAAAAAATGATATAGGATACCTGGAAAGATTTATAATATAAAACAACATTTAAAAATTCTGAATTAACAAAAGTATGTATTTTCTGTTCCAAGCGTTGTCTCTGTTACCTAAACTAAATACTAGAAATAAAGTTTTAACTGGCAATTACTACTATGCTCTCTCAAATATTCTAAAAAATGCTGCAATGCTAGATGAAATCTTTAATTAGGCATAAAATTTGTAAAATGTTAGAGATAGTATGTAGGTATATAGGGAAACTAAAAAATATAATTATAATGAGGAGTAAGAACTTTTAAATTTTAATATAACTAGAACAAAATATTCAGTAATTAAAAATTTTGATAGGAATTAAAAATTATGCTCGAGTATAAATGTTGTGCTTGTTTTTAAGTGGTTTCGATTTACTTTAGGTTTGTTCCAACAATGCTCAGAAATGAGTTACTGACATCAGGATTCTGCACAGTAGTTTATTGATACTGCAAACTTGTGTACTACCCAGTGGTTTGTTTCTGATCATTGCTGGAACAGACCTTTTATTCAATACATAATTGAACAAGTTAAATGTGTATTTGGAATTTTTTTAATTTTACAAATCTGAAGCTTGAATATGGTTATCAAATTATGCACTTTTTGTAGTTTTTAATAATGCTTATTTTTTTTTTTTTTAGTTTCTTGTTCATTTAATAAAGATGCTTTTTTGTATATGTGGTGATAATTTTTAAGCAGAGGCGTGCAGCACCCACAAGATCACCGTCAGAATTAAAGCAAATGGGTAATCTAGAAATATGGAGTAGGTTCCCTGCACAAGATTTTCAAGAACTTGTATCAAAGTTAAAGGTGATGAAACACTCATGAAAATTTGTAAATATTTAACCCTTTCAGTGTATTTGTCTCTCCAGAGGGACACTGTCTTAATTAACCCTGAAGTATACATCTGTTAATTTTGGTAGAAATTTTTTTTTTTTTGGTTTATTTACTTTATTTGCATTACTTTTAAGGATTAATATTATAAAAAAATTATTTTCATAGTAAATTTTTGTTTTTGTAATGTCCCTGAACAGGGACGTTATGTCTTGGAGTAATAAAAAATACTATGAAAAAATTTTAATTTACTTAAAATAAACAAAGAAAACATACAATCTACTACAGTGGTATTTTTTTAATGAAAGTGGAAGTGAAAGGGTTAAAAAAATAAAAGTAATTTATCAGATTTATGTATGATTTGTTCTTGTAGTGACAGTCACTATAAATTTGAGAAGTGTGCTAATTGAAACGGGACAGGGCCATATAGTTTTATTTAAAAAGTAAACCTTGTCATTAATTAAATATAAATGATTATTATATTACATTATTGAAATATATAATGTAAAACAAATTGTTGTAATGTTTTTCTGAAATCGGAAGTGTTGTCAGGTTTGTTACTGTCTGCTGCTAACTGTGATGTGCACAAGCGAACATAATAAACCTACTTATTGAGTACATTAATATGAAAAACTCATAATAAATCTGGAAACTATACATTTAAAATTTTCCTACTTATTTTTTCATTACTGCTATTATCTAATAGAACAATTCCTATGCTTTTATTTAATATTTAATTTTCCACAAATAAATATAAAAAAATAATTAGTAAAATTATAAAATGAGTTACAATTAAATAATGAACTATATTATTAATTTAAATTGTTAATATAAGAAATGAATAAATTAAGTAAGTAAAAGTGTAATAATGGGAAATGTGTAAATTGTATTTATTTCTAATTTTAAATAATTTTGTGTGTATTGTTAATTTTCTTTCTAATGTAAAATTAATAAATTAATAATTTTAACAAAAATTTAAGGAGATGTTTTATTTGTGTTAGAATTCGAATACAATAAGAAGAACACTGCTGTCATAATGATTACTTCGAATTACAAATACATAGTATCTATAACTTATCAATAAATAAGTATTAAGTTGTTAGGTATAAAAAAATATTTCCTATATTCCTAAAAGATTAACACTTCGCCCCCAGTGGATAACTTCGGTAACTGTATCAGCAATACTTTCCACATTCTTGTCTCCTTTGAGAAGTAGTCCCATCATAAGTAATAAAAGCAGGAACAGCATTTTTTAGGTAGTTTTTTTTTATATTTGCGCTGCACATTAAATAATGGTAATTTTATAATTGAAGGGTCTGGAAATGCACCATTCTTGTTCTGGTTAGTTCTGATAGTTGGAATCGTAACATATAGTTGCAAAGTTATATTTAATTATTTGAAATAACTTTTACTTTTTATCATGTATTTACCAATTTTTACATCGATTAAAAATGAAAAAAAATCTGTAGATTTTCAAGTAATACGATCGTTATTTTTAACTTCAAATTTGTGTCAAATTTTAGACTTCAGAGTGGTGTGAATATACGGATTTCTAGACTTCTCAACTACAAGATAACCTTAAATAATTATTAGGTACATCAGAAAATACATTGTTTAAATTATTAACTAGTGTATGTACAAATTATTCAATACACAAATTACCAACATCTACGACCCCGAACTACATTTATTTACTTAAAGAGATTATTAACTCCTATAAAAATACAGAATTGAAAAATCTTAAATATTTCTTACAGCTCAAATTTTTATTAATTTAAAATCAGTACTTCTATAAAAACCTAGTAAATACATTTAAAGAACTGGAACAAAACACATTTGGGGATGATTATTATTAAACAAATGTATATTTGAACACTTAAAAATAAAAAGGCTACAAGTAAAATAAATTTATCATAGTATCTATTTGATTCTTATAACCAGATACAACTTTCTAGCATTATAATTAGGCTAAAAGGAATAAGTCAAAGATTTTATTTATTCGCAGGGTCAGAAAAATATCAAAAGAAATAGGTACCTTGTGTATATGAAATTTATATCATGAACACATTATAATAGGGTCCAAGTCATAACATTATTAGTACCAAGGAGACAGGATAAATAATACGAAATATTTATATAGTAAAACTTTATACTAATAATTATTTTTATTACAGAAAAGACAAAGTTGAATAACCTATTTACATAACCTACAATCATTTAAAACGTAGACATTAAACATATTTACTTGAAAAATAACGTTTCCTAGTAGATTTCTTAGCACTTTTTCACGGATAACATAATTTGCACTAAAATGTTTTTCACAAATGGAACTTTTGGGTTTAATGTTTATTTTCATACCACCAATAATTTGCACCATATTCTGTATAACTGTTTTTTTGGCATTATAAAACTGCTATTAATATTTTGAAGACTCTCTCCCATAATCACAATTAAAAACAGCATAACGATCCACCATGATTTATATATTTTAAAATTTTAAAAAAATATTTATCTGTCAACACTTTTTAAATTGCAGCTCCTACTTTTATCTTTTATTTACTTTCTTGCCGGATAGATACTAGCGAACCTAGCGGATTTTGGCTAGGAAGTACGATCGGTTTTATCGCCGTTTTCATTTGTTTTTAAATAGGAGTTGATGCACCTTATAGTTCACCGTGATAATAACTTAAACTTAAAAATATCTTCTAAATTAGGCATTCCAAACAAATGAATTACCAGTGGGCAGGTTTGGTATAGCTAAGGGTGGCGACATATGGTGTATTCTATCTACTTTACGTAAAATCATGAATAATGGATTACATTTAAATATTTTATGTCAAACACAATAAAAATAATATTTAAAAAACCCACCTATACATTTCTTCATAAATTGGCAGGCTTGGCGAGTACTATTTCGAATAAAAATAGCGTCCAAGTTGTAAGACTATGTCGCTACCCCCCTTAAATATACAAGAATTTCCCACTGGCACCTATTGTTTGACAGGTCGTTGGAATGCCTAATAGCATTTGGTAATAGGTAACTTTGACAATATGGTGTCCCTAAATGTTTGACAAATACCTGGAGCTGAGCTAACCTCATATGTTAAAACCTGTTAAATCTGAAAAGTCCCATATGGGTATTAATAGTAAAAAGTTCTTTAAATTCTTCACCTATGTTTAACTGTTGATAAGCACCTTTAAGGTCAATCAGTGTAAAATATTTACTGCTTGCAAGACTAGCCAATTATTCACTTCTGCCTTGCGTAGATCTTCTTTTATTTTCTTCAGCCATCCTGATCTGGATCTTTCAGGTCTCCTTCTCCCTCCGGGGTTACATTGTAACATTAAATGAATCAATTTTCCATTTTGTGCTCTGGATTGTTTTATTTCTTGCTCTTGTTTAATTTCCTCATTTGTTATAATTCTATATTCTTCTTCTGTGGTTAATTAATTTAATTTTTCATTTCCTTTATTTAATTATAGTAATTAAATTAAATTAGAACTTTTAGTAATGTAAAATTTACAGACGTGAAGCTTTGGAATCGGCTATTAGTGAAAAAGATGCTCATCTTGCGTTGCTGGAAATATCTGGAATACGAAGTGCCCATCAGTCCGAAGAGGTAGATCGTCTTCGAATGGATAAAAGGCGGCTGTTGGACAAACTCAAACAAGAGGTAGGTACTTAGTACGTAGTTAGATAATGAAGAAGCTTATTAAAATTTATACATTATGTCCGAAATTCGAGTCCCTATATTGGTACTCTTGGATACTGCAACGGGCGCGATGTGGTACCATACTCAAAGTTTTTTAGCTATACTTTTCATTCACATATATTCACTTATCTTTTTGTTTGTTTCAGGCAGAGTTAAGTGTTTCCATTGAAGAAGAATTGGGCGAGATCAGTGAGCTTCCCATCTCAGTAATTCCAAGCGAAGAAATCGATTTGACTTAAACAAAGTGACATAAATTGATACTTCCAGTGATCTCAGCAATAAAAACGAATATTAGAAAAGTTACAATTCGGCAAAATATTTGTTGACACAAATCGGACAAATTGTATCGATTTTTGAAAAAAAGCACTGCCTTTTAAATAAATAAACTAATTAAAAAAATACGAACTCTGGATGTGTATGTGCTAGATCTAAAGTTGTTAATTGTTTTTTGTCAAACTTAGATATGACAATAATTAAGGAATGGGGCATAATTGTTGAAAATTTCTAGATAGGTTGTGTTGATATCGCAAAATCACTTTAAATTCGCTATCTCCCTATACCTACGTATCTCATAAAAAATTCCTAATTATAATGTATGAGATGTGTTTCGGGATCTTGTATAAATCCAATAATATTTTACAGTGACGTTCTTGACGTAAATACTCGTTGTTAAAGGGCCCAATTTTTTGTTACATTTTATTAAAAAAAAAACAAGTATCGAGAGCGAAACATATAGAATAGAAGCACGGGTTTATATTTAGAAGATTAATTATATTTTCTTTGATTGATCACAAAATATGTATCTAAAATGATTAAATAATAAAAAATAGTCACATTATAGATGCTGTAGACTAGAACTATAGATTCAAGAGTTTAGATCTTTTTTCAAAGCAATTGGAAGACTTTTCTGCATTTGTTCTTTATATATCTCATCCCCATCGTCTAGTTTGTGATCCAAAATTGCTCTCAGATATTTAATAATATCGAACTCTTCAAATTTGAGTGCTAATTTTTAATTAAATCAAATTCCATACTTTCAAATTATATCTTTTTTCAAAGCAGTTCTTCGAAGCAATTGAAAGACTTTTCTGCATTTTTTCTTTGTATATGCCATCCCAACGTCTAGTTTGTGGTCCAAAATGGCTCCTAGATATTTAATAGATCGAACTCTTCAAATTTGAGTGCTAATTTTTAATTAAATCAAATTCCTTACTTTCAAATTATATCTTTTTTCAAAGCAGTTCTTCGAAGCAATTTAAAGGCTTTTCTGCATCATTTGTTCTTTGTATATGCCATCCCCAACGTCTAGTTTGTGGTCCAAAATGGCTCCCAGATATTTAATAGATCGAACTCTTCAAATTTGAGTGCCAATTTTTAATTAAATCAAATTCCTTACTTTCAAATTATATCTTTTTTCAAAGCAGTTCTTCGAAGCAATTAGAAGACTTTTCTGTATTTGTTTTTTATATATGCCATCCTCAACGTCTAGTTTGTGGTCCAAAATGGCTCCCAGATACTTAATAGATCGAACTCTTCAAATTTGAGTGCCAATTTTTAATTAAATCAAATTCCTTACTTTCAAAAAATATATTTTTTCAAAGCAGTTCTTCGAAGCAATTTAAAGACTTTTCTGCATTATTTGTTCTTTGTATATGCCATCCCCAACGTCTAGTTTGTGGTCCAAAATGGCTCTCAGATATTTAATAGTTCGAACTCTTCAAATTTGAGTGCCAATTTTTAATTATATCAAATTCTATAGTTTCAAATTATATCTTTTTTCAAAGCAGTTCTTCGAAGCAATTAGAAGACTTTTCTGTATTTGTTTTTTATATATGCCATCCTCAACGTCTAGTTTGTGGTCCAAAATAGCTCCCAGATACTTAATAGATCGAACTCTTCAAATTTGAGTGCTAATTTTTAATTAAATCAAATTCCATACTTTTAAATTATATCTTTTTTCAAAGCAGTTCTTCGAAACAATTGAAAGACTTTTCTGCATTTTTCTTTGTATATGCCATCCCCAACGTCTAGTTTGTGGTCCAAAATTGCTCTCAGATATTTAATAATATCGAACTCTTCAAATTTGAGGGCTAATTTTTAATTAAATCAAATTCCATACTTTCAAATTATATCTTTTTTCAAAGCAGTTCTTCGAAGCAATTAGAAGACTTTTCTGTATTTGTTTTTTATATATGTCATCCTCAACGTCTAGTTTGTGGTCCAAAATGGCTCCCAGATACTTAATAGATCGAACTCTTCAAATTTGAGTGCCAATTTTTAATTAAATCAAATTCCATACTTTTAAATTATATCTTTTTTCAAAGCAGTTCTTCGAAGCAATTGAAAGACTTTTCTGCATTATTTGTTCTTTGTATATGCCATCCCCAACGTCTAGTTTGTGGTCCAAAATTGCTCTCAGATATTTAATAATATCGAACTCTTCAAATTTGAGTGCTAATTTTTAATTAAATCAAATTCCATACTTTCAAATTATATCTTTTTTCAAAGCAGTTCTTCGAAGCAATTGAAAGACTTTTCTGCATTTGTTCTTTGTATATGCTATCCCCAATGTCTAGTTTGTGGTCCAAAATGGCTCCCAGATATTTAATAGATCGAACTCTTCAAATTTGAGTGCTAATTTTTAATTAAATCAAATTCCTTACTTTCAAATTATATCTTTTTTCAAAGCAGTTCTTCGAAGCAATTAGAAGACTTTTCTGTATTTGTTTTTAATATATGTCATCCTCAACGTCTAGTTTGTGGTCCAAAATGGCTCCCAGATACTTAATAGATCGAACTCTTCAAATTTGAGTGCTAATTTTTAATTAAGTCAAATTCCATACTTTCAAATTATATATTTTTTCAAAGCATTTCTTCGAAGCAATTGAAAGACTTTTCTGCATTTTTTTCTTTGTATATGCCATTCCCAACGTCTAGTTTGTGGTCCAAAATGGCTCCCAGATATTTAATAGATCGAACTCTTCAAATTTGAGTGCCAATTTTTAATTAAATCAAATTCCTTACTTTCAAATTATATCTTTTTTCAAAGCAGTTCTTCGAAGCAATTGAAAGACTTTTCTGCATTTGTTCTTTGTATATGCCATCCCCAATGTCTAGTTTGTGGTCCAAAATGGCTCCCAGATATTTAATAGATCGAACTCTTCAAATTTGAGTGCTAATTTTTAATTAAATCAAATTCCTTACTTTCAAATTATATCTTTTTTCAAAGCAGTTCTTCGAAGCAATTAGAAGACTTTTCTGTATTTGTTTTTTATATATGTCATCCTCAACGTCTAGTTTGTGGTCCAAAATGGCTCCCAGATACTTAATAGATCGAACTCTTCAAATTTGAGTGCTAATTTTTAATTAAGTCAAATTCCATACTTTCAAATTATATATTTTTTCAAAGCATTTCTTCGAAGCAATTGAAAGACTTTTCTGCATTTTTTTCTTTGTATATGCCATTCCCAACGTCTAGTTTGTGGTCCAAAATGGCTCCCAGATATTTAATAGATCGAACTCTTCAAATTTGAGTGCCAATTTTTAATTAAATCAAATTCCATACTTTCAAATTATATCTTTTTTCAAAGCAGTTCTTCGAAGCAATTGAAAGACTTTTCTGCATTTTTTTCTTTGTATATGCCATCCCCAACGTCTAGTTTGTTGTCCAAAATGGCTCCTAGATGTTTAATAGATCGAACTCTTTAAATTGGAATATCAATATTTAATTAAATCAAATTCCATACTTTTAAATTATATATTTTTTCAAAGCATTTCTTCGAAGCAATTGAAAGAATTTTCTGCATTTTTTTCTTTGTATATGCCATCCCCAACATCTAGTTTGTGGTCCAAAATGGCTCCCAGATATTTAATAGATCGAACTCTTCAAATTTGAGTGCTAATTTTTAATTAAGTCAAATTCCTTACTTTCAAATTATATCTTTTTTCAAAGCAGTTCTTCGAAGCAATTAGAAGACTTTTCTCTATTTGTTTTTTATATATGTCATCCTCAACGTCTAGTTTGTGGTCCAAAATGGCTCCCAGATACTTAATACATCGAACTCTTCAAATTTGAGTGCTAATTTTTAATTAAATCAAATTCCATACTTTCAAATTATATATTTTTTCAAAGCATTTCTTCGAAGCAATTGAAAGACTTTTCTGCATTTTTTTCTTTGTATATGCCATCCCCAACGTCTAGTTTGTTGTCCAAAATGGCTCCTAGATGTTTAATAGATCGAACTCTTTAAATTGGAATATCAATATTTAATTAAATCAAATTCCATACTTTTAAATTATATATTTTTTCAAAGCATTTCTTCGAAGCAATTGAAAGACTTTTCTGCATTTTTTTCTTTGTATATGCCATCCCCAACATCTAGTTTGTGGTCCAAAATGGCTCCCAGATATTTAATAGATCGAACTCTTCAAATTTGAGTGCTAATTTTTAATTAAGTCAAATTCCTTACTTTCAAATTATATCTTTTTTCAAAGCAGTTCTTCGAAGCAATTAGAAGACTTTTCTCTATTTGTTTTTTATATATGTCATCCTCAACGTCTAGTTTGTGGTCCAAAATGGCTCCCAGATACTTAATACATCGAACTCTTCAAATTTGAGTGCTAATTTTTAATTAAATCAAATTCCATACTTTCAAATTATATATTTTTTCAAAGCATTTCTTCGAAGCAATTGAAAGACTTTTCTGCATTTTTTTCTTTGTATATGCCATCCCCAACATCTAGTTTGTGGTCCAAAATGGCTCCCAGATATTTAATAGATCGAACTCTTCAAATTTGAGTGCTAATTTTTAATTAAGTCAAATTCCTTACTTTCAAATTATATCTTTTTTCAAAGCAGTTCTTCGAAGCAATTGGAAGACTTTTTTGCATTTGTTCTTTATATATGCCATCCCCAACGTCTAGTTTGTTGTCCAAAATGGCTCCTAGATATTTAATAGATCGAACTCTTTAAATTGGAATGTCAATATTTAATTAAATCAAATTCCATACTTTCAAAAAATATCTTTTTTCAAAGCACTTCTTCGAAGCAATTGAAAGACTTTTCTGCAATATTTGTTCTTTGTATATGCCATCTCCCACGTCTAGTTTGTGGTCCAAAATGGCTCTCAGATATTTAATAGTTCGAACTCTTCAAATTTGAGTGCAAATTTTTAATTATATCAAATTCTATACTTTCAAATTATATCTTTTATCAAAGCAGTTTTTTGAAGCAATAGGAAGACTTTTCTGCATTTGTTCTTTATATATGCCATCCCCAACGTCTAGTTTGTGGTCCAAAATGGCTCCCAGATGTTCATCGGAAGTCCATTGATGGACATATCGGCTATCTAAATAGAAATTTGAATTTTTTCTTCTGCTTTGGAAGGTTTCTCACCTCTTAGTTACAAAAGAAAGGTATTGATAATAAATGAAGATGGAGAACGTAAAAAATATTATTTCAGAAAATATCGTTTTAATTCATATAATTCCTGAGATTCCTAACATACTCCCCGCTTAAAGAGAAGAATAATAAATATACAAATCAAATAAAATACTATAATAAAAATAACTAAAACCCAAGCCGACAAGGTGGTTTAACTATTCTTCCTGCCTTTGTCACCGGTCTGGATTCAACATTTTCAGTTGTTCTTTCTGTTTCATCTCTTTTGTCATTCTGTTTTATTCGATTACATTGTTCGGTTTGACTTATTTCTAAGGGGTACACACGTTGAAATGGTCTTAAAAGTTCTCCCTTTTGTGTTTTTATTCTTACTGTTCTTGGAATTCCATCTTTTCCCTGAATGACTTCTGTTATTCTACCTATTGGCCACTGATCCTTTTTATATTATCTTGACCAACAAGTACAATATCTCCATTTTTAAGACGGTATTACCCTTCTTTTAGCGACTGAAAAGTAGTTCTCCTAGATATTCGTTCCTAAATCGAATACTTATATCATCTCTTAATTTTTGTATGTACCGATAACGTCTAACTATGTGATTTCTGTCTATGGATTCTAGATCTGCAACGTCACTGCCTGGTGCATCATTTAAAAACATTGGTGGAGTCATCTCTTCATAGATGTAGGTTAAGGATCTGCTATTGCCTCGCAATCATAGAAAATCGTCATTATCTCGTCATAACTGACGCCAGCTTTCCCTAAATTTCTTCTTAACAATTCCCTCCCAGAATCCTTCCCACCACGCAGCAGTAGGTACATTAAATATCCATTTTATTTTGTGTACTGATGGGTACTCTAAAATTGTGTTCCAATTTATTTGTTGTAGTGCATTATTAGTTTCTACAAAGTTTGTTTCGTTATCAGAACTCTTCTTGCGACAAATCTATTGAGACCGCACAAGTGAAAAGAACTATGCAGGCCTTTGTTCCACCTTTTAAATACAACGGACGTGCATTATTTATTCTTTCTATCGGCAAAGGTGGCATTGGTACTTCAACTGCTTTGGACCTAAATCTTTTGCAAATAGTGCATTGGAATATTACCTTCTTAATTGTGCATCTTTCTCTTAGTATCCATTACTTTTTTCTTAGTATGCTTAGTAAAATTTGAACTCCAGCATGGCAATTTATTATGTGTTGATTAAAAAGTCCATGTCGAGAAGGCAGTAATATAGGAAACTTGAAATCTAAGTCATCTTCTCCATACGTAGCCTGTTCTTGCTCAGGCAAATGCAGGCTTCCGATCTTTCCTGGTTATATTCACTCAGAAGTATCTTGGCCTGTCTTAGCAGTTCTTCTACTGCCCAATTCTCTTTTAATCCCTCCTAATATTATGTTACTGCTGATACCGCAGAACGGCTCAAGTCCTGCAAAGGGTGTTTGAGCCCCTTTTCTTGCAAGACTATCTGCAATCTCGTTACCCTGTACCCCGTTATGTCCCGGGACCCAAGTGAGAGTAACTCTATTTTTCTCGCCTAGCTCATTCAATTGTTCTAGGCATCTCCAGATCATTTTTGAGCTCAGCGTTTTGATGGACATGATGATACTCTTGTCTATGATAGTTGAACTGGACACACTTCTCGATGGCGTGAATTTTCGCCTAAAAGATTTTTGGGTATTTTCCCAAGCTTTCGGGGTGCTTGGTTCTCGGCTCATGCACTCCTATTCCATTTCCTTCTATGGTTTTGGAACCGTCCGTATACCACTGAATAGCACGTCTTTCGGGTTGCAAGCGCGATGGGTTCTTGGCTACATTCTTTCTTGCAGCCCAGCTCAGTGGTTTTGAAGTTTTTCACAAAACCATACATCTTTAGTATTTCATCCTGGGACATGTCCCAGGTATCTTTAGTCCTGATTACTCCATTCCTGATCATTCTATATCGTGTCCTCTTTACCAGATTCTCTATCATCAAATGTAGAGGTGTGAGGTTTAAGATCACCTCCATTGCGGCTGTAGAACAGGTTCTCATTGCGCCAGTAATGCAAACACAGGCTAGTCTTTATATTTTTGAGATATTAGCTCTCGTAGTAGCTAAACTAGTTGTTACTCCAGGCTATAGCCCCGTAAGTGATGATTGGTCTCACCATTGCAGTATGTTTGGGTTACATTCCCATCGTTTGCCAAATACAACTTGAATAATATCTTCTGTACTTAATCTGATGTAACCTAATTCTTTGGAGTGAGGGTAGCCATATGTGAGTAGTAGGGATTAAGTATAAGGGGTTAAAGAAAAGGTCCTTTATTTCTCACAAGTCAATTTTAATTGGCGACCGGTTTCGAAGCTATTACTTCATCATCAGGCACACCTAAATGGAATGTCAAGGAGTCAGTTGTAATAAAAACAATTGTAATTGTTGCCGCTAGTGGTAGTAAAATGGGAGTATTTTGTCTCTTTTTCAGTTGTAAAATTTGCTTTTGCTCTTTTAATTCTTTCTTCAGAGTCGACTTCATTTCGAAGAAAATCTAATAACATTTGCAAAGGGTTATTAAAATCGGAATAAAATTTACCTTTACCCTCATTTATGTTGTATTGACACCTATTATTGTGATGTCTTTCCCATGCTTTTAAGATTTCTTCAGACAGAGTAGACTCCAATAACGGAAATAACATACCTGTATATTTTTCACTTGTAATACCCAATGATTCTAGAGATTTTAACTATGTCTCTAAGTTGTTATTAACAGAGGCTAGTGATATACTTGAATGCGCATTATTTTTTTGAAGAACAAGGACATATACCTCGATAAGGATCTCATCTCTGTATTCTGTATTCAGTTTATCTTATAATAATTTTCTTTATTTAGTGGATATCCTTCTTTTAATTGTCTTGGATTATAGCCTTCTTCCATTGAACTCTTCAGGTACTAAAATTTATCTTCTACGTCAATATCGCAGTCTTCATGGATTTTTTTAAACTGTCCCCAGAAACCAATATAGTTCTTTACATCATCATTAAATTTCTCCAATTCTATTTTGGGTAAGTTGAATCGTTTCTTTCTTTCTCTCATATCTAAACTAAAACTCTGAATATCTTCTTTCTTCTTCTCCAAGGCACGTTGACATTTAATCCTGTAGTGTTTATATTTAGACCTGTATTATTCAGCTTCTTTTTATCTTTTCTTAGGACTACATAGCATCTTTAATCTTCGTGTCTAAATTGCATAACCTTTCTCCTTGGTCCCGTAGTGTGGTTATTAAAATTTTCACATCAATGACTCGTTTTTTAGTGCGAATTCGATTTCTGAAATTGATTCCTTGAAGGCTTCAAAAATATAAAGATTAAAACATAATTGATAGGTATTTTAGTAACCAGTAATATTTTACTCAAGTCTATTTTAAATCAGATAATATTTAGTTGTTCTACTCTTAATGTATAATACTTTTTAGTTTGCTAGTTAGTTCATATAGTGTGGGAAATATAACAAACTAAATTATTTTATAAAACTGTCAGTATAAATGCAAAGAAAAAAAATAGTTGAGGAACAGAGAGAATAGGAAATAAATTAATTTTTCTCTATAAATAGCTAGTAAACTTTGTAAATATTAGAGTATTATTTCAATTCAACTCATCATATCCTTAAACAGTACAAATCATTAGAATGTCGAGTTATTATGTCAAGAACGTACATAGTAAAATTCATCTCTTTTAAAACTATGTTTGTCACGTCATATATCACGTTCAAAATAAGCGGCTATCATTTTTGTAACTTAATATGTTTAGCAATTGTAAAATAATAAATTAATGGCCGCAAATATGTAATTTATTATTGCGAAAGTTTGTAAAAAAAAAAACAGTTGCAACTTTTGAGGAATTAATTATACGAAAAAATATTCATGCACAGTAAAAATAAAACATTCCACAAATTATTTCATATCAGTCTCAAAAGTTGCAACTGGAAATAATTTAATGCCTATTTTGTAAAAAGCCCGTAATTAAGGTTAAATTTAATAATAAAAAAAAAAAGTTTCTATTCATATAAAATATACATCAAAGATGGATGGTTTCCAAATGCCTTGTATATCGATTTAGTTATTCATTATTCATATCATAGGCCGAGCAACACTGCCATCTCGTGCCATTATCATAAGAGTAACTGAGCGTTATGAATTCAACCAGCCTTTTGCTCCAAATCTTAACCAAAAATCATAGAAATTAACGCAATTCCGACCTATTAAATCTTTTTCGGTCTAGGACGTTTTGATGCCACAATTTCGATGCGAGGACATAAAAATATATTAAGAAATAATAGTAAAGTTGTTGCATTTAATTACCCACAGTGTATACGAGATGTGGCTGTAAAATAACGAGACAAAGAAAAAGTGCGCATGCGTCAAACGCGAACGACTAACAGCTGTGTATAGTCTATTTTTATGTATGAGAGAGTATTAAAATAATAAAGCGTTCGTAATCCATAGGCGTACCACTTCTTTTAGTAGACAGCTAAAATATTTTTTCAAATTATTCCTCGAGTATACACTTATATTTTCACCTAATTAACCTGCTTATAACTTCTAAACAGCTGAAGGTAAAAAAGTGCAATTTTTTCTAAAATGTTTTATTTCTCCACAAGGTATGTTAAGAACGGGTTATGTAGGTATAAGGGTTTAAACTTTGATTTTGAATTTTAATATAAAAACTACTTCTTACCTACAAATCCAAATCAGAATCGAAATCCCCAGATAGCACAAATACGTCTTATGGACATTCTAAAAACGTCCTGCTTGGACATTCAGGACATCCCATTTCACGGACGTGAACGTCTTATGGACGTCTTTGGAACGTCCATTGTTAATAATCAGGATGTCTTAAGGTCGCCATTTCAGTGTATTTTACGTGGTCAAAACATAGGTTTACGATTTTTTACAGAACTTATTTTTCACTGGATGGATTTTAGTGAAACTTTGGCAGCTTATAGAAAAATGTTTAATGATTGAAATGAGACATTTTCATTTGTCCTGCTATTTATTAAATACTATTAAAAAATATAAAAAAGTGATAGTCACAGATGTAGTTCAAAAAACTTTATAACATTCTACATATTTTTTTGAATATTCTTGCCAAATTTTAATAATCAATGTTGCGTACTTTTTAAGTTCTGTACAAAATACGATTTTATCTAAAATTGATAATTTCACTGCGTCCATGTTGCTTTTTAGTTCAGGACCTAAATAATAGATGTCCGATGGAGCAAAAGTAGCGAAAGCTTCGGCGCCGGGTTGCCATATTTTAAAATTGTCTTTAATTTAGACAAAACTATATTATTATGGTTATTTACAATTTACACAACTATAAGTTATATATACAGGGAGACTCATTTTTTAACGTTTTCTTATTAAGACGAATTTTTAATAAAATTTGGTGCTTTTTCTAAAATTAAAATCTAAATTAACCAATATTTAAAATAAATGTCTTTATACGAGGAAAAACAAAAGTTTGTAAAAAAATTGGTTTTTTTTTTTTGTAAACAAAGTGTGAATTCGGCAAAATGGGCATAAGTTGGTTATTCAATATGTTAACTATCATGAGAGAAATATTCATCAATGCAATAAAGTGATGCTACTTTGAAGGCCAGTAATGTAATAATATATTTATTAGGCTATCAGTGACACCGATATATTTTTGCTTCAGTTCATGGTTTCAAAAAAAATCAGTTAAAATAACACTAATGACTCTTTCATTTACTCTTCAAAAATGTTTTTTATTAGGAAGGATAAAATGAAAAATTTCTAAGTATCCAGTAAAAGCATTATTTAATTCAATAAATATGTAAATAAATAACAAAATATTCTTTTCAAATGGCCTCTCTGGCTTTCAGTCGTTTTGGAATATTCCTGTACACAATCTCTGGCATTACATACTGATTATAAAAATTTAGTAATTTGGGTAAAACATTATTCTGCCAAAAATGTTGGTCTCTTAGAATGACTTCTATATGTAGGGGTTGTTCGTTGTTTATGTAAACTATAAAAAAACATATATCTTTTCTACAAATAAGCTGTCCTTGAATCTAAAAAAAAAACTTTATGAATTGAAAAAAAAAAAAGATACTATTATTTTTATTTAACGCTAAAAACACATTTAAATAATTTTATTTCCGTGCAAATATAAAAATATTGAAAGATGAAAAAATATTGAGGCAAATGATTTAAAATTCTCACTTGGTAATAGTAGTTATGATTTCGCTTTAACGATAGCATATTATTTTTTATTTCCAAGCACATTGTAGATTTTTCTTCTACTGCTTGCCTAAGTTTTTTTTTTTTTATTTGTGAACACTATGAAGGTATTTTATTTCAATAATGGCATTATCCCCTAAAAGAGCTATAAAAAAATAATAAAATTAATATGATTAATAAAATGACATGACGTATATGTATATTATTTCTTATACATTACCATCAGGAGAGGCTGCCAAAAACCCTTGCACTTCGTCTACAAATATGCCGCATGTTCTAATATTATCTAATATCTACTGTTTTATTAACATTTTCATATATAATACGCTTTGATATGTTTTGCAATTCTTTTATTTTAGACACGGTTAATAATTTTCTGCCTTCAACATTTAATTTCGTGTCTTTTTGCAACCTTTTGCACCTCAGAAAACCCATACAGGGGTATTTTTGTAGAAAATTTAATTTCCTACAAATTGTTCTTTGACAAATTTTTTATAACTTCAACTGTTTTGTTGATAAGAACGAAGATATAACAATTTTTGAAAAAATTGGAAGCCGACACCGTTGAAACGGGTTCAAGTACAAAAAAATGTTAGTGGGCACTTCCAAAGAGTCACTAATATATACTACAAATTCTGACTAATCGCAATGGATTACCATGAAATCAAACGGGGCTATATTAATTTAAATTTTAAAAATCATGGTTTATATGTTATTTAAATGGGAAATATACATCGATCGAAAGAAACCACTTAAAATCAAAATTACGGGCTCAAAGCTCAGCTCAGTTTTAAATGGAGCACCCTAATATACATATATATGCCGACAATATTTTAGGGTGGTAGGGGACATTAAAATATACAATTTTTGTTCTAAAAATGTATGTCCGAAAACTCTAAGATAAAAGTTTTAAATAAAATTCAAATTTTAATGAATATCTCGAAACATTTTAATTATTTTTAATGAAATTTTTAAAGTTTGTTGTAACCTATTTTAATAAATTATCTTTTGGCCCTTTTAGCGTGTATCCAGCGTTATTATATTATTTTATTAGATTTCTGCTGAAAAAAAAAAAAATATCACCATGTATATTTTTTCGTTTTGAGTTGTATTTTTAGTTGCTTCAGAGACGTGCATGCAAAAGTTTAGATATTATTTGTTTATCAGAAAGCGAAAAGAGATTCGCAAAAATATAAAGACAATAAAGTTGTATTTTTAGTTGCTTTATTCAAAACAAGTATCAACAATGTAAATATTTAATAGACGCTATAACTTTTGGTTAAAATTCCCTGTATTTCGGACATGTGTTTATTCAACAAAAATATTTACCCCTACCGCCCTTCGGTTTAGTTTATTTCTGTTTAAACTTAAATTTTAAATTATTAAGACATGAAGCAGTGCATAGGGATCGTACTTCCACATATTTTTTATCACCCTTTGCATCAACCTACCCTTATCTCAAAATGTTCGATGGTACCCTGCATTTATTGTAAAGTATTATGAAAGAGCACATTTTTTTAAGTACATCCATATTAAAAAAATAACAAAGAATACTTTTTAGAATATTTTAATTTAAAATTTTAGCAAAATATTTTATTTGCTAGGAAAAATCAAGGGAGCTATGTATGAAAAGAATGTGAAATTTCTTGCCTCGATGCACTGCCTCACCCCCAAAAATTCAAGATTCCAATTTCCAAACAAATTCTTATGATTATTATTTAATCGGATTATCCCAAGTACCTGCTACGACCCTAATTAGACAGCTAAATATTTAATTCACGGTAAACGAGAAAAACCTCGTTAAAGAATTGGTAGACTGCCTAATAATATATTTCTATAAATATGCGATGTTGACAAATATTTTTCACCAGACCAACTTATTTGAAAACATAAAATACGGGTATGTTGCGTATATTATTTAGCTGGCCGATTTTTGCGATATAATGGACAAAATATGGAGGTTAAAGAGTGTAGCTACATCTACATAGGAAAGGATTGACTAAAATTCACATTTAAATCATTGAATCAAAAACCGGAAGTGCTGTGGCGTCCTTAAAAACGTCCATTTAAGAACATTTCATGGATATTTTCAAAAGCTCAAATGGGTAATAACAGGAAAATTAGTGAAAATGATGAATAATTTCAAAAAAAAATATTTGGAAGCAAATAACCTATGAATAATAAAATTATTAAAACTTTTTCGTCAAATTCTCTCCTCTACTTTGCCCTTTTCAACTTGATTGTTAGCAGTTTTTTCTTGATTTGCCCATATTTTCCTTCTCAGCTGAACCTGAAAATAATTTCATCGCTTATTCAAAATAAAAGGCAGATCAATATGAAAATCCAATATGTTTGTTTAAGTTTGCCCTGCTAGACATTATGAATTCACTAACCTTTTAGCTTTGTAGTATTCACTGGAAAACTTCCACCTTCCTCAGAGATAAAAATAGTACAAACTGCAAGAAATTAATATTAATCAACCACAAACTCACAGGGTCGAATCACAGTCAAATGGCGGAATAATAGAAATTGTACTCGTATAATATGTACATACTATCGAATCATGAACATTGAACACCATGTTTTTTTTTCTTTTTTTTTTTTTTAATAAAACCTAAGCCCTGAGAACATTTCAGTGCGTAAATCTAAATAAATAATAATAAAATGTCACTTGTCAACAATGTCCCTTTCCTGCAATGACCCTTTCTTCGTTTTTTTGTCAAATTGGCTTTCATTCAATTGGATATTGGGACAATATCATCTGTAATCATTATTTATATTATCTCATTATATATGTTGTTTATATAATATAACCAAATAATAATATGCGAATGTGAATCCATGGAAATATAATAAAGCACGTAGAATTGACGTTCTACGGATATCTATTTCTTGAAGTTCCGAGGATTTACTAAACTGGACATACTTAAAACGTCCAGAATTGATCCTGGACGTACAGACGATAAATGGACATGTAATGGATGTCCTTAGGACGTTCTGTGCTATCTGGGTCAAAAGATGAACTTGTCCAACTTCCACATTTTCTCTTCTTCTTTAATCTTATGATTTACTGCCTTTTCCCAGTTTTCAGGCTTCACATTATTTACAGCCTCCAAAAACAACTGTTTAACATCACTCATTTTAAAAGAATTATTTTTTCTTGAAACTTCTCCCTTTATCTGTGCCCATATCAGTTCAATCGAGTTTACTTCGCAATGATATGGTGGTGATCTAACCACCGTCATCCCACGATTTTTTGCAATTTCATCAATTTCATATTTTTTGAATTTCTCTTTATGAAGGGAACACAAATGATACAGTTCTTTTCTCACAGAACCGGAATGGAACTTAATATTCTTTGAATTTAGCCAATTCTGTAAATATTTTTTTAACCACTTGGTTGTGGGCATTTTTTCTATAAGTCTCGAGTGATAACTTGCATTATCCATTAATATTATACAGTTCTAAGGAAGAAGATCTATAATTTGTTCGAACCACTCCTTAAAGACATCAGCATTCATGACCTCATGGTAGTCACCGGTACGAGTAGATTCAAAAGTCAATAAACCACCTTTAACAAAACCGTTTGAACTACCGATGTGTACTATTATTAGTCTACGCCCCTTTCCTGATGGTGGATTCAAACCAGTAGATAAATTATTTAAAAAAGCCTGTCTTCGACTTGTAACAGTTTCATCTTGCCAAAATTTATTTGGTTTATGTCCCTCGTTGATGTTTCATCTAAATAAAATATATTTCTTCTTTGATTTCTTATTTCTTTTATAGTCCTTAGGTAATTTCTTCTCCATACTACAATATTGCTTCTTTCTATTAAAATAGACTTTCTGTAATGCTTTTTCCACAGAAAACCTATTTCTTTTAAAAGTTTCCATAGTGTGCTTCGACTCATTTCAGGGTAATCCTTATCATCTCGAACCGTGGCAAGAAATTTGCCTACTGTCGGAAATTCTTTTCTAAAGAAGAACGCATGCACTTTCCTTCGAAGTCTTTCTTTCAAAAGATTTTCTAATTGAAATTTTGGTTTTCCTGGAGCTTTACGTGCTATTTGTAACTCGCTACATATTTCTCTTCTTTAACAACTCTGTAAATCGTAGATTTCCCAACACCAAGCGTACTACTAACTAATTCCACTGTGTCATCAACACTTTTACATAAATGTTTGTCTGTAAATGATTTAAAACCATTAAATATTAATGTTTTTTCATTAACTGTTAAAGGATCGATTTTTTGTCGTTCCAAATTTTCCATGATCACACTAGAATTCACACTGCACCTTGCAAGTTGCAACTAAACGACATTTAGTAAACTGTCAAGAATACACAACTTGGACCTCCTTACTAAATGGAAAACCTATAACCGCATTTTCGGTGAAATTTGTTGGGAAGGTATTTATCTACTTATAATTCGATTACTGTAAGAAATTCTTGGAATTAAAATAAAACAAAATTGGCAAATAGGTATTTATTGAAAATAATCTTAAGATACGGCTATGTAATCTTTAATATACAGGGCTTTTGGCCTGTCACAGGGCTTTTGGCCTGTCCAAACCTTTTTCTATTGTTCTGTACAGCTTATGTTTATAAAGGACCAATAAAAGACCCAAAACTTGTAATAGCTCAGGTACATTTATTACAATTTTAGGAAATATTTAGATTATTCTGTAAAAATATTTAAAATGACCGTACTAAGTTTTGCATTAGAAATGCTGTTTTATTACTCTCTCATACATAAAAATAGACTATAACAATTATCAACTTTGTGAATTAAAATGGGAATCCTATATATTTTTTACTATGGCGATTCCAAATATACTCTACCTTAATATTTGATTAAGCCATTTCACGCGAATAAAGATTAAAATTGCTTTAAATTTACATTACCCTGATCTAGGTTGATGGATGACATATTTGTAATTTAAGATAAATTTGATTTTCCCCCTTTGACATTGGCCTTATTGAACAACTCAAAAACTCTGAAATAAATGGAGAAATGGTTGTGTTTATAATAAAAACAGATGATTTATTATATAAAACCATTACAAGGTGGACTGTAATTAACTTAACACATTCAAAAACATTTTACATCGTCTACAACGACTATCGGCTAACCTCACACATTGGGTTATTTTTTTTTAATGACACTTGTCGCGCGATTGACAGATTTGACAGAGTAAGTTTTTTCGTGAACAGGTTGATCTGGCAACAATGTAAATAATTAACTTTATGGTGGCAAATACGTAACCGCCACTTTGAAGTGGTAAAAAATATTTTGGATTAGTTTCAGCTGACACGTTTTTGATGAAAGTAACTACAAAATGGCATCGTTTCAGTTCAAGATCAAAATAAACTCTTGAGGTCGATTTAGATTAATGTTTATAATCAAAAATTATAGGTGTTACTTTTTTAGTAAAGGACATTACGGAACATTTCTCAGGATTTAGAGGGAGTGAATTATCGAGAAACTACTTCGCAATGTCGAACAAACACTTTTAAAGTCGCAATGGTTAACAAAATTGATTTCAAGAAATAATTTTAGGTCGTCGGCATACATTAAAACTTTAATATGCTCGATATAAGCGAATATATAATTTATAAATAAAAGAGGACCTAAAATTGATCCCTGTGGAACTCCTGATGTTTGTTTGAAATTTTTTGACCTGTAACCACGATATTTTGAACATATTGATGCCTACCCAACAAATACGAACCAATCAATTGAATGATTTGATCGCATAAACTAATGGAACTTAACTTGTGGAGCAAGATGGAATGATCGATTTTGTCGAAAGCCTTGTGTATATTACATCAACTTGACTTCTTCTATCCAAGGCTTCCAAAATGAATTGCGTCGAATATACAAGGTTTGTAACTGTAGATTTATTTTTCATGAATCCATGTTGGTCACAAGATCGTGAGTAATTATTTCGAATTGCAAAGAATGCTTATGGGCCGATAATTACAAATATCATTTTTGCTACCTTTTTTATGTACCGGAGTAATTTTGGAAATTTTTCAGGCAGTAGGGAAAATACATGTTTTCAAAATTAAATCAAAAATGTGTTTCAACGGAGTGGCCAAAATTAGTGCACAGTCTCTGACAAGAAACGAAGGAATAAGGTCAGTACCCATTGACATATTTTTTAGGGCTCTAATAACTTCATCTTGAGATACAGAATTAAAGTGAAGCAAAGGTAAATTAATGGTAGATTCGTTGATGAAGTGATTTATTTGAGTTGGCTCGGAGAAATTGATTGAAAAGTGAAAACAATTGCCTGTGGATCTTCTATACAGTCATTATTATATTGAACAGTAGTGGGTATGGAATAGGAAGAATTTTTAGAATTTATGTATGACTAGAATTGTTTTGGATCATTTCTAATATTATTTTCAATCGATCTTAAATATGAGGAGTGAGGTATAGAAATGTCTTGTTTAATTTGGTATCGAAGGTTCTTAAATTTAGATCTACGGAATAGGCGGATTTGAAGGTTTTTCGAGCTTTTTCTTTTCGACGAATCATGTGTTATATGACCATTAAACCAAGGAGGGTTGGTCCTAAGGTTAGGTTTTTTATTGTTCAATCTGCTTGTAGAATCAAAAAAATTCCAATTGATATTGAGTAGTGCGTTGTATAATTTTGGAAAATCTGCTTCTTTGTAATTATACTGCACGTGGTCGGTTTCATAGCCAGTTACTGGTTTTTTCGTCGATATGGCCGACGTCAAATAGTCCTCGCGTCGAAATGGCGGCATCACATCGGGCATGAAAACGTCCTATTCTGAATATTTCTCTGTGTGTATACTGCTTCATTTCTGTACTCCTAAGCCTAAACTACTTATCGTTCCTCAACTAAGAGTTGTATAATCAATAAGAGACAGCTCCTGTTTATATTGTATAAAAGGTTTTACGGGTCCAACTCGTCTTAACTGTTAATCTTTGTTATATACTCTTCTTCTATTTTCTTTACAATAAAAAGCATTTACAGAATATCTCATAGTTATAATCCTTCTACGAATAGGTAAGTAAGAGAGGGTTAACTAATTTTCTACCTAAAGCAAAAGATAACTTTTCCTTAACGATTTATTTTCCTGAATAAATTATATTAATACATGATTGATTTTCTTTGGTTTCATAGCAATTTAAATTCATTAGAAATAATTGTAATGTACATTAATTAAATAAATTAAACTATCAATAAATAATAAAAACCATTACGAGTTTGTAATAAACATTTTATTTACGTTGAGGAAGTTTGAGGTTGATTATTCTCTTACTTTGTGTTGGTTTTATGATTAGATAGATGATAGTGGTTTCCAACTTTTTCTATTTCGATAGGAACTTATTTTTATTCTGTTAACAAGGCCACAATTTCGTCTGACTCGTTTTTACTTGGATCTTTTAACACAAAAGAAGTGTACAGTGTACAGTGGTCACCCGATAGCTTAATTTTATCACAGGATTATACTTATACATTTATTTTTACATTCTAAGTCGAACTAGCTGCCTACATCTAGATGCAACTTGATGCCTCTGTCGCTTCTTTACAAAAAATACATCGGTTTATCATTTTTAATGAATTATAATGTAGAATAGACAATTTCTATGATTTTTGTTTAAGAGGCGCTTCTTTGGTGTCCACTATATGGTCGGGTAATGATCGTTTTCAGAAGTAGATATAGTAGAAGGAGACTTGGATTTTTACTGTATGTACTTATTTCAAATAATAGTACAGTGTAACAATAATTAGTCAAAATTTATTAGCATTAATCTAAACCTTAATTCAATGTCCCAATGTCATTATAAATTTGTCTTTGTGGTTGGATGAACCATGGAAATTGTGATCTTGACTTTTTTTTTTCTAGATATTATTATTTGTAACTATTCTAATAATTAGTTAGTGATGTTATGATACCTAAGTTAAATTTGTATTTCAAAATGTTACCGATTTATTTTTAATGTATAATTTTTACCAATTATTTGTAAAATAAATATTTTTTGTTTAAGTAATTTTGGTCTTTTATTTTTGAGCAACTAATGTGCCAATATTTTCGCATTTCATAAATAGTTTAGGCTAAAAATCTAAATAAACATTATTTTTTTTATAACCTCTCCATATAATGCATTTGTTTGGTAAAAATATAATTTTTTTACAGAAGTGTTCGTAATTTATTACATGATAGTATTTCACAGGTTCAAGGCTAAAGCAACAAAAGAGCTGTTGTTATAAAACTCGAAAGGTTTGGTAAGAAAAACAGTAGGTACTCCAGTTTCATGAAGTGGTACTTTCCATCTCTTTGGACTAGTCAAACAGGGTAACTTCGACATAAATATAAAACTAATAACTTAGATTATGCGCTATCTCCCTAAGGTATTCTACAATTGTGGTTTCGTCAAAAGTTTCTACAATACCTAGTATTCTTTGTGCACAGTCCTTATGGCGGGATTGATTGTAGTTTAGCCATTGCTTTGTAGCTTAGATTACTTGCTTGTTTGCTTGTCTACTTGTAGGTAACTCTTTCTGCATGCCAATGGAAAAATACAATCATCGAGTGTCTGCCTCCTCGTGGCACCGCTGGATACCTTAATATTGCTGCTCGATGAACAGCACTATTAACTAACTAAATGGCACTCCATCAATAACCTAAGCTAAAGTGTAAGGCAACGTGTTGAAGGCTGGGGGCACTTAGCAAAACCTCTTTGTATCTGTAAGAGGAAGGAAGAACCTTTAAATGCTAGCTAATCTTAGACACTGCAAGGCCGCCTCCGCAACCCTTGCACGTACCATTATCAGGAAGGATATAGACGTAGCCCTAACACAAGAACCCTGGATCTACAAAGAGCATGTGATGAGTAGATGAGTAAGTTAATATACAATACCCAATGTGGAAACACTAGGGCTTGTATATACATACGAAATGGTCTAAACATCCTCAACTTACAAGATTTCTGTTTTAGAAACCTAGTAGCAGTCAGGATGGAAATAAACATAGCAGACAAGAGGCTACTCATTTTAACCTCCACCAACAAATGAGCTGAGGGATTTAATAGATAACTGTCGGGCCGAAAACCTGCAAGTACTCATTGCTGCGCACACCATATAACATAGGGCAGCAAGGAAAACAACAAAAGAGGTAAGTCTTTACTTGAATTCATTCTAACCACTAACCTGGAAATATTGAATCGTTAAAACGAACCCACTTTTGTAACCAGTAGACGGAGCGAGGTTATTGATATTACCCTTAGCTCTTCCTTCGTTTCAAATCACATTGGCAAGTGGTTCTCATGGAAATCGACAACGTCAGTAAACCAGGAGATGTATATCGAAACCCACATAACACCGATTGGTTTGGATACGGAGTGGAGCTGGGGGCAATGTTAAAAACCGTTTAAATAACTTTTTTACTAAAAGTGATATAGATAAAGTTGCAAAACAACTATAGAACGAAATTATAACATCATATCACAATATATAACAGCTCGTTAAAAAACAGGAAAACTTCTAGGGAGGTGAGCTGGTGGAACACCGGACTCGCCAAACTTAGAAGGTTAAGACGTAAACTTTTTAATAAGGCTAAAAAGACGAATGAATGGGGAGAATACACCTAAACGCTCACAGAGTATAACAAAACTCTTAGGAGAACATACTGTCAGGAAATTAAAAATACAACTGAAGGGTGCAGACTCCACCGCATTCTAGCAAAAGATCCAATAAACCCTGTGAGGATATTTTTGATTTTCTAAAATAATCTGCTACTAACTCGTAGCTTAACGCTAGTCGAACTCGTTTTGTATTTTCTGCCAGTTTTATGGTGAGATTGCCATTTCGCTTCATGAAACCATTGAACCATTCTGTTCCAGGTAAGTTACCTACGAACCTTGGTTCTGTCAACCCACGCTTCGTAAAATATTATGTGACAATATGTTTAATGTCTTCAGCTAACATTTTGTCTTCATTTTCATCTAGAGCGAATGGTATTTCATACTTAAGCAGACGTCGTCCGTGATAATGAGTCCTGCACAACTCAGATTTTCAAAGGGCCAGATTTAAAAAACCGTAACTGTATGAGGGCCGCCAAGAGAGGCCTGAGTCTAAAATAGTCGGTTCAGATTTCTAAAAAAAAAGTCAGGGCTGGTTACAGTAATTTTATAATTGATCAATATTTTAAAATAATATTTAAAACAAAATGAAATAGAATACCTATACATAATTGCGATGTTTCTAACGGGGTTTCTGAATTCTGCCACAAACTTCCGGTAAAGAAAAATTGATATCCGAACTCTGCCACGGATTACAGTTTTAGAGGTTAGGTTCCTAAATCATTAGAGGGTCTCTCCGATCCGATTAAGATATTATTAATGTAGGTATCCAAGACATTGCTAATATTGTTTACTATTTGTGGTACTTACATAGCTACATACATACATAAATAAAAATATGAAATAATATAAAAAACCACAAGAATACAAAATTGCAATACACAGTTAATTGAAAATTAAAAATATAATAAAAGCTTTACAGGTAAAATGAAATTAGACATTGGGAAGAATTTTAAATGACATTATTTTAACAAACATAAACCGCGAAATAGATTTATTTTTAATTTTTTAATATTTTCTTGTATTGTGTTGACTTTCGTTTGGACATTTTTTTAAGTTTTTTCTGATTATTGTTAGCTGACCGCATTTTTGAATAAGTCTCTACTTGGAAATCTAACAATACACGTGTAAAATGCATTATTTTGGGGTGTGCTTTATAAAAGGAGCGAATGAAAACTTTCACATGCGTTAGTAGTCCTCTTAAAATCTGCACTATGTGCCCAAATATTTGGTTGGAATATTGATAAATTGTTGACATACAATTACGAAATTTAATTACTCTTTTATCATTTGGTAGCAAATAGTGCAATTCTTCATTAAAAAAATCTACAACTTCCTCAGAAGTGGTACATCATACCAAAATGAAGTTTTAAATATCTACCAATCACAGAGTTTTCCTCTTTATATTCCGGAACTTAATTATATTCTTGAATTTTCCGAAACCATGCTTGGCAGAGATAAAATTTGCAACCCAAAAGAATAAGATATCTCCCAAAATATTTATATATTGCGTTGTGAATGTTTAATTCAAAATCTACCACAATCTCTATTGGTTTAAAATTTAAACAAAAAGCTTTACACTTATTACTTACTTAAAAGGAGGAACAGGGCCGCCGAGAGTCAGGCTGGGCCCCAGGACAATTCTACTTGTGTGAAGTTAGCGCCCAATATCAGCGCTTACCCCCCTCCACAAAGACAAGTTCACACTGCTTAAATTCATTCAACACTTTGAGTAGTTACAATTTTTCATTTAGGTATTTAATAATGAGTAAAATTTATAATAGTATGTAATGAGATGATATAAGTTGAACATAAAAATATATCAATATAATTTTACGTAACCACAGCGTTTTTGTATCAGATATTTCTGACTGTGCAAATTTTTAAGACCTATGAGGGCTATACGTAATATTAGACGAGGGAATTATATTTGGACGAGAAAATGATGCGTTGTACCACATTCTGGTTATGTGGGATTTAATCTGCTACTTGAGGACTACTTTTTATAAAAATATCAGTTTTCTAAAACCTCGGCGTCATAGATTAAGAAGCACCCCTAAAAAATTATTATTTTTTACGAGGAAACGGCGCTTTGTGCCACATTCTGACTAAGTGGGCTTTAATCAGGTACCTCACGACTACATTCCCTAAAAATTTTAGTTTTCTAAAACCCCGGCGTCATAGGTTAAAACGCACCCCTAAATATATATTATTTTTTTACGAGAAAATTATCCCAGACAGCACACCAAATTCTTTGGATATCTACTGAACATCCTAATATCCACTGAATGTCCAGTCCATGGTAGATATATATTTTATATCCATGAGATGTAATTTATAGACATGCAAATGTCCATAAATAATAGTAATTATATAACAAATTATTAAAAAATTACGCCATTGTTCTCGCCATTGTGGCTAATAGTACCGTTCAGATATTTAAAATTAATTTTTTTAAGGTGTATTCAATATCCCATGAACATCCACTAAATATATTAAAGTCTAGGCGCGAACGCAAACCATCGTAGATATCCACTAGATGTTATTTGATTCTGCTTACTAAGTATAGATGGCGATACCACTATCGCATCTACTCATGCTCGATCCGCCGTAATAGAGTTCGATCGAAATTTTTGTCCTACAGACTCCATTAGAGGCTGGAGTTGAGAATTTCCATCTATTGCTGAAGAGTCCTAATAAGGATGACTTTCTCCTTAGTGGCCAAAATCAAAGGCAGAGTGTTGAAAATATTTTTAATCTCTGCTATTTTCTTTCGACGTTATTCAATAATCATTGGTTACTTATGAACCTCTACTAAAGATATCCATAAAATATTTTGGTGAATATCCGAATATCTTCTATATCCTGGGATATAGATGGACATTTGGTAGGATATCCATATTGGATATATTGAATATCCACAAAATATATTCTGTGGATATCTCTGTGATTTCTTGTATTTTCTGGAAGATACCCATTAGATATTTTGCTGAATATCCATTAGGATATCTTCTATATCCTGGATATAAACGGACATTTGGATATCCATATTAGATCTACCGAATATTTCTGATATCCTGTGGATATATTGGATATCCACAAAAGATATTCTGCGGATATCTCTGGGATTTGGTGTGTTGTATGGGATGCGTTATGCCATATTCTGGTTATTTGGAATTTAATCTACTTCTTAGTGTCTAATTTTTCTAAAAATGGCAATTTTCTAAAACCCCGGCGTCATAGATTGAGAAGCACCCCTAAAAGATTATTATTTTTTTATGAGTAAACGGCGCTTTGTGCCACATTCTGACTAAGTGGGCTTTAATCTTTTAGGGGTGCTTTTTAATCTACGACGCCGGGGTTTTAGAAAACCGCCATTTTTGGAAAAATTAGTTCCCAAGTAGAAGATTAAATCCCAAATAACCAGAATATGGCATAACGCCTAATTTTCTCGTAACAAAATATTACATATTTAGGGGTGCGTTTTAACCTATGACGCCGGGGTTTTAGAAAACGGAAATTTTTAGGGAATGTAGTCGTGAGGTACCTGATTAACTCCCTCTTAGTCAGATTGTGGCACAAAGCGCCGTTTCCTTGTAAAAAAATAATAATCTTTTAGGGGTGTTTTTTAATCTATGACGCCGGGGTTTTAGAAAACCGCCATTTTTAGAAAAATTAGTTCCCAAGTAGAAGATTAAATCCCAAACAACCAGAACATGGCATAACGCCTAATTTTCTCGTAAAAAAATAATATATATTTAGGAGTGCGTTTTAACCTAGGACGCCGGAGTTTTAGAAAACTGAAATTTTTAGGGAATGTAGTCGTGAGGTACCTGATTAACTCCTACTTAGTCAGAATGTGGCACAAAGCGTCGTTTCCTTGTAAAAAATACTAATCTTTTAGGGGTGTTTTTTAATCTATGACGCCGGTGTTTTAGAAAACCGCCATTTTTAGAAAAATTAGTTCCCAAGTAGAAGATTAAATCCCATATAACCAGTATGTGGTTCAACGCACCATTTTCTCGTAAAAAAATAATTTTCTCGTCTATCATATTACCTATTTATAGTCCTCATGAGGTCTTAAAAATCATCACAGGCAGAATATATGTGATACAAAACGCTGTAGTTACGTAAAATTATATAGATATATTTTTATGTTCAATTTATTATTTTCTTGTTGTCTCCTCTATTAACGAGAAAAAGAAAGAAAAGTATCTAAATGAAAAATTGCAACTACTCAAAGTTTTGATGAATTTAAGCAGTGTGAACTTGTCTTTGTGGAGGGGGGTAAGCGCTGATATTGGGCGCCAGCGTCGGGCGCTAACTTCACACAAGTGACAATTCTAACTAACCTACACACTTAATTAAAAATAAAGTACTAAAGAATGCAACAGGTATTTGCTTGCTAAAGAAAATTAGTTTGGTTCTCATATTTTTTAAGACCTAAATGAAATGATTCATCTTTAACAAATATATAGATTCTCGCATTTCAAACTGGAAGATCTCAGGTGTCTGCCCAGAATATTTTGTTACAGGACAATTAGATCAATTAGATGTCACTTTGTAATGTTATAACATTTTTATTTTTGTTATACATATTATAAATAGAATATTTTATGTTTTAGTTTTATTCAGTTAATTAAAAAATTACTGTTAAAATTGTAGTTTTTATTAGTGAGATGCAAACTTTTACCTAAATATTTTTGCTATTACTCAAAAAAAAATCTGATGTGTCCAACACATGACTTTCCTATCTAGTTAACCTATTGCAGCATCTCTAAAAATGTTTAGAGGATAAACTAAATATATACATTTTCCACATACATCTACCTCGAAACATTTTTCTATAGATATTCATTGAAAACGAAAATACTGAAAAATTTTAATTTAGCACTTTTCCTCCAATTTTTCCATTACGGTCCATTTTAGAAAAGTCATTTAAAAACAAAAATTATAGAGATCGATATCGCAAACAACTTTTAGATTAACAATTTTCTTAAAAATCAGAATTTTGCACATTATGTCAAATTTCTCGAATACGGACCATTTCAGGAAAATTTGACATAGAACAAAAATTATAGATAATAATATTGTAAGTAACTTTTATTCAAAGAATTTTCTTCCCCAAACGTAAATAACGAATATATTTTATAAAATATAAAAATGACCACCAATAAAGTACCCTCCCCCCAAATGTTTTGATTCTGTCCAAAATCTAATCAGTTCACCTCAGGTCGAAATAAAACTTAAGTTTAAAATTTAATGTTTTTTCCTTTATCCGTTTTTGAGTTTTCTTCAAAATTCGAAATTTACACATTTTCTCAAATATCTCGAATACGGTCCATTTTAGAGAATTTATTTACAGAATAAAAATTATAGAGAATTATATTACAAACAACTTTTATTTGAACAATTTTTATAAAAAATTATTTTTTTTACATTTTGTCAAATTTCTCGAATACGGACCATTTTAGGAAAATTTTGCATAAAACAAAAATTATAGATAATTATATTAGAAGTAACTTTTATTTGAAGAATTTTCTTCTCCAAACGTAAATAACAGATATATTCCATAAAATATAAAAATGACCACCTATAAAGTACCCCCCCAGATGTTCCGACTCTGCCCAAAATCTAATCAGCTCATTGGACGCTGAAACAAAGCTTAAGTTTAAAATTTGGTGTTTTTCTGTGTATCGGTTCATGAGTTATGCGACCTACAGACACACACACACACACACACACACACACACAGACATCATCGCGAAAATAGTCAAAACGGATTCAGGGGACCTCAAAACGTAAAAATCCGTCGAAAACTCGAGATCGAAAAAAATCATGATTCCTATACTTTCCTTATATCTGTATACAGATAGGAAAGTAAAAAAATGAAAACAATATTAACTAACTTTATGTCATGTCTTGAATTAAATTTTTGACGAAAGTATTTTGAAATAGGGGCGGCAAAATTTGAGTTTTACACACGGGCGGCCAAATATCTCGGCACGCCCCTGTTAATTTTAATTATGTAATATTTTTCTTTCGACTTGTTCCATATCATGTATTTTGATCGACAGTAAAGTTATTATTATTAGATCACATTTAAAATTTACGAGAAGTCTGGAGTTATTTTTATTATGACAAACGGCTTGTGCTCTTCGGTACCAGATTTAAAATTCCAAACAAAAAAAATACTTAAGTTCATTAAATCATATAAAATGAACTTAATACAACACACATGTGATCATCAAAGCGCCCAGCACCGAACCCTTTATGCACCATCTGCCGCTTAAGAATGACGCAAAATAGGGACGTATCCATCAGCATTCAAACACTTCACTAACACTTAAACTCAACCACATGCAGTCAACAAAGAAGGCCCACAGCCTACTTAAGCATTAATTTAAAATAATGGGTAAATGAGTGGCAGTTCATCGGGGCAACTGAGGTGGTTTTGATGAGCGTTTTAACTGTTTTCAGTCCGTTCCTGGTATTTGAACGTCTTCGACGTTAAAATAATAAATTCTTCTTTGCATGGTGGATTGTTCCTCCTTCTCTTCTGCATACCTGACTGGATTCCACGGATAGTGAGTTTCAAATGTAAAATTATGACTCACTCAAATAACTACCTTCGAATTGGTGACTCGATCCATTCGTGTTGTGTATTTGATCACTTTCGTTTTGGCTATTAAACTTCCGTGTGTTTCGTTGTTTTAGTGTTAGTTGTTTCAGTGTTTGTCGTGTTTAAATAGAAAATGAATAATGGTTACCACAACTCAGGTTTTTATCCAAACAGACCGGAACTGTGTTTTGTAAGTAAATATGATTTAAATATACTTTCCTACCTGTACTACTCACAACGAAACAGAAGCACTTTCTTCTTCTACAAACTTGAAGTAATATTTTAATTATTTGTCCAATATGTAAATAAAAAAAAAAAAAGTTATTTCAATAAAAAATACCTAATAACATTTTTAAAAGTGGTTCTGTTTTCGTTTTGAGTAGTTTATATAATTAATGCATTTCTTTCAAATAATGTTTACTTATTCTTCTCTATAACAGACGAAGTAATATGATTTAAATCCACATTTATTAAAAAAATAATTTGTGTGTATGTATTTCTGTTTGGCACTGGTTTCAAAACCAACTGGCTAGTCAATCCTTAATTAATTTTAATAAAGTTTATTTTGTGTTAATTCAATTTTAAGTTCTATCCTTGCAATATTTCACTATTTAAATAATACATTAATACGAAATAAATTCTATAATAGGTTTTTTCTAGATCATGTTGTTTGCTTAATAATTTAAATAGATAAACAAGTAAATTTAGCATGCAGGTATGTTAAAAATAAAAAAAAAACGGTAAACACTTTATCTTTATTAGTTTTTTAATCGCCTTGTGTATACCGAATGTCCCAGATTTTTTGTACATCTCAGTTATAGACGGCATACCTACAATATGAAAAATGTCGAAAAAATTATATTTGATGGTAAAATAAATATCAATGTGACATAGCATTGAATTTAGAATAAAAACTATTACGAAAACTGACAGGTGCTATTTAAAAAAGTGATGTTAGGGTATGATTACTATGTAGACTACTTGAAAGGTATATTTGAAGTTCTCGCGCTTAGTATAATACATAATTCACGTGATAGAGAAAGAGAGGGAGAGAGTTTTTAGTAAATACGAATTTATTTTCGCGCACCTGTCATTTGTCACCTATAAGTATTTTAATTGTTTATTTACATGAAAGATAGTTTTAAGTAAATAAGTATTAGCAATACAAATTAATTTTCACGCGCCTGTCATTTGTCACTTATAAGAAGGTTAAGTTTATTTACATGAAAGAGAGAAAGGGAGATATCTTTGTCTTAGAATATATATAGTCAGGAAGGAGGAATCCTATGCGATCTTGGAATCGCGATGGTATTTTGACAGTGAACTAGACGAATATGGCGACAAGTGTTTTCGGTCTACCAGTGACGTACTGTCATAAAGGGGTGTAGAAAAGAAAATAATAAATTATCTAATTTTACCGATTTCTCTCATTTTAACGAATTGCTATTTTCTTGCGAGAAGGTTGCTTTTTTTTTTATTAACCTTCATTATGTGAATAAATTTTACTTTAAAATTGCATGTTGGGTGGGATAGATATAGGAAAATATTTTTGGGATAATTTATAGAGGGATTTTATTTGAAAAATCAGAGCAATAATGTATTAAAAAAATATTGACTTTTTACGTCTTTATTATGACAATGTCTTTATTAATCTACAATAAATATTTCTTTCTTAGATGTTTTTGTTGGAGTACATACAGTGTGTCCGTAAAGTATGGAACAAATTCATTTTTAGCTAAACAGACCATTTTTAGAAATAATCCTGAAACACGTCGATTTTTGATTTTAATTTACCGTATTTAATCTAATTACTTTCGAGTAATGACGTCACTGTCACTTTTTTTAAATGGAACACCCCCATTTTGTCTCAATTTTCGGATTACTCTAGCTGAGTTGATTCCAAAAATGTATCACATGTTGATTCCAATTGGTACAGGGTGGGCAAAAATACAATAGTTTTGTTTGTGCTCATAAAGTAACGCGTAACATTTTTAAGCAGATTGTTTTCATAATCAATAGGCCTCATCTCCTTATAGACCTTGATTTTTACTAAAAATTTCATGTTGATATCGCTTTGTCAGTGGCATAATGGTGTGAGTAAGGATTTGTTGTCTTGAAATTTAATTATTTAAAATTCACTTTAGATACACTTAAGTAAAATACAAAAAAAGTATTTAACCCTTAAGTACCATGGCGGGGTCAAATTTGACCCTACACATTTTGCACGGTAAATTTTGCATATAAAGAATTGAAAGTGGTACTCCCCCTTTTATTTAATCCTTAATTGGTTGCTGGTCTATCGATGCGCTGAAACGCCTTTAGTTTAGATTTAGTCTCCGAGGAGTTATCGGCGTATAGGGTCAAATTTGAACCATGAAGCCCCGGTTCTCCAAGTCTAAAACATGTCTGTCATTTTTTAAACAAAAAAACAATATGTGTTTTCATTGTTATAGGGAGGGGCCACAAAGCACCAAAACTACTAGGCAACCTTCATAAGCGACTATAAATATATATATTTTTTGTAAAATTATAAAGAATATTATTATGTTAATATTTTTACCTATTAAAATTTTCGCATAAACTATGTATTTGATTCATTTTTTTGGCCTTTAAGAGAGTTGCAGGAGTAGAATGGATATTTCGGTACATATAAAAATTTGTATACGCGTCAAGGAATGGGCAGTGACCCATCTACTGTCATCTGTTATCTAATAACTGTTGGATGAGGGTAAATAAAATAAAAACAGATGGGTGGCTCATATAAATAGATAATTCAATCACATGCCTGATTGAGAAATTCCTAACTTCATTTTAAAATAATATTTGTTCTATTGTATCCCATTTGACAGGTAGAAGAGATTATTTCAGATGACTGCATTTTCATGTTTGTTTTGAAAGATATTTTTTATGGTGTACCAATTGCAGGGTATTTGTCTGAAGATTTAAAGTTTGTTAAGAAAAAAATAGTATTAAGAAGACCATATTATTGAGGAATATTCAACAACACACAGATCTGACCAAAACTATTAAAAAATATTAATTTATAACTAAATGAATCTTATAATTAAAAGTAGAAACATATTTAAGTAAATAGATAAATATACAATACCTAATTTTACTAAATATTTATAAACAATCACTATAATGCAAATTTATTATCCGTTATTTTTAAATAAGGATATTGAACCCTTCCTAAATTAGCTTAGGTGGTGTTAGGTAATGTTATACCTACACCTATTTAAAAATTATAAGCTGACAGTAACAAGTATACTCTTTACGTACAATCCAATCTTAACATATTTATCAAAGAAATTGATGTTTCTTTGTAATGTTTTGTATTTATATTAATAATTAATTTAAACGGTATATTTTAGGTACATAACTTTACTTATAATCAAAAAAAGTTTATACAAGTGCTGCCTGTTGATATACTAATATAAATAAAATCTATAAACACAACATTAGTAATATAAGAAACCTTTCTTGTTTTATGCAATACTTAGCTATGATTCATACTTACAATTATCGTTAAAAGAGTACGATGCGGTATTGTAAATGAAACAGGATATGAACCCTATAATTGAATAGACAAAGGAGACAACAATGGTTTAAATTAAACTAAGTATTCATGTGATTAATAGATTTATCTGAACAGGTGCACATTTTCAGAAAATTACCAAATCAATGATAAAAGAAAATGTGATTAATAATACGGGTATTTATTACTAACGCGAATATACAGTGTCACGCATTACTGCTGTAACTATAAGTCTATTTTTATGTATGAGAAAGTATTAAAATAATAAAGCGTTCGTAATCCATAGGCGTACCACTTCTTTTAGTAGACAGTTAAAATATTTTTTGAAGTGATTCCTCGAGTATACACTTATATTTTCACCTAATTAACCTGCTTATAACTTCTAAACAGCTGAAGGTAAAAAAGTGCAATTTTTTCTAAAATGTTTTATTTTTCCACAAGGTATGTTAAGAACATTGTGTCAAACGAGTTATGTAGGTATAAGGCTTAAAACTTTGACTTTTAAACAACGTTACGTTCATAAATAATAATTTTAATATAAGAACTACTTCTTACCTACAAATCCAAATCAGAATCTAAATCAGAAGATGAACTGTCGCAACCAATATTTACAATGAGTGGCTCGATCATTTCATCAGTAATATTGTCCAACTTCCACATTTTCTCTTCTTCTTTAATCGTATGATTTACTGCCTTTTGCCAGTTTTCAGGCTTCACATTATTTACAGCCTCCAAAAACAAACTGTTTAACATCACTCATTTTAAAAGAATTATTTTTTCTTGAAACTTCTCCCTTTATCTGTGCCCATATCAGTTCAATCGGGTTTACTTCGCAATGATACGGTGGTAATCTAACCACCGTCATCACACGATTTTTTGCAATTTCATCAATTTCATATTTTTTGAATTTCTCTTTATGAAGGGAACACAAATGATACAGTTCTTTTCTCACAGAACCGGAATGGAACTTAATATTCTTTTAATTTAGCCAATTCTGTAAATCTTTTTGTAACCACTTGGTTGTGGGCATTTTTTCTATAACTTTCGAGTGATAACTTGCATTGTCCATTACTATTATACAGTCTTCGACTTGTAACAGTTTCATCTTGCCAAAATTTATTTGGTTTATGTCCCTCGTTGATCCATGTTTCATCTAAATAAAATATATTTCTTCTTTGGTTTCTCATTTCTTTTATAGTCCTTAGATAATTTCTTCTCCATACTACAATATCGCTTCTTTCTATTAAAATAGACTTTCTGGAATGCTTTTCCATAGAAAACCTATTTCTTTTAAAATTTTCCATAGTGTGCTTCGACTCATTTCAGGGTAATCCTTATCATCTCGAACCGTGGCAAGAATTTTGTCTATTGTCGGAAATTCTTTTGTAAAGAAGAACACATTCACTTTCCTTCGAAGTCTTTCTTTCAAAAGATTTTCTAATTGAAATTTTGGTTTTCCTGGAGCTTTACGTGCTGTTTGAAACTCGCCACATTTCTCTTCTTTAACAACTCTGTAAATCGTAGATTTCCCAACACCAAGCGTACTACTAACTAATTTCACTGTGTCATCAACACTTTTACATAAATGTTTGTCTGTAAATGATTTAAAACAATTAAATATTAATGTTTTTTCATTAACTGTTAAAGGACCGATTTTTTGTCGTTTACGCGGCCCTTCCAAATTTTCCATGATCACACTAGAATTCACACTGCACCTTGCAAGTTGCAACTAAACGACATTTAGTAAACTGTCAAGAATACACAACTTGGACCTCCTTACTAAATGGAAAACCTATAATCGCATTTTCTGTGAAATTTGTTGGGAAGGTATAATTCGATTACTGTAAGAAATTCTTGGAATTAAAATAAAACAAAATTGGCAAATAGGTACTTATTGAAAATAATCTTAAGATACGGCTATGTAATCTTTAATACACAGGGCTTTTGGCCTGTCCAAACCTTTTTCTATTGTTCTGTACAGCTTATGTTTATAAAGAACCAATAAAAGACCCAAAACTTGTAATAGCTCAGGTACATTTATTACAATTTTAGGAAATATTTAGATTATTCTGTAAAAATATTTAAAATGACCGTACCAAGTTTTGCATTGGAAATGCTGTTTTATTACTCTCTCATACATAAAAACAGAGTTATATATTGTTACCAATTTTAGAACAATCGTTATAAAATACAGGGTTAGGATAAAGTATGGAACCAAGTAAATATATTTAAAACGAAAAGGCAAGTACAATGACGCATAGCGCATCTGATGACATATTTTTTATTACTATTGTACTTCCAGTTTCACCGGAAATACCCTCAACTTTTTTAATTTAAAGGGGATCAAACTTAGTATGTACGAATTCGGAATAACAAGAGCTTTTAAAATCTGCAAAAGATATTGAAAATATTTTGAGAATTATTATGATTCACTCTCTTCAAATAACGATTCCCCAAATAGAACAGATTCATCTTTACTTGGAATAATTGCCAGATTCCAGAGTAAAATATAAATTAAATAGTAATAAAGATACCTAATCTACAAACCTGTTTCTATACATTTCGATGATTTCTATCTAACTGAATGTCGTTATTATATTATTATGAATTTTGAAGGTCGTATTTATTCTTTTTGTACAAAAAATTACATCCTATAATACAAGCATGATTCTGTTTTATTGAAGTACACTTTTTTCCGTTAGTGCTCAACAAAATGTAAATAAACAGTAACTTAAATGTAGGATAATCGATTATTTATCAGGTACATATTCTGCATCTTTAGAAAAGTTAATGTTCAGAATATAAAGAATACAAAAGGTTTTTTTATTGCTTTGGATATTGTTCCTTTAGGCCAGTGGTCGCCAACCTCTCAATGTATTAAGCTAGTTTGTTAATTTTGGAATAAACAGCGAGCTACCCACACGGAAGCCACGTAACGCAACGTAAATGAAATAATCCATAGTTAATTTATAATTATATGTATTTATTTTACTATTTAACTGATAATACATAATACATAGGTACTAATAATAAACTAATAACAAAATAACTAATATTACTAGTACGTACTTGTTCATAGCTACATTCCTATCTACCAAACGAAGGTGTTTGAAAAATAGTTAATAATAACAACAAAAAAGTAACGCACTATCATGAACATAAACATTGAAAAATAAAAAAGCACGTTCAATGAGAAGCCTGACACTCAGACTCATAGATAATTTTTTTAATGTTTGCAGTACAATTTGATACAGCCATTCAAATACAATTATCCAAATGTTCATCTGTAAGTCGATTGCGATATTTGTTCTTAATAAACTTCATATTGGAAAAAGAAGATTCACACAAATAGGTTGAACTGAATAATGCTTTCACTTTCAAGGCAACACGGCATAGAACTGAATATTTGTCTTTACTTACAATAGGCCAGATACATTTGGTACTTGAGACTAACGATTTTAAGGCTAAATCATTTTGAAACTCAATTACTTCCATTTCTGTTGCAGCGATGTCTTCGCCAAAGTTCTGCATAACACAAGTTGCAAACTGTTGGATATCAATTTCCATAAAGGGTGAAACAACAAACTGCGCTAATAAAGCCATTTTGTTGAAATCCTTAAAACGATTTTTGAAGTTATTCTTCAAGGTAGAAACTATTTCTACATAATATTTGCTGTCATAGGGTTCTAATGGATTTTGAGATATTTTTTCTGAAAGAAAAGGAAAATGCTTGGCATCACTGTTAATTAGGTTTTGTTCCCAAAACTCCAGCTTTTTGATAAATGCTTTTATATCAGAAATCATTTCCGCTAGTTCTTTGTCTCTCCCTTGAAGCTGCAAATTAAGTTCGTTTAATTTCTCTGTAATGTCCACGAGAAAACCAGAATCTCTAAGCCAGATTGAATTTTCTAGTTCCGGAGTCGGTTCATCGCGTTGTTTGAATAATTTAACTATGCCAGATATGACATCATTAAAACGTTTCAGCACCCGTCCTCTACTTAACCATCGGACTTCAGAGTGAAAGAGTAGGTCCCCGTATTGACAGTCAACTTCATCGGCCAAGGTTTTGAATAATCTTCTTTGTAACTCTTGAGCTCTAATCTTGTTCACAATTTTTACCACCAGTTTCATAACGTTGTTTAGTTTCAGGAAATTTCCACATAATGCTTGCTGATGGATAATGCAGTGATAACAGAGAAATTGCGGAAAAGTTTCATCTTTACGACATAACGCCACCAGACCCTTATCACAACCCACCATAGCTGGAGCGCCATCGGTTGTCAAGCCTACCATTTTCGATATTGGAATTTTCTCGGAAGAAATAATATTTTTTAAATGAGAAAACAACTCCTGTTCAGTAGTGTGTCATTTCAGTGGAATAAACTTCAAAAGATCTTCTTTAATCGTAAAATCACTAAAAACCATCCTGACGAACACGACCATTTGGGCAGTGTCAACGACATCTGTTGTTTCATCCAGTTGAAGTGAAAAATAAACACAGTTATCCAAGTTAGTTCTTAACTGTAAAAAAATATCATTGCTCATTACTTCTACATGTCTCATCACTGTATTAGCAGAAAGTTGCATAGATTTTATAGCTAAAATTATCTCGTCTTTATTTCTAAAGTTGGCAAATAACGAATCAGCAGCTTCTAAAAACGCCTGTTTTATCATTTCCCCGTCTTCATAAGGTTTCTTTTTTTGTGCAATTATCTGGGACACACGGTACGATGCTTCAGTTGCAGCCTTATTTTTGTCGACTGTTCTTAAAAATATTGATTGTTGTCCAATTAACTGCTTTTTTAACTGTTTCAGTTTCTCCTTTTTGGCGGCAGAATGTAGTGGGAATGATTTTTCAAAATTAGAATGTACAGTTTTATGATGTCTCTCAATATTTCCTTTTTTAGCAACGGAGACCGAAGTATTACATAACAAACACACATTTTTATCTTTAACTTCTGTAAAAAAGTATTATTCTTCCCATTCTAAATGAAAGTCTTTACCTTCTTACAACTGCTTGCCATAATATTATTTTTTGTTGTTCTCTACTAACCCAACCGCTGGACGTTGGTTACGCGTTCAGTTTTAAACTAAGCGCAATGTTGCCGCGCCGTGCGTATTTATCCCGTTCAAAGCAATCCTGATCGTTCTCGAACACTAACGCGCTGGTCCGGCTGGTCGGTTCTAGCCGATTCTAGCTTGATGGCGTCAGCGGCAGATCACTCACCGCAACGTTGCCGCTGTTTATGTTTAATATTATAACAATTAGATTTTTTTGTGGAATTTTCGGAAGCATCTCTGATTTTTGCAGTTTGTATTTTTTAAATTAAAATCGTTGTAAATCTCTTTATTTCCCGTTGCAAGTAATTCTTGAATGTTGGTGGGTAACTTCTTTATTTTGTCAATGAAGTTAGCAGTTCCTGGATTTGTTTTACGAATAAAAAACAGGCGATTCAAATCAGCAATTTCATTATCATGTTGACAAATGGAGGTCCGGATTTGGTAAACCCTTATGGATTAAAAAATAGGGGTTAGTTGAATCTCTGACCATTTTTCCATCCGTTTTTTAATTATATTTTGTTTATAACCACAAAATCAATCACTATGATAAGGAATATTATCGAAATTAGTGCAGATTCACATAAAAACTTTAAATTACTTTTACAGCTAAATATCGTATGATAATAAAAATATTAAAATTAAATTTATATTTTTATGCACAAATAAACCAATAGAGAAACCGCCCCTGCGCAATAGCATACTTTTTCGTTTTGTAGTGTCTGCGTAGATAAGCTAATATCCATGTGAGTGTAGAAAAAAAAGTTTTTCATCTATACTGATACTCTACTGTAAAGCAAATAAATGACAGTCATTTTTTACTATGAGTTGTATAGAAATACGTTTTTGTCTGATATCGCAATGTTGCAAAAACAGTATTTCAATAATTCCCATTTACGAAAGTGTTAATTTTTTCCATTAGTAATGACCACAACTAGAAATTAACCACAAAGGAAGAATGATAAAAAGTTCTCTTATCGAAAATTAAATATATTATTGCAGTTTAATAGTGTGTGTAACGTGGATATGGCGCTGAAAAATATTGTGAGGAATTCATTAAAACTTAATTTACCACCCCATTATGTAAAACTTGGTGAATTTTTCCTAGAAATTGAAAAACAGGTGAGTTATTATTTTTCTTTTAATGTTCAAATTTTCACCAAAATATTTTATGTTTATTAGAGATATTCTTTATTTTTGACATTTTTTAATGATAGTAGTTATTACCAGGATAAATTATGTTTCAAGTAATTTTAATAAAAAATAATAGCAATAAATACAAATTGAAAAATTGAAACATATTACTCTGGGATTATATGAAGACCATTAAATATTATTTATTCCAGTTGGTACTTAGATGTAAACTAGCTGAATGTTACTTTTTATTTTTTAGTCTGGTTAAGAGTTATTTACGTATTTAAGATTGGAAAGTGTTATTTACAGGTCAAGAATAGTCTTTAATCCGAAGCCCTTAAGGTTGAAGTTTACAGGTGTTAAAAACCTAGAAATTAAACTAATAAATTAATTTAACATTAAAAATTTATATGTATATCATTTTGTTCAGTTTAATTTTACTATATTCAACTCCTACTGTGTCTGTGGCCGAGGAGAAAGTACAGTCTGTTACTCGGTTGAAATAAAAATCGCATACCTACGCTCGCGTTTTGAATCTTCGACTTATATCGAATATTTATTTCAACCTAGTTACAGAATATACTATTCCTTCTCTTCACTTCTGTATTTTCAAAGTATCCCTCTGAAAATTCTATTAATTATTTAACCTTTTAATTATAATTTTATCCATAAATTTAATCATCTTTCATCTCATAAATTTTCTTCTAGTTAAAATTACGGAGTATATAATCTTAAGTTCTAATTTCGAATTTGTTTCTTTAGTTTATCGCCTACTAGTGTTACAGACACCGGAACAAAAAGCCTTTATCGCTATCAATAATACGCCAACATACACACGAACCTGTACACAAATAAAATTCAAACTCTAAACAAATAATTTTATATTTAACCCTTCATAAGAGTTTAAATGTATACATCCTCTATTCAACAACTATAATACAGAGTTGCTAATTGGCCATTTGTGCGTTGGATTTCACCAAGGAAATGTTCAGATTTGTGTCAGTGTTTTTATCGTAATTTTTTTTTTTTTTTTTTGAAAGTCATTTATAAAAGAAATGGATAGTAATGTGAAAAAAATGGATTCTCTAGAAACGGTTAGTACATTTTAATATTATTAACTATTAATGTAACATTTTAAACATTTTTTTATGTCTGTGTATAACTATAATTATGATATTATAGTCACGTATTTCTCAGGATAGATTCCAATATTTATAAAACGAATTACATAAATAGTTTTAGTGTAAAATATTGCAAATATGTTTGTTCATAATAAGTAGAATTTTTAATTTTATGAAAAAAACTGAATCATTTATATGGTTTCATAAAGATTCACAAACTTTACAAATATAATTCCTAGATATTATTAATTTGAAAAGCAATGATGAAAATAATGATTTTCTTGGTTGTTGGACGTATGCAATTTTGGTTAACTGCCTAAACAGTGGCATACAAATTACCTATTTAATAATGGGATGTGGCATTAAGCCTCAATTTGATAAATTAAAAGATCGTCGTTTAAAGTTTGAAAAGACTGTTAATACAAGGTGTACCAATAATAATAGGACATGGAGCGGTCGAGCAACTAAAGAAACTCATAAAAAATAATAATTTAACCAAACACGGTTAAGAACAGAGTATCTTAGTGCATTAGAATGACGTCTGCAGACCAAAAGTTTAATGGGCCCGTTCACTTTCATTTTTGAATGTGAATTAATTATATATTTATAAAGATATTAAACTCTTTTGTCTGGTGGTACTTTTCCCGTTAAGATATTTTTGCTAGAAGTAAGGGAATTCCCATAAAATTCTTTCAGTGACTCATTGCGTCAGAAAATCCCTAATTCCGTTCACGTCTCGTATCGGTTATGCTTAAAGACGGCGAGGTTGTCGGAAGTATCCCTAATATAGCATTTCTGCATTTATATATGTAATTTAAATAGTAAAATCACAGCTTATACAATACAGCTCCACAACTCCGTGTCGGCGTCTTTGATCTGGCGGTCGAGAACCAAGCAAGACGGAATGGTGCTATCTCTGTTAGATTCAAGGGAAAAGTCGGGCCCGGATTAAACAATTTTTTTATTATTGAAAAAATTGAAAACCTTGGCGTAATAAGGTTGGTCACATGCCATATTAAGTAAGTTTTGGGAAATTACATTTTTAATTTGTTTTAAATCTTTCAAATATAATTTAAAAAATTATTTAAATATAAATATTACGAAAAATAGCACATCTTTCGGATTAGAGGTAAAATAATTTATATATGGCTAGTAAAATCCTCGTTAACAAATGTTTTGAGCTAAAACAGTCACTTCACGACAAATTGTGGCTTGGATCCATTTTACACCAAGGGCTTCAATTGTTAAAGAATTGTGTCACGCTCGTGGATGCAAATCAAGTGGTACCCCCGTGTCTCTGGCAAGTGTTACTCTTCGCGCAAAGGGTTTATACCTAGATAAACGAATGCTTCGACTGAGGTCTGGGAACTCTATGGTATTTTGGAATTATAAAGAATGTGTGCTTTTGTTTTAACAATATTGGTTATATTTAGATGTATTCTTATTATTTGAAATACAGATGTGTAGAAGTTATACTTTGACAGTTTTTATTAATATAATATATTCAATTTTTATCTGACCATACCGAAGTAGGAAATTTTAAAACTTTATAGTAATGTGAAATTTGAATTACAATATTACAAGATATAACATAATTAGTACTTATTTTAGGTAGGTACTAAATTTGTACTTGGAGATTTTTACAAGAAAACTTGAAAAGTAAATTAATTTAATTCCTATTTCTGATGTAAAACTTAAACCAAGAAAACAAATAAATTGTAGTTTGTTCAACAAGGGTGGATATGATAGCCATATCACACAAAGACGAAGTTTGAGCACGACGTCGTAGGCGGAGAACTCAATCGTCTGTTTGTGATATGAACAATCTACTCGATATGGTCAGTATATTTTTTCTACGACCCACTAACGAAAATCTACAAATTTAAAAAATTATTTTAGGTTATTTAGACAAAATAACTAATTTTAAAATAATTTACGAAGTTGACTAATTTATAAAATAAAATAAACATGAAAAATTAATTAGTCCTCGGCCTAGATTCGATCCCGGACTTTTCGCGTGGAAGGCAGATGCTCTGTCTTCATCTTCTGTCTTTCAGGACTTTAGTTTTAATACTCGTAATTAAATTAGTATCATGTAGTTTAATTAAAATTTATTTTTTTTTAAATGTGGACACAATAGAAACAAAAATGCTATTATTTATCTAGTCTGCACAAAAATTTTAATGTATATTTAATATCAATAACTAAAATATATATTGACAATTAGTTTAACAGAATTGTCACTTATTTAAAAAATTTCAAATAATAGGAGTTGGGTGACCAAAATATGAACTGTGATTTGTAGATTTAATTTTGTTAAAGTGTTCTTACTACCTAAAATGGATATGAAATATATTCGTAGTTGAACACAATAACATACTTTTTCGTTTTGTAGTATGTGCGTAGATTGGCTAATATCCATGCACAGATTACAAAACGAAAAAGTATGCTATTGCCTTCAATTGAACGAATATATTTCATATCCATTCTAGGTAGTGAGAACACTGCCAAAAAAATAAATTCGCCAATCACCGTTCATATTTTGATCAACCGACTGCTATTATTTTTAAAATTTTAAATAAATGACAATTCTGTCAAACTAATTGTCAGTATATTTTTTAGTTATTGAGATTAAACATACAATAAAATAAGTTATTCTTTTGGAAAACGTTAGCATGGATGACTAAAGGGTATTGGAATAATTAATTCTAAAAGTGTGGTACAAATGTTATTTTTTGTAGCCAATTCTTCAAAATTATTTTGAAATATCTTTTCAATATTGAATATTAGTTCTACAAATTCATCATTTGACAGTTGCAGATTTCCAAATGTATCTGAATTGGCGTTATCATATGCCTTTAAAAAGCAATAAAAAGAAAAATCATCTATTTCAACGTGATCTTTGTTATATTTAAGACAGGTATCGCAGGAGTGGATCCGCAAGGCTTTTATTAAAAGGTAACCACACACATACCTGATAAAAATTTTCTGTAGCAATTCGTCTTTACAATAATTTAGGGTGTTAATAATTTCATCATAAAATAAAATACAAGGTGTTCCATTTAAAAAACATACATTTTAATTTGCCAGGCAAAAACGTGACACACTGTATATCCAAAGATATTTTTAAAATATGTAGGTATTTTTCAAATCCATATAACTTTTATTTAAAACTTTCTTGCGTGTCTACAACAAAATAATTAACAATAACGCACTAATGGGACACCCTGTATAAATAATATTTTTAACAATGAAAATGTCTTATAATGTGGTACTTATCGGTTTGGGTCCTTGGGAAAACTAAAGAATGTTTTCTTGCAGGTATAACCCTTATTAAAACAGCTTTTGACTGCACAAACAGAATGATGTCTTTTTTTTCATTCATTCTACTCACAGCTAAAGAGTCACCAAAATAATAACAGTACCTTTAACTCAAACAAAATCTACGAAATTATAGGCTCCACGAAATTATACAATCAACGAAATTATACGCACGACTCAACACCTTACCTAAGTACGCTTCTGAACACCAAAACCGTCTTTTCCTTTCGAAGGCGGAGCTTAAGCGATGCGCGACGAAGTCGACGCAAACCATTGCCGCCAAGAGAGTGTTTTAGCTGTATTGTATAAGCTGTGGTAAAATTCCATTATTTTTCTAAAAATCATGAACTTATATTTTCAGATTTAAAGCTGGGAGCTTATTTTTTACTTTTTAATTAAAACAATTATTATTACTCAGGCTGAAAATTAACTAGACCATAATCAAAAAGTAGAAATTTGATTTACAATATTTATCTGGTAAACGTGGCAACGTTGCATTTATTTCTAAAAGTGGTAGACAACACTATTTAGAAGTACTTACAACGTTGTCACGTTTACCAGATACATTTTCTCAAATAAAATTTCGATCTGGTAATATTCAGCTTGAGTAATACTAATTGTTTTTATTAAAATTTAAAAAAGGTAAGGCTTCCAGCTTTATCTGAAAATATAAACACATTATTTTTAAAAAATAATATATCTTTATCATGTAAATTTCTTTAATAAATGCAGAAGAGGAATGGTGGTGCAATGATACATCCGACAACCGCGCCCTTTTAACTATTAACCGATACAAGATCTGAAGGGAATTAGGGGTTTTCTGACGCAATGAGTCACTGAAAGAATTTTATGGGAATTCCCTTACTTCTATCAAAAATATCTTAACGGGAAAAGTACCACCAGACAAAAGAGTTTAATATCTTTATAAATATATAAATAATTCACATTCAAAAATAAAAGTGAACGGGCCCATTGTAACTATTTCCGTAATTATACCGTATATCGTACTATTTTTTTTTTCCACTCGCCTGGATTGTCAAATGTTTAAGATATTCTTGTGTTTGATATTTCGGCGGGTAAAAAGTTCCAATTGTCTTATGAAACATTGCCAATTTCTACATGAACAATTTAATTTTGGCGGATAACAACTACAAATGAAAATTGTTTAATGCAGAAATAAAAATCAATTGATAAAGAACAAACTACAATGTTTTATCACAGTAAGCAATAAAACTTAAGGAAAATGTATCTTTGCTGTAAAAAAAGTAGCTGACCAAATGGTCCAAATCACAAAACGAAAATTGAAAGATTTGCAGGTGGGGGAGCATGTTTTTGTAGCAGTTCCAAAATTTGACACGGATCCGCTTGATCCAAAAGCGGTATTAGAAACTATTCTTGATGTACAAAATTAATGGAGTAGGTACCTATATTAATTAAGAATTAAATCGGTGGTTTTCTAGGGACGAACTTAATTCAGTTGGTGCGTCAAACTTAAATCCATTCGACTCACATGAAAAAAGGTTTAAAAAATGCCAGTGAAAACCTAGTAAAGTTAAATGCTGTCAAGATTTGTTTTACCAAACAATCGCATGGAGTACGGGCCCTTCTTTTGGCAACTTCTCCAAAATGAGAAGCCGTTAGCCAAAATCTTTTTTTCTCCAAGTATCTTGGGTTGCTGAACTGTCCTATAGTTTCTTCTGATACTTGTTGTTGTTGCTTACTCGTCACCTAAAAATATTTAAATATAAAAAGTAAGAACGTAATATTGATGTTAATACCGTTAGTCGGTCAATTAATTTATTAATTTCTTCTTTAAAACATTCATCACTGATGTCTACCTCAACAATATTAGATTCATACTCCGTTGTTTCTGATGGTTTTGGTTATTTATAGCCTTACTTTTTCTAACAGTAGGTTTTCTTTTAATTTTGTCACGTTCCTCATTATTTACCCATTTTCTTAGAAAATGAGGTGCTTTTCTATTAAAGCTTTGCTTCCAAATTTTGATGTGCAAATTAACTCCATTATTGTAATGAAGAGCGTTCAAAACATACCTAATTTGAAAACCGTTCCTTTGAATGAGATTTAATCGTTTTCCCATATTAAAACGAGCAATATTAATAAATGTTTCTGTTTTGTTGGTTGTTTCATTGGTTAAAATAAGGTGTGCTTTTTTAAAAGTAAATTTAATGCTGCGTATACGTGGTGGTGATGATGTGAATTCGGAATGTTTGTTAATATCGTTGTTAACATCGCAAATTTCTCTTCGGCACTTAACATGATTACCAAAAACATGTGTTACACTATTCTTAAATCTTGTTTAAGTTGTGCAACGTTTTCATCTTTATTAGTGTAAACCGCGAGTTGTGCTGCCTTTAGCAATTTTTGTATGATATCACCTGTTAAATGTTTCCTTGCCTTTAAAGTGTTTTTCTTTATATTGTAAAGATATTTACTATAATTTTTAATGCAATGATTTGTGCAGTCCGACTTTGTTACCTGAAATTAAAAATACAATAACCTAAACTAGTTTAACAGATATTAAAATATGTACCTACCTTTACACGGAAAAATTGTTTATTATCCACCAATCAAGATGAAATAGAAATATTCAAGAACAAAATCGTTTTTTTATACAACTTCCCCTACTACCTTTCAACCTAATGGAAATAAATCAAAATATTAAAAATTTAATCTTTTGTTACTGTGACGTTCATAATTCTTTTTTCTAATGAGAATGAAACTCACTTTTCGTAGAGTGCAGGTAGTCAAAATTAAATTATTTTTATTTCTTAATACTTTAATAAGATTTACAATCTTAATCTATGAACATTATGAATTTTAAAATAAAAAAACTACTTCTTTGATCCTCTAAGTCTCATAAGTATTATAATAATAAATTATCTAGACTTAGGTACTTAATACCTACATATGAGAAGTGAAATCATTTTAATTTAATCCTAGTATTTTTTAAATTTGTATCTTATATTTCTTATATTGAAAAACAATGAAAATGAAAGCAATTTGTTTTTCTATCTTATGGAGTTAAAAATTCTTTGGAAATCAATTTAAGAGGTAAATATTTATTTCTACAGGTGTCAATGATATACGCCATCAAATACTATGGGATTTAAACCCGAATCGCCAAATCCAAAGTTGGTACTTTTTTACTCTTTAAATGATTTATTTAGGTATAAATTGTACAAACAAAATTGAATAGTCTAAAACTAAGAAATAAACGTTTCTTTGAATCAAATCGAAACACTAAACACAAGAAAATAACAATGAAAGGAAATGCAATAAGTAAAACGCTTACTAAGTTACTGAATGAAACTGTGCAGTATTATAAATAAGACGCTGGGAAGTCTGCGCATTGTAAAGTGATATATTCTATGGATAATAATCAAGCACTGTCCCATTATAATAAAAAGAATGCAGCTACGTCATCATTTGGCTAAGTAATTCATTCACTATCGCCGCATAGCGAGGGGTTAGTGGCTTGTTAATATTATAGCAATATAGGAGATATATTTTTTAATGCACAACAATTTACTAATTCTTTATTTATTGGTAGTTTTTTTAGAGATTAAGCTTGGATGAAATTACATTCGGCGGTCAGTGTCAAACGGTATAAGATTAAACAATTATTTATTACTGTTACTGATACAAATCTGCATGGTACTTAAAATTGTAAATAGATGTCAAAATAGTTTTTGTTGTTAAATTTATAATATCCAATATGTAAAACACATTTTTGCAATAACTTTAAAATCTATATTTGTCAGATAGGTGCACCTTGTTACAGTTATTGATAAGATAATTGGTTTTAAACCTATATTTATGAAACTATAAGACAGTTACATTCTTGTTTATTGGTGATTTAGTTAATAAACTATGATTTGTTAAAAAAAAATGACATATATAGATAATAAATCTGATGATGAAAATGAGAGTGATGAATTATTGATAACTGTAAGTACCTATATAAATTTAAAATTTAATACTGATTTTCTTTGCCATTATATATTCAAAAATTAACTTTATCTGAACAGATACCTACATAGATACCAATATATTAATTTATCATAATACATGGCAGTGGCGTACATTCATTTTAAGGTCCATTTTTAAAACTTAGTAAAGCCTTTATTAACATCACAGACTACCCACACCAATGCAAAAATTGACAGATAATCTAAAGAAGGGAGAGATGAGTGCGACCATATCACATACTTTGATTTTCTTTTACTATACGGAGAATGGTCGCACCGCGCAGCTTTCTGAGTGGCTTTTAAAAGGAGGTAGAAAACTCCGCCATTTTGATCCCTTATCACGTGTTGCCTACATCTTGGCGCAATATTTTTAATGGGTGCGTTTTAATCATCCGCTTCTGCTTCGGAATTGTCGGTTTTCTTGTTTTAATCTGACAGGTTAAAGCGACTAAACCGACAATTCCGGAAGCAGAAGCGGATGATTAAAATGCACCTGATATTTTTCTTGCTGCCGTCAGTTGCTAAACAATCAGTTAGCTCACTCGGACCAGTTGAAAGTTCCAAAATAACATCCACTTCAGGGATACAAATTCAGGATACCCAGAAGACTGCTGTTTTATTATAGGCGGTTGTCTTATATTGTATTATCCGAGTTGCGCAGTGTATAAATTTGAACATTGAGATCAAAAGTGCCGACGCAGAATGAGCGATCTGATTCTTTAGCTATAAACTGTGGCATAGGAATAAAAATGGCCGCGCCCTATGTTGGGCGTTTTGTAGAAGTTCGTTTCCACTCGAACAGCTTCGTAATGCAAAAAATGTGTTCTTTAAGCGCAGTTGCCGATGTTCTTAGGTTTACAAGTATTATGTATCTTTAGACTTGAGACTAAATAAGAAAGCAAGACTTTTCTGTATATGAAGCAAATAAAATTATCATTTCAAAATCCTTTGATATTTTGCTGGGTTTTTTGAATCTACGGTAATCTGTGTTAACAGATAACTTTAAATTATGCATTCCAGGAGAGTTCAGATATTTACCAGCTTCAGTAGGTACATGTAAATATCTAAAAACACCCTGTAGTATAAACATTTTTCCAAACATGTTGAATAAATTCAAAAGATTCTATCTTCGTTCCAAATAATGCGATTTGTATGTAATGTCTCTTTCTTTCTATTTGATTCGGTACGTGTTTAGTACGCACATAAGAATCACTATCCTGATTCAGAAAATTATACTATTAAAACATTGTTTAATCTATAAAAAATAAAATAATTCCAAATCTAGCGGCAATCACATTTTCATTAGTATATTAAAATGTGGTCATGTTTTTAGACTTTTCTCATGAGTCATGGGAACTTAGGAAATACACAATTACTGCGTTTTTAAAGATTGCACTTTTGTTTTGACTCGCTTACTTTGGATTCATAGTAGGTATTTACGAAATTTTTAATGTTTTTCCATTTAACGATATTCGATAATCAACTGATATTACTTTATCTTATCAATCATCTTATATTATTTATGACACAGAGTCATAGACAACTAAAAAGAAAAAAATTAATGATCAATATGCTCAAGCAATTGAAAGTAAATGAATCAAATAATAATTGTATTTTTATACATTTAGGTAGGTAGATAAATAATAAAACTATCAGTGACAGATATAAATTAAAGGTAAGCTAGTTTTTTATGAATTGCCATATATGAGGGCAAAATATAATTATATAATGTGTCATGCAGACTGTTAATAATAATATAAGGACGCGTCACTGACTTACATAAAACATTTTTGACTATGAAAAAGTCAATCAAAATCGTTTATTTTCAGTCAGTATCAGAATATCCAATGATTTACAAAAAAAAAAAAAATTCCCTGACAATTCTTCCAAAATTAACAACCCCGACTACCCGATTTTCTACTTCAAATTTTGATTTTCAAAACAAAAAATTTAAATCATTTTGGTCTCATTTATGAATGAAAAATCAATGTATTCAATGGTTACGAATTACAAAATATTATAAACATGTCAAATAAATCAAAGTAAAAATGAATCAATGTGTTATGAATAATATATTAGTCATTTGGTGAATATAATTTACAATATATAAGAAACCAAGTGAAAGAAAATTTAATAATCGTTACAGAAGCTCTGGAGGGTGATTAACCCCTTTATCTACGTGACTATATCGGGGATAGTTGAAATTGAAGATTACTGAAAAGAAAACTAACATTTATTTTTCAAACCTTAATAATTTGTAAAATGTAGATTAATAAAGACATTGTCATAATAAAGACGTAAAAAAATCAATATTTTTGTTTAATACATTATTGCTTTGATTTTTCAAATGAAATCCCTCTATAAATTATCCCAAGAATATTTTCCTATATTTATCCCACCCAACATGCAATTTTAAAGTAAAATTTATTCACATAATGAAGGTTAATAAAAAAAAATGCAAACACTTGTCGCCATATTCCTCCTTCCTGACTATATATATTCTAAGGTATTTATCCTGTTCTGTGATCCTGGAAATTGTTTCCCATCACTTGTACTTCGCTTTTTGGTTTGAATTTTGACATTAGTCACTTTATCAAATTCTGCAAAAGAGTGTAAAAGTACAAAATTGTCATCAATAAAATTTATTTAAATGAAAACAGACTTAAAAGTAAGTAGTTATTTAGTTATTATCAAAAATATTCAAGCTTAATAATTGAAACTTTTTGAAATCACCTTATTGTCTAAGTCAAGTCTTTCAAAACAGTAGAAGTATAAAAGATATGTACAAAAAAGCAACTAAATTATATACATTTTTTCTCTATAGATTCGTCTGTTAGTCATTATTTATTTTTATAAGTTAGTCTTACTCTAAACCAGTGGTCGCCAACCAGTCGATCGCGAGCTACCGGTAGCTCGCGGAAGCAATTCTGGTAGCTCTCACAACGATTTTAATTTAAAAAATACAAACTGCAAAAATCAGAGAAGCTTCCGAAAATTCCACAAAAAAATCTAATTGTCATAATATTAAACATAAACAGCGGCAACATTGCGGTGAGCGATCTGCCGCTGACGCCATCAAGCTAGAATCGGCTAGAACCGACCAGCCGGACCAGCGCGTTAGTGTTCGAGAACGATCAGAATTGCTTTGAACGGGATAAATACGCACGGCGCGGCGCCATTGAGCTTAGTTTAAAACTGAACGCGTAACCAACGTCCAGCGGTTGGGTTAGTAGAGAACAACAAAAAATAATATTATAGCAAGCAGTTGTAAGAAGGTAAAGACATACCACTTTCATTCGGAATGGGAAGAACAATACTTTATTACAGAAGTTAAAGATAAAAATGTGTGTTTGTTATGTAATACTTCGGTCTCCGTTGCTAAAAAAGGAAATATTGAGAGACATCATAAAACTGTACATTCTAATTTTGAAAAATCATTCCCACTACATTCTGCCGCCAGAAAGGAGAAACTGAAACAGTTAAAAAAGCAGTTAATTGGACAACAATCAATATTTTTAAGAACAGTCGACAAAAAAAGACTGCAACTGAAGCATCGTACCGTGTGTCCCAGATAATTGCACAAAAAAAGAAACCTTATGAAGACGAGGAAATTATAAAACAGGCGTTTTTAGAAGCTACTGATTCGTTATTTGCCAACTTTAGAAATAGAGACGAGATAGTTTCAGCTATAAAATCTATGCAACTTTCTGTTAATACAGTGATGAGACGTGTAGAAGTAATGAGCAATGATATTTTTTTACAGTTAAGAACTGACTTAGATAACTGTGTTTATTTTTCACTTCAACGGGATGAATCAACAGATGTCGTTGACACTGCCCAGATGGCCGTGTTCGTCAGGATGATTTTTAATGATTTTACGATTAAAGAAGATCTTTTGAAGTTTATTCCACTGAAAGGACACACTACTGGACAGGAGTTGTTTTCTCATTTAAAAAAAATTATTTCTTCCGAGAAAATTCCAATATCGAAAATGGTAGGCTTGACAACCGATGGCGCTCCAGCTATGGTGGGTTGTGATAAGGGTCTGGTAGCGTTATGTCGTAAAAGCAATTATCAAAAAGCTGGAGTTTTGGGAACAAAACCTAAATAACAGCGATGCCAAGCATTTTCCTATTCTTTCAAAAAAAATATCTCAAAATCCATTAGAACCCTATGACAGCAAATATCATGTAGAAATAGTTTCTACCCTGAAGAATAACTTCAAAAATCGTTTTAAGGATTTCAACGAAATGGCTTTAGTAGCGCAGTTTGTTGTTTCACCCTTTATTGAAATTGATATCGAACAGTTTGTAACTTGTGTTATGCAGAACTTTGGCGAAGACATCGCTGCAACAGAAATGGAAGTAATTGAGTTTCAAAATGATTTAGCCTTAAAATCGTTAGTCTCAAGTACCAAATGTATCTGGCCTATCGTAAGTAAAGACAAATATTCAGTTCTATGCCGTGTTGCCTTGAAAGTGAAAGCATTATTCAGTTCAACCTATTTGTATGAATCTTCTTTTTCCAATATGAAGTTTATTAAGAACAAATATCGCAATCGACTTACACATGGACATTTGGATTGAACATTCGAATGGCTGTATCAAATTATACTGCAAACATTAAAAAAATTATCGATGAGTGTCAGCCTTTTCATTGAACGTGCTTTTTTATTTTTCAATGTTTATGTTCATGATAGTGCGTTACTTTTTTGTTAAGTGTAAGGGGTTTTTTGTTATTATTAACTATTTTTAAATCTTACGTGACATGCCGTTGTGGCTGGATAAAAGTTTATGTTTATTTTTCAAACACCTTCGTTTGGTAGGTAGGAATGTAGCTATGAACAAGTACGTACTAGTAATATTAGTTATTTTGTTATTAGTTTATTATTAGTACCTATGTATTATGTATTACCAGTTAAATAGTAAAATAAATACATACAATGATAAATTAACTGTGGATTATTTCATTTACGTTGCGTTACGTGGCTTCCGTGTGGGTAGCTCGCTGTTTATTCCAAAATTAACAAAGTAGCTCAACACATTGAGAGGTTGGCGACCACTGCTTTACAGGATACCTTGTATTTCTCATATTTTAAGTGACGTATTTTTTGCTAAAAAAATTTCAAATCATATCAATCTTCGTTATTGAGATTTTTTTTTTAATATTTCAACCCCTCCCTTACCTTAGCTGTTAAAATTTAGAAATTGTGTTTGCAGAATAATGTTTCTACACTTTTTTTAATATTTTCTAAAATTTTGAAGTTTATAAATTTATTTGTTTGAAAATAGTGAGGAAACAAAGGCTCCAATATCAAATTTATACCAAATAAGAACTCAACTTTGATACCCTCTAACTTTAACAATTGTTTAAATTAGAAAATTTTGTTTGTAGAACAATGTTTCTACACTTTTTGTTAATATTTTTTTAAAGTTTGAAGTTTATAATTTTATTAGTTTGTAAATAGTAACGAAACAAAGGTTCCAATATCAAATTGATAACAAATAAGAACTCAACTTTGATACCCTCTAACTTTAACAGTTGTTTAAATTAGAAAATTTTGTTTGCAGAATAAAATTTCTACACTTTCTAATAATATTTTCTAAAATTGACGAAACAAAGACTCTCGTTGTTTTACTTGCAATGAATCATCATAATACAGTTCATCCTCATTTACGGGCATGTGAAGAGAAGAACTCTTTTAATTTAGTCCACTCAACTTCTATATTTATAGTAAAATATCTGGAAGATTTTAGCTATGTATCTGTAGCCAGGAGATTTTTTCAAACCAAATTGTCGTGGTCTGGAAGAATTCCGAAATAGTCGGCAACCATAGTTGTGGGCTACCCTATATATGTTTCCTCAAAAACAACGAATACAATTCAATAAATAACCAGAAAAAGCACACTCTTTTAGAACAAAGATTCTGTTTGGAATTAGTTGTGACTACGAATACATTTTTTTCAATTCTCCAATACTCCAATAGTCCGTTTTCTTTCAGGATAACAAAGCGATGGTGAATGTGAACACAGCGACATCTGATCGTACGAGTTCATCAACTGTTCGAGTCAATATACCGGCATCGGCAGTTTCCGACAAAACGCTATCGACCAAGCAGCAGTCCTCCAAAGTGCGCCTACGTCGGAGGATTACAGTTCCAATTGTTGTTAATTCATTCCTCATTGTTTTCGGTAAGTAATCAGCCGATTGTATTTATTATTACTCACTATTTTCAATTTTTATTTTTACTAGAAACCATTCATCGGCTTTATCATTACTCATTTTTTTTCTTTTTAGTTGTAAATGCGAAATCATTCCTTGCATAACATTGACGTTATTTGTGCTTTTATCAATCATTATCAGAGAGTAAATATATACCCATATTAAGTAGGTACCTATAGAATACATAGAATATCTAGGTGAGAAAATTGATTAGTAATTAGAATTAGTTTAGTAGGCAGGTAGAATCTATTCAATTATGAAATAAATTTATTATAATGCACACTTATTTAGTTTCTTTATCTGTAAATTGTTATTTTATAGGTACAAATTAATATTTACTTAATGAATATTTTTCATAATTTAAATTTTTGAGGAAGTAACATTTTTAAAGCAGAAAATTAAGTTTGCCTTTTGTTAAATAAAAAGTATTTAAGTAAAGTTTATATACCTAATTTGGTACAAAGTTCAAATTATATAAATATAGAGTATACCGGGTGTTCCATTAAGAGAGGTATATTTCAGAAACTAATAATAGTACCTACAGCTTTGAAGAAAAATTATTTTTAATAAAAACGGACAAGAGAAATTGCTGGAAATTATTTTCAAGTTTGTAGGATGACGTCCAAAACATAAAAATGCATTTCTCTTGACCGTTTTTATTAAAAATATTTTTTCCCCAAAACTGTACTATTATTAGTTTCTTAATAGAACACATGGTATATAGTATGAATGTTATTATTATTATTATAGATGATAGTAAGAAATCCTAATAACTAACTTAGTAATTCATTAATAATATATTAAATTTTTTATAGAAATAGATAATAAACTGCGTTAGGTACTATAGTCTATTTTTATGTATGAGAGAGTATTAAAATAATAAAGCTTCGTAATCCATAGGCGTACCACTTCTTTTAGTAGACAGTTAAAATATTTTTTGAAGTTATTCCTCGAGTATACACTTATATTTTCATCTAATTAACCTGATTATCACTTCTAAACAGCTGAAGGTAAAAAAGTGCAATTTTTTCTAAAATATAAGGTATGTTAAGAACATTGTGTCAAACAGGTTATGTAGGTATAAGGGTTTAAACTTTGACTTTTAAACAACGTTACGTTCATAAATAATAATTTTAATATAAAAACTACTTCTTACCTACAAATCCAAATCAAAATCGAAATCAGAAGATGAACTGTCGCAACCAATATTTACAATGAATGGCTCGATCATTTCATCAGTAATATTGTCCAACTTCCACATTTTCTCTTCTTCTTTAATCGTATGATTTACTGCCTTTTTCCAGTTTTCAGGCTTCACATTATTTACAGCCTCCAAAAACAACTGTTTAACATCACTCATTTTAAAAGAATTATTTTTTCTTGAAACTTTCTCCCTTTATCTGTGCCCATATCAGTTCAATCGGGTTTACTTCGCAATGATATGGTGGTGATCTAACCACCGTCATCCCACGATTTTTTGCAATTTCATCAATTTCATATTTTTTGAATTTCTCTTTATGAAGGGAACACAAATGATACAGTTCTTTTCTCACAGAACCGGGATGGAACTTAATATTCTTTGAATTTAGCCAATTCTGTAAATCTTTTTTTAACCACTTGGTTGTGGGCATTTTTTCTATAAGTCTCGAGTGATAACTTGCATTTTCCATTACTATTATACAGTTCTGAGAAGATCTATAATTTGTTCGAACCATTCTTTAAAGACATCAGCATTCATGTCCTCATGGTAGTCATCGGTACGAGTAGATTCAAAAGTCAATAAACCACCTTTAACAAAACCGTTTGAACTACCGATGTGTATTATTATTAGTCTGCGCCCCTTTCCTGATGGTGGATTCAAACCAGTAGATAAATTATTTAAAAAAAGCCTGTCTTCGACTTGTACAGTTCATCAAATTTCTAGAGGTGTTCGACGCCCAGACAGAGAACGCGCTACGTGTGACTAAGATAGCTATTGTACAGTCTGCTAAACAAGTTATTTTAAATAGTTTTTAATATTTTTAGGTAATTAAATTTTAAAAGTGTGGAATAGTTTAGGGATTAAATTGGTCTGATTGGACTTTCTTAGAACGTTTTTAAAAGCAGCTAAAGATAGTATGTAGAATTGAAAATAAATATTATGCCATAAAAGTTGTTTTGGAATTCCTTCAACCTTTTGAAATTGAGTTAGAAAATATAAATTTTATAGGATAGAGGAAAAAACCTATAATTTTTTTGTAGGCCTTTGTAAATCGTGGAAATAGTTTATATTTTATTTCTACCTTATTAAGGAAAATGGTACCTATTATTAATAACGGTTGTTTCTGAAACATTACTAAAATTTTCGAAATTTTGTTTTTCTACAAAATAATAAACTATACTATTTAGAAAAAAATTTATTTCTCTTATAATTTTATAAAAAATAACAGGGGAATATTTACATTTCTTGATCTATTAAACAAAACGATAAATTATCTCGACGAATGACACCATGTTCTAGTACGGAACTAGCTTTACATTTTTGTTGGTGGTTTCATGGGTTTCATATCAATTTTTTGTAATTGTAGTTTACACGTACATATACCTCTTAACACTTGTTTGCTTTATTAAAAAAGTGTGTTGTTGTGATTTACGTCGAAATTAGTCAAAAACAAGAAACCCCATATAAAATCAAAAAGGAGAAACGGAAAAAAATTGAGCCTGTAAATGAACACAACTCAGAAACAAAAATAGCTATCTAATAATAAAAAAATAAAATTTGATTCTTGTGCAGCTTCATCTATATCATTAACTGTTTTTGGTTTTTTAATGGTTTTTCTTGGTGATGAAAATTCCGATATCTCACGGTTATCGATTCTTTTTTTCTCTCCAGAAATGCGGACGACAGTGTTTTTAAATACTCCTGTGGCTGCAGCAACACGATCATTTACATTTTTAAATGGTATTAAAGGTGAATTAAAGTTTCCTTCTCTTCTCATAAATTCTATAACATTGGCTATTATTTCGCGAGATTGACTGTTAATCACGCGGCCTCTTAATTTGCTATTAAACTCCATACTTAGGTTCTATTAAACTGTAATGAGCAAAAAACACAAACGAAAATAAAAGAAATGTTTTAGCGAAATTTACATCTGACATTTACGTCTGAATGAAATAGTGAAATACTTGATGCGCAGAGTGTACTTTCATTGCGTAAATCCGTCGGGATGCCTGTCAGTAGTGCTTTCTCTGTCTAGCCGTCGAAAGCCTCTAGAAATTTGATGAACTGTAACAGTTTCATCTTGCCAAAATGTATTTAGTTTATGTCCCCCGTTGATCCATGTTTCATCTAAATAAAATATATTTCTTCTTTGGTTTCTCATTTCTTTTATAGTCCTTAGGTAATTTCTTCTCCATACTACAATATCGCTTCTTTCTATTAAAATAGACTTTCTGGAATGCTTTTTCCATAGAAAACCTATTTCTTTTAAAAGTTTCCATAGTGTGCTTAGACTCATTTCAGGGTAATCCTTATCATCTCGAACCGTGGCAAGAATTTTGTCTACTGTCGGAAATTCTTTTCTAAATAAGAACACGTGCACTTTCTTTCGAAGTCTTTCAAAAGATTTTCTAATTGAAATTTTGGTTTTCCTGGAGCTTTACGTGCTGTTTGAAACTCGCCACATTTCTCTTCTTTAACAACTAGTAGATTTCCCAACACCAAGCGTACTACTAACTAATTTCACTGTGTCATCAACACTTTTACATAAATGTTTGTCTGTAAATGATTTAAAACAATTAAATATTAATGTTTTTTCATTAACTGTTAAAGGACCGATTTTTTGTCGTTTACGCGGCCCTTCCAAATTTTCCATGATCACACTAGAATTCACACTGCACCTTGCAAGTTGCAACTAAACGACATTTAGTAAACTGTCAAGAATACACAACTTGGACCTCCTTACTAAATGGAAAACCTATAATCACATTTTCGGTGAAATTTGTTGGGAAGGTATTTATCTACTTATAATTCGATTACTGTAAGAAATTCTTGGAATTAAAATAAAACAAAATTGGCAAATAGGTACTTATTGAAAATAATCTTAAGATACGGCTATGTAATCTTTAATACACAGGGCTTTTGGTCTGTCCAAACCTTTTTCTATTGTTCTGTGGAGCTTATGTTTATAAAGGACCAATAAAAGACCCAAAACTTGTAATAGCTCAGGTACATTTATTACAATTTTAGGAAATATTTAGATTATTCTGTAAAAATATTTAAAATGACCGTACTAAATTTTGCATTAGAAATGCTGTTTTATTACTCTCTCATACATAAAAATAGACTAGAGGTATTTGGTAAATAATAAAAAAAGTATTACCATACTATAGTTTATTTGATAATACGTTATAGTACAATCTTTTTGGCAAATGTATATATACAGGATTGTTCACAGCAGAAAAAATAAACATTGTTACCTTTTTATCTGAATTTTCATAGATTTTAGTATGACCACCCGAAAAATCGAATACAATATATAATAAAATGTAAATGAGCAAACACCCTAAGGGATTAACCAATAATTCTATACCTCAGTGACGGAGAATACGAAATTACTTTAATATAAAAATAGTAGTCAATATTAAGTACCCACATTTACTTTTATAAAAAATAGTATACTAGATATTAGGTTAGGACATTTCCTTAGAATTTAATAATAAATATACGCACAATCAAATTTATATGATATATTAAAAAAAATCATATCATCGTTTTCTCCCGATAAAGAGTCAGCATCATCATCAGTTTTCTCACTTCCCACAGAAATAATAATTGGTTCTATTATTTCCTTTATTAACATATCAAGTTTCCAGAATTTCTCTTTTTCTTTCTTATAGCGTTTTGCCAATTATCTGGTGAAATTTTTGATATGAAGTCACATAATAGTCTCTTAAAGATATGGGAATAAGAGGAAACACCCAAAAAATGTTTAAAAGATACCTCACAAATAAAAGGCAGATTGTTAGAGTTGCTAATAAAACGAGTAACTCTGAAATACTAGAGTATGGTATTCCTCAGGGTACTGTTCTTGGGCCTATATTTTTTAATTCATATATAAACGGACTTTTTTCAATACAAAGTTGCGGTGAAATAATTGGATTTGCTGATGACATAGTAATATTTTATGACGGACAAGACTGGAATACTCTAAAAACAGTTGCTGAAAATGATTTCGCTTCTATTAAACAATTCTTAGACTCAAAATTACTAACGCTAAATCTAGAAAAAACAAAATACTTACCCATCAGTTGCAATGCAGGTGGATTACCAGAATTTCAAAGTTTAAAGAGCACTAGCAATGGAAAAGTGTATAATATTTTATCTGAAAAAGAATATAAGTATCTTGGCGTATATATTGATAGACATTTAAAATGGGATTGTTACATAAATTATACAGTTAAAAAACTACAAATTATTCTCTGTAAATTTAAATTTTTAAAAAAGCATTTGCCCCTAGAACAACTTCGAACTTTATACTATTCTCTTGTAGAAAGTCATATACGTTATGGTATTGTAACATGGGGTAGTGCTCTGCATAGTAACCCAGAAATAATACAACGCAATCAGAGTATACAGGGTGTCCTTTAAAATGTGTCCCAAAATTCTCAGGCAGATTCCTTAACCAAAAAATGGAAAAAAAGTTCCTATAGACCTATGTCCTAAAGTGCCCCCTAAGCGAGCAACAGCCTCTCGGAATCATTTTTTTTAATTTGATTTTTTGAATTTTCTTAAAAATGGAAACAAATAAAAGAACCAAATTTTGGCTGTTAAATATGATCAATAATAGTGACCTTTTGACACCTTCAAAAAGAAATTATTTCGTCAGGGGTGTACTTGGGAATTTTTTGAAAATTTTGATTATTCATAACTTTTTTGTGTTTTTGGTAATGACTTATCCATATTTTTTTTTACATTCTTCATTGAAAACTACGTCAAAAAGGAATACTTGTTTGATCTCGATTGGAGCAGCCGTTTCCGAGAAAACATCATCCAAAGATATTCGTCCACTTTAGCTTAATTTTCAATTTTCCTAAATTACCTCGGTGAAACTCGTAAATAAAAATAACTTTTTTAGCTCTCTCTAAATAATTGTAGTTCAAATGTCGTGGTGGGACTATTTTTATTTAATAATAAGAAACGGTTTAAAAAAATATTTATTCTAAAAAAACAAATCAAAAAAAATTAAAGCAGATGCTCAATGTGGCGACCATTGGTTTCCACACACAAGCGCAACCGTCGCATCATAGACTGTCTTACACGAAAAAATACTTCAGGATTATTCCTAAGAACTTCGCAATGATGAAAAACTCATTCTTCCAATTCTTCAACTGTTTCAACAGGACTGGAATAAACCAATGATTTTAAATAACCCCAAACAAAAAAATCCATTGGATTTAGATCTGGTGAACGAGGTGGCCAGTTAACAGGACAACCTCTGCCAATTACTCTACCCTCAAATCTTTCGTTAAGGTGCTGTCTAGCTTCAAGGCTGTAATGTGGTGGAGCTCCATCATGCATAAACCACATGTTATGTCTGATTTGAATCGGAATATTATCAAGAAGCTCATGTAAGTTATTTTCCAAAAAAAGCCTGTATGCTGCTCCATTTAACCTATTCGGCAAAACAAATGGTCCAATAAGGTAATTATCAATAACTCCAGCCCAGACGTTTATTGAAAATGTATCCTGGTGGTGACGTTCAACAACCGCGTGAGGGTTATCTTCAGCCCATTCATGCATATTTCGAAAATTTATTATACCATCTCTAGTGAAACCAGCTTCATCGGTAAATAGCACTTTATTAAGAAACATTGCATCTTGATTACATCTTCCAAGAAACCATTCAGAAAAGATAACTCGCGGCTCATAATCAGTAGCTTTAAGTGCCTGAACTTTTTGAATGTGGTAAGGGTACAATTGTTGTTCACGCAAAACTTTCCATACCGTGTTACGTCCGACTCCCACTTCTGAAATTAAATGAGAGAATCTGTGTAGTGAATAGTTAAGAAAGAGAATCCATTGATTTGGGAAATCAGATTTTTTCTGCATAACGCAACTCTTTTCGATACGAAAAGTCGTGAAATGTAAGAGAAGCAATAACAAGTAAAAAAACTAGTTTTATACGATAAGGTACGGGGTAGCTAAAATATTAAATAAGTAATTACTTACCATTTGCTATTTTTCTGGTACTTGTCGATGGGGTTTCAGCTACCCTATCCAAAATTGCTTCTTCCAAAGCAGGAGTTCTCACATAATTTTGTCTTCCACTGTTACTAGAGTTTTTCTTAAATGTACCAGTTTCCCGAAGTCTATCGTCAATTCTAGAAAACGTCTTAGCGCATGGAAGATGCCTATTTGGAAAGCGCTCCTGATAAAGTCTGCGAGCTTCATTGGCATTTCCAGAAGCGAGTCCAAAACATAAGTGCATGTCCGTCATTTCGCCGAATGTGTAATCATTATTGTAGTTATTGTGAGCCATTTTAAACAAAATAATAACAATACAACGAATCGCACCAGAACACTTTTAGAAATAATGTTTAACTGAAGAAACATTTTTATCAGTGAGCGAAAAAAATTATCCATGAAACACAAAAACGCCAAAAAAATACATATTTTTACTTTTTTATTCTAAACAGCTAAATACAAACCTTATGGTCTTCATAATAAATAAATGGGAACTAAATTTTTAAATTTTATTTAGAGAGCTAAAAATAGTATACAGGGTGATTGATTAGTGTGAGGAAGCTCTGTAGATCTGTTATAATAAAAGTAGGCAGCTTTAAGCTTCACATTTTAAAATTAGTTACGATGTGACAGGGTGTTTCATAAGGCCGTGCCAAATCAAAGTTATTTTTTTTAAATGGAACACCCTGTATATTTTTATATTTTTAGAATCTGCTCGATAATCTGATTTCAATGATATATCACACTTGTTATCTAATATGAATAGTAAAGGATCTACAGCTACTCAAAAATCACATTTTTTCAAATTCAGGTGGCTGTTGTAGCCAAACAGTTGGAAATCGAGGAAAACGGCTTACAGTCCCTATCCTAACTTTTTAAGGTCTATTCAGTGACATAAAATACATATTATTTGATACAGGGTGATCAAAAATCCAAAATCACATCCGATTTTTGATCACCCTGTATCAAATAATATTTTATGTCACTGAATAGACCTTCAAAAGTAAGGATAGGGACATGTAAGCCGTGTTCCTCGATTTCCAACTTTTTGGCTACAACAGCCAAAATTGAAAATTAACCTAAACTGCACGAATATCTTTGGATGATGTTTTCTCGGAAACGGCTGCTCCAATCGAGATCAAACAAGTATTCCTTTTTGACGTAGTTTTCAATGTAGAATGTAAAAAAAAATATGGATAAGTCATTACCAAAAACACAAAAAAGTTATGAATAATCAAAATTTTCAAAAAATTCCCAAGTACACCCCTGACGAAATAATTTCTTTTTGAAGGTGTCAAAAGGTCACTATTATTGATCATATTTAACAGCCAAAATTTGGTTCTTTTATTTGTTTCCATTTTTAAGAAAATTCAAAAAATCAAAATAAAAAAAATGATTCCGAGAGGCTGTTGCTCGCTTAGGGGGCACTTTAGGACATAGGTCTATAGGAACTTTTTTTCCATTTTTTGGTTAAGGAATCTGCCTGAGAATTTTGGGACACATTTTAAAGGACACCCTGTATATATTTTGTTTAAAATACGTGAATAAGTTTTGAAATAAAGTTAGAAAAATTGTATCGAAAAACATCCTCTAAGTATGTCCAAATTGTTTAGAAAAATGGCGTAACCTGAGACAAATGTTTTTATTAGTTAGTTATATTCGTGTTTTTATTTATTTGTTTTTTACCCTTTGTTTAAGCTCCTAGTTGAGAATAAAACAATTTTTGATAGATCTTTGTTGTTTTATTCAGTGATATAGCCAGAAATGGAGAGGGTGTTCCATATTTCGATATATTGTATTATCTTTTGGAGGCATGCTTTGGTTCAGATTTTGGATCACATCCTGCAGAAAATTGTCCCATTCCTGCACCAGTATGTCTCGAAACTCTCTAGCATTTCTGGGAGCCGCACATGTCTCTGTAGACGTATCCCCACCTCATCCCACACATGCTCGATGGAATTTAAATTTGGACTTCTAGCAGGCCAAGCAAATCGCGTGATTTGAACCTCGTCGAGATAAGCCGTAACTATCCGAGCAGTGTGGATCCGTGCATTATCATGCATAAAGGTTGCGTCTTCTCCGAGAATAACCATGAACAGTACAACATGGTCTTCTAGAATTTCTGTCAGGTACCTGTGCGCAGTCAAAATCCCATTCTGGATAAAGACTAACTCCGTGCGAGCTTCAAAAGATATGCCTCCCCATGCAATAAATGAACCTCCATCAAACAATACGCTACTCCAATACTCTATTGTCCAAGATAAGTATTTTCGTGCAAAATTCAACCTTGCAATCCGGTGTTTACGGGAAAGCGGTGGTCCAGTAGCTCTAGTTCGAGAAGAGAATCCAGCAGCATGAAGTCGCCTCCTAATTGTCCACTAACTTACGTTTACATTCCTCACTTCTTGGAGATGATTTCAAAGGGAAACTGCCGTGACCACTCAGTTTCTCAAAGTACTAGAAATGAGGAAGCGGTCGTCTCTAGCTGTAGTAGCCCTTCCTCGCCCTGAATCAGGACTAAGCAGTCCTGTCTCTTCATACCGTTGAAATACTCTTTGCACACTGGACGGCCATTTTCTATAGCCGCCACAATTCGTGCCGCAACAACAGGATTTATGGCCATTTCAATATTCTCAGCATCAAACAGTTTACAATAGAGTGATCTCGAATTGAAGACTCAGGTTCAGCTCTGCCTCTATTTGAGAACGGTTCAAATGCAGATTATATTCTGGATCTGTAATTTGGGTTGGCCTGAGTAAAGAATACTCATCGAAAACAACATCGCACGATCTGATTACTTTCCTTTGTTGTAGACAATACAATCTGTAACCGTTTGGACAATAACCTAACATGATGCAACTTTTAGATCGTGGAGAGAATTTAGTTTTTCATTTTGTGCATCAGGTAGTCAAACGTGTGCTTTGCATCTAAATATTCTTAGCTTTTGTCATACCACAATTCAGCAGGTAATTTATTCTTAAGGAGAGCTGTAGGACTTCTATTGATTATATATACTGTTGTAACGACAACTTTTGACCATAATTCTTTGGATATTTTTGAGTCAGTTAACATACAACAATATTTTTCTAAAATATTAAGGTTCATACGTTCTGCGACCCCATTCTGCTGTGGAGTATGAGTTATGGTATACTCAATTTGAATACTTTCTCCAGCTGCATACTCTTTAAACAGCCTAGTAACATATTCTCCTCCATTGTCGCATCTTAGAAGACTTACTTTGATATTAAAATGAGAAGTAGCCATTGGTGCATACCTTTTAAAATATTCATATGCTTCAGACTTAGCATTCATTGGATAACAAACTGTAAAATGTGTGTAGTCATCAATTATTGTTGAAATATATCGTTTGCCGTCGTAAGAAGTTGGATTCAAAGAACCCATGACATCACTATGTATCACTTGTAAGGGACGTACGGCTATAAAATAATTATTTTTATTAGTATGTGTGGTACCAATGACTGTCACTGACGTCATCTTTGACGTGCATCGGTTTTTATCTCCGAGCAATGGAGGTTTTTATGCTCTAAGGTTTTTATATTGAATGCTCTATACTTTTAGATATCATCTGATCCGCATAGATGACGCCATCGTTGCTGCGATCATTGCGTTTCCTATCTCTATGTCCCTGATCTCTGCATACTACATTAAGCACAAAATCATATGTCATGTAAATGTCACAGTTCAACACTGGTTAAAAAATGAATAAGTTATATTTTAACATCCAATTTTTTCTTAACTTCAGCCTTTCTCTAGAAAAGCGGCATTCCTTATGAGGATCGACCGATTATATGTGTGTAAGTTATTCAAAATTCTAGGCTTTAAATGAATCATAAATAACAGTTTTTCTATATGATTTTATTTTTTTTTTTTCAGTTCTCTCCTTACTTGCACTCTTGGAATATGGAATCATACCAGGAAATCAACAAGGTTTTTACTGTCAAGATCCTCAAATATCATTCAAATTCGAAGGAGAAGTCGTATCTCCTTTAGTTCTAGGACTTGGATGTATTGCTATCCCTTTTATAGCTTTATTACTGACTGAAATTTTGTCGAAACGGACTTACAAGAACATTGATGTCGGGATACTCTGGTATTGCTACAAAGAATGTGCGACAGGATGTATATTAGTGCTTCTATTGACGGAAATTGCGAAAATAGTATTCGGAGAACACAGGCCCCATTTTCTCGACGTTTGCCAACCCGACAATGCTTTGACTTGCAAGCCGTTTGAATATGTGAAGAGTTTTACGTGTACAAATCCAAAGTACAGTAAATATTTTTTAATCGATTCATCCAGATCGTTTCCGTCGGGACATGCGTCTCTTTCTTGGTTTATTGGTACCTTTTCAGCAGTAAGTATTTCAAATATTTTCAAATAGTTATGAATTTTATTTTTCAATTTTTTTCATAACTATTTTGCTAATTTATTAAGACTGTCAATCTTTACACGTTCTTCATAAATAAAATGCTAAAGTCGAGAATCGCTAATTAAAACAATGTATGTCTTGAAATTGATAACAACGTAGTTGCAACGTCCAAATAGCCCATGGAGCTGTAAACACAATAGTGCCAGTGTAGTTCAAACCGAGCTCAAAAGAAGTAAACAGAAATAATATTAAACAATAATTTAAGAAAATCTAAATCAATAATACAAAAGAGATTCTATAATCTTCAGAAAAGGTTATCACAAAATGAACAACTACGCACGATGTATAAATGTTTCATAAACGAATAGGACATCTGTCACTATCACTATAGTCTATTTTTATGTATGAGAGAATAATAAAACAGCATTTCTAATGCAAAACTTAGTACGGTCATTTTAAATATTTTTACAGAATAATCTAAATATTTCCTAAAATTGTAATAAATGTACCTGAGCTATTACAAGTTTTGGGTCTTTTATTGGTCCTTAATAAACATAAGCTGTACAGAACAATAGAAAAAGGTTTGGACAGGCCAAAAGCCCTGTGTATTAAAGATTACATAGCCGTATCTTAAGATTATTTTCAATAAGTACCTATTTGCCAATTTTGTTTTATTTTAATTCCTAGAATTTCTTACAGTAATCGAATTATAAGTAGATAAATACCTTGCCAACAAATTTCACCGAAAATGCGATTATAGGTTTTCCATTTAGTAAGGAGGTCCAAGTTGTGTATTCTTGACAGTTTACTAAATGTCGTTTAGTTGCAACTTGCAAGGTGCAGTGTGAATTCTGGTGTGATCATGGAAAATTTGGAAGGGTCGCGTAAACGACAAAAAATCGGTCCTTAGTTAATGAAAAAACATTAATATTTAATTGTTTTAAATCATTTACAGACAAACATTTATATAAAAGTGTTGATGACACAGTGGAATTAGTTAGTAGTACGCTTGGTGTTGGGAAATCTACGATTTACAGAGTTGTTAAAGAAGAGAAATGTGGCGAGTTTCAAACAGCACGTAAAGCTCCAGGAAAACCAAAATTTCAATTAGAAAATCTTTTGAAAGAAAGGCTTCGAAGGAAAGTGCATGCGTTCTTCTTTAGAAAAGAATTTCCGACAGTAGACAAAGTTCTTGCTACGGTTCGAGATGATAAGGATTACCCTGAAATGAGTCGAAGCACACTATGGAAACTTTTGAAAGAAATAAGTTTTCTATGGAAAAAGCATTCCAGAAAGTCTATTTTAATAGAAAGAAGCGATATTGTAGTATGGAGAAGAAATTACCTAAGGACTATAAAAGAAATGAGAAACCAAAGAAGAAATATATTTTATTTAGATGAAATATGGATCAACGAGGGACATAAACCAAATAAATTTTGGCAAGATGAAACTGTTACAAGTCTAAGACAGGCTTTTTTAAATAATTTATCTACTGGTTTAAATCCACCATCAGGAAAGGGGCGCAGACTAATAATAGTACACATCGGTAGTTCAAACGGTTTTGTTAAAGGTGGTTTATTGACTTTTGAATCTACTCGTACCGGTGACTACCATGAGGACATGAATGCTGATGTCTTTAAAGAGTGGTTCGAACAAATTATAGATCTTCTTCCTCAGAACTGTATAATAGTAATGTATAATGCAAGTTATCACTCGAAAAAATGCCCACAACCAAGTGGTTAAAAAAAGATTTACAGAATTGGCTAAATTCAAAGAATATTAAGTTCCATCCCGGTTCTGTGAGAAAAGAACTGTATCATTTGTGTTCCCTTCATAAAGAGAAATTTAAAAAATATGAAATTGATAAAATTGCAAAAATCGTAATGCAGAAATTACGGAAAAGTTTAATCTTTACGACATAACGCCACCAGACCCTTATCACAACCCACCATAGCTGGAGTGCCATCGGTTGTCAAGCCTACCATTTTCGATATTAGAATTTTCTCGGAAGAAATAATATTTTTTAAATGAGAAAACAACTCCTGTCCAGTAGTGTGTCCTTTCAGTGGAATAAACTTTAAAAGATCTTCTTTAATCGTAAAATCACTAAAAACTATCCTGACGAACACGGCCTACTGGGCAGTGTCAACGACATCCAGTTGAAGTGAAAAATAAACACAGTTATCTAAGTCAGTTCTTAACTGTAAAAAAATATCATTGCTCATTACTTCTACACGTCTCATTCAATCACTGTATTAGCAGAAAGTTGCATAGATTTTATAGCTGAAACTATCTCGTCTTTATTTCTAAAGTTGGCAAATAACGAATCAGCAGCTTCTAAAAACGTCTGTTTTATCATTTCCCCGTCTTCATAAGGTTTCTTTTTTTGTGCAATTATCTGGGACACACGGTACGATGCTTTAGTTGCAGCCTTATTTTTGTCGACTGTTCTTAAAAATATTGATTGTTGTCCAATTAACTGCTTCTTTAACTGTTTCAGTTTCTCCTTTCTGGCGGCAGAATGTAGTGGGAATGATTTTTCAAAATTAGAATGTACAGTTTTATGATGTCTCTCAATATTTGCTTTTTTAGCAACGGAGACCGAAGTATTACATAACAAACACACATTTTTATCTTTAACTTCTGTAAAAAAAGTATTGTTCTTCCCATTCCGAATGAAAGTGGTATGTCTTTACCTTCTTACAACTGCTTGCCATAATATTATTTTTTGTTGTCCTCTACTAACCCAACCGCTGGACGTTGGTTACGCGTTTATTTTAAACTAAGCGCAATGTCGCCGCGCCGTGCGTATTTATCGCGTTCAAAGCAATCCTGACGTTCTCGAACATTAACGCGCTGGTCCGGCTGGTCGGTTCTAGCTTGATGGCGTCAGCGGCAGATTGCTCACCGCAACGTTGCCGCTGTTTATGTTTAATATTATGACAATTAGATTTTTTGTGGAATTTTCGGAAGCTTCTCTGATTTTTGCAGTTTGTATTTTTTAAATTAAAATCGTTGTGAGAGCTACCAGAATTGCCTCCGCGAGCTACCGGTAGCTCGCGATAGACAGGTTGGCAACCACTGGTGTAGAGCTTAGCGCGTTTGCCTTTGAACCTGATAGTCGTGAGTTCAATCCTCACCAGCAGGTTTTAAAAATCAATATGCGATAAATAGCATGCGACTACCTATTTCGAAAATGTTGTGAAAGCACGTGCAGAATATTTATGAAAATATTTACTTTAGATGCTTCTATTTGGTATACCTTTTCGGTTTTTCATTTATAAAACATTAATGTTATATGCGTATTCATAAAATTTATCTTTAATTTCAGTATGTGATACAATCAAGACTGTCAACCATCCATACCGGACGACTATTGAAACCTTTCCTAATTTCACTATGTCTCACCTGGCCTCTGCTCTGTTCACTAACAAGGATAACCGACAAACGGCACCATTGGTGGGACGTTTTAGCTGGCTGTATTCTAGGAATCATTGGAGCAATTTATACAATAAATTTAGTACATAAAAGAATGTTCGGTAAAAGTGATATATCTAAAGCTTCCTCATCAACTACAACATTATTAGATGTTAAAAATAAAGATGCAACAAGCGTAATAATTTAATTCTTTTTAAGGGTTTCCAGATGAGATTTTAAGACAAAAATAAATTTTGTACGTTACGCAGTATTACAGGTTGTAAATATTTTAATATATATGTTGGAATGATTTCGTCTATGCTAGTCTTCAATTTTTTATTTAATTGATAAAATAGTAACTTTTATAAATCGGTCAATTATCGTGAATACATTAATGAAGCATATTTCACTGCCTTCATACCAAAAAATTGAATAAAAAATATATAAATATAAGCACCCGTTTAAATGTAGTTTTTTGTATATATTTCTGTAAATAGGGAGATGTTTTTATAAAACACCTTGTATTATAAATACGTAGTGAATAGTTTTATCTAGAATAGATTTATTTATTTAATGTCAGTAAAAGTTTATGTCACCGAATTTGATAAATATTTTTGTAAGCACAAATAGTTATGTGTAGTAAATACCACTTTGATAATGATTTATTGACGATTGATTATGATTTTGATTATAAACCTATTTTCAATTTTTGTGTTTCTTATTCCAATATTTAGTACCGATTAAAGAAAAAAAAAGATTCAAACGGAAGAACTATTTGTATGAGTATAAATTTTTGTTTTTTCTTTTTAATATCTATGGTTCTGTTGGGAAATATAAAGCCCGTTCTAACTATATGAAAATTTAATACTTTGGCTATATAGTTTTGTAATTAGAAAGCATAAAAAAATTAGAACCACATTTTTTTAAAGGTTGAAAAAGTTGGCAAAGTTACCTCGACTTTGAGGTTACTTTACCCTCCTTTAATGTGTTTGAAAAAAATATTTTAATAAACAATTCATTTTTACATTAAAAATGTATATTTCTAAGAAAATAAAGGAACATTTACCTTTTTGCAAGTCAACAAACAACTCTTATAAAATAATAATAATAGTAACTCTTAGGTAACGCAATAATAAGAACATCTTTGTCGGTTGTAAGCAGGTAGGATTAGGTTTGACCCAAAACACTGCGGCTTCTTGGGTCTATTGTATTCCCCTACTTTCCCCGTATTCAGGTACTATCTTTGGAATAGTCCTGTGTCTTTGGTTAGTTTTAATAGATTCCCTACCAAGTGTTCCTGGGGTGTTCTTTCCGGTTTTAGGCCAAAAAGGACGAAGCGTCACCTAGTAAGAGCTTCGCATTCGAAGATCATATGGTATGAGATTTCTTCCTGTTCCATGCAAAGTCTACACGTAGTGGGATCATTGTATAATCCCATCACAAAGATATTTCAGCAAGCAGTGTCCCGTTTGTAATCTCACAATGCTGAATATCTGAGGACTTGCGTCCCCTTAGCTTACTGATTTTGTGCCCTCTTATCTGTTGCCAGTGAATTTGGTGTTTTGTGGTTATTCCACCTGTTCACTGCCTGTCGAGCAAAGGTTTGCTTATCTCAAATACAAGTTCTGGTCCTGTGAATGGTAGATCTGATCCCTCTTTGGCGAGTTCATCAACCTTTTCATTTCCTTGGATACATTTGTGCCCTGGTACCCACGCTAGTTTTACCTTATTGTGGATTGCCAGGTCATTTAGTATTCCAAATTCCAAGGCAGTTCCAGATAAGCTTTGACTTGATTATGTTTGAATCAAGAAGCTTTAAGGCTGCTTGACTATGAGAGAATTTGGATGATTTGTTTTTTGTACTTCCTTCTTAAATTCTCTCGTACACACAATTCGATTGCATGTATTTCAGCCTGAAATATAGTGGCATGTTTTCCCAGTGAGACGATGATGTCACATTTGGGTTTAACTCCATGTACGCAAGAGCTTGTTCCCTTGTTAGGTTTAAATCAAACCATTCGAGACCACTAAGTAAGTATTTATCTATCTATCTCCTTATTTACCTCGTTCCAGTTACTATTGCCCTGGAAAAGTCTGTTAAAGGTTAGGATGGGTGTCATGTGATCTGATCCCATTAGAGCCCGATTTTCAGCTTAATCGGAGACCATGAATTTTTCACGTAAAATCGAAAGGCCTTTAAAAACTTTTACATAAAATTTTTTTTGTCTCCGATTTCACTGAAATTTGGTACAGAAAATCAGGATGTAAAACGTAATGTCGGAGTGGTGTCTGTTACTCAATATCTCTCCTCGTTCAGAAGTTGGAAAAAGATGCTCCAATTTGGACGAAACGTTGTATGCAGTAAGTAGAAGACAAGTACGTTTGAAGAGAGTCAGTTGCAGTTCTCTAAGTTTGCTAATTATCACACAACAAGCCTCTAGTTTTTGACTATTTAAGTTATTGAGAAAAGGACTATTTTTCTTAATGTTTTAGAGCGCATACTGTCCACTGTCCGATTTTCAACTCAATCGGAGACCATGAATTTTTCAGGAAAAATCGAAAATCGAAAAAAAAATTTTTGGTAAAATTTTTTTTTTTCCTCAGATTTTAATGCAAATTTGGCTACATATAAAAAAAAGCATGACAAATTACAGGGTGGACTCGGTTGCTTCGTTTCTATAACCGTTTAATGTTTTCTTCGTTTTTCTCAGTAACTAATTATTCAATTACTTTGTAAATTAGCACAGATGTAGAGCAGGACATATACATTAGGATGCTGTTTCCCTTTCGTCTCTATCTTGAGCAGTTTAGGAAATATTCAAGTTCAAAACTTAAAACGCGAATATCTCGGAAACGGTAAGAGCTAGAGCAAAATGACCCAGAGGTCCACGGGCAGACCCTAAAATGAAGTACGTAGGGAGCTCTATCGACCTATACAATAAAAACAATTTTTTTTTTCGAATTTTCAAAATTTTTTCAAAAGTCCACTTTTCTCGATTTCAGATTTCATAGTCGAAAAAAATTTATTTTTTATCTAAAATGTGGACAGAACATGGCGACACCAATACCTTTTTAAACTGGTCTCGCCATCTATGGACGAATTAACAAACAAGGGGCAATTAATAGTAGAATACTATTTTGATATCTTCCTTGTTTTCACAATTTGTCAGTAGATGGCGCCATCAGTACAACTAACTAGAGTACGGCCATTTTTTATCCATAATTTTTTTTTTGTCTCCGATTTCACTGAAATTTGGTACAGAAAATCAGGATGTAAAACGTTATGTCGGAGTGGTGTCTGTTACTCAATATCTCTCCTCGTTCAGAAGTTTGAAAAAGGTGCTCCGATTTGGACGAAACGTCGTATACAGATATTAGACGATTAGTAGTTTTGAATAAACACACAAGCAGTTTTCTATGTTTGCCAATTATCGAGAAACAAGCCTCAACTTTTTGTCGATTTAGTTTAGTGGGAAACGGACTTATTTTCTTACCGATTTAAAGCGCATACTGTCCACTGTCCGATTTTCAGCCCAATCGGAGACCTTGAATTTTTCGCCAAAAATCGAAAGGGTATAGCCTTCAAAATTTTTTGATCAAATTATTTTTTTCCTCAGATTTTGATGCAAATTTGGGTACATATAAAAGAAAGCATGACAAATTACAGGGTGGACTCGGTTGCATTGTTTCTATAACCGTTTAATGTTTTCTTCGTTTTTCTCAGTAACTATTCAATTACTTTGTAAATTAGCACAGATGTAGAGCAGGACAGATACATTAGGATGCTGTTTCCCTTTCGTCTCTATCTTGAGCAGTTTAGGAAATATTCAAGTTCAAAACTTCAAACGCGAATATCTCGGAAACGGTAAGAGCTAGAGCAAAATGACCCAGAGGTCCACGGGCAGACCCTAAAATGAAGTACGTAGGGAGCTCTATCGACCTATGCAATAAAAACAATTTTTTTTTTCGAATTTTCAAAATTTTTTCAAAAGTCCACTTTTCGTCGATTTCAGATTTCATAATCGAAAAAAATTTATTTTTTATCTAAAATGTGGACAGAACATGGCGAAACCAATACCTTTTTAAACTGGTATCGCCATCTATGGACGAATTAACAAACAAGGGGCAATTAATAGTAGAATACTGTTTTGATATCTTCCTTGTTTTCACAATTTGTCAGTAGATGGCGCCATCAGTACAACTAACTAGAGTACGGCCATTTTTTATCCATAATTTTTTTTTTGTCTCCGATTTCACTGAAATTTGGTACAGAAAATCAGGATGTAAAACGTTATGTCGGAGTGGTGTCTGTTACTCAATATCTCTCCTCGTTCAGAAGTTTGAAAAAGGTGCTCCGATTTGGACGAAACGTCGTATACAGATATTAGACGATTAGTAGGTTTGAATAAACACACAAGCAGTTTTCTATGTTTGCCAATTATCGAGAAACAAGCCTCATCTTTTTGCCGATTTAGTTTAGTGGGAAACGGACTTATTTTCTTACCGATTTAAAGCGCATACTGTCCACTGTCCGATTTTCAGCCCAATCGGAGACTTTGAATTTTTCGCCAAAAATCGAAAGGGTATAGCCTTCAAAATTTTTTGATCAAATTATTTTTTTCCTCAGATTTTGATGCAAATTTGGGTACATATAAAAGAAAGCAAGACAAATTACAGGGTGGACTCGGTTGCTTCGTTTCTATAACCGTTTAATGTTTTCTTCGTTTTTCTCAGTAACTAATTATTCAATTACTTTGTAAATTAGCACAGATGTAGAGCAGGACAGATACATTAGGATGCTGTTTCCCTTTCGTCTCTATCTTGAGCAGTTTAGGAAATATTCAAGTTCAAAACTTCAAACGCGAATATCTCGGAAACGGTAAGAGCTAGAGCAAAATGACCCAGAGGTCCACGGGCAGACCCTAAAATGAAGTACGTAGGGAGCTCTATCGACCTATGCAATAAAAACAATTTTTTTTTTCGAATTTTCAAAATTTTTTCAAAAGTCCACTTTTCGTCGATTTCAGATTTCATAATCGAAAAAAATTTATTTTTTATCTAAAATGTGGACAGAACATGGCGAAACCAATACCTTTTTAAACTGGTATCGCCATCTATGGACGAATTAACAAACAAGGGGCAATTAATAGTAGAATACTGTTTTGATATCTTCCTTGTTTTCACAATTTATCAGTAGATGGCGCCATCAGTACAACTAACTAGAGTACGGCCATTTTTTATCCATAATTTTTTTTGTCTCCGATTTCACTGAAATATGGTACAGAAAATCAGGATGTTAAACGTTATGTCGGAGTGGTGTCTGTTACTCAATATCTCTCCTCGTTCAGAAGTTTGAAAAAGGTGCTCCGATTTGGACGAAACGTCGTATACAGATATTAGACGATTAGTAGGTTTGAATAAACACACAAGCAGTTTTCTATGTTTGCCAATTATCGAGAAACAAGCCTCATCTTTTTGCCGATTTAGTTTAGTGGGAAACGGACTTATTTTCTTACCGATTTAAAGCGCATACTGTCCACTGTCCGATTTTCAGCCCAATCGGAGACCTTGAATTTTTCGCCAAAAATCGAAAGGGTATAAGCCTTCAAAAATTTTTGCATAAAATTTTTTTCATCTCCGATTTCGCTGAAATTTGGTACAGAGAATCAGGATGTAAAACGTAATGTCGGAGTGGTGTCTGTTACTCAATATCTCTCCTCGTTCAGAAGTTGAAAAAAGATGCTCCGATTTGGACGAAACGTTGTATGCAGTAAGTAGAAGACAAGTACGTTTGAAGAGAGTCAGTTGCAGTTCTCTAAGTTTGCTAATTATCACACAACAAGCCTCTACTTTTTGACTATTTAAGTTATTGAGAAAAGGACTATTTTTCTTAACGTTTTAGAGCGCATACTGTCCACTGTCCGATTTTCAACTCAATCGGAAACCATGAATTTTTCACGAAAAATCGAAAGGGTATAGCCTTCAAAATTTTTTAGTCAAATTTTTTTTTTCCTCAGATTTTAATGCAAATTTGGGTACATATAAAAGAAAGCATGACAAATTACAGGGTGAACTCGGTTGCTTCGTTTCTATAACCGTTTAATGTTTTCTTCGTTTTTCTCAGTAACTAATTACTCAATTACTTTGTAAATTAGCACAGATGTAGAGCAGGACAGATACATTAGGATGCTGTTTCCCGTTCGTCTCTATCTTGAGTAGTTTAGGAAATATTCAAGTTCAAAACTTCAAACGCGAATATCTCGGAAACGGTAAGAGCTAGAGCAAAATGACCCAGAGGTCCACGGGCAGACCCTAAAATGAAGTACATGGGGAGCTCTATCGACCTACGCAATAAAAACAATTTTTTTTTTCGAATTTTCAAAATTTTTTCAAAAGTCCACTTTTCGTCGATTTCAGATTTCATAGTCGAAAAAAATTTATTTTTTATCTAAAATGTGGACAGAACATCGCGAAACCAATACCTTTTTAAACTGGTCTCGCCATCTATGGACGAATTAACAAACAAGGGGCAATTAATAGTAGAATACTGTTTTGATATCTTCCTTGTTTTCACAATTTGTCAGTAGATGGCGCCACCAGTACAACTAACTAGAGTACGGCCATTTTTTATCCATAATTTTTTTTTCTCCGATTTCACTGAAATTTGGTACAGAAAATCAGGATGTAAAACGTAATGTTGGAGTGGTGTCTGTTACTCAATCTCTCCTCGTTCAGAAGTTGGAAAAAAATGCTCCAATTTAAACGAAACGTTGTATGCAGTAAGTAGAAGACAAGTACGTTTGAAGAGAGTCAGTTGCAGTTCTCTAAGTTTGCTAATTATCACACAACAAGCCTCTAGTTTTTGACTATTTAAGTTAATGAGAAAAGGACTATTTTTCTTAATGTTTTAGAGCGCATACTGTCCACTGTCCGATTTTCAACTCAATCGGAGACCATGAATTTTTCACGAAAAATCGAAAGGGTATAGCCTTCAAAAATTTTTGGTCAAATTTTTTTTTTCCTCAGATTTTAATGCAAATTTGGGTACATATAAAAGAAAGCATGACAAATTACAGAGTGGACTCGGTTGCTTCGTTTCTATAACCGTTTAATGTTTTTTTCGTTTTTCTCAGTAACTAATTATTCAATTACTTTGTAAATTAGCACAGATGTAGAGCAGGACAGATACATTAGGATGCTGTTTCCCGTTCGTCTCTATCTTGAGCAGTTTAGGAAATATTCAAGTTCAAAACTTCAAACGCGAATATCTCGGAAACGGTAAGAGCTAGAGCAAAATGACCCAGAGGTCCACGGGCAGACCCTAAAATGAAGTACGTAGGGAGCTCTATCGACCTATGCAATAAAAACAATTTTTTTTTTCGAATTTTCAAAATTTTTTCAAAAGTCCACTTTTCGTCGATTTCAGATTTCATAATCGAAAAAAAATTATTTTTTATCTAAAATGTGGACAGAACATGGCGAAACCAATACCTTTTTAAACTGGTATCGCCATCTATGGACGAATTAACAAACAAGGGACAGTTAATAGTAGAAAACTATTTTGATATCTTCCATGTTTTCACAATTTGTCAGTAGATGGCGCCATCAGTACAACTAACTAGAGTACGGCCATTTTTTATCCATAATTTTTTTTTTCTCCGATTTCACTGAAATTTGGTACAGAAAATCAGGATGTAAAACGTTATGTCGGAGTGGTGTCTGTTACTCAATATCTCTCCTCGTTCAGAAGTTTGAAAAAGGTGCTCCGATTTGGACGAAACGTCGTATACAGATATTAGACGATTAGTAGGTTTAAATAAACACACAAGCAGTTTTCTATGTTTGCCAATTATCGAGAAACAAGCCTCAACTTTTTGTCGATTTAGTTTAGTGGGAAACGGACTTATTTTCTTACCGATTTAAAGCGCATACTGTCCACTGTCCGATTTTCAGCCCAATCGGAGACCATAAATTTTTCACCAAAAATCGAAAGGGTATAGCCTTCAAAAATTTTTGCACAAAATTTTTTTCATCTCCGATTTCGCTGAAATTTGGTACAGAGAATCAGGATGTAAAACGTAATGTCGGAGTGGTGTCTGTTACTCAATATCTCTCCTTGTTCAGAAGTTGGAAAAAGATGCTCCAATTTGGACGAAACGTTGTATGCAGTAAGTAGAAGACAAGTACGTTTGAAGAGAGTCAGTTGCAGTTCTCTAAGTTTGCTAATTATCACACAACAAGCCTCTAGTTTTTGACTATTTAAGTTAATGAGAAAAGGACTATTTTTCTTAATGTTTTAGAGCGCATACTGTCCACTGTCCGATTTTCAACTCAATCGGAGACCATGAATTTTTCACGAAAAATCGAAAGGGTATAGCCTTCAAAAATTTTTGCACAAAATTTTTTTCATCTCCGATTTCGCTGAAATTTGGTACAGAGAATCAGGATGTAAAACGTAATGTCGGAGTGGTGTCTGTTACTCAATATCTCTCCTTGTTCAGAAGTTGGAAAAAGATGCTCCAATTTGGACGAAACGTTGTATGCAGTAAGTAGAAGACAAGTACGTTTGAAGAGAGTCAGTTGCAGTTCTCTAAGTTTGCTAATTATCACACAACAAGCCTCTAGTTTTTGACTATTTAAGTTAATGAGAAAAGGACTATTTTTCTTAATGTTTTAGAGCGCATACTGTCCACTGTCCGATTTTCAACTCAATCGGAGACCATGAATTTTTCACGAAAAATCGAAAGGGTATAGCCTTCAAAAATTTTTGGTCAAATTTTTTTTTTCCTCAGATTTTAATGCAAATTTGGGTACATATAAAAGAAAGCATGACAAATTACAGAGTGGACTCGGTTGCTTCGTTTCTATAACCGTTTAATGTTTTTTTCGTTTTTCTCAGTAACTAATTATTCAATTACTTTGTAAATTAGCACAGATGTAGAGCAGGACAGATACATTAGGATGCTGTTTCCCTTTCGTCTCTATCTTGAGCAGTTTAGGAAATATTCAAGTTCAAAACTTCAAACGCGAATATCTCGGAAACGGTAAGAGCTAGAGCAAAATGACCCAGAGGTCCACGGGCAGACCCTAAAATGAAGTACGTAGGGAGCTCTATCGACCTATGCAATAAAAACAATTTTTTTTTTCGAATTTTCAAAATTTTTTCAAAAGTCCACTTTTCGTCGATTTCAGATTTCATAATCGAAAAAAAATTATTTTTTATCTAAAATGTGGACAGAACATGGCGAAACCAATACCTTTTTAAACTGGTATCGCCATCTATGGACGAATTAACAAACAAGGGACAGTTAATAGTAGAAAACTATTTTGATATCTTCCATGTTTTCACAATTTGTCAGTAGATGGCGCCATCAGTACAACTAACTAGAGTACGGCCATTTTTTATCCATAATTTTTTTTTTCTCCGATTTCACTGAAATTTGGTACAGAAAATCAGGATGTAAAACGTTATGTCGGAGTGGTGTCTGTTACTCAATATCTCTCCTCGTTCAGAAGTTTGAAAAAGGTGCTCCGATTTGGACGAAACGTCGTATACAGATATTAGACGATTAGTAGGTTTAAATAAACACACAAGCAGTTTTCTATGTTTGCCAATTATCGAGAAACAAGCCTCAACTTTTTGTCGATTTAGTTTAGTGGGAAACGGACTTATTTTCTTACCGATTTAAAGCGCATACTGTCCACTGTCCGATTTTCAGCCCAATCGGAGACCATAAATTTTTCACCAAAAATCGAAAGGGTATAGCCTTCAAAAATTTTTGCACAAAATTTTTTTCATCTCCGATTTCGCTGAAATTTGGTACAGAGAATCAGGATGTAAAACGTAATGTCGGAGTGGTGTCTGTTACTCAATATCTCTCCTTGTTCAGAAGTTGGAAAAAGATGCTCCAATTTGGACGAAACGTTGTATGCAGTAAGTAGAAGACAAGTACGTTTGAAGAGAGTCAGTTGCAGTTCTCTAAGTTTGCTAATTATCACACAACAAGCCTCTAGTTTTTGACTATTTAAGTTAATGAGAAAAGGACTATTTTTCTTAATGTTTTAGAGCGCATACTGTCCACTGTCCGATTTTCAACTCAATCGGAGACCATGAATTTTTCACGAAAAATCGAAAGGGTATAGCCTTCAAAAATTTTTGGTCAAATTTTTTTTTTCCTCAGATTTTAATGCAAATTTGGGTACATATAAAAGAAAGCATGACAAATTACAGAGTGGACTCGGTTGCTTCGTTTCTATAACCGTTTAATGTTTTTTTCGTTTTTCTCAGTAACTAATTATTCAATTACTTTGTAAATTAGCACAGATGTAGAGCAGGACAGATACATTAGGATGCTGTTTCCCGTTCGTCTCTATCTTGAGCAGTTTAGGAAATATTCAAGTTCAAAACTTCAAACGCGAATATCTCGGAAACGGTAAGAGCTAGAGCAAAATGACCCAGAGGTCCACGGGCAGACCCTAAAATGAAGTACGTAGGGAGCTCTATCGACCTATGCAATAAAAACAATTTTTTTTTTTTCGAATTTTCAAAAGTCCACTTTTCGTCGATTTCAGATTTCATAGTCGAAAAAAATTTACTTTCCTGGTATTTTTTTATCTAAAATGTGGTTATAAACTGGTCACGCCATCTAAGGACAGGTACATAAACAAAGAGAAGTTAATAATAGAATATACTGTTTTAATATGTCCTTGTTTTGATAAATCGTCAATAGATGGCGCCACAACTATAACTAAGTAGCGTTCAGCCATTTTTTGACCATTTTTTTTGCAAAAATGATTTCGTTCTTTTCAATAACTACCGAATTACTCTCTAAATATGCACAGATGTAGAGAAAGACAGATAAATTAGTATCTTCTTTTCCTTTTATTAAATATCTAATTAGGATACAAATTTTAAAATCATTTCAGGATGGAATAAATTAAAATTTCAAAATATTTTTTATAATTTTTTAATTTACAAAACATAAATAATTTATTTACAATTTATATTCCACAAATATCTTAGAAAGCATAATGTACAAGTCCAGAATCAAAGCTGATGTGAGAAACAGCTGGTGCAGCAGAGTATGCGACTCCGATAAGAGAATGTCCTAGAGGTTCAGTAATGTGTACTCCAGGATTGGACACTCTAACATCAGACTTCCTTACGCTGGAGAATGGGGTATCGATGGTCTTCGAGTAAGTTGAAATTTGACCAAGGTTTCCGAAACTGCGGTAGATGTTTGATGATTGAGAAGTCAATGCAGGCGCTGAGTAGGATAAAGGTGCAGCAAGTGCAGGTGCTGAGTACGAGAAAGGTGCTGCAGCAATTGCCGGCGAGGAGTAGGTGATGGCTGCTGGGGCTCCTATTATACCAGCGCTGGTGTAGGCCAAGAGCGAGCAGAGAACAATCAACTGAAAATAAAAAAAATATGTTAATATTGACAAAAGTATTATCAAAAATTAACTAAATTAGTTTAACACCTCAAAGGTAAGGTGTATTAAGCATAGAAATAGTATAGAAAGCCGATTCCATATATCAAAAATGAAACCATAAGGAGAAAATAGTGCGTCGGAGCTCATGCGTATAACGGTGCTGGCGCGAACAGGACCGGTGCAAGTTTTTTATTGATCGAACAAATAGTTCGCACGATATTTAAATCATACATTTTTAGAGATGATTATATACAAAAAACGATTAAAAAAATTTCAAGTTAAGGTAAATATGGTTCTGACAGTCCTTATTAAGAAAGATATGGCATAAAATATGAATTAGTTAATTTTCGGCAATCATTAGTACAGTAGTCATGAGATTTTGCTTGTGATTTTAAAAATACTTTCCAGAAAAACCACGTGCTCCGGTTTTGACTACGTTTATTATTAAACAGCGAAATTATATACAAAAACTTTAATCCACAATCTAAATTAGATACTATCACAAGAAAATCACTGTTACAATAATTAATTACTTAACCAAAAACTAAAATACTTTTTAGGTACCTACGTAACCAGAAAGGAGCTGGACCATTTATCCTAATATTGATTTTCTCTCTCCCTACGGTAAAACTTAAAACAATAACAAATTGCCTATCTACTAGGGTCGGTAACTAAACGTATATACATAATGGGCGGATTTTGTTTATACTTAACATTACTTGGTACATATTTTATTTTAATTTTGAACCTTTTTAAAAGGGTCTTTCGGTTCCATAATAAAAATTAGTTGCTGCTTACTAGAAACATTCTATATAGCCTAAACCAATTTATAGTTTGTTTTCGATCAATTTAATACAAAGATTTAAAGTTTTTAGTCGATGATAACATTCCACACCAGCACATTGCAAACCTATTTTATAAATAATAGGAATAAACTTGTAAATCATTAATTTGGTAGTTATCTCACTCATATGATTTTTTTGTTTATATGACTATTTCGATTTCTAAATATATTTTGGCCTTACAATACGAAGCGTTTTGTATCTACCACTTTTTTAATGAACGATGAATGTTGGCAGGCGTGTACCTTTTTCGGAACAAGAGGCGTTTTAACGAAGGAAATGATTTTCGAACTATCTAGTTAGTTTTCGGAAAAATAGAAAACGTTTGAAGAAAGTTGTCAATAACAGTTTGTCGTTCATGTGTTTCATTTTGATCAGCTTTCATACTAAATTGCGTAGAATATTTTTCCGATTCAAAATCGAGATTCTCGATATTTCCACAGTTTATTTATAATACCTTCTAAACTGGATTTATCTATCATTTTATATACTTTATAATATATGTTCATGCCCTACTTTTCACTTTATTAACAATTTTTTTTAACACACTTCAAAATGGTAGAATATTCTCAATTCGTTGAAATATTTTTTTTATGTATGTTGAGCGATAATTCTTTACCACGTTGCCCGATTTCTAGGATTATTTTTGTTAGAAAAGGAAACAGTTTTATATACATTAAGTCAAGATCTGAAGATGGGATCCATAAGAAAATCATTAACATCTTTATTTTTAAAGTAGGTTTTTTTTTTTTTAATTTCTTTAAACCTTACTGGTTCGAACGCGGTAAGGAATGAAGAAATGTAAATAATTGTTGTGCCAGCCAAAAAGCGAAGAGGAAGTACCGATTAAAATATCGAGTGACAGAAGAGTTCCTAAGATTGTTGAGATCGGGTTTATGTTTTAAAATGCCTTAAAACCGATATCGATAATGTCTCCCCGTCGCTGGGCAGCCTGTATATAAATATACAGCTCTCTATTTAAATAATTATAATTCTTAGGTAGGTTTAGATTTGCAGACATAAATCTTGTAATAAATATAACAGCTGCCTAATACATTGATTACATTTTCATTAGCCAATGTAAAAATGTCTTTTATTGTACCTAGGATTTGACTAAACACTACACAAAACTAAAAATAAAATGCCACTTTCATCGTGTAATTAATGCCGCGTTTGAGAATCCACATCGGATGCATTTTTTACATCTCAAGCGTTTTTTATCCACATCGGACACATCTGTCCCATTACATTTACGTATACTGAATCACGTGATCAAAGATTTACTACTTACTACATCTCAGATGCATCCGATGTGGATTCTCAAACGCGGCATAAATAATAAACTACAAACGGTCCTGTAAGGGCAGCGTCATATAGCCTTGAAACACCGGATTTTAGTGCTATTGCCAGGTCAATATTGAATTTGTAGGTGAATCGCTTATTGAACATTAAAAATACGGTATTAATGACATTAATACGGTATTTGTATATATTTTTGGGAATGTAATTACACATAAATATTATTAGTTGATTATTTAAATGTGTATAAGTTATTTTGTGGCGATATTTCGTAGATATAAACTGTTTAAATCATATAATTTAAAAATTAATTAATTTAAAATTCTTTTCTGTTAGGTATGTTTAATATATTTGGCAACACTACAGGGACAAGTCATGCATATTGCGCAAGCTTCTAGACACACTATTTTGCGATGTCAGGCGCAGAGACGCGTTTTTATGCACAGTAGGTTTCAATTTCTGCTTAAATGTTATGTTTATATTGGTCTTCTATATTATTTCTATGGTATTAAGTCACATTTTTCGTTTTCTCCACTGATGGATTCACTATACCAAATTCTATCTAATGGAAAACAGATTTAACTCCCTAATTGCTTCATTTTGCCAAGTCGCAAAATAAGAATAATCAGTCAAAATTTTAGGTAAAAAAATCGAAATATTTAGTAAATTCACCGTTTCTTTACATTTTTTGTTTAAACAATAGGTGAATTTTAAGATTTGAGGTGCTAAACTGTAATGATAAAAAAGTTATTTTAAATGTATACCGAGTGACAATATAATCAGGATCACGTTAATATTTCTTTCCGAAAAATATGTAGTGTGATCTATTTAAAAATTAAACTTTATGGCATTTCCAGTAAAATCGAAATGGGCCATTTTGTTTGAGTAGGTATAAATATCCCAAATTTGATCCAAATCGCATAAATAAAAGAGATAATAACGTGGCCCTGGTCTCATTTGACACCCGCTATAACTTATCCCTAAAAAAAAGTATAAACTCGTATTGTTATGGAGGATATGTCGATGACATAGTAATCCTTATCCGATGGAAACACGAAACCACAGTCTTTGAACTCATGCAAAGAGCTTTTAGGCTGACACTAGTGTGGTGAGTTAGGGAACACCTCTTGGTAAACCCTGACAAGGCACAACTCGGAAAACAAGGTTGGAGGTAGAACTTTTCATGTAGTGACATTTATAAATTTGACCACATACATATCCGGGAAAATGTAGGAGATCTCTCGGATTCAGATAGAAAATTAAAAAATAAGATGAATCGGAGAGACCTCCAACATTTTTCCGAACATCCTGTACATGGGATTTCCTTATAGCAAGTTTCTGAGAAAATTAATACATTTCTGTTAAACAATTCTATAAGTTCTCATAATTTAATTAGAATTGAAAATAATTAAGTGGTTCTTATCTTATACAGGATGTAACAAAAAAGGAAATCGAATCACAGTTTCTGGGGACGAAAACAAGTAGATTTGAGCTTACATAAAAAAAGGGATAGTAAAACAGTTAAAAAGATTTTGCGTCAATCAAAAGTGGAAAAGTTATTTTTTTTTGTAATTTATTTGGTTAATTTTTCAATAAAAAAGCTGCTGCTGACTATCTAAGTACTTTGTATGAAAAGAAAGTACTTTCATATTTTAGTTCATTTTAATTATTAGTTTTCAGTTACCTACTACATACCCAAAGTATCTACATATTTAAAATACAGAGTTGTTTGCTCAATAACAAATGACAGCATTTTCAGGTTCAAGTTGTCAAAATGTGGAAAAATATAGTGACCACCCGGTATACTATTTTTAAAAATGTATATATAATTCCGATTAATTTTGCAATACTTTGAATTAAATTTTTTGCGAATCTGGTTGAAAATAAAATTAATAAGTACGATTTTTTATCTATTTTAATTAACGGAATGTTACTGGAAAATAATTTATTTTTCTTCCTCTTTAATATTAAATTAAAAACAAATGTATTTTTAGAAAATGGAAAACTATTTTTTATAATTAAATGTCAAGACAAACATATATTTTAATCTGGATGTGTTTATAAACAATATAACTATTTATAATGTAAAAAACTCAAATCCAGCAAAAATAATCAAAATTTTAAAAAATTAGTGTCTCTAGTGAGAGTTAGGCATTAAACATCCTGTATTTATAAGTTTACAATAACAAAGCCAAATTGTACTTTAGAATGTTTTTATTTAGTTTTAAATTTTATTAAGAAGGTTACTACTGTAGAAATGTATAAATAAATTTATGATAAGAATATTATATTGTTAGGCAACTGCTTTATAACAAACAATATCTCATGAAATATACAAAAATGTTTTTATTGAATTGTGGGTGGTAGCATTTCAAATTAACAATTAATATATTGTACATTAGGAATTAAGCAGAAGAGAGTACAGTAGTAAAACATCAATCCTAACAAAAAGAAAATACCGTAAATACTAAAACATACAGTATATATTGTTTAAGTAAAATTTACATACACCTTTTGATTCTAAAAAAGGCAATAGGTATTAATATTACCCTAAAGATGAAAGTTTTGAAGATGCAGGTATTTAAAGATTCAAAAGTAAGTTGAAAAGTTTCATCTCTGTGAATTTTAAACAAATGTTAAAAAAATAAAAAAATGTTTATTTTATTGGCATAAAAAATAGGGGAAAAAGTTGTCACTACCCTTGATAGCGCGCCACTGGTTAAATTATTCAAAAGTTAATTTTTTGACAAAATATTACTTACTAAAAAAGATATCTAATGACTAACAATTTATTTTCATAAAACTAATAATAAAAAACTTTTCCATACGACGTTGACTTAAGTAGTACAAACTCAATAAAAAAGAAAAAAGAAAAGATGTGATGTCAATTAGTTAAAAAAAAAAGTTATTACCTTGAATGCCATTTTGTTAGGGTAGGTATAAATGTAGAAATATTACAAGTGACGACGAGAACTTAAAGAAAACAACTGACAAAATAAATTTTTCTGTCCACTTTTATACGAAATTAAAGTGGAATACACTAAGGGCAACTTCATTTGATTCAATTCGATTAAAACCTGTAAGTTTGGCCAATTTGTTGATTACATAAATCGCAAAATTCTCTTAAGTGGATTATTGTACACAAAAATCACGCTATTCAACTTTTCATATCAAGGATATCTTTCGTCGGATCACAATTAGTTGCACATTTCGTTAATTTAATAAAATATAGTATAAGGCAGTGTTTCGCGACTCAAAAAACTTTATATGCCCCATTAATTAAGAAAGTTTCATTCATTTTGAATTGATTTTTATTCCTTATAAAGATTTTACTAATTAAAAAAACAAAAAAATAGCATTTAAAAATGTTTTTAACAGAATAAGATTTTTTTATTTAGATAATTATTGCTTTTCATTGTCTGGGGTCATTCCCTGAAAAATTTGAGTTCGAATTCACAGTTTCAGCGCCCCCAAAACAGTTATTTATCATTTGCGGCAAATATTCGCGTTGTTGCTTAGCCCGATCCCCCTAAACTCCCCCTCTTATATACTTCAGTATTGTATTGTAAAGTCAAGTAAGTTGTGATTTATTGAAAGGTTTGACATTTCTAAACGTCTTACAATTTTAATAAATTAAATAAAAAAACAATATCTACGAAGTATTCGTATCCTCATTAATACAATTTAAAAACAATTTATATTTAATTAATTTTGAAATAATTAAAAATAAAATCTATTTAATTACTCAATTCCCAATTATAGCAAATTAAATAGGTATTAAACAGTTTCTTGGAATAACAGATATAGTAAATAGCATTAATACATTTCCATCAGCATTTTGAAGAATGATATTTCTAATTATTTTAATTACTATTAGAATAGTTATCGAACGAGTGGTACATTTTTGGTTAAGATAGAGTTGCATAAAAAGAATCAGTTTCAAGTCAATTCTGTTTCTTTTTCTATTTTGTATTGTCACAGAACCACCAAAGAGAATGCGTTTATACAAAAATAAATCGAACAAGTTATAAAAGTAATTAAAAAGACTCCAAAATCGTGCAGATGCCGTTACAAATTAAGTATACTGATTTTCTCAAGGATTTAGACCAATTTTATATGGGACCGCTCCTGAGATATCCCTTTTTTGAACAAAAAAAAAAAAAAAAATGAATCATAGAAATTGGACAAGGCACAAAGAATTATCGCCGAACATGCATACAAAAATGAAGAGTGACCAAATGGGTATATGGATACCCCCTGAGATACCCCCTTTCTTACTAAGAATCATAGAAATCGGCAAACGTGGTAAAGAACGATCAGTGAACTTACAAAAAAAAATATTCCGACGAATTAAGAACCTCTTGCTTTTTTAAAGTCGGTTAAAAAGAGTAAAATTGCTTAAAAAATTGTATAATCAACAAAATTATTTGGATTTTTTTCATGGTCACTTGAAACATGTATTTTTTTCTAAATTTTAAAGCCCAGTAGTTTCTAAGATACGGCCATTGGTCAACCCTAATGCAACATTCCGAATATTTGAAAATTGCTTTCTCTTTTTATATGGTTATTATACAAAGGTAGAAATATTTGAAATTCACAATAATTTTTTTTTGGAATATGTTGGAAGTAAACTTGGTGTATTATTTTTAAATTTCAGATATAAATTTGATGCAAAGTTTTAAATATTTTTTTTAATTTAACCTTCTTAAAATAATCCAAAGTACAATTCATCAAATTTCTAGAGGTGTTCGACGCCCAGACAGAGAACGCGCTACGTGTGACTAAGATAGCTATTGTACAGTCTGCTAAACAAGTTATTTTAAATAGTTTTTAATATTTTTAGGTAATTAAATTTTAAAAGTGTGGAATAGTTTAGGGATTAAATTGGTCTGATTGGACTTTCTTAGAACGTTTTTAAAAGCAGCTAAAGATAGTATGTAGAATTGAAAATAATTATTATGCCATAAAAGGTGTTTTGGAATTCCTTCAACCTTTTGAAATTGAGTCAGAAAATATAAATTTTATAGGATAGCGGAAAATACCTATAATTTTTTTGTAGGCCTTTGTAAATCGTGGAAATAGTTTATATTTTATTTCTACCTTATTAAGGAAAATGGTACCTATTATTAATAACGGTTGTTTCTGAAACATTACTAAAATTTTCGAAATTTTGTTTTTCTACAAAGTAATAAACTATACTACTTAGAAAAAAATTTATTTCTCTTATAATTTTATAAAAAATAACAGGGGAATATTTACATTTCTTGATCTATTAAACAAAACGATAAATTATCTCGACGAATGACACCATGTTCTAGTACAGAAGCTAGCTTTACATTTTTGTTGGTGGTTTCATGGGTTTCATATCAATTTTTTGTAATTGTAGTTTACACGTACATATACCTCTTAACACTTGTTTGCTTTATTAAAAAAGTGTGTTGTTGTGATTTACGTCGAAATAAGTCAAAAACAACTTGAAACCCCATATAAAATCAAAAATCTGATGTGTCCAACACATGACTTTCCTATCTAGTTAACCTATTGCAGCATCTCTAAAAATGTTTAGAGGATAAACTAAGTATATACATTTTCCACATACATCTACCTCGAAACATTTTTCTATAGATATTCATTGAAAACGAAAATACTGAAAAATTTTAATTTAGCACTTTTCCTCCAATTTTTCCATTACGGTCCATTTTAGAAAAGTCATTTAAAAACAAAAATTATACAGATCGATATCGCAAACAACTTTTAGATTAACAATTTTCTTAAAAATCAGAATTTTGCACATTTTGTCAAATTTCTCGAATACGGACCATTTCAGGAAAATTTGACATAGAACAAAAATTATAGATAATAATATTGTAAGTAACTTTTATTTAAAGAATTTTCTTCCCCAAACGTAAATAACGAATATATTCCATAAAATATAAAAATGACCACCAATAAAGTACCCCCCCCCCAGATGTTCCGACTTTGTCCAAAATCTAATTATTTCACGTCAGGCCGAAATAAACCTTAAGTTTAAAATTTAATGTTTTTTTCTTTATCCGTTTTTGAGTTTTCTTCAAAATTCGAAATTTACACATTTTCTCAAATATCTCGAATACGGTCCATTTTAGAGAAATTATGTATAGAATAAAAATTATAGAGAATTATATTACAAACAACTCTTATTTGAACAATTTTTATAAAAAATTATTTTTTTTTACATTTTGTCAAATTTCTCGAATACGGACCATTTTAGGAAAATTTTGCATAGAACAAAAATTATAGATAATTATATTAAAAGTAACTTTTATTTGAAGAATTTTCTTCTCCAAACGTAAATAACAGATATATTCCATGAAATATAAAAATGACCACCTATAAAGTACCCCCCAGATGTTCCGACTCTGCCCAAAATCTAATCAGCTCATTAGAAGCTGGAACAAAGCTTAAGTTTGAAATTTGGTGTTTTTCCGTGTATCAGTTCATGAGTTATGCGTTATACAGACACACACACACACACACACAGACATCATCGCGAAAATAGTCAAAACGGATTCAGGGGACCTCAAAACGTAAAAATCCGTCGAAAACTCGAGGTCGAAAAAAATCATGATTCCTATACTTTCCTTATATCTGTATACAGATAGGAAAGTAAAAAAATAAAATTTGATTCTTGTGCAGCTTCATCTATATCATTAACTGTTTTTGGTTTTTTAATGGTTTTTCTTGGTGATGAAAATTCCGATATCTCACGGTTATCGATTCTTTTTTTCTCTCCAGAAATGCGGACGACAGTGTTTTTAGATACTCCTGTGGCTGCAGCAACACGATCATTTACATTTTTAAATGATATTGAAGGTGAATTAAAGTTTCCTTCTCATAAACTCTATAACATTGGCTATTATTTCGCGAGATTGACTGTTAATCACGCGGCCTCTTAATTTGTTATTAAACTCCATACTTAGGTTCTATTAAACTGTAATGAGCAAAAAACACAAACGAAAATAAAATAAATGTTTTAGCGAAATTTACATCTGACATTTACGTCTGAATGAAATAGTGAAATACTTGATGCGCAGAGTGTACTTTCATTGCGTAAATCCGTCGGGATGCCTGTCAGTAGTGCTTTCTCTGTCTAGCCGTCGAAAGCCTCTAGAAATTTGATGAACTGTAAATACCCATAATAAGTGTCTGTAATCTTCAAAATTTCAAGTTTTATTTTTGGTGGTAATACCTTTTATGAAGTTGGGCTGAGAATCTTTTTGTATACTACTGACCCCTCATAATTTTCAATTTAAAAGGACAAGCTAAATGAGTAGTTGAATATATGATTAATGATGCAATAAAAGATACATTTCTTATACACGACGTTGATTAGTGGACCACAACAGATCATAAGTTATTTATGAAAAATATTTTGATGATTGTTGCTTTTTAAGAACGTTGCCTCGTACAGACAGGAACAAATTTAACATATTTTGCACAACACAAAAACAGTTGTTGAAAAGAAACCACGCTTGTTTCTATGTGAGGTTATCGCTATTATTTGCATTACCAAATTTAAGGAACCCGGCGATTCCAAGTATTTTTTTATCTCGTGTTAAATAAGCACAATTTGTTCCAACCAGCTTTGCGGCAATAAAAAAAAAAGAACACTCGCACCGTGAAAACAAGATTAAAACAAGATTAACAAGAATTATGATGGCCTTTATCTTTTTACCTTACGTAATGTATATTTTTTGAGGAAAAAAAAAATAAGTATTGTATTGGATACTGTAATTAGGTCAAACGAATTATTCAAGGGCAGCCATAAATTATGTATCTGAATAAAGTGCACTTTTTGTCTGTCGAAATCAGCAATTTATAGAAATTTTATTGTCTTTAGTGATGTCAGTAAAAATGTATTTTCTTAATACCTATAAGCAGATTCGAATAAAAAGTAATGTATGAAACACAAACGAAAAGTGTATTTTTGGTCGCCCGTTCGTCTAACAACACGTAGGAGCCTGAAAGAGCACTTTTTGTCCGTGTTTCATACAATATTTATTATTTTAATATGCTTGTATACAGGGTGAATCGTAAAATGATATTTTTTTTTAATTGTGTATAGAAGTGGTTAAATTAAAAATCTTTTTCAAATGACTTTTTTTTTTAAAAATTTAAATAAAAAATACAAAATTAAATAATCTAAATCCGAGAACAGATTTGTGTATGAAAAGGTTTGTTTTTTACCTTTTATTTTGCTTTGACACAATTGATATATCCGTTATTCAAAATAAATTAGGTTTCAGGGGCATTATTTCAAAATGGTTTGATTCTTATTCATGTAAAAGTAATTTTAAATCAGTATTGAAAAGTTTAACTCGAGGAGTACCACAAGGCTCAGTTTTGGGACCATTAATAGTTTTATTATATGTATATTATCTTCCTCAATATGCTTCTAGAGATTATACAATATTTTATAACTTTGGCATTTCATGCAACTTCTCCAAATGAGCTGCAACAAAAGCTTCATTAAGTTACTTCAGATTTTCAAGTTGAATCAATAAACATAAAATAATATTATTTTTAATTTTAATTATAACTGAGAAGCCCTAATGTTATATAAGCTTTTAATTTCTGATGACGGATGTAGCTTACTCAATAACTATTAATTATAGAACACTGTATTGTTTAAAGTGTTTACGTTTACCCATAGGGTGCCCATCCAAATACTAACCGTAGTCAGCACAACTTGTTTGCAGACATCAAAATACTCAAGATAAATTGGGCTGATAGTCCCTCCAGGTTTTGTAAATAATTAATATTCTAAATTAATTTTCTTAAAAAGCTGCCATAGTTGAGAATAAAAGTAAAAATAAATACAAACTGACGAAATATTAGTTAGTATAGAATCTTAAATGTGTTGTAAACATCATATAAGATGTCCTTAGAAAACAAGATAATGAACAGACACGTTTTCGTAAGGTTGAAAAATGTCTTTCAAAAACATATTTAATAAATATCAAAGGAATTTTGCATTCGTAGACCTTCAATTATTAATTAATAATGATAATCTTGTTCATGTTATTATATTACTGTAAAGAACTAACTCTATTTCCAATTAGTGAAATTTATAAGTAAATATTTACAGAATGTTAAAAAAAATATATGACAACTTGTGTATATGAATTATTTTATGATATTTTTGTGTTTAAATAAATACAAAATGCGTAGCATACTTTTTTTACAAAGTTCCTAAAAATACCATCGGTAATCAATTTTTTTTTTACAGATAATTGTGTTTGTTTTGGATAAAAATGTATATCAAAATAAATATTTTTAAATACTAGGCCATTCTTTTTGTATGCATTGATAAGTAAATAAGTAAATAAACATTGAATTATTGAGAAGGTGAAATTTATAAAATCAAACATTTAAAATTATTCAACTAATATCAAAACTATGTTTATCGACAGTAAGATGATCTATAATAAAGTACCAGAATGCATGGAAGAGGAAGAAATATTATACCGCGCTAGGCTTGAATATGAAGATCTAGATCTATTTAGAAAACGAAGAAGACACTAAAGAAGAATACTTAAAGAAATTGTCAGATTAGGAAATAATTCGTTTTCAAGTATATATTGTAAGAGATCTGAAGAATTTCTATACTCATCTGGCAAGGAAAAAACCTTAAGTGCCCCGTCTTGTCGTTCGGAAAAACCCAATTTGAATTGTTTAGACCAATTTTTACTTTCCTATCTGTATACAGATATAAGGAAAGTATAGTGTTAGCTTCCAGTATTTATTACATAAATATTTGCTAAACACTCCCTGTAGTATTTTTGCTGACACAAGATATTCTAATATTTCGATGAGTGGACAGACGCGGTTTTAACAAGAAAGAAAGGGAAATATAGACCGGCATTGATACATTCATTATTAGCTGTTCAACCATTATTGATTAATAAAGTTTATTTTTGTAAAGTGAATTTCTATTACCCCTTAGCTAATAATAGGAATCATGATTTTTTCGACCTCGAGTTTTCGACGGATTTTTACGTTTTGAGGTCCCCTGAATCCGTTTTGACTATTTTCGCGATGATGTCTGTGTGTGTGTGTGTGTGTCTGTAGGTCGCATAACTCATGAACCGATACACAGAAAAACACCAAATTTTAAACTTAAGCTTTACTCCAGCGTCTTATGAACTGATTAGATTTTGGGCAGAGTCGGAACATCTGGGGGGGTACTTTATAGGTGGTAATTTTTATATTTTATGAAATATATCTGTTATTTACGTTTGGAGAAGAAAATTCTTAAAATAAAAGTTACTTCTAATATAATTATCTATAATTGTTCTATACAAAATTTTCCTAAAATGGTCCGTATTCGAGAAATTTGACAAAATGTAAAAAAAATATTTTTTTATAAAAATTGTTCAAATAAAAGTTGTTTGTAATATAATTCTCTATAATTTTTATTATATACATAATTTCTCTAAAATGGACCGTATTCGAGATATTTGAGAAAATGTGTAAATTTCGAATTTTGAAGAAAACTCAAAAACGGATAAAGAAAAAAACATTAAATTTTAAACTTAAAGTTTATTTCGGCCTGACGTGAAATGATTAGATTTTGGACAAAGTCGGAACATCTAGGGGGGGTACTTTATGGGAGGCCGTTTTTATATTTTATGGAATATATCTGTTATTTACGTTTGCAGAAGAAAATTCTTCAAATAAAAGTTACTTCTAATATTATTATCTATAATTTTTGTTTAATGCCAAAATTTCCTGAAATGGTCCGTATTCGAGAAATTTGACAAAATGTGCAAAATTCTGATTTTTATGAAAATTGTTGAACTAAAAGTTGTTTGCGATATCGATCTCTATAATTTTTGTTTATACATGATTTTTCTAAAATGGACCGTAATGGAAAAGTGCTAAATTTAAATTTTTCAGTATTTTCGTTTTCAATGAATAATTTATATAGAAAAATGTTTCGAGTTAGATGTATGTGGACAATGTATATATTTAGTTTATCCTCTAAACATTTATAGAGGTGCTGCAATGGGTTGTACAAAATAACCGGAAAAAGCCTATAATAACTTGATAAGAAAGTCATGTGTTGGACACATCGGATTTTTATCAGAAGTTTAATATTCATTGGAGACAATATTTTCGACCAGAAACTTGTAACTTTAGACAATTGTACAATCAAAATCTTCATTAGTATTACCTGCTTATAAATGACAATGACATAAATGATGAATTATTTTGGGTTACTTTACTAAAATAAGTATATAAATCTAGTGGTGTTTTGTGTATAACCAATTCAATTTATCATAAAATTTATAGACAATACTACTGTACACAAGGTAACTTATCGTCCTTTCTTTGCTTTATCTTGCAGGTGTTTCTGATTTGATGAAAGTCGTACGAACATTGTTTAAACCAGTCAGATAAAAGCCGGCATAAGCCACAAAAAATTGCAGCTTATTAGAAAAAAAATTAATGAATTTATTCGTCAATTTTTTTCATGGAGCAATTTTCTACTTTTGGTGTAAATTATTACCATTACAAAAATATTATTATACATTTAACACTACTTAAATTTTATATTTGTATTTTTGATACAAAACAAATTATTTTTAGTTATAAATAACTGCAAAAAGTATGTTTTCCCCCTAAGGTTAATTATTTAATAATAACATGAAATTTTGAAGAAAATGAAAAATATTCCGCTATTATTCTTTCACGAAGTGTTTTTGTTTATAAATATCTGCATATTTATGTTATTCCTTTCAGATTGATTATTCAATTTCATTTATTTTATTTTGTATCGAGCTGAAATCAATCTTTTATCTCGCATAAATTATCAAATCAAGTTGTTGCATTAAAGTAGGACAATGGATTAAGTTATCGCCATAAACACATTATTTGTTATTTATTATTTTCGGAAATTGGGACAATTGCGTATTTCTGTCAATAAGGTTTAGTTTTAATATAATGTGTAAATATCAGTTTATTTTCTTTTTAATTCCGGCTTGGCTTTATGTAAATGTACAGTATTAATCATTTTTATTATACTATGGAGACTCTCTGAAGCAAAAGGGACTTAAAACACTATAAAACACCCTGTATAATGTGCACTGTTCAATATTGAGTAGTTCTTTTTGTAAATATTACTCCCTGCCGTCATAGTAGAATTATTAAGATTATTAAATTTGATTAAAATTAAATACCCATTTAACTGCAATCTATAATCTTAAAATAGATTCAAAAAAGTTTACACAAAACCCAGCACTAGGACCTGCTCTTTAAATGAACCCAATAAAAATAAATATCAGCTAAATTAAAATGGTTTTTGAATGTACAAAAGGTGTTATCATAAAATTATCAGTCTTTAAAAATCCCCGAATTATTTAAATCGAACGTTTTTCAAGATAGGTATTTGTGTAAATTAGTTTTTATTATAACTCCAAACAAACGCAAAAATAAATGACATTTTCGGATATATAAATGACACTCAGGCAATAGAGGATTTTCTTTCGAATTTTAGATTAATATAACGGATTAAATAAGAAATATTTCGCAGAAACGATAAAAAAGTAACTAAGTAAATAATTAATTTGAAAATATACTTAAACGAAAATATTTAATAGTATATATAAAAATAGTTTGTTATGTACATTCCATTTATTACATTGTAAGAAGCTGAAGAATTTACCAATATTGTTAATTAATTAATTAAAATTGTTTCTAAATCGTCTTATCAAAATTTTGCAGAGAATGTGCTGTTAAATTGTAAATATTACTAACCGGTAATTATTATTCATAAATATTAAAAAAAGTATTTATGCATTCCTGTTAAGATTTATCGTAATTATATTTACAATTATCATAAATATATTTATAACTACTATAAGTACGATAAATATGTTTCATTACATGATTAAAACCTATTTTAAAAATTACTCCTACGATGTGAGCGATGGTTATAGAGTTCGAACAATATTAATTATTCTTAATTTTGCACAAATACTTTTTTAATAAATAATAATTTTAGTATACATTTCAAGACAAAATAATAATATTAATTTAGAAGGAGACTGGAATTTATTAAAAATAAATTACAATTGAAGAGACTGAAAAGAGAGCCTAAGAAAGAAAAAATCAAAGATGCTGAATATTATTATCCAGCAGGCGCGAATACAAGGGGGGGGGGGGGGGTAATAGGGTAATTATTTCCCCCGAGCTGCAAGAAAAAATCCAGGAATTTATTAAATTGTAATCTAAAAACAACGAGATTTTACGAGAAAAAACAAGATGACGGTGAGGAATGAAGAATAGAGAAGCACAGGCTGGCGTACAGTATTTTTTGTTATTTTTTAAATAAACGAATGATTCTTTGATAAAATTATCTACCCCCCCCGAAAAATCTTCTCAAATCCGCGCCTGTATATCTAGACACGCATTTATAGTAAAAAATTATGATTAATATTTAGCTATTTTTAAAGTACAAATATTTAGTTTTACTTTGTTTCTATGATCTTATTCAGAAAATGTGTTGATGTTGCTCACTATTCTAGAAGCTGTTCTAAATCAAAAAAATCAAAACTGTCAAATTATGTTTAAATAAAATTCAAAATGAATACAGCCAGCTCTCTATTCTGATTCCTTGATGTGATTCCTTTTAAATTGCAACAATAAATTTAATCAGAACTGCCAATAGGCACTTCCGAATTTAGTTCTGGTTGTATATGAATATACAAATTTTTTAAATTTTAAAATTAGTGATTATATAAAAAATTAATGCTATGTACAGTTCATCAAATTTCTAGAGGTGTTCGACGCTCAGACAGAAAATGCGCTACGTGTGACTAAGATAGCTATTGTACAGTCTGCTAAACAAGTTATTTTAAATAGTTTTTAATATTTTTAGGTAATTAAATTTTAAAAGTGTGGAATAGTTTAGGGATTAAATTGGTCTGATTGGACTTTCTTAGAACGTTTTTAAAAGCAGCTAAAGATAGTATGTAGAATTGAAAATAATTATTATGCCATAAAAGGTGTTTTGGAATTCCTTCAACCTTTTGAAATTGAGTCAGAAAATATAAATTTTATAGGATAGCGGAAAATACCTATAATTTTTTTGTAGGCCTTTGTAAATCGTGGAAATAGTTTATATTTTATTTCTACCTTATTAAGGAAAATGGTACCTATTATTAATAACGGTTGTTTCTGAAACATTACTAAAATTTTCGAAATTTTGTTTTTTTACAAAATAATAAACTATACTATATAGAAAAAAAATTATTTCTCTTATAATTTTATAAAAAATAACAGGGGAATATTTACATTTCTTGATCTATTAAACAAAACGATAAATTATCTCGATGAATGACACCATGTTCTAGTACGGAAGCTAGCTTTACATTTTTGTTGGTGGTTTCATGGGTTTCATATCAATTTTTTGTAATTGTAGTTTACACGTACATATACCTCTTAACACTTGTTTGCTTTATTAAAAAAGTGTGTTGTTGTGATTTACGTCGAAATAAGTCAAAAACAACTTGAAACCCCATATAAAATCAAAAAGGAGAAACGGAAAAAAATTGAGCCTGTAAATGAACACAACTCAGAAACAAAAATAGCTATCTAATAATAAAAAAATAAAATTTGATTCTTGTGGAGCTTCATCTATATCATTAACTGTTTTTGGTTTTTTAATGGTTTTTCTTGGTGATGAAAATTCCGATATCTCACGGTTATCGATTCTTTTTTTCTCTCCAGAAATGCGGACGACAGTGTTTTTAGATACTCCTGTGGCTGCAGCAACACGATCATTTACATTTTTAAATGGTATTGAAGGTGAATTAAAGTTTCCTTCTCTTCTCATAAACTCTATAACATTGGCTATTATTTCGCGAGATTGACTGTTAATCACGCGGCCTTTTAATTTGCTATTAAACTCCATACTTAGGTTCTATTAAACTGTAATGAGCAAAAAACACAAACGAAAATAAAAGAAATGTTTTAGCGAAATTTACATCTGACATTTACGTCTGAATGAAATAGTGAAATACTTGATGCGCAGAGTGTACTTTCATTGCGTAAATCCGTCGGGATGCCTGTCAGTAGTGCTTTCTCTGTCTAGCCGTCGAAAGCCTCTAGAAATTTGATGAACTGTATCTTCCTTGATACTGTAAAACTGGACATAAAACATTTTTTGAACATAGAAAATACTATAAAGAGTTTCTCATGTCTTCTGAAAATTAGCAATGAGGATGGGAAATGAAATATTGTTTTTTATGAAACATACATATTATTTATTTATTTATTTATTTATTTATTTATACATTGTTCAACAGGTTAAACCCAATTACAGAACAGGAGTACATTTGAAAGAAAACAGTTTAACAAAAGGCATATAGATAATTAATCTAAAATTACAGTAAATAAATTCAAAATTATTTTAAACAATGTGTTTTTATGTTTTTAACACTGCAATTAAATATATCCAACTGTTCACTAATATTATTATAATTATTACACATGTTATATACAGGTGAAAACTTCAGAACGTTTGTCCGAGGAGTCGCTATGTAAAATGATTCAGTGTTTCGAGAGGTTGCGCGTGGGATTCTAAAATTAAGCATATGTAAAAGAGCTTCACAATTGATTTTAAAATTAACAACTTTGTAGAGGGTAATTATGGAGAAGTACTTTCGTCTTACGTCGAGACTTGTCAATCTGTGTCTAGTCAGTAAAGCATTTTGAGTAATACCAATCGGTGGATAAATTTGGTCTGCCCGAAAACTTAAGTATTTGAGGAAACGCCTTTGTGTGGACTCTATCCGACAAATGTGTATTTGATAATAAGGATCCCAAATAAACGAGGCATATTCGAGTTTAGATCGAACAAATGAGAAATACAATGATTTAATAGTATCTGTGTTTTTAAAATCACGGCCCACTCGTACTATGAATCCATACATACGATTTGCAGCTGTTGAGATGTTATCTATGTGGTATTTAAACGACAATACTGGGTCAAATGTAACCCCTAAATCCATAAAATTGTTGGGTTTAGAAAGCAAACGTCCATCAAGGACATAATCGAATTTAATTGGATGCGGTTTTAATGTGTATGACATTACGTTACATTTGACGGGATTCAGTGTAAGACCATTTTTGTTGCACCATTCAACAACTTTGTTCAAATTTTCCGACAACTGTTCACAGTCAGAAATATTTTCAATAGCTGAATATATTTTTAAGTCATCAGCATACAGCAAATAATCAACATTTATAGCGTCACCAATGTCGTTGATAAAAATATTAAATAACAGCGGACCCAAATTTGAACCTTGCGGTATACCAGAGGTGGCGCAATATTTGTTAGACTTGAATCCATTTAATTGAACATATTGTGTTCTTTGAGAGAGATACGATTGAAAAAGTGTGATCAAACTATTAGAAAGACCAAATGCGCAGAGTTTCTGTATCATAATATTATGATCAAGTCTATCAAATGCTTTTGTCATATCCGTATAGATGACGTCAGTTTGGACCCGATTATCAATATTTTCAGCTATTTGCTGTGTGATCACAGAAAGATTTGTTACTGTGGAACGCCCTTTAACAAAACCATGTTGCTGAGCTGAGATTGCATTACAAACATGTTGATAAATACTACGTTCCAGTAATATTTCTAGAATTTTGCAGAAATTGCAAATGATAGAAATCGGCCTATAATTTTTGATATCAGTACGTTCACCTTTTTTAAAAATTGGGCAGACTTTAGAACATTTCCACATCGAAGGAATTGTATTGGATTTAAGGCAGATATTTATCAAAATAGTTAGAGGGCGAGCTAATACTGCTGAACAATCTTTTAAAATGAACGCAGGAATATGATCCGGTCCTGTGGTACGTTTAGGTTTAATGTTTTTTAAAGCATCCTGGACCTGGGTTTCAGAAAAATGAGTTATATGAAGCTGAGATGGCTGGACGTCCTTTAATGATATGTTTGAACCCTTGGAAGCGACATAAGATTGTCCAAAATATTCCGCAAAGCTTTCTACTATTTCTGTTGGATTATTTAATGTTTTATTTTCAAAACTCATGGTGCTTGCAACTTTACCTTGGCATTGTTTATTATTAACGTATGCCCAAAATTTATTTGAATTTGCTGAGATTTCAAATTCAAGATTTGCTATGTAATTTTTATAAGCTTCAGATACACAAGTTTTAATTTCAGCTCTGATGAGCTTAAATTCTTGAAGAGCTTGTATATTATTCTCATTCTGATATAAGCGATGAAGTTTAGACTTTTTCCGAAGTTTCTTAATAATAGAACCATTAAACCACGGAGGATATTTTCTTTTATTACTTACAGTATATTTAGGTATACAGTGATCTAGTATATTGTATAATTTACCATAAAAGTACGTGCAGGCATCTTCAGCATCATAGAAAACCTCCAAAAAATCCCAATTCACAGTAGATAACATTTCATACAAGAGTGGAAAATTTGCTTTACGAAAATTGTAGCAATTCGTGTAAGAGGATTCAAGATTTTTCTTATATTGCTTTTTTTCGTTTATTCTACAAGTAATTTCTAAAGCCGGATGATATTTATCTTCTTCTATCAAAGGTTCTAAAGATTTTTCAACCAAACAGAAATGTTTATAATACATCAAGTCTAAGAGCTTATTGTAATCATTGAATACAAAGTTATGTTGAATCAAATCTAGAACGTCGGCAAAATTATTATGTAGTTCTTAAATTATAAAAAATTATTTATATAAAATTCTACTATGATAAGGAAACTTTCCTTATATTTTTTAGGTCGTACTCAACATAACGCAAATATTAACAAATGTATTAATTCACAAATAAAATTACAATAAAGAAAAATATTCATGGGTAAAGGTAAAATATCAATTTAAAATAATAATAATAATAAAAAAAAAAGAAATCAATAAATATATGATTATTTTAATAATTTTGAAATATTTTAGTCACAGCAACAAGTGTATATAAATTATTCAAAATAAGGAACGGAAATTTTAGCCTTGTTAATCAAATTATTCAAAATGAATTTTTGCTAAGTAACAACTATCTATCATTTTTATTATTCATAATTCAACGTGCAATTAATTAGTTTTTTATTTATATAATTTTGGATCTCTAGCATAAAATTCAAAAGATAAATATATTTGATAATACGTAACTGGGAGATCTACAAATTGTATTTTAAACATTACGAAAATTTAGAAATACTAGAAAATCAGGAAAACGTGTAACGGATATAAATCTGACAAATTGGGCGCGTTGTTGGCTCAGCTCGCCATATTTATTTATAATGAAACATACACGTGTAATAAGTATGTATTTTTAAATACGTAACAGATTATCATTATCAAATAAATGTTCTATTGACTTTACTACCCATAACATTGATTGGTATAATATCTATAATTGATTTTAAGGTAAAAATAATAACAATTTGTGTATTAACAATTGAAATTTCAAAATTTTAGATTAGCTACAGCTCTGAAGATTGAATTTTTTTTAAACACAAAAAACGTTTTAACAGAATGGAGGGAGCCAAGGCGACGCCCAGGGGGTCATGTCCCCTCCCTAGGTTAACGTTCTCACAATTTATAAGCTTTTAATTAAAAAAAAAATATGCTAAAAATGGAATTGTTATTGACGCGCTTCTGCAACATGCAATAAAAATACTGATCCATTGAGTGTAGTTCTTTCTCCTCTACTGTGGGAACCTGGTAGCAGATGAACTGCTGAGAACACTGAATACGTCGATGACTTACCACAGTTTTCGAACTTATGCAGACCTCTGTTTTTTTTTGGTTTTTACTTTCCTATCTGTATACAGATATAAGGAAAGTATAGGAATCATGATTTTTTTCGACCTCGAGTTTTCGACGGATTTTTACGTTTTGAGGTCCCCTGAATCCGTTTTGACTATTTTCGCGATGATGTCTGTGTGTGTGTCTGTGTGTGTGTGTGTGTGTGTGTGTGTCTGTATAACGCATAACTCATGAACCGATACACAGAAAAACACCAAATTTTAAACTTAAGCTTTGTTTAAGCGTCTAATGAGCTGATTAGATTTTGGGCAGAGTCGGAACATTTGGGGGGGTACTTTATAGGTGGTCATTTTTATATTTTATGGAATATATCTGTTATTTACGTTTGGAGAAGAAAATTCTTTAAATAAAAGTTACTTCTAATATTATTATCTATAATTTTTGTTCTATACAAAATTTTCCTAAAATGGTCCGTATTCGAGAAATTTGACAAAATGTAAAAAAAATATTTTTTTATAAAAATTGTTCAAATAAAAGTTGTTTGTAATATAATTCTCTATAATTTTTATTCTCTACATAATTTCTCTAAAATGGACCGTATTCGAGATATTTGAGAAAATGTGTAAATTTCAAATTTTGAAGAAAACTAATATTATTATCTATAATTTTTGTTTTATGTAAAAATTTCCTGAAATGGTCCGTATTGGAGAAATTTGACAAAATGTGCAAAATTCTGATTTTTATGAAAGTTTTTGAAATAAAAGTTGTTTGCGATATCGATCTCTACAATTTTTGTTTATACATGATTTTTCTAAAATGGACCGTAATGAAAAAATTGTAGGAAATTTAAATTTTTCAGTATTTTCGTTTTCCATGAATTTCTATAGAAAAATGTTTCAAGGTAGATGTATGTGGACAATGTATATATTTAGTTTATCCTCTAAACATTTATAGAGATGCTGCAATAGGTTGTACAAAATAACCGGAAAAGCCTATAATATCTAGATAGGAAAGTCATGTGTTGGACACATCAGATTTTTTAGGGTAATTTTTGAATAAACAAGCTGCTTTGTATAAACAGAAACTGCCCATACATTTTAGTTTATTTTAATAAAAGAATTAAATTTGTTTTCAGTTACCTACTATCAGTGGCGTCTCGTTGGCACTAGCGGCAGTGGGGCACACACTGGAAAGGAATCCCGGGAATCGTTTTTCCCTTAGGAAAACAAGATCTCCGCTTAATAAAAATTAAATATATTTCAAAACAAATTAAATATTACAAAATTGAAGACTAACTGCTAGGTACCGCTGCAGTTGTATACTTTTTCTTATAGTTAAAGTCCATTCTTCTGGATTTTTGGCTAGCGAAATGATCGATGACTAGATTATTATAATTTGGAATGGACCGAATAAGTTTTTTTTTTGATGGATAACATCTATCTATCTTGGCACATAGTGTTCCTTAAAAATGTTTTAATACGTTTTAGTGTCGAAAAACATCTTTCACTCTCCACTGTGGTCATGGGAATTGTACACAGGATAGTTAGCAGCTCCACAGATTACGAAAAAGTAATTGTCAAATTGTTCTCAAAAAACATTTGTAATAACGGTACGGCCCCATTGTGTTGCACAAAGTCATCTCGAGTGCAGAGTATGGACAGTTCATTTTTGAATTTTAAGCCTGGAATTTCCAACGCATACCTTTTTGAGATGAGCAAAATAGAATTTGGTCATTCTTGCCAACAATTTGCGAAAATGTACACCATTAAATTATTTATAAGACTTAGAATTTTTTATACTCTTAAATATGCAAACAGAAATTTGAAATCCTCGAAAAAGTCAGACAAAACCAAAAGAAAAATTAAAATTTTGTCCCATTTATAAATATTATTGATTTTTTTTTTAATTATATTTTTGACTGCTTTATAAAAAAAAGTTATTTTTCTTTGTAGTTTTATTTCTTAACTATTCCAATAGTCCAACTGTTTTTTAGTAATCACAATAAATAAATTATTATCATGGTCCAACAAACGCGCACCTTAAGCCGAAACCAGCATCGCCTTTGTGAGGGAGTCGGTAAAAATGCCGCTGCGTACATTCGTATCTGCGATATTGTCGTTGTCCTTGTTTTTCGCATCGTAATGAGAGAGAAAACAACAGAGGCACATTTACGTTTGATTCCTTTTGTTATACATATTTATAGGTATTTTTCAATAAAAAGTCTTTAAACCAATTATTATTTTTTCGTATAATTGTTTATATCTACTATGATTTTAAATAAATAAAAAAAAAATCTGATGTGTCCAACACATGACTTTCCTATCTAGTTATTACAGGCTTTTTCCGTTTATTGTGTACAACCTATTGCAGCATCTCTATAAATGTTTAGAGGATAAACTAAATATATACATTGTCCACATACATCTACCGCGAAACATTTTTCTATAGATATTCATTGAAAATGAAAATACTGAAAAATTTAAATTTAGCACTTTTCCTACAATTTTTCCATTACGGTCCATTTAAAAAAAATCATGTATGAACAAATATTATAGAGATCGATATCGCAAACAACTTTTATTTCAACAATTTTCATAAAAATCAGAATTTTGCACATTTTGTCAAATTTCTCGAATACGGACCATTTCAGGAAATTTTTACATAAGGCAAAAATTATAGATAATAATATTAGAAGTAACTTTTATTTGAACAATTTTCTTCTCCAAACATAAATAACAGATATATTCCATAAAATATAAAAACGGCCTCCCATAAAGTACCCCCCCAGATGTTCCGACTTTGTCCAAAATCTAATCATTTCACGTCAGGCCGAAATAAAACTTAAGTTTAAAATTTATTGATTTTTTCTTTATCCGTTTTTGAGTTTTCTTCAAATTTCGAAATTTACACATTTTCTCAAATATCTCGAATACGGTCAATTTTAGAGAAATTATCTATGGGACAAAAATTATAGAGAATTATATTACAAACAACTTTTGTTTGAACAATTTTTATAAAAAAAAATATTTTTTTACATTTTGTCAAATTTCTCGAATACGGACCATTTTAGAAAAATTTTGTAAATAACAAAAATTATAGATCATAAAATAATAAGTAACTTTTATTTAAAAAATTTTCTTCCCTAAACGTAAATAACAGATATATTTCATAAAATATAAAAATCACCACCTATAAAGTACCCCCCCAGATGTTCCGACTCTGCCCAAAATCTAATCAGCTCATTAGACGCTGGAATAAAGCTTAAGTTTGAAATTTGGTATTTTTCCGTGTATCGGTTCATGAGTTATGCGTTATACAGACACAGACACACACACACACAGACACACAGACACACAGACACACACACACACACACACACAGACATCATCGCGAAAATAGTCAAAACGGATTCAGGGGACCTCAAAACGTAAAAATCCGTCGAAAAAAATCATGATTCCTATACTTTCCTTATATCTGTATACAGATAGGAAAGTAAAAATAATTAAATTTGTTGCGAAAATTTGTGTTTTTTTACTTTCCTATCTGTATACAGATATAAGGAAAGTATAGGAATCATGATTTTTTTCGACCTCGAGTTTTCGACGGATTTTTATGTTTTGAGGTCCCCTGAATCCGTTTTGACTATTTTCGCGATGATGTCTGTGTGTGTGTGTGTGTGTGTGTGTGTGTGTGTGTGTGTGTGTGTGTGTGTGTCTGTATAACGCATAACTCATGAACCGATACACAGAAAAACACCAAATTTTAAACTTAAGCTTTGTTTCAGCGTCCAATGAGCTGATTAGATTTTGGGCAGAGTCGGAACATTTGGGGGGTACTTTATAGGTGGTCATTTTTATATTTTATGGAATATATCTGTTATTTACGTTTGGAGAAGAAAATTTTTTAAATAAAAGTTACTTCTAATATTATTATCTATAATTTTTGTTTTATACAAAATTTTCCTAAAATGGTCCGTATTCGAGAAATTTGACAAAACGTAAAAAAAATATTTTTTTATAAAAATTGTTTAAATAAAAGTTGTTTGTAATATAATTCTCTATAATTTTTAATATATACATAATTTCTCTAAAATGGACCGTATTCGAGATATTTGAGAAAATGTGTAAATTTCGAATTTTGAAGAAAACTCAAAAACGGATAAAAAAAAACATTAAATTTTAAACTTAAGTTTTATTTCGGCCTGACGTGAAATGATTAGATTTTGGACATAGTCGGAACATCTGGGGGGGTACTTTATGGGAGGCCACTTTTATATTTTATGGAATATATCTGTTATTAATGTTTGGAGAAAAAAATTAATTAAATAAAAGTTACTTCTTATATTATTATCTATAATTTTTGTTTAATGTAAAAATTTCCTGAAATGGTCCGTATTCGAGAAATTTGACAAAATATGCAAAATTCTGATTTTTATGAAAGTTTTTGAAATAAAAGTTGTTTGCGATATCGATCTCTATAATTTTTGTTTATACATGATTTTTCTAAAATGGACCGTAATGAAAAAATTGTAGGAAATTTAAATTTTTCAGTATTTTCGTTTTCCATGAATATCTATAGAAAAATGTTTCGAGGTAGATGTATGTGGACAATGTATATATTTAGTTTATCCTCTAAACATTTATAGAGATGCTGCAATAGGTTGTACAAAATAACCGGAAAAAGCCTATAATAACTAGATATAGGAAAGTCATGTGTTGGACACATCAGATTTTTTTAACTAATAACTCTAACTAGGCGGCACCAAAATAGGGAATGGCAGGCAGATCCTCGAGCGTGGGGGCCCAGCAGGACTATTTGAAAGAAAGTATCCGAATACGGGGAAAGCAGGGGAATACAACAGATCCAAGAAGCTGCAGTGTTTTGAGTCCAATCTAACTCTATCTGCTTATAACTGATAAATATGATAATAATAACTTAAATCACATGGTTGTAGTTTCCTCTAATTTTCTCTACTCAGATAACACATCTATAGAAAGCAGCAACTTACAACATCGCTGTATATTACATTTATATTCTCTTTAATCAAAGTATGTTATATAAACCATGATAGTTCAAAAAAAAAAAACACGTGTAAAAAGTATGTTTAAGCACATAACACAAATTTTCCAGTCATAACATTGATTTCTACAATTGAATTAAAAGGTAATAATAAAATATATTTACACCTTTAAAAGATAAATATAATATTCTAAAAATATTAATCAAACATTATCGCGAAATATTAAAAATAGTTAAATACAGTCGTGTGTCTGCGATGTTCCAGACGAAAACAACAACAAAGCTGCGGAGAGCTAAAAAAAAAACGCGTTTCTCCAAATTGAAAATATACGATAAGAAGTACCAAAAAAGGAACACGAGGCACAAACGAAAAAGCTTCCTGGAAGGGGTAGTGTTGCTCTTTAGCGTGATTTTTACTTCCTCGTCAACGTGATATAACACTTTATCAAGTTGGACTTTTAACCTATATAAATAAATATAAATCTATGAAGAGCTTATTCAGGATCAATTCCATTCGAGATTTCGCCGTGTTGTGATTTAACAATTGAAAGTTAATTTTGGATTTATTAGTTGGATATACCTTTCGAGTAATCTTCATCCAAAATGGCGCTTTGGTCTAAGGTTAGTGATTTGTTTTTGTTTTTAAATTGATAATTATATCAAAAGTGTTAGTCAGCAAGCGATAGACTAAACAATGCTACCTGTTTTCTTAAATATTTTATCTGTTGATAATTATTACATTAGTTTTATTATTATTAAATTAAAAAAGTTATTAATAGTGCTAAAAAAACAGTATTTTTACTGGATTTAATTTAGTTTATAAGTTTTTAGTCTATAATACGATCATTCACATTCCTGCATTTTTAAAATTAAGTTTATTGAAAAAAATAGTTTTCGAAGCAATTCTACTGAATTCAGGTAATTTTTTTTTACAAAGCTGGTCTTACAACTGTCTTACGAAACTTTTATAATTTCGTTAATTTTTTAATAAAAAAAGCTGCTGCTGACTTTAAATGATTCCCACCATTCCAGCATTTGTTTCTCTATGCTTTAATTATCCTGCTCTTAATATTTCACAACGTATTCAATTATTAATCGTTTTTAAAATACAATATGTTCCTTTTCTTATTGTTTATTCTTTTATTTACTACTTACCAGCATTAAGAACACAATTTTTTATAAATTTTCTATAATTGCTTCGAAATGATTAATATTTTAAATACAAATGATATCATTATGCAATTATTACATATTTTGGTTATTGAATAATTTGCTTATATTGCAAATTCCTAGACTATCTTTCTTGTTACTCAACTATGTTTAATTAAAATATTGTAAAATCCCGGTAGAGACAGTATTTTTATGTAATAATATCATTATCATTCGGTCCATGCATGTATAACGAACAAAATAAGATTAGCGTTTATTTTTTATTTAATGTAAAAGGAAAGTTTAAAAAATATATATTAATTTAAATTGATTTACTAAACATATAAGAAGTAAATACAAAATGCTAAATTGGTGATGTATGTATTGCTATCTCAGTTATTATAAGAGCTACACAATCGGTTAAATAGGCAATGTTTCTCAGGATTCTATAACATTTCAGAACTGCTATTACATTGTGTCAATTATTTTTGGTTTTTGAATAAATCGCGAAAAACCAAAACTCTAAATTTAAATAGTAAGTACTTAAAATTGATATTGAGCTCAAACTTGGTGAGAATTTTTTTGTCTATATGTAGATTAACCCTAGAGCGGTATCGTACGTAAAATTTACGTGTGCTTTATAGCGAAAGGGCCCGCTTCACTAATTCATTTGAGTCGCGATCTTGAGCTTTCAGCAGTGCCTCAGGAAACATCCACTTGTGAAGATTTATGGGTTGCAACTATTTAGCAAAAGAAGATGTGGCTTAATTTTGAAAAGCATATACGTAAGCGTAAGAAATACGCATCGATATCAATAAGCAGTTATTTATTGTACGTTTATCTGACGTATCGCCAAGCTTAAAATTTTAGGTTTCGCTTATTTTTTAACGACTGTCGCTGCAAATGGCCCTATGTGTCTTTTAAAATATGATAAACATGGCTTGCATCAATTCATACATAATTTAGTCACACAATGTTGAAGAATTAGGTGGTGAAATTTTAACACGTTATGAGTACTTCACAAAAGTCTTATTAAACCACGTACAGTAAGTACAATAGATATTAAAGAAACCTTTTTACTCAGTACAAATATCGAAGGGGAGGGGATCAAAAAGAGACCTTTGCCACCTTTGTCCTACATTAAAGGAAAGAATGGCAACTACGTACTGCGTAAAATGTACCAAAACAGTGTGGGAAATACCAAATAAAAATATGCACGTGTTAAAAAAAAATCAAATAAAAAAATGGTCTCTTTATTTTTAAATTCAGTTACTGTAATTTTTTTCATTTTAAAATATTGTTTTGTTATAAAAATATGTTAAAAGGTTCCCATAAAAAAAAATCTGATGTGTCCAACACATAACTTTCCAATCTAGTTATTATAGGCTTTTTCCGGTTATTTTGTACAACCTATTGAAGTACCTCTATAAATGTTTAGAGAATAAACTAAATATAAACATTTTCCACATACATCTACCTCGAAACATTTTTCTATAGATATTCATTGAAAACGAAAATACTGAAAAATTTAAATTTAGCATGTTTCCTTCAATTTTTTCAATACGGTTCATTTTAGAAAAATCATATAAAAAACAAAAATTATAGAGATCGATATCACAAATAACTTTTATTTAAACAATTTTCCTAAAAATTTGAATTTATTACATATTGTCAAATTTCTCGAATACGGACCATTTAAAAAAAAAATTGTATAGAACAAAAATTATAGATAATAATATTATAAGTAACTTTTATTTGAAGAATTTTCTTCTCCAAACGTAAATAACGGATATATTTCATAAAATATAAAAATGACCACCAATAAAGTACCCCCCCAAATGTTCCGACTCTGCCCAAAATCTAATCAGTTCACCGCAGGCTGGAATAAAGCTTAAGTTTAAAATTTGGTGTTTTTCTGTGTATCGGTTCATGAGTTATGCGACATACACACACACACACACACACACACACACACACACACACACACACACACACACACACACACACACACACACACACACACACACACACACACACACACACACACACACACACACACACACACACACACACACACACACACACACACACACACACACACACACACACACACACACACACACACACACACACACACACACACACACACACACACACACACACACACACACACACACACACACACACACACACACACACACACACACACACACACACACACACACACACACACACACACACACACACACACACACACACACACACACACACACACACACACACACACACACACACACACACACACACACACACACACACACACACACACACACACACGCGCATCATCACGAAAATAGTCAAAACGGATTCAGGGGACCTCAAAACGTAAAAATCCGTCGAAAACTCGAGATCGAAAAAAATCATGATTCCTATACTTTCCTTATATCTGTATACAGATAGGAAAGTACCTAAAAACTAACGAAAAAGGTAATTTTACAAAGCGTACATGTGAAAATTTGGGAATGCGTAAATTTTACGTGTCCATACCAACAAGCGGTAGAAATTAAACGATACCATTCTAGGGTTAATATTCTGCTTAAGCATCGAAAAATGAACCACCGTAGTATAGGCACATTTCAAAAATAAAAATAAAACAAAGGGGTAATATGTCATATGCCTTGAAGTATGATCGTCAGGAGCCTCTTTATGAGATCTTAGTAATGCTTCTCAGGACACTTTGTTGAACAAGAAAAACATTTTCAGAGTAGGTTGAATTTTCCCATAAGCATACACCGTATCTTAGACGTGAGTGTACTTGTGCAAAATACACTATAACTAATTCATAAAAAGAAACTTTAAGAGTTAATTTTTTTGACCAGTTCTCTAAAATGGATTTTCCGATCAAGGTATTGAACTATTTGGATTCCTAGAAAGCGAATGTTATTAAGAACTACATTTTCAAAACTAATCTCTATTATGAAATCTGTTATGAAATCTAAGTACCTCAGTCTTATTAGCATTAAAAAACAAATCAAAGCTATTAAAGTAACTTGACATTTTTTGAGCGATGTTGGAGCTCTCTCTGTTTAGTAGATCTGTATTTTTAGCTGAAATTATAGTCGAGAAATCATCTCCATATCACCTATTAATGAGTCAACATTGTTTACATACAGTATGAACAATATGGGTCGCAAAATGGAGCCCTGAGGAACTCCCATATTAATATCTAGTGTATCAAAATTAATAGTATTGATTTTGTTGTCGTTTTGTACTTTTAAAGAAATTTATTGATTCCAATTTAAAGCAGTGCTTCTGATTCTCCAATATATTTAATAGCAACTCATGGTAATCGAATGCTTTACTGAGATCACAAAGATAGCAGCTAAGAGCATTCAGATCACTCCAAATAGTGAATAATTTTATTTTAAAATAAAAGCATATCAGTTAGATATACCACAGGGAATAGCAACAGATCTATTTGTCTACGATCTTTTTTCTTATGCAATGGTAAAACTTTCCCCAGTTTTAAAGCTTTAAGAAAACTGCCCATCTCAAATGATAAGTTTACCAAATATGTTAGAGGTTCAGAGAGAACATTTAATACTTGTTTTAGTACAAAACATGGTACATCATCGGCTCCAGAAGATTTTTTTGTTTTTAATTTTCCTAAGTAATAAATTTAATAATTCTGTGTGAGAAAATGGAGCAAGGAAGAAAGAATCTTTATTTGATGTGATTCCTTCGATGTTACTAGTAGACTTTGTTATTATTTTGTCAGCCAAATGACCAAGAGCTACCTCCCGTGGATCATCCAATAACATCCCGTCCTTTTCTATGAAAATAATTGAGACAGAACTTTGTCAATAAGTCTTAATAGTATTGTTTCTTCTTAGAATACGTTTTTAGTGTTCTTTTTGGCTAATATCAAACATTGAGGCTACTTGTCGACTAGAAGTATGTAGGTTTTCCAGAAATTCGAGCATGATATCCAATTTGTGTCATTAGTTATTGCATTGGCAGCTGTTTTTTTATCTGAATTACATCAAGCTCGCGAAACTGCTTATCAATTTTACTAATTGTTCCTTTGAAATATACGCGGCAAATTTGAAAATTTTTCATGAAATAAGCAAGCAACTTCCATTTGTGTCCGTGTGTTATAACATAGATGATTGGTCCCCGAAAATGGTTCACAATCTTCTAAAAAAAATATTTTAAATGAGATAGATCTAAATGAAATTTTAACTTTACCGAAGGCAGAAAGAATGCAAGTTCAATGAAAGAAACAAAGATCATTCCAAAAAGGATTCATGGAGACCTTTCTGTCAGGAAATTGAAAAAACAACTGAAGGATGCAGACTCCACTGCATTCTAGCAAGGAAATGAAAAGGCTGATGAACTCGCCCAGAGAGATTAGATCTACGATTCACAGGACCCGAACCTGTATTTCGGATAAGCAAAACCTCTGCACGATAGGCAGTGAACAGGTAGATAACCACAAAACACCAAATTCACTGGCAACAGATAAGAGAGCACATAATCAACTCATGCTAAGGGGACCAAACCCACGCATGACTACTGAGGCACAGTGGGATTACTAATGGGGCACTGCTAGCTAAAACACCTTCATGTAATGATCCCATTACGTGTAGACTTTGCATGGAAGAAGAAGAAACCTCATACCATGTGATCTTCGAATGCGAAGCTGTTACTAGGCAACGTTTCATCCTTTTCGGCCTAGAATCGGAAAGAACGCCCCAGGAACACTTGGTAGGGAACCAATTAAAACTAACCAAAGACACAGGACTATTCCAAAGATAGTACCTAAATACGGGGAAAGCAGGGAATACAATAGACTCAAGAAGCCGCAGTGTTCTGGGCCAAACCTAACCCTACCTGCTTACAACCGATACAGATCCCAAGAATCTGCTGTTTTAAGAAGCATTTCTTACAAGGATGAGATGGAAGAAATAAGTAAAAGAAGCAAGGAAGTTTAGGCAGGTTTCATTAAATGTTATCGTAAGGCACGTGAAGCACGTGTGGATACACGTGGATATCGAATATGAAGATTTAATATGTGAAATACATTTACTTTTATTTTTAAATAAAATTTTTGGATAAGCTTATATTTAAAATTAAAATTATCATGTTTTAGTGATAAGTAATAACGTTCATTTTAATGATTCTATATTTTTTATAGAAAATATCTAACAACTCTCCCCTAATAGAAGAGTTAGGGAGTAGTATAACATTTTGTAATACACACTTAATTAATTTTGAATAGAAAGAGCAGGTATACAATTCAACATAATATATATAATTTGCGTATTACATCCATTTAGACAATTTGTCTGACCCTAGAACACCTCACAGATAAGATAAATAATAATTATTTCTTATTTATGTCTTAACTCCTACATTATTAAATTTATCATTTATTTTAATTAATTTTATTTGAAATAATTGGTTCTTGATAATTTCGATAATTAAAATAGATCTTAGTATTTACACATTTTTTAGTTCCTATATGAACTTTTTGATATTGGACTCAAAATCCATTTAAGTTTTCTTGTATTGTGTCCAATTCAAGAAAGGATTTTTGCTATTATCAATGTTCAGTAACACTCCCTTGAATATGTGATATTTATTCTTATAAAACAGTCTTTTATTTGTTTGACTAACTTAAAGAAAAATCACATTTTTATTTAAAATGTATTTCCACAAAACCCGTCGGTGGAAGTATTATTACAATAATCTATTTTTTAATCGTATGTTAGATAAAGTATATCCCCCTAAGTTGGAATCATGGAAAACTCTTTTATTATTAATTTTAGAAAAAAAGTTATTCTTCATAAAAAAATTTGCATTATCTAAAACCTAGAATACAGTCATCAAATATCAAATTTTTTCAGTGGTATACGAGGTGCAATTATAATTATTTATTTTATTTATGCAGTATTTTTTTTTCTTTGATATTCAATTTTTTTTTGATATTAATTCAAGTTACACTTTTTAAGCGTGATAACCAATAAGAAAACAATTTTTTTTCTTTTATTGAATAAATGAGAAGTTAATATTGTTTAAAATATTTTTATTATATTACAATACATGTAAGTTATTCAGGAATTTTTACTTTCCTATCTGTATACAGATATAAGGAAAGTATAGGAATCATGATTTTTTTCGACCCCGAGTTTTCGACAAATTTTTACATTTTGAGGTCCCCTGAATCCGTTTTGACTATTTTCGCGATGATGTCTGTGTGTGTGTGTGTCTGTAGGTCGCATAACTCATGAACCGATACACAGAAAAACACCAAATTTTAAACTTAAGCTTTATTCCAGCGTCTAATGAACTGATTAGATTTTGGGCAGAGTCGGAACATCTGGGGGGTACTTTATAGGTGGTCATTTTTATATTTTATGGAATATATCTGTTATTTACGTTTGGAGAAGAAAATTCTTTAAATAAAAGTTACTTCTAATATAATTATCTATAATTTTTGTTCTATACAAAATTTTCCTAAAATGGTCCGTATTCGAGAAATTTGACAAAATGTAAAAAAAATATTTTTTTATAAAAATTGTTCAAATAAAAGTTGTTTGTAATATAATTCTCTATAATTTTTATTCTATACATAATTTCTCTAAAATGGACCGTATTCGAGATATTTGAGAAAATGTGTAAATTTCGAATTTTGAAGAAAACTCAAAAACGGATAAAGAAAAAAACATTAAATTTTAAACTTAAGGTTTATTTCGGCCTGACGTAAAATGATTAGATTTTGGACAAAGTCGGAACATCTAGGGGGGGGGGGTACTTTATGGGAGGCCGTTTTTATATTTTATGGAATATATGTTATTTATGTTTGGAGAAGAAAATTGTTCAAATAAAAGTTACTTCTAATATTATTATCTATAATTTTTGTTATATGTCAAAATTTCCTGAAATGGTCCGTATTCGAGAAATTTGACAAAATGTGCAAAATTCTGATTTTTATGAAAATTGTTGAACTTAAAGTTGTTTGCGATATCGATCTCTATAATTTTTGTATATACATGATTTTTCTAAAATGGACCGTAATGGAAAAGTGCCAAATTAAAATTTTTTAGTATTTTCGTTTTCAATGAATATCTATAGAAAAATGTTTCGAGGTAGATGTATGTGGACAATGTATATATTTAGTTTATCCTCTAAACATTTATAGAGATGCTGCAATAGGTTGTACAAAATAACCGGAAAAAGCCTATAATAACTAGATAGGAAAGTCATGTGTTGGACACATCAGATTTTTATCATTGAAACTATAGATGTATGGTAACTGAAATAAGAAACATAAGTTTGAGACTTGATATCCTCTAAATATCTGGAAAATACCGCGTCAATGGTGGTCCCATATTTTGTTGTGGATTCTTGTGGATCATTATTCATTTTCAAATTCAATTTTTCCGAAATTGTGTCTAAAAGAGATATATTTCTTCATAGGTAGTGTCTCCAATGAATATTGAACTTTTCGTTTTTATGCATTAATACTTACAATTATTACAGAAAAACATCATAATTTAATAATTAAAACTGTATTTAATTAATTCTACGATGTAATAATGCTTATAACTAATTTTTTATTTTATTTGTTACAGAAATTAAGGTCTTTTGAGATCCTACTGATCCTCATGCTAGTCGTGTATGAAAATACAGCCAGACCCGGTGGAGAATGGAAAACAAACAACGCATGTAACAATGGTGATGTAAGTATAGCAGTTTGTGCAGTATATTTTTTCTACGACTCATTAATAAAACTAAAAAAAAAAAAAAGAATTTGACTTCAACACCTTACATTTTTCTTTTATTATTTAAATTTTTACAGATAATTTTCTTTTTCAGTCTACAAAACGAGAAATCTGCCAACGTTGTGCAAAACAAACCAAGTCCCCCATAGTTTACCCCATGTGCTGCAATGAAGAAGACGAAGTTCATAATTGGTGCTATAGGTATACAAATTATGGAAAAGTTGCATAAAGAATTATCTGATAATATCCTGAAAATAGCTATAAAAAAATGTGTGATATGGTATATTTAACAAATGCCAAACCAATGCAATTTTAATTAAACGTAATTGTGATATGGGTGAGATTTGAAATAATTGTGATAAAACTTAATTAGTTAGTTGGATTTTTACGGAAGTAAAAATGTATTGCAATAAGCTTTGTTTTAAGAAGTGGAGTAATAGCAGTGAAGTCCAGAAAAACCATTATATCAAAACAAATTTTTTTTATCCTTCAAATATATAGCAATTATTATCTAATAGATATTGCAGTAAATTTTTTTATATTTTGTATTGAATTTTTCTTTTTATAGTGGTTTTAAAAAAATACATTCTAATATTTTACGTTTTTGTAAATTAGTACACCTAATCTACTTTAAAGCGTTAAAAAAATACTTATTTTTGTACATATTCGCATTTTACTTTATTTAATTAAATTTTGTTCTAAAAATAAAAATAAAGGAAAACGAGAGAAAGTTTTTTTATATGGGCTAAAAATTAAAATAGTTATAAAATATCGTAGATTAGTTAAATGTTATTTATTACATGATAACTCAAAAATTGTGTATGAATGCAAGATGAATTTACAAAATCTTTTTAACTTCAAAAAGTATTGTTTAATGCTTTTAATAATGTTAAAATTATAAAGAAATAGGGTTATATTAAAAAAAATCCTATTTTATTGAGTATTAGCTTCGATTGTCAGTAATTATTGAAAAATATTATTTTGAAAATTCGTCTTTAAATTTTCTAAAGTAGTTATTATATAACGCCTAAGAATCTTTAACATATTATTATTCCATAATCGTTTTGTGTCTTGTGTTGCAAAACGAATTAATCATATCTACTTATTCACATACTGTGTGATTATTTAAAGTGATATTAATGGGTTGATAATTTTTTGGCTGTGATTGCATGTCCTATGTCCTTATTAGTTAGTTTTTTACTCTTTTGTGTATTTATTTTAATTGTGTATGTATTTCTAAACATAAAAAAAAATTGTTATTAAAATACAATCTAATTTTCTACATAGTTTTTATTTTTTGATTATCTTTCCTCTGTTCATTTCAAATTTTATAAAAATAAAATTATTTGTAGTGCAAGATACGCTGAGAATACAGTGTGAAGTTATCGCTATGCTGGGTTCGACCAAAAAAAGGCAGGTTGTCTCAGGCTCTTTCTGTTAGAACGAAACCTAAAAAACTGTACAATTTTTAAGACAAAAACAAACTAATTCGTCTTATTAGTACCCAAAATGGCAATAAGAAACCTTTATGGACCAGTAGGCCCTTGTCCAGACAGTGAGAGCCTTCGAGAAGTACAAAAACTAAATACGAACTTATACTCTGATGATACCCAATCAGAAACTTAGTCAAAAGTAAATGTAAAACATGTCGGGCCGGAGAGTGACTCAAAAGCAATAAATCTATTTTTTCTTCCTCACAGCTTACAGGAAAAACTATTTTTTTTCTTAAAAATCATCCTATACAACCAACGCACGCAGATTTTCCAAAATATCCGTTTACAAAAATAATTTATAAAGAGGAACTATTTAAGTTTTACGTTATTTTCTTGTAAAACAATAAAGTATATTATATTTAAATAATTTTTGTCTTGGAGTTTCTTGTTTGATGTGAAGAAGTATGACAAAAGATAAAACTAAATCTTACGATCAACAATCAGTGTTGAGGTTGTAATTATATTTCTGCCTCGTCTCGTAAATAAGATATATTGTCGACCCCTGTATATGCTTCGATTTGACCACATAGTTGAAAGCTGGAACTATTTGATATATTCCCTTCTCCGCTAAACCCCTCATCCCAATACTTTGCTTCAGTCTTTCTTTATGTGCCGTAAAAATCACATCTATATTGTATTTCCTATTAAATTCAAAAACAAAGTGTACCGATGACTAAACATTCAAAAAAAGCTGTCAGTCTTATTATAAATTAATTCTTATTTTATTTTTATGTGTGTAACGTGTTACTATTTTTTTTTTAAATAAAAATATCCTTCTATATCTAACACGACCTTTAGAAGTACATCTAAAGTATTTTATCAAGAATTATATTAAATAATCCTTCCATATGGATACGTTACATATTTTACTGTCTCTGAATCATACCGATTGTCTGTTCACCTTTCTGATGGGTCAAATTTAAAGATAACTCTTATAAGGTCGTTGAAATTTCTATATTTTAGAAAAAATATTGTAATAATATCTCGAATAGTGTTAGTGAAAAAAAAAAAATACAATTTTAGTGTGCCAAAATTGATATTTTAAAACTCAAATTTACACATTTAAAGATAACTCTTAAAAGATCGATGTCCGAAGATCGTTGAAATTTTTATAGAATAATCTACTGTCGGTGTATCCTGGTACAGAAGCGCCATCTTCATTTCAAACAATTTGAGGGACCCTTTTTGTAAACAGAGTTTTCTTTAGGTTTTCTGAGGATATCATAATTAAAAATCACTTCTTACATTTTCTCTTTCTTTAATTTAAAGCTGCAAAGCTAGTATATAATAATAATAATAATTAAAAATACATGGTGTCCCGAAATTAGACGGTCATATTTTAACAGCGTAATCTACATCCTAAAATAGGAGTAAAAGTTTATATAAACAATGGTCCGAAAACGTTTCTTTTTCGAGATACAGAGTGTTAAAAGTGAAGTCCTAATGACACATTTTTGTAAATATTTTCTAAACGCTTAAAGATAACTAAATAAAATTTGGTACAAATGCTTAAATTTTTACGCTCTATGTAATGGACTAAATCTTAGTTTTTGATCATCTTCATAGATGGGTAAATTAGGGGGGGCTTAAGGTAAAATTGCCCTAAGTTTTTTTGTTGTCAGTTTTTAACATTTTTGACTAAAAAATTTGGAAACCCAATGTTTTCTTTACAATAAAGCTACTCTTGCTGCATCTCGCTAGGACGCAACCATTTTCAAGAGAAACGCATTTGAAAATTTCATGATAAATTCATATTATCTTATTTGAAAGTGCAAACGAAAATTAGTAGGCCTGGAATCCAATAGCTGCTTTTCAATTTTTTGAGACGCTGTGATAAACAAAAATTGGCTGTCAATTGTGTAATTATTTGTACTTTTTTTGCGTGAAAAAAAAAATACTTCTAATAAATTGAAAGATTTTCAAATAGAGAATTAGCAAATATTCATTTTGTATATGGTTTGTGTAATGGAAGCATAGAAATAGTATAGAAAGCCGATTCCATATATCAAAAATGAAACCATAAGGAGAAAATAGTGTGTCGGAGCTCATGCGTACAACGGTGCTGGCGCGAACAGGACCGGTGCAAGTTTTTTATTGATCGAACAAATAGTTCGCACGATATTTCAATCATACATTTTTAGAGATGATTCTATACAAAAAACGATTAAACAAATTTCAAGTTAAGGTAAATATGGTTCTGACAGTCCTTATTAAGAAAGATATGGCATAAAATATGAATTAGTTAATTTTCGGCAATCATTAGTACAGTAGTCATGAGATTTTGCTTGTGATTTTAAAAATACTTTCCAGAAAAACCACGTGCTTCGGTTTTGACTACGTTTATTATTAAACAGCGAAATTATATACAAAAACTTTAATCCACAATCTAAATTAGGTACTATCACAAGAAAATCACTGTTACAATAATTAATTACTTAACCAAAAACTAAAATACTTTTTAGGTACCTACGTAACCAGAAAGGAGCTGGACCATTTATCCTAATATTGATTTTCTCTCTCCCTACGGTAAAACTTAAAACAATAACAAATTGCCTATCTACTAGGGTCGGTAACTAAACGTATATACATAATGGGCGGATTTTGTTTATACTTAACATTACACTCGCGCATTTAAATATAACTATGCATATAAATATTTACAAACAAAGATACTTTTCCAAACAGGCAATCATTAGTACTGTAGTCACGAGATTTTGCTTGTGATTTGACATCTTATTTGATAATATCATTTGCTACAACTAAATTTAATCTGGGGAGTGCAAAATAGGGCCCAGGAATATTATGTTCGATATTTTTTTACATTTCGTCAACCGAGACTATGAGTCGTTAGACAGAAAACCTTTCATGTTACCATTTTCAATATAAATTAAAAAATACTACTACATTTACTTGGTACATATTTTATTTTAATTTTGAACCTTTTTAAAAGGGTCTTTCGGTTCCATAATAAAAATTAGTTGCTGCTTACTAGAAACATTCTATATAGCCTAAACCAATTTATAGTTTGTTTTCGATCAATTTAATACAAAGATTTAAAGTTTTTAGTCGATGATAACATTCCACACCAGCACATTGCAAACCTATTTTATAAATAATAGGAATAAACTTGTAAATCATTAATTTGGTAGTTATCTCACTCATATGATTTTTTTGTTTATATGACTATTTCGATTTCTAAATATATTTTGGCCTTACAATACGAAGCGTTTTGTATCTACCATTTTTTTAATGAACGATGAATGTTGGCAGGTGTGTACCTTTTTCGGAACAAGAGGCGTTTTAACGAAGGAAATGATTTTCGAACTATCTAGTTAGTTTTCGGAAAAATAGAAAACGTTTGAAGAAAGTTGTCATTAACAGTTTGTCGTTCATGTGTTTCATTTTGATCAGCTTTCATACTAAATTGCGTAGAATATTTTTCCGATTCAAAATCGAGATTCTCGATATTTCCACAGTTTATTTATAATACCTTCTAAACTGGATTTATCTATCATTTTATATACTTTATAATATATGTTCATGCCCTACTTTTCACTTTATTAACAATTTTTTTTAACATACTTCAAAATGGTAGGATATTCTCAATTCGTTGAAATATTTTTTTATGTATGTTGAGCGATAATTCTTTACCACGTTGCCCGATTTCTAGGATTATTTTTGTTAGAAAAAGAAACAGTTTTATATACATTAAGTCAAGATCTGAAGATGGGATCCATAAGAAAATCATTAACATCTTTATTTTTAAAGTAGGTTTTTTTTTAAATTTCTTTAAACCTTACTGGTTCGAACGCGGTAAGGAATGAAGAAATGTAAATAATTGTTGTGCCAGCCAAAAAGCGAAGAGGAAGTACCGATTAAAATATCGAGTGACAGAAGAGTTCCTAAGATTGTTGAGATCGGGTTTATGTTTTAAAATGCCTTAAAACCGATATCGATAATGTCTCCCCGTCGCTGGGCAGCCTGTATATAAATATACAGCTCTCTATTTACATAATTATAATTCTTAGGTAGGATTAGATTTGCAGACATAAATCTTGTAATAAATATAACAGCTGCCTAATAAAAATGTCTTTTATTGTACCTATGATTTGACTAAACACTACACAAAACTAAAAATAAAATGCCACTTTCATCGTGTAATTAATGCCGCGTTTGAGAATTCACATCGGATGCATTTTTTATCCACATCGGACACATCTGTCTCATTACATTTACGTATACTGAATCACGTGATCAAAGATTTACTACATCTCAGATGCATCCGATGTGGATTCTCAAACGCGGCATAAATAATAAACTACAAACGGTCCTGTAAGGGCAGCGTCATATAGCCTTGAAACACCGGATTTTAGTGCTATTGCCAGGTCAATATTGAATTTGTAGGTGAATCGCTTATTGAACATTAAAAATACGGTATTAATGACATTAATACGGTATTTGTATATATTTTTGGGAATGTAATTACACATAAATATTATTAGTTGATTATTTAAATGTGTATAAGTTATTTTGTGGCGATATTTCGTAGATATAAACTGTTTAAATCATATAATTTAAAAATTAATTAATTTAAAATTCTTTTCTGTTAGGTATGTTTAATATATTTGGCAACACTACAGGGACAAGTCATGCATATTGCGCAAGCTTCTAGACATACTATTTTGCGATGTCAAGCGCAGAGACGCGTTTTTATGCACAGTAGGTTTCAATTTCTGCTTAAATGTTATGTTTATATTGGTCTTCTATATTATTTCTATGAATGGAAGGGCAACAGCAGCGGTTCGAGCATACCGTAGACGGTTTCCTAACCGAAGAATTCCTGACTACCGTGTATTTATTAATACACATAGAAATTTGGTTGACCATGGTTCATTTCAACGTGATCGTGGACAAGGGAGACGACATGGGAACAACAATTTGGAACACGCCCTTAATTTATTTGAAGAGGACCCGAGAAGGAGTATTCGAACTGTTTCCACCCTTTCAGAAATACCACGAGCAATAATAAGTAATAATTACTTCCCTTTTTCTTTATACTATTTTGTGATTCTTAGTTTTTATTGCTCAAATTTACAAGTACAAGTATTAGAAATTAAAAATTTAAACAAACCGACTTCAAAAACGTGCAGATGCCATCACCACATCTTAACCAAATTTATATGGGACTTCCCCTGAGGTATCCCCTTACTAACAAAAAAATAATCATATAAATCGGACAAGGTGGTAAAGCATTATCGCTAAACATACATAAAATTATCAGATTTTGACCAAATTTATATGGGACCCTTCCTATAAAAAAAAATCATTGAAATCGGACACCGTGTTAAAGAATTATCGCAGAACATACATAAAAAAAATATCGCGACGAATTGAGAACCTCCTCCTTTTTTGAAGTCGGTTAAAAATAACACAAACAAGTTTCAGATTTAAGGTATTTTTAAATTCTTACTTTAGTTTACGTGTATTTTAAAAAATATGTTTATTTAGGTTGGAAGAATGTTAAGAATGCAGGGTATTCATCCCTATCATTATCAGCGTGTTCAAGCCTTAAGACCCCACGACTTTTTACCAAGAATGGAGTTTAGTGAATGGATAAGAAACCATCAGGAACTGCTTCTTTTTATTATGTGGAGTTAAATGCAATTGAGTATCTGAATTTTTTACAAACCCACCTTGAATCCATTCCGGATAATCTCCCATTAAATATTCGACATCAGCTGCACTTTCAGCACGACGGAGCGCCAGCCCATTATGGCGTTAATGTGAGAAATTGGCTAAATGAAAGATTTCCGGGTAGATGGATAGGAAGAGGTGGTCCTATACCGTGGCCACCTCGATCTCCGGATTTAAATCCATTAGATTATTACTTTTGGGGTCGTATAAAAGATACGGTATACGCTACAAAAGTTGACAGTGCGGAAAAGTTGCGTGAAAGGATACGTTTGGCAGGGAATGAAATACGGCAAAATAATTTTGAAGTAATGAGAGCTTCACATGCAATTACCCGTAGAGCCGAAATGTGCCTTCGTTAGCAAGGCAACGTTTTTGAACACTTACTTTAAATGTTGTATAAATTGATATATTTAGTAGAATTTTTGTTATTTTTAGTAGTATAGACAAAAACAATTTTTGAGAATCATTTGTTTATCGTCGTCATTTTGACCTATTTTAAGTCATCCTTAGGAAAATAAAAGTAGATACTTCACGTTAAAAAGCTTAAAATTATTATCAAATAGCATTTGCAATAATTAAAAGTAGGTAACTAATGATTTCTTCTCTAACTCAGTCAAACTTCATATTTTCAAGAAATTACCAGCTATTCTTAATTTCAAATACAGTTTTGCTATTAATTTTACGATATTTAACGTATCTGACTTATTTTTACCATCCTAAGGATTACCCTAAAAGAGTTTAAACGTCGGCAGTTAAAGAAATAAATTCTCATCAATCATTTTATTGGGCAAAAGCCAACCAAACCATTAAAAAAAAAAAAACAATTGATTAGTTTAAGTTTAAATACTATTTAGTTTTACCATTTAAAGTTATTTTATAAAATAAACATTAAATTAAAGCTAAATACATTTCTTTAGTCACCGGTTTTCCAAACCTGAAAAAAAATTCTGATTCCACAGGCCTGCTAATTATTGTCTGCACTTTCGAATAAAATAATATGAACTTATTATAAATTTTTCAAATGCTTTTTTCTTGAAAATGGTGCGTCCTAGCGAGATGCAACAAGAGTAGCTTTATTGTAAAGAAAACATTGAGTTTCCAAATTTTTTAGTCAAAAATGTTAAAAACTTAGGGCAATTTTACCTTAAGCCCATCTATGAAGATGATCAAAAACTAAGATTAAGTCCATTACATAGAGCGTAAAAAGATAAGCATTTGTACTAAATTTAATTTAGTTATCTTTAAGCGTTTATAAAAAATTTACAAAAATGTGTCATCAGGACTTCACTTTAAACACCCTGTATCTCGGAAAAGAAACGTTTTCGGACCTATGTTTATATGAACTTTTACTCCTATTTTAGGATTTAGATTACGCTGTTAAAATATGACCGTCTAATTTCGGGACACCCTGTATATAATCACGTTTAATTAATTAACCAGATAACATTTTATAAAAAAAAGCTATATGGCTTTTAATTGAAGACATGCGACAATTTTATCATTATTTGTCTAATATCGATAACCTTCCTCTCGCACTTTTTTTCTCCGTAATATTCCACAATAAATAGAGATGGGTACAGTAAACAATTTTTAAGAAGTAGTAACGACAAAAGAGCAGTAACAAATTACTGTTTTTCATTATGATATTTCAAAATTTAAAGCCCTTTGATTTTTTTTCTTGGAAACTGGAAATAATTAAAACTTTAAAATATAAGCATATTCTAGATATTATTGCCTTATTCATTTTCCAAAATTTCAATTTAAAAAAAAATTACTTTTTGAGATATGCTTGTCCAAAAAATTTGTTAGATATCTCCGAGATAGTAATAGCGTCATTCGATTTGGATTCTATAAAGTCAAGTGTCATCAGCGCAGAAATGAAAATTCAGGCGTTTCAGATATTTGAAAAATTGAGAAGTATAAATTGAAAATAAGAGAGGACCTAAATTAGATCTCTGCGGTACTCCACGTGCAATATGTATTAAATTGGATGTTTTTTCTTCGATTTGAACCCTTTGATATCTTCCATTTAGGTAAGAGCTCAATAAATTTAAACTTTGTCTTTTTAGGATATACAAAAATGAAATTCAATTAGAAAATAAGTACTTTTTAGAAAGATAAGGGAATGTACGAGGGGCGTGAAATATTACTAAGAGCCACTACAGTGTTTACAGCTAACCAAATTACGTCTAATTTTGTTGCTAAAACGAAGAAAATAAAATATATTCGGTGTTCGTTCACCTCGGCAGTATATTATAAAAAAATTTATTTAGAAATTTGAACACAATTCTTGTTTTAATTTATCAAAATATAACAAATCTTTGGAAGAGATTGAAGGTTTTACATCCACCATAGCATCCTTAAAATCTTTAAAATTAACAATTACGTTCTCTGAGGTTACCAGTTCTGATGAGAATATACCTAGAAAAAAAATAATTTTTCACTTAGATAAAAGAGACCAGAGATATAACATACACCGGTTTTAAAGCTGCGCAAATGTTGCCAATTTCTAAGGAAGGGTAAACGGAGTGGGGAAACTGGGCGGCGACACGCGGCGACCCGAACTCTGTGACAGGGACCGGACTTTGTTTATTAGCATCTTAATGAACTATTAGGTTTATTTAAAAGGTGTTTAATCGAATTTTGTATTATGAAATAAAATTAACATGATTTTCTAATATCAAACAGATGCCACGACATTATATGTAAAGAGAAGACCTTTTATAGAATATTTCGTTAGCGTTTATTTACTACGGACTTTTCTGCAAGAGATTACAGTAAAATGTTGAAATAGAATATATTGTTAATAGAGCAAAAAATGTTACTCATTGTCTACGAGTATTATAAAAATAGCATGTGCGCAGGCTAATACTGCAAATCTACCCTTATGAGTTGAACATTATATTTTTTCTACGGCTATTACATATAAAATAAAATAATGTTTTGTATTGTAACCTCAGAAAAAAGTATATTAAGGATTCTTTCTTTAAGAATATTAATTATTATAAAGGATGAGTCACATAAAACTCTAGAAATGCATATGTCTGAAACCAGATAACATTTTAAAATTTAAATCTATTAAAAGTCATTTGGTCGCTAGGGATTAGTGATTATCGAAATAAATTATCGATCATTGAAAATAATCGATTATTTTTGATCAATTGATTATTTTCAAACAATATATTTTTGTCATTTCCTTTAAAATCGACTACTTGATTATCTTTGAAAAATCAAAAATAATCGATAATCGATTATTTTCAAATAAACCATTTTTTTCGTCCATGGAAACAGATTATTCGATAATCTTTGAAAAATCGAAAATAATCGATTAATCAAAAATAATCGATTAATTAAAAAGTCGATTAACTGATAAATAGATTTAAAAAAAAACAGAATGATCGATTATTTTAAATAATTGATTATTTTCGATCAATCGATTATTATCAATAATCTATTTTTATTGCATTTCCTTTAAAATCGTTAATTCGATTATCTTTGAAATACCGAAAATAATCGATAATTCCAAAATAATCGCCTAATCGAAAATAATCAATTAATTAAGAAGCCGATTCTATGATAAATCGATTATTACCAATAATCTATTTTATTGTATTTCAAAAATAATCGATTAATTAAAAAGTCGATTAACTGTAGAATCGATTTTCAAAAAAAAACAGAATGATCGATTATTTTAAATAATCGATTATTTTCGATCAATCGATTATTATCAATAATCTATTTTTATTGTATTTCCTTTAAAATCGATAATTCGATTATCTTTGAAATAAAAAAAATAATCAATAATTCCAAAATAATCGCCTAATCGAAAATAACCAATTAATTAAGAAGCCGATTCTATAATAAATCGATTTTCCAAAAAATAAAACGAATTATCTATTATTTTCTAATAATCCTTTTTTCATATTTCCTTTGAAATTGATTATTCGATTATCGAAAATAATTGATTATTAAAAAGCTGATTATCCAATAAATCGATAATTTTAAAAAAATAACAAAAATATCGATTATGTAAAATAACCGATTATATTCAATCGATTACTTTCATATATCTTTGAAAAATCGAAAATAATCAAATAATTAAAAAACCGATTAAACGATAAATCGATTATTTTGAATAAATCTACTTTTTTTGTATTACCTTTAAAATCGATTAATGCATTATCTTAAAAAAAAAAAGAAAATAATTTATTAAAAACAGCGGATAAATCGATTTTCATTAAAAAATATCAGAATTATCGATAAATCGATTATTTTTGTAACCCCTATCGGTCGCTTGCTTTTATCTGAGCATTTAGCTCCAAAATTTAGAGATTCGGATTTTTTGATCCAGTTATCTTTGAAATCGCATTAAATAAATATTGCTAAATTTTGGATTTTTTTTAGTAAACGAAAATTATGTTCGAGTTGTTTAGGGGTTTGTAATGTAACATTTTATTAACGTGACTAAGGGTCGATTCCACCGTTGTGTTAAACGAAGTTTAAAATGAAATTTTTACATTAACACTGTCATTTTAATCTCCGTTTAACACAACAGTGGAATCGGACCTAACTCCTGTAACTTTAGTATTTTTTTTTTGGGCTTATACTAGATTACTTTGTTTTAAGACTGAAAATTCAATGTCACTTTCGATTTGACCGCAAATAAGATGAACCTTGAAATTTTAAGTAGGTCATCCTGTATTTCATCTAATATTCTTATAAAAATACCTTATAAAAATACTTTATAAAAATAAAATTTAGCTAGCAACTACGATTCTTTACCTCTTATTTATCTACCAAAAAGGCCTAAAAACTACCTTTAGAAAACATTCTTATAAAACTACTTTTTAAATACAAAATTTCGTTAGCAATAATGCCTATTTACTATTTATTTAAATTAAATGTTCAAAATTTTACCCTTTTGTAAATTTATGTAAGTAATATGAAATCTGATTTCTGATGCTTAATATTTATTGAAACCCCTTAATGCGGATCTGAAGTATTCAGCCCAGAGAATCATGGCGCTTTATGTCAAAACGTTAATAAATATTTACCGCTGAAAACGAATATATTCATAACAGTAGTACTTGTATTATAAGTACATACAATTTTTCAAGATACATCGTGACATTTTGAACTTGAAATTGAATAACTAGAACACTTTAAATTGCTAAAATACCAACAAATAAATCAAAAAACAGCTGTCAATGGTGATTAAACTCAGGTGGAGGTGATCGCTGAATGGAAATCGGAGCAATTCGGGTGGCGTCGTGCAAAAATGATTTTCAATTGTTGGGTTACTTTGGCTTAAAATAGACAACATGCGCAGTCTGCAAGGTTACATCTTCGGTCTCTTTAATCTAAGATTTTTCATTAATTAAAAATAAAGCATACAAAGTAAGTTTATTTTTACTAAAATGAACCGTATTCGATAAATAATCGATTAATCGAAAATAATCGATTAAAAAAAATCGATTGATAATCGATTAATGTTCTCACCGTTTTCGATTTCTTGGATAAGTCTTCTGACAGCCGATAACCAAGCATTTGAACAGATACCATAAAAATCCGCTCCGGTTATATTATTTGGACACACTTTTAATACTTCTTCAAAATTTACATCTTTATCGAGTTTAAATCTGAAAAAAATATATAAAAAAAAAAAATCGATAATTTAGTAATTCCAATAGAAGTTTTGTTTAACAGAACTTACTTATTTGTAAGAGCTTTTAGAACTGATATTTTTGAAATGTCATCTGTGCATGGTCCAATGTATAATAATTTATCGAATCGTCCAGGTCTTAACAAAGCTGGATCGATTAAATCCGGCCTATTGGTTGCTCCTAAAATGTAAAATTTAAAACCTTTTAGAAAACTTCCTATTTTAATATTACTTATTTAAATTCATATTTTATCATTCTGATATACATGAAATTTCATATTTAATAGTATTTGATTTTGTGTCAGTATTGTTTGTTACAAAAAAACATCACTTCAAATTGTTTAATTCAGAACTTAGACCTTTTAAAAATGCACTTACCAACGATAAATATTGTAACTGACTCATCATTTAATCCATCCATCTCGGCGAGAAGTTGCGACACAACTCGATCCATGACGCCGCCTGAATCTCCAGACAAACCTCTATTAGGAGCAAGGGAGTCCAATTCGTCGAAAAAGATTATGCATGGAGATGCCTCGCGAGCTCTTTTAAATACTAAACAAAAAAAAATCGATTATTTTGTCCACCCCTAATTATAACTTACCAAATATACAGGGTGTATCTAAATAAAACCGAAAAAATTAAAGGAGTGATTCTGTGATGAAAATTATTGTGTTTGGTATAAAATTTTTTGAAAAAACCCTCCCCGGAAAAGTTACACCCCTTCGAAAATTAAAAAAAATAATGGATTTTCTTTTTTATTTTCCCTGTATATCAAGCTAAAGACACGAAACTTGGTAAACATTATCTGTCAATAAAAGTACACTTTTTGAAATTTTTTCAACCCTGAAGTATGCTTAGAAGGGGTTGAAATAATCAACCCCTAAGATATTTTTTCTTACAACTTTTTTTTAGATGAACATTTTTTCTTTAAAAAAGTATGACTGAAAAGCCCAATTCATTGACTAACTTTTTTAACTCTACAAGTTTTTTCTAAAACTTGACCATTTACGAGAAAAAAAATCTAATGCAATACATTTTCAAAAAGATGAGCTAACGCGAGTGTATTTTGCGTCAAGTCTAGTGGCCTGTGCTTTGCATAAAAACATTACTACTGATACCAGAATTGTGTAGTGTCATTTTATGATACCCATCTTATTGTTTCACAAGTTTTATGATTGTGTATTGTAGGAAATATTAGTTGATTGAAAATATGAATGCATATTCGAATTTGGAAATGGCAGATATGCATTTTACATACTGTCGTGCTAACGGTAATTCATTGGAAGCGCAAAGACTATGCTGAACAGTACCCACAGCGTAGACTACCCCATCATACTACGTTCACAACTATTCACCGACGCTTGCGGGAACGTGGTAATTTTGAAAAAAGAAGTTATGATTCTGGTCGTACTAGAGAAGTTAGAACTGCAGCTGTAGAAGAAGCCGTACTTAATTCAATTGAAGAATTCCCAGAAACTAGTACCAGGAGAATAGCCCGTGTCCTACATGTAAGCCAATCCGTTGTTTTTAGAATTTTAAAAGAACAAATGTTGTATCCCTATCATCTTCAACGGGTGCAGGCGTTAATGATTCGAGATTTTTTACTCCGTATGATTTTTTATCAGTGGCTTATTAATATGATTGGCCAAGCACCACAGTTCTTAGGTAATATTTTATTTACTGACGAGGCGAGTTTCTCAAGAGACTGTATTAGAAATTTTCACAACAATCACCTTTGGGCTGACGAAAATTCTCATGGCTTTTTTGAAGGAAATCATCAGTATCAATTTTCATTAAACGTGTGGCTCGGAATTATTAATAATCATTTAATTGGTCCCCATTTTCTTCCGCTACGATTAAATGGTGAAGCATATTGTCATCTCCTTGAAGAATTACCTGTTCTTCTTGAAGAGGCTCCCATTCAAATTAGGCAACATTTATGGTTTATGCACGATGGTGCACCAGCTCATTTTAGTATACGTGCAAGAACTCACCTGGATGAGGTGTATACCAATCAATGGATAGGTCGAGGAGGACCTGTAAACTGGCCAGCCCGCTCCCCTGACCTTAATCCTTTGGATTTTTTGCATATGGGGATATCTGAAATCTTTGATATACACAAACCCAGTTGAAAATATCGATGATCTGCGAAACCGCATTGTAGCAGGGTGTAAAACTATAAGAAATTCTCCAGGAATATTTCATCGTATATGCAATTCTATGAGAAAAAGGTTAGATGCTTGTATTGAAGTTGAAAGCGGTCATTTTCAACATTTATTATAATTGTATTGTCGATATTCGACAGGTTTTTGTTCATTGTTTGTTCACTTTTGGTTTTAGTTGTAGAAGTCTTAAGAATCATAATTTGGTTGGCTGTTGTTTAATAAAACGCTATTTTACATGAGCTTATTTATTTTTTCTCATAAATGCTGAAGTTTTCGAAAAAAACTTGTAGAAATAAAAAAGTTAGTCAATGAATTGGGCTTTGCAGTCATACTTTTTTAAAGAAAAAATTTTCATCTAAAAAAAAGTTGTAAGAAAAAATATCTTAGGGGTTGATTATTTCAACCCCTTCTAAGCATACTTCAGGGTTAAAAAAATTTCAAAAAGTGTACTTTTATTGACAGATAATGTTTACCAAGTTTCGTGTCTTTTGCTTGATATACAGAGAAAATAAAAAAGAAAAACCATTTTTTTTTTAATTTTCGAAGGGGTGTAACTTTTCCGGGGAGGGTTTTTTCAAAAAATTTTACACCAAACACTCACATTAATTTTCATCACAGAATCACCCCTTTAATTTTTTCGGTGTTATTTAGATACACCCTGTATAATAAATATAAAATTTTTATGTAAGAAAATTTATTTAATAAAGTTTTTTACCTTCTCTAATATTTTGTTCAGATTGCCCGACATACATATTCAGTAATTCCGGTCCTTTAACTGACAAAAAACAAAGACTACATTCGGTAGCAACGGCTTTCGCAATTAACGTTTTTCCAGTACCGGGTGGCCCAAAAAGTAATATACCTAAAATGTTAAGTTAGTAACAGAATATTGTGAAGAAAATTTAACAATAGATTCTAACTCTAAAAACATTAAAAAAATGTTTGTAAACATAAGTCTGGAAATGCTCCGTTTTTTAGCACGAACGTCACTGATGTAAGTACTATAGAAAACAATTTTTTGCATGTAAATGTGACCTTACATGATACATTTACATTTATTTCAATATAGATAAATATAAGATAAACTATTTAAAAGGTATTTACAAAAACATACCACATATTCTTTAGACTAAAATAAGTCGATTTAAGTAAAATTACCTTAGTACAAAGTTACTTCGTTTGGGCTCCAGAGGGCCTTGAAGTTACAATTTTTAAATCGTTTTTCCCATATAAATTTAAAACGACATATGCGATTTTACTGAAATTTGGTATATTGGTATAGTTATGATGGTGGGTGAGCTTTTCCGGGTTTTCCTCACCTGTAAGTCAAATCGCACCATCAATCATCCTTAAGTCGCCCCGGAGCGCCACGGCAAATAATAATAATAGCCATCCCTTCCGCTACTCGTAAAGGAGTGAATTAGGGAGAGTAGTATTATTATTATTATAGTTTTATGTGGCAAAAAAAATGGTATTAAAATTTTGTCCGATAATAATACATAGGCGTAGAACTTAATTTTTTAAATAATTGCACCTTTAAAAATTCTACACCAATGGAAGAAAAGGAGTTTGAGTATGAAATTTAGATTGCGCAACTCATTTACTTTAAAAAAGGTACTCTTGATAAGACTCGATTACTCTCATGGTTTTGACGAAATTTGCATTTTAGTAATTTTAGAACATAAACAATAATTATTAAAATACAAACTTTGTCAAAACCATGAGAGTAAATCAAGTGTTATCAAGGGTACTTTTTTGTAGTAAATGAGTACCCAATCCAAATTTCATACTCAAACCCCTTTTTTGCCATTGGCGTAGAATTTTTAAAGGTGCAATTATTTAAAAAATCAAGTTCTACACCTATGTATTATTATCGGGCAAAATTTTATACGATGAAAAACATAAAAAATGTACTTTTTTCATATAGTATTTTTAATACAAATCCCGATGCACGTCAGAGATCATTTATGACGTCACAGCCTTGCAGTGTTGCCTAATCGTCAGAATAGTTGAGGAATTTAGAATTTTTTAAAATTGTAAGGTTATGTATTTGTTATGTTACTATATAGTAGGAACAATTAGTTTTAAATGTATATAACTAACGGAAAATATTGAATTCCTTTATGAATAATAAACATCTGAACAAAAAAGCTTTAAACATTTTATGCAAGTCATGGAAAATAAAACTGTAAGGTAGTATATTGCAGATGGATCAAAATTGGTTTAGAATTAGCACAGAAAATATCTAAAACTAATTTAATTTCACCAAGAAAGTTATTCAACAGAACTACATTTAAGTTATAAACCACAACACCCCATAAAATTAAAGAGGTCATTGAAAAAATTAAAACTACAAAGGCATGTGGAGGATTCATAATATCAGTAGATACCTATACTTAAAAAATTAAAGTTTGAAAATGCTAAAATATTTGAATACAAGAAGGAAATTGTTAAAATATTTGAGTAGGTGCTTTAGTAAATCTCACTGTCAGTAACGGTTCTGTAGCTCAAGTATTCAAGATAGCCAGAAATGCTTCAAAAATAAACAGATATCGCTACTTCTTTTCAACTCTAAAGTTATCGAAACATGTATGAACAATAGATTCATCACTCAAACATCAAGATTCTCCATTTTATCAGCTTCAAAAGACATTTGAAAAATGTTATTCTCAGTCAAATATTTTTTTTATATCTTGGAATAAATTAAATAAAAATACAGATATATAAGAAATATATCAAACTGTTTATTGTTTTAAAAATTAGACAATGTTTTTTTTTTAATTACACTATTTTCTCATAAAAAACAATTATTTATCTACTAATCTTCATTATTTCTATAAAATTCTTTTATTTCTCCTAATCCAGATCGCAAGTATTTGAATCACAGTCATCGATATCGTTATTAGGGTTAATTATAATAAAAATAATTTCCAATCTATTAAAAACTCCCTCTCTGCCAATATGTTTATTATAATATTGCTTAGAAAGGTCACAAATAAGTTCAATGGAGTTAAAAATACAATGGCAGGGAAGATTACGTAATACTTTGTCTATATTGTTCTGCTTAGGTAATTATCTACCATATATTTCTTTGGCGGTTCGCACCTGAAAAAAGAATGTTTTATTTATTTCTATTTAGTTGCCATTTCGTATAACGTGTGTCAATATCGCTATATTCTAAATTGTAATATCGAAACAACACATTATATCAATGATTTAATGTTAGGTACACCATTATATCAAATCTTGTAACTTCATTTTTAATTTTTTGATATTGTTTTAAAGTTTATTTCTGAAAAAAAAAGGCATTTTTGGGTTTCACTGTACATCTCGAAAATATGTAAAACATGTAGATGTTTATTGACCACTGTAATCAAATTTTTCCAATTAAATTGTCTTTATATGATTGCTAGAATAGCGTATCTACCATTAAATCTTCAATATGATGTGTCATTTCAATATTAATATTTTTTTTACTTGATTTACACAATTACTGATACCTTAATTTACTTTAAATTTGGTTTCATCTCTTGCCATCGATTTTTGTAGGTCTAACACCCTTTGTCATTATTTTCCCAGGAGCTGTTTAATGTTTCATTTTGAATGATACATTTTTCATCAATGACAACGAAATGCTTCTGTTGTAATTCTATAATTTCTTAAAAACTGACCTATTTACAGTTCACGTCTCGGTTATCTTTTTTCCTTCATTCTTTTAATACAGTTGACAATGATGCAATATAGCCATTAAACATTTGTCGCTCAATCAACTTTTCTCTTAAAGGTTCCAAAGTTATATGTTGACCTGCAAATAAGTATGTATTTATATTACTGTATACAAATTAAAACTTTTATAGGTAATATAAATAAATTATGATTGAATAAATAGATTTGTCTTTATACTTACTTGTTTCATACATATTATAAATACCACTTCGGATTCCACTTGTATCCAGTGTTATTGTATTAGTAGGTTATCCTTTGTTTATATGAATGCTTTTTAATTAGCGATTTTAATCATTCATTATTCTTGACTGCTTGCCAAATACTACTGACAGTAGAAATATTTTTATTTAGAGATGCTGCAACACACTAAAAAAGTCAAGAAAATAATTTCATATTTCTATTAAATTTTATAACTTGTTACCTCTCTTACAGCAGTTAAAGGTAAACGTGGTCCATCATTATCACGCTCTCATTCAAAATAATGGAATAAAGAAGCTATCAACTCCTTACAAGGACTATTTAGTTTTTTAGGCATTTTGTATATAAAAATTAAACGACAAATAATCAGCTTATTCACTCTATGGTTGTTTTGAAAAATAGTTTTTTATAAGTATAACTGGCAAAGCTTAAAAATACAGGAAAAAGGATTTTAAATTACAGAAAACAAAATGCACAATCAATAATTAACTCAACATAAACATAACCTAACTAAATCAGTGAAATTTTTTAAAAGGGGGTTGCAACACCGCAACAAGGTGTACCAATTGCTGTAATGACATTTCTTCTCTATAAATACGAGCTTCATGGGCGTACACAATGTCAAAATTATTTAATTTAAAGTATTATTTTTTGAGTACTAAACATTTAATAATGTTTTTATAAATTTTATATTATCAAGAATTAGACATGTATAAACTAAATAATTTAAATAATTCTTAAAATTATCAAAATAATCACCATAACAGTTTTCGACTTTTTAGTAATATGACTACGTTCATGAATGCTCGCGACTATACGTGACTTTTTCGGATTATTAGCTTAGTTAGGGACATTTTAATTAGTTGGTAGTACTATGACGAATGACCGACGTCATTGCTGACGTGCATCGGGATTTGTATTAAAAATACTATATCTTCTTCAACACATCTAATCGAAACTTTTAACAAAAATACTCGATTCTTGCCATGTACGAATATTTGAGGAATATTAATTATTTGCCTGCAATACGTATACAAAAACATTTATTGTTGGTTTCCATAGTTTCATCTAAATAAAAATATTGTCAAGTTTTAACACCTAATCTCTTGTTAACGATTGAAAGTGTTCTACCTGACTCAATAATTAAAAAAACAAATGAGTGGTTTATTAATATGGCTGTACAATATACCAATGCAGAATATACCGATATGTTACTGACAGGGTGTACTCTGAAAGGTTTCCAAATCGTCGTGTACCTAACCACCCAACTTTTGCTGCTGTTGAGAGACGTCTTCGGGAGACCGGTTACTTTGCTCCCAACACTGTTGATAATGGAAGAGAACGTTTTGTAAGGATTCCTGAAGTTGAAGAAGACATTTTAGAACGTGTTGAAGAAGATCCAGAATTGAGCACCAGACGAATTGGAAGGGAACTAGGAGTAAGTAAAGATGTCGTTCATAAAGTGCTTAGAGAACAATTGCTATATCCATACCATACGAAGCCAGTACAAGAATTATTAGTCCATGATCCTCAAATTCGTTTGGGTTTTTGTCGATTTGTTAATATGCAAAGAGAAAGAGATCCAAACTTTGTCAAGAAGGTTCTCTTTACCGATGAAGCGGGTTTTACAAGAAGAGGTATAACTAATACCCATAATGAACATGTTTATGCCGTTGAAAATCCGCATGCAATAGAGGTAAACCATTTTCAGCACGAATTCAAAATTAATATGTGGGCTGGAATAATTGGTAATTTCATTGTTGGTCCTGTTATACTTCCACGAAGATTAACTGAAGAAAATTATTTGGATTTTCTACAAAATACGTTGTCAGAATTGTTAGAAGATTTACCTCTCCAACTTCGGAGAGATATGTGGTTTATGCAAGATGGAGCTCCACCACATTTTAAACGTTAGAAACCACTTGAATGAACAATATCCACACAAATGGATAGGCAGAGGTAATGACGCACCTGTAAACTGGCCACCACGTTCCCCAGACCTAACACCGATGGATTACTTTTTATGGGGACATCTGAAATCCACAGTTTACAGGGAACCTGTAGAAAATGAGGAACAACTCTGGCAACGTATTCAAGATGCAATAAACAATCTTAGAGGTGATGAAGAAGTTATGAAAAGGATACATTTTAATTTTCTTTGACGTATAAATCTTTGTATGCGTGAAAATGGTGAACATTTTGAACAATTTTTGTAAAATCTCTATTTTGATTATGTTGTAAATAAATATTTTTGTGAAACCTATACACTCTAAATTATTAAAACATAAATTTAGCGAAAACCATGAGAGTAATCGACTCTTATCAATAGTACATTTTTTAAAGTAAATGAGTTGCGCAATCTAAATTTCATACTCAAACTCCTTTTCTTCCATTGGCGTAGAATTTTTAAAGGTGCAATTATTTAAAAAATCAAGTTCTACTCCTATGTAATATTATGGGTCAAAATTTTAATACCATTTTTTTTGCCACATAAAACTCTACCAATACACCAAATTTCAGCAAAATCGCATATGCCGTTTTAAATTTATATGGGAAAAACGATTTAAAAATTGTAACTTCAAGGCCCTCTGGAACCCAAACGAAGCAACTTTGTACTAAGGTAATTTTACTTAAATCGACTTATTTTGGTCTAAGGAATAAGTGGTATGTTTTTGTAAAGACCTTTTACCTCTGTATATAGAATATGACATTAAATTATCTTCAAAACATTCTGTAACACCCTGTATATTTTATTGATTAATTAAAATCTTTTTAGCGATTCAAATTGTGTGTAAATTGTAAAGTACCTGATCTTTTAAGCCCCGTTTTTTTAAATAAATCCGGATGTTTTAATGGAAGATTGATAGTTTTAATAATTTCCTCTTTTACATCACTCAACCCACCAACATCGGACCAAAGCACTTTCGGTACTTTAGGGGCTCCTATACTTTCGTTGTAATTCTTTTGCATGTAATCTGTAATAAATAACACATCCTATAACATACTTATACTTATTAAATACTTTAAATACTTATATTAAAAAAATAAAGTTCTCAATTCGTTGGAATATTTTTTTATGTTCGTTCAGCGATAATTCTTTACTACGTTTGTATTTTTATTAGAAAGGGGGCACCACAGGGATGGTTCATATAAATTTGGTCAAGATTTGTTGATGGGATCCTCGAGAAAATCATCAAATTCTTTATTTTATAATTATTCAAAATATAATAATTCTAACGTTAATCAACAATTTTCAAAACCTATATTTCCACGACAACCAATACATGTTTACGAATCGTCAAGTTTTTGGGGAAAACCTAAAACCTCAAAATGTTTTCAAACCCAATGAAATTAATTCAAATCAATTACTCAAATCAATTACTCAAATCAGAACTTATGTCAACCACCTCTTGAAATCCCTCACTCATAAAAAACGCGATCTATAATCAAAGACAAAACCATTTTCAAAATAATCGAAAACTAAATTTCTCTTTTGAAGAATTAAATAATACACAAACGAGTTGAAAATGTCCAAAAGGCCAGCATTGTCGAAATAATTACATAATATAAATGAATAAATATAGTACAAATAATCCGCTAAAAAAATTGTTAATTGATAGTGGAAGTTCAAAATCCATAATAAAACCATCTATTGATGACAAATAAATAAAAACTTTGAAAATAGGTAAAATATGTATTTTTATATGTATATTAAATTTATCCACAGTTTTTGGTGACTTTTCTATTTAGAATTGCCTAAATGACAATGTAGGGAATTTAGACTATTGGAAGAAAAAGAGGACAGATTCTATGACGAGGAAGAGGTAAAGGAAAAAAACGGAACCTCAATCCACAATTTTTCATGGGCATTAGACCTAGGAGCACACCAGATCTGAAATTCCTTTGGCAAAAATAATTTAACATGCATTAAGACTACTTATTTGCGACCATAATATATCCTTTAGGTCAAGTGTACTAACATACATATAACATTATATAACATACCTATTGCTGTGAAGAAATTATCATTTGTAACAGTTTTTTCGAAATCAGCATCATTTTTTTCGGAATTCCTTTCAGCATAATAGACCAAAGCCTTTAGATCTGCATAAAAAAATCCATGCGTCCTACTAGCAATTTCAGAAAAACTAACAACGAACTCCAAACTTCGATGTTCACAAATCCATTTCAAATTTTCTTCGCGCTGCTTCTCTGTTGGAGCGTTTATCTCAAAAGTTTCTAAAAATAACTTTTGTAGATCGTATGGTACATTTTTTTGACTGGCACAACAGAAAAGTATTACAGGAAAATCGTTTTTGTCGATTAGTTTTTCTAATTCATCTGCGAAGTTGCCCATGATACGTTCGTCGTATTGGCCGTCATTATTTTTTCCGAAATTCTATAAACAAATATTATGTAGAAGCAGATAATCATGTATTACTTTAGTTTAATGAGGACATACGTTTATGTATCCTACCTAGCCTATAGCTAAGTGACCTTTTATTTTACAAGCAATTTTAGTGTTTCTTCAGTAATTTCTGAGTAATCGGCAAAAAGTTATATATGTTTAAACAAATAATTGGTGTGTATGGAGATGTTCATATTTTCAAGTAAAATTATGGGCTAAACAATTAAAATGGAGTCTGTTAAAACTGTGAAAAACGTTAAAAAATTTAGTGTTCTCCAATTCCAAGGCTTATACAACAGGAAAGCCTGTGAGAAAAGAAAATTCTAAAGAAAATGTAACTGCCTTGAACGACGATCCAAACCTTCTTTCATGGATTGTTAATGGGATGCTTCACTAACCAAGAATCTATGTAGTAGGATGTCTATCACCAAAGAATGCCAATACACAACAATTTTCTGCTGGAAAAAGTAATTTTCAATGACTCTAATAGCTGAGAAAAAGTTGGCAGCTTCATTGGTAGTGTCGCTGCGAGAACAGGCAGCGGGCGTTTTACAGTTACTTCCTCAAGAGTCTTTGAAGACAAGGTAAAGTCAGCAGCATTTGAAATAGATATTCAAAAGCCAGCTAAAGACTTTTATTCAGAAACAATTCAACGACTGTATTCAATCCGGCTCGAAGGACCAAAATTTATGGATGTAAACGAACTTGCTGTGCACAGTAATCTTGATTTTTCACATTAAAAAAAGCACTTGATACGTTTGTGAAACAATATTTATTCCTGCTTTCGCAGCGTTCAGTTACCGAATACCAAATATTATTAAAAAAAAAACAACTTTTTTATCTGGAAATTGACGATGTTGCCAAATTCTACAGAATATCTAGTTTTAAACTAAAAAATACATTTTATATATAAAAAAGGCAGTTACAAACCTAACCAATGGGAGTCTACAGCCATTCATTAATGGACTACAGTATGTGGAAATGCAGCAAATTCTTCGGCTACTTCACAAGACGCTGAGTGAAAAACTGATTGCAGCCCAGGAATATGAGGCAGTAAAAATCATATCCAGATTTTCTCGGGCAAAATTGAAAGAATTTAGATTCCAGAAATGAAGAGGCCACTACTAATACGATCATCCAACCTATTATCTCACAAATTCTGCAAAATATGCAACGAAAATAAGAGCAGAAGAAGCTTCAATTGCGGAAGAATTGGACACCTTCAAAAAACCTGCAGAAGTAGGGCTCGTTCTATAAATCGGTTAGAAATTCTTTAGTTACCCAAATTTAGCTGTCTCCATACATTCCTGGAGACAAAAAAAATATCTTCTGCATTTCTCATGAAACGTCCATAATATAAATATAATCGAAGATCGTGGACTCGCTGAGCTGCCATATTAACTAATTATTTTAATAATAATAACTTTAGCAGTAGATTTTCTTAGAATATGGAAGATAATTCTGTATAGGTAAAATAAAAAACGTTGAATTAAAAAAACATTTTGAGGGTACTTTTTCTTCAATAGCTAGGTAGGAATATAAAAATACAGCCTCTTATTATTATTATCAGATTTTTATATGAATATATATTATCAAATTTAATCAATATTTTATTAATAAGTAGGTAATACATATTGAAATGCTTTTAGATATAGTAACATTTCCCTATAGAAATATTTAAAGTTTACCTCAAAATTATGCATGGAAATAATGCAAGGTGCTGCCATCTTTGCATTAAAAAATGCATTGTGTAACTTTGTCTCGTTTTGTGCATAAACATTGGCCATCAATTCGAAATTATCTATCTTATAATAATGCATTCCCAAATGGTCTGCTAAAGCGGCAATCAAGAGCTCTTTTCCGCTACCTACGTTGCCGACTAATAAAAAGGCTGGTTTTAAAGGCAATTTTGCTAAAAAAATAATTAAATTGCTATAATGAGATAACATAAATTAGTACCATATATGTAATTTTTTGTTTCTGGGTTATGTTGTGATTTTTCTTGGTTATTACTACCAAACATTCACGCCACTGAAGATGACTGCCGCAATTGCAGCTGAAACGTTTGGTAGTGATTGACACCGGCTATATTCTTACAGTATCTAAATAATAGTCACCCTTACTATAAGTTTAGAGTATATGTATTCTTGAAAATAACTATTTAATTTTTAGGTCACAACTTCAAAAAATTGATGATTTTAATTGACATTTCAGAGTAATTTATTATTTAGGAAGTTTTCGAGGAAAGTGGAGAAAGTTTTCTTGAAAAGTTTTTCGAGAACCTCAAAATATTATTTATTAAAGTTGAAAGTTTGTTTGACTTGAAATTTATAATGAAGCATCATCGCCGAGGATTTTTATTTTTATGACACCAAAATCAATAGAAATGTTAAGGGTGAAAATAGGCGAGAACGTAATGCTTGTAAAAACATCAACTCTGATCATTCTATTTAAAAAATTAGCTTACCTTTTCTTAAAAACGGTTTTACAGCAATTTGTATATCTTCGAAATATTTTTGAAGTCCATAGGGAACAATTGGCAATTGTTTAAAGAATTCGTCATTCTTTGGAATAAATTTCATAGTTTTTTTAGGTAAAAATCTTTGTATATTAATACCTTGCTTTACCGCAGTTTCTCCAATGACACAACAAAATGTACCGGTCACTTCTTCGTTTTTATAAATAACTTTATTACATTTGTAAAAAACACTATGTACATTATTAATTTTACTATTTAAATAATAAATTTCTTCCGCGGAATATTTGATATTGATTTCAATTAAATCACCTCTACGGACTAATTTTGGAGTTTTGAAAAATCGTTCTATAATCGAATCTGATAAAGAATTATTTATGTCAAATGGAGAACTTACTAGCGAAATATTGATTTCATCGGCAAATTTTAAACAATTAATGTTATAATTAAGTAATCTTAAATTATTGATAAGATTTAAGTTAAGCAAGTTAAGATAGAACGTGTCTGAAACTAACAGTTCGTTTTTTTTACAACGTGAGTCTGCAATTGGGTAAACAATTGTAAAATTTTTGGATTTATCACAATATAATTTTAACACTTTGTCACTTAAATAAATATTTTCTGGATGCACTACGACTGTGTGATTTAAATCTTTAAACAAATGTTTTCCATTTATATTTTTTGTTATAAAATCTATTGATACGGGTTGCACATTACACTTTAACTGTCTTTTTATAGTTCTTAAGTACCATATGTACATATAAAATATAAACCAAAACGGGTGATATTTAGGGTAAAGAATTTTTAGTGCCGTAAATAAAATTTTGATTTCTTTATCTTCGATTTCCATTATGATGGTTTTTCTGTAAAAAAAATGTTTTTTTTTAGAAAATTTAGAAACTGCCCCGCTCAAAATGGTCGTTTTCATCAAGTAAACATTTTGAAAAAAATTTTAAAAACCCTTTAGCATTGTTTATTACCAGGGTCATATTCACGCCAAAATGAAAATAGGCCATAATAAATTAGAAATACCTTTGCGTTTGACACGTAAAGCGGTATCATTTTAGAAGCAGGCGGGGGTTGAAGTGAATAACAAATCATCAACAACTCTTCCATAAAATACCAACAATTTTTTTTATAATTTATTTTCTTTTAACCAATTAATCTAACCAGAGATTTCTATATTGGTTGACGTGTTGACCTCTCTTTTTATCTACAGGCGTTCGCGAAAACCTCTCGCTCCCTTGCGCTCACTCAGAATAGTGCACCACAGGGACGCGATTAGCCAGATCGCAGTGGCGTACCAAAAAATAGAGGTTAACACGCCAAACAGATCCGTGAAACAATTTGCCTATTTAAAATCACTTAATTGACATTATTTTGTACATCGCACATAATCAAAGTAGGACGGGGCATACAAATCTTTTCAATCATTAATATAGAATACCATACCATGTTCAATAAATTTACATCTTAAATAACATTTTAATTTTGAAAAAATCTTATTAAAAATGGGGGACTTTTGGGATGGGGGGTTGAAATTAAATCAAAAATGAAGCGATATCAACATGAAATTTTTGGTAAAAAATCAAGCTTTATAAGAAGATGAGACATGTTGATTGTTAAAAAAATGGGAGGTTAAAATTTACTCAAAAACGAACAAAATAAACATGAAATTTTTGCAAAAAATTAAGATCTATAAGAGAAAGAAGCCATTTGATTTTGAAAAAAAAAAAAATTATAAATGTGGGGATTAAGGAGGGTTGAAATGAAAAAAAAAAAAATCAAAATTTAAAAACGAAAAGCGATATCAACACGAAATTTTTAGAAAAATCAAACCCTATAAGAGGATAAAGCCTATTATTTGTAAAAAAAATCTAAATAAAAATGGGGGGAACGAAATATAGAAAAAAAATCTTAACTCAAAAACAAAAAAATTAAATATTTTAGTAAAATAAAGCTCTATAAGAAGATAAAAGCTATTTGAATTTAAATTAAAATGGGGGGTTAAGGTGTTCGAAATATTAAAAAAATTTAACTTAAAAACGAAAAAATTAAACCCTATATAAAGACAAAGTTTAATAGTTTAAAAAAAAATTGTAAATAAAATGGGGGAGGTTAAGAGGATTGATTAAAAAAAAAAGAAATCAAACATCAAAAGCGATATTAATATAAAATTTTTAGTAAAAAAACAAGCACTATTGATTCTACGAAAATTTGAATAAAAATAAGAGGTTAAGGGGGATTAAAATATTTAAAAGAATGTTAACTTAAAAAAGAAAAATAATATCAACTTATGGGGAGGGTGGCTTAGTGGTAGTCTCTGCCTGTGGATTTAACGGTCCTAGGTTCGAATCCCACAGCTAGCCGGGATTTTTTATTTATTTTAATTATTTAAAATTAATTCTGATGCCTTGGTAAGATTCTCCTCTCGACCATTCAGTGCTGTTCCTAAAGTGGCGCTGGGAAACAGTAACAAAGCCTACATAAAACACGAAGCTAAGCTAATGGCTTTAGTAGTCGATGTAGATGACACCAAATTAAAAAAAAATGTCAACTTGATATTTTAAGCAAAAATAAAGCTCTATGAGAGGAAAATCCCTTTAAATTTGAATAAAATCCTAATAAAATGGGGGGTTTAAGGGGGGTTAAAAATAAATAAATAAAATAATATCAACTTAAAATTTTTACCAAAAATTAAGCTCTATAAGGGGACAAAAACAATTGATAAAAAAAAATTGTGAAAAAAATGGGGGGATTTAAGAAGGGGGAGTTGAATTAAAAAAAAATAAAAATAAAATTAAACATTAAAAACGATATCAACATATTTTTAGTAAAAATCCAGTTCTATAACAGAATGAAGCCTATTGATTCTGAAAAAAATCTTAATCAAAATTGGGGGATAAGGGGGGAATATTAATAAAAATCCTAACTTAGAAATATTGATTCTAAAATTTTTTTTGTTTGTATAATCAGGGCCGACTAGAGGAGGGGGGGGGGCAGCCGGGACCAATTCCCGGGAAAATTCAATTCAAGTAGAGGAGTAGAGGAGGAAAAGTTTTTGTTTGAAGAGCTTTTTTTTTCAATTCGAGTAGAGGAGGAAAAGGTTTTGCTTGAAAACTTTTTTTTAGAGACATTTAAGTAAAGAGAGAATATTTTTTATAAAATTGTTAAAATTGTCACGGGGCCCGATCTAGAGAATTGTCCTGGAGCCCGGCCTGGCTCTCGGCAGCCCTGTGTATAATATGAATAAGAAGTGGTTGTCTGGCGTTATTTCCATAACCTTTAATTTTTACTGATATATTATAGAAAAAAACCTAATTTGAAAACAAAACAAATATTAAACAAACACTTTTATATTTATTGATAAGTATATAAATCGAAAAACCTGTAATTAAACTTGGCATGAAATGTATCCAACAAAAAATTAAAGATTGACAATTCACACTACAACATTTCAAATAAACAAACACAGATGTAGTAGATTTATCTGATGTAGATAAACAAACGTTCCAGAAGTAGTGAAAAAATGCATTGGATGTGGATATTCAAATATTAATTTACCACTAATGAAAACTAGCCTTGCCCTTAAGAATTTCAGTTAATCCACCTTTTCATAAGATGGTATGGTAGGCAATTATTATCAGGTATCAGTAGGTAATCACCTTGTGAAACAACCAGATATTTGTAATGTTCATATAAAAAGTACAGCTGGTTTGAAATTACCTTGTACCTTTAATTATACATTGACTTTTACTTCTACATCTGTGGTTTATATTTACAAACATTTGATTTAAGACTCAATGTAGACAAGTTAAATGGTCCCTACATAATAATTAACTGTACTAATTGAATGCTTACCTTAATATTGCATAATAGTTTTATCACATACTTTAATTAACTAACAATAAATCAAAAATACTAACACTAGTAGATAAATGTAAAAAAAGTGAGGTTAAAATTAACCTTTGCTTGGCTTTTTGACATTTTGCAGTTTGATGATCGCCGCATTGCCAAATTTAAATTATATTTTTCCCAATCTCTATGTTTCAAATAATTAATAATAATAATAATAATAATAATAATTAATAATAATAATAATAAATTTGTGTATTTTGTTAGATTCATTTATCAAGTTAACTATATTGAACTATTTCCTCAATACATTAATGAATATTTTACATTTGTTTTTTCAAATTGTTTAATACTTTCAGAAGAAATACACTATATAATTTATTTAAATTAGTTTTGTAATATTATTAGCATTTAATCAACCTACATATATTCGTATTTAATAATGTAAAACATAAATAAGCAATTTTAGAAGATTGAGAAGAATACTATCCTTTTCTATTAACCAAGACAAAGCAATTTTTGTTCCTTATACGGCTTTTAAGGACATTGTATAGAATTGCACAAGCTAGAATTAATTAGGACTTAGGATATGTCAATAACTGATTTTTCAAAAAAATTAATATAAGACATATATTTTTCTTCGAAAGGATACTTTCCTTAAGGCTAACAAAATATTCATCACTTTGGCAACGCTGTAAACCGATTACCATTTTAGTGTATTACTGTAAAACGTGTTGCATATCATTCAGGTTAGCCGCTAAAATTTCAAATCTAGTAATAATTTCTCGACTTATATCGTTTAATTTATGTGAAAATAGCTTTTTAATTGCACAAAAAAAATCAAAAAGCGTAAAAGAATCACTGGAAATAGAAGAAACGTATATATCACAAAGGAAAATTCCATGAGTCATTAGTAATGCGAAAGCGCAAACTCTAATAGAATGTTTTGAATTGAACAAGGAGGAAACAGGGAGAAACACCCCTTGTGTGCTATCAACAAGGGTGCGTAATATTCTTTGGTCTTATACCGTGAAAGAGACGGATTTTCCTGAATTGAAGTGCCGGTAGCTCGAAATTTGTAGAAAGCTCGGGAGTGTTTCGATAAATTTGGGAGATAAGTGTGTGTTTAAAAAAATACTAGTAGTTATAAAAAGTTAGCAAAGTTTGTGATTTATTTTTATAGTTATACAGAGTGTTACGATTGACGGAATTATCAGAGAAGTAAAGGAAAATATAGTGAATAAATAGATTCATTTTTTTTTATATTTACAAAATTGAAAATATTAAAATATTTTCGAATAAATTTTTGTTAGGGTGTTGGATAAACAAGGAAAATTTACTTGTTTTTAACTGTGTATGGAAATTGTTAAAATAAACAAGTTTTTCCAATCATTTTTTCATAAAAACTTAAAAATATGGAAGATTGTTTGTGTTTAAACTTAACTAGTACGTTCTTGTTCAGTACGGTAAATTTTAGTCCCTCATCTGTTTAAATTTAATTTAATTTACATAATTTTCGGTTTGCTGTCAAAATTTATAGCAAATTAGTCTACAAGGAGGCTGACACACCCTATATACATAATACATATACATTTCTATTAGAATACAAAGTACTATTTCTGCTTTTTGTATTCTAATAAAAATATACAGGGTGTCCCATAATTGTTCAATATTTCAATTTGTGTTATAGACAAGCAAACGAGTAACAAATAAGAGTTATATGGATTTGAAAAATAAATATTTATAAAATGTTTTGCATTTTTACCTGGCAAATAAAAATGTATATTTTTAAATAGAATAATTTGTATTTTATTTTAATTTTAGAAAGGTTTTTGCCAGTAAAAGCTGCGCGTCTTTTTCCCGCCCAGGGGGTCGATTATCGACTCGTAGGAATTTTTTTCTATAGGAATATTTGACTTTTTTCTATACGTCGGAAATTTATGACATTTTCCTACATACAAACTCCTATAGTAAAAGGTTCTTACAAGTCGAGAATCGGCCCCCAGATAGTGTTATTACTGCTAGAATACTTATACTGTTTTGCTTTAAAAATATATAGGTTTGGTCAACCCCTCGTTTATGGACCACCCTGTATTTTTAAGAATAATTATTAAATATGGTCATACAAATTTTATATTAAATATTTCTTCGTATTTCCAATAATAAAACAGCTATCGATTCATTACGCACTGATGGGACACCCTGTATATATGTTTTTGACTAACCTGTTGGTATCGTAGAATAGGCAAATTTATCTAGAATGTTATACTAAAATAATATACAGGGTGTTGCATTTGAAAAAATTGAATAAATTGAACTTAAAATTAGCCATATTTAAGACAAGTTTCAAAACACTCATACACTAGTATAAGTCTGTATTTTTAAACCTACCTTTTTTATGATAATGTAAGTTAGGGTCTGTATTATTTCCTATAATTTCATAAAAAAAATTAATTGCTTGTTATTAAAAAAATTTCTAGGGTAAAATGCAGTATTACCAAAACATTCTATAACTAAAATAAAATTTAACTTTATTTCATTGTCTTTGGACGGTTCTGAATGTTCCAGTTCTTCTATCTTCTTCTCCATCTGTTTTATTTTCTCCTCAACAGAAGAAATTTCATTTCTTATAGAAGATATATCAGAGGAGACTTTAATTTAAAATAGAAGACATTTCAGCTGACACCTTTTCTTCTAACGAAGAAATATTATTTTTAATGAAAGAAATATCAGCACTAATTTCAGTTTTTATAGAAGACATTTTGTATTCCAAGTCGGAAGAAATTTCATTGTTTAAAGAGGAGATATCGTTTTTCACGGAAGACATATCAGACGAAATTTTAGGAGGTAATGTCAGAAGAAATATCGGTTTTTAAAGCAGACATATCGTTTTTCATATCGGAAATTGAAGAAGTTATAGAAGATGCATAATCCGAAAATAGATACGTTTCCGGATCCAAACCTTCACTTATTAATTCTTCTTTAAGCCGTTCTGCCAGTTCTGCTTTCTTTCCTGTCGTCTCTAACTCGCGATCTTCTAACTCCCGACGTAGCTCGTTCACTTTTAAATCACACAGTCTTTTAGCCATTATTGTTCAGGGTTTCATATCCGAAGGATAACCAATAGGACCCTATTAGTAAGCCTCCGCTGTCCGTCTATCTGTCAGCGCGCTATATCTCATGATCCGTAATAGGTAGACAGTTGAAAATTTCACAGAATGATAAAGATTTTTGTATTACAGGATTGAAGATTACGCTATAAGGCCGAAGCTAACTCACTTGTATTTATCTAAGAACAATAAATTTAATTGTGGTATTGAATTTGAAATATTTATCCATTAGTTTTGAATAGTGCAAATTTTATTATTATCTTGCACATTGATCCATGAATTTAAATAAAAAATTGGAATCTGGGTACAAAATTTTAATTTCTTCAGCTTTTTCTCGGTCCTCAATCCCACACACATACCAGTCTGAACCTTAAGGGCCGTGTGACTCTCTGATATTATATAAACCTTCTAGTTTTCGGTAGCTCTTATTGCTTGTTCTTGCATGCCTATTGCAAAATTGTATAAACCTCTTCTGTCTAAAATACGTAGATATTTTTTCTATTGCATAGCTAAAGCTGGTTTGAATACTCATCTGTATAGCATATTTGGACGTTTTCTCTAGTTAAAACAGTCAGTTATCTTTTTAAAATTGTATTTATAGTTTGATTATTAATAGTTAACTAATTTAACAATTTTTTTTCATTAAAGCAGAACTTTCAGACTTTACCTACCTATTTTAATACAACTTTTACTCACGGATGATTCAAATATTTTTTAAAAACTAACTACCAATTGTGCTGTGATTCAGTTATAAAAAAATAAGTTAAACATATAAAATGGGATGCAATACGAGTAAAGAATCAGTGCCACAAGATGAAAATAAGGAGAATCAAGATGAAAGCGTTTCGAAAACGGAAGAGAATAAGGAAGTCAAACTGTCCGATGGCAAAGCCGAAGTAGAGAAAAATCATGTTCAAGGTTAGTGTGCGTATTTGAGTATATTTTAGTTCTTGTTTGTTTTTTTTTCAAAACTGTAACATCTCGAAAATTTTAGGGTTTGATATAAGAATGTATTCTTAGCAAGAATGGCAAGGTCTTTTACAATAATTCAACACTATAGTATCTCAAAATATTTATTTTTCTACTTATTTTAATAATAAATACTAATATTTTGATCTACTTATTAAACAATCCTCGTATATTCTTTTTAAATAAAATAGGTTATTTTTAGCACCGCTTCGGTAAAATTAAAAAGCAAAAAATGGTATCGTAACTCAATTACAAAGCTTTAATTCAGACGAGTACCTACTCTACCAGATCGATATAAAAATATTTATTTTAGTACGGGAAACTTTTTAGATAAAAGTTCTCTTCAGTCAGAAATGGAATTCGTTGATATCGGTTGTGCTAGGCACGAAGTGGCTTTGCCTCAATTTCTCGATAATTATTTTTATCATTAAGGCCTAGGTTACTCAAATTGCATGCATTCACAAAACAACCTTGACAGGATACGTTGCATAAAATTATGGATTTTTAGTTTTGCACCAAAAATATAAATCAAAATAAAAATGAAAAATAAATCCACCTTTAAAGGGTGTTCTATAAGTTAATGTACTTTTTTTAAGAACTTTTAATTTTAGGTACAGAACTGTTTAGTCATGTCATAATTTCCAAAAACCACACAGTATTATCTAAAAAAAATGTAGTGATATTCTACATTTAAAATAATTCAAGTGAATATACAGGGTGTCCCAATAGTGTGTGGAAGTTCGCTATATTATAAAAATATCAAACAATGTTATTTACAAAAGTTGTAGATAATATTAATCTGCACATTATCTATAACTTTTGTAAATAACATTGTTTAATATTTTCTATAATATAGGATACTATCGAACTTCCACGCACTATTGGGACACCCTGTAGATTCCTTGAACAAAAAATTGTTAAATTCCTATTTACCTGTTTCGCGTTAAACATGTTATATATTTTGGATAGCGACCTTGTTTTAGTTCAAGCTGCATGTTTTAATTACACTAATGTGTACAGAAAAATAATATGTGTAATGAAAATCCATTAACAGAATAATACCATTAGTTTTAAGAGCCATAGTTAAAAAATATAGATTAACATTTATGACCGTGTAATATATTGATATATGAAAATTTCTGAAGGGTAAATGAGTTCCACTAGTGGAACACTTTTCTTTTTATTATTTACAAAAAATAAAAATAAACCTTACGTTTCTGACAAAATTGTTGCACTTTGATCTTATTAAATTTAACTAATAAATAAACAAGGAGAATTATATATATTGTTAATGAAATTAAACTGTGTTTAATGTCTTGGCATTAAAAGTAACGCTTCAGTACCCAAAATCAAGGATTAAAAAAAAAAAAAATTAGAACTCTCTTTAAAAGTCACTGTAGCGCCTCAGTTGCACTACATACGTTAAAATGTCACACACTTAACACATTTTAGCTAACCCTTCAATTTACTATGACAAAGAATAAACTCATCTGCTAAGCAACTTCGGTTGCTAAGAATCAATTATTGATCATCATGATATTAGGACTTTTATATTTTATATACAAGACATGTCTTTTTGTTTCTTCGAATTAAAATAAACCTTATATATCTTGGAAAAACCATTTATTTATGATGGGATAAGTAATTTTAAAGATCCCACAGTCACTGAACTTTTTTTTTACAAAACTGAAAGACATGACAGCTATAAAATGTCTATAATGAACATCGGTTTAAAAGACATATTAAATTACTAGTATAACAAACGTACAGACATACTTAATAACATGTTTCTGTTAAAGAGTTAAAAGTAAATATTTATATGTATGAATAAAACATTAAACTCTCTTTTCAATTTCTGAGTAATACTCTAGTGCAAAAAATATACCTCTCGTTACAATATAGACGGATAAAAGACCGCAATAAACAATGAATTTTGTCGAACCAGATAAAAAACAACACATCGGGGAATACTTTTTATTTTATAGTCCGGACGAACACATATTTCTGTGTTGGATAAATTCTATAGAGAACACGTTTGAAAAAGTTAGCCCAAATCCATACCTAGAAACGCTGAAATATTAACTCGATTTTATGTTGTTTCGTAGCCAGAAGTTAGATGAATATTTACGTTGTTATATACTGTGAAAATAACTTTATTGTTAGTAACTTTTGAAATAAAAACTATTAGGTCAAGGTTTTTTATGCTATTTTTAATAAACTATAACAAAAATAATAATATCTACTGAACAAGTTATATTTATTAGAAAAGTTGAAGCGTTTTTAAAAATGTTCCTCTCTAAATTTACCTTCCGTCCCTTCTGTTCCTGACAGAATGATTGACACTTAATTCGAAATAAAAGGGTTATGAAAATCATATGGATCAATAACGCAAACAAATCTTGTTTAGTAGCCCAGCCAAATTTCTTAAAAATGATCTCACTTCCTTTCCAATTACAGCTTTGCTTCCTTTAAAAAAAAATTATAGAAAATAATCTAATTAAGTCATCTACTAAGTATAATTTATGTTTTTTTGTAAGCTTGTAGAGTTTTTATTGAGAAAAATCACATCAATCTAGAGGGGATATTTTTGAAAATTAAATCTTCCAGAATGTCAGAGGAATGCAAAAAACTATCTGGTTGCAAATATAAAAAACGAAGGGTGGAAAAGGAAATGCAAAGACAAGCTGGCACTTTACTAAATTATTTACAGAGTACGTCGAGTAGTACCAAAGCAAATAACGACTCAAAATGGTCTACATCAAAGACGGCATTGAAAGACACTGACAACAGACACACCTAGAGAAAGCGTTCAACAACCTTTAAGTACAGATCCAGCACTCTGGAATCCAGAGATTCCAGAACAAGTTATTGAGAAACATTGTCGATGCTCCTTTAATTTCTTTTTATTCGTCTAAAAGTCTACAAAGGCTTCTTCAAAGTCTCTTCTGGTCATATGTTTCTGTCATTGTTTCTTTAGTCTTCGAGTTTTTATAGATTTCTTCAACGTATCCCTGACAAGAACTTGATAAACACAAAAACTAAACCAAAGTGATTTGATGTCTTTATAACTCATCTTATCAATTTTGTTAATCATTATTTTGGCAAGAAAAAGCATTTATTATTCTTTCATTACAATGGTCAGGAATTTAAAATAAATAGCTTTCCAGCACAAATCGTGTGATCAAAATAGACGATTCTTCGTAGAATAATAACAAATATACTAGTTAATTAAATTCTAAAATTAATTAACGTGGGTCCGTCAGAGAGGAGCGATTTCCATTTTATATGAGTGTTCATCAAACGGAGTGCTGAAGCAAAAGGGATTTTTTAATAATAAAGGGACGAACCGTAAGAATGTAAACAGTTTAGGTCTTTGTCAGGGATTATTAAATTTTATAGAAGCCGAACGCAATATTACAGAAACCGGATTAGAGAGAAGTTATCATATTATAATAATGTTCCATTAGTAACCAAGGTTACATGATGAGTACGTAAATTATGTTATACCAGACATGGCAAATGAAGAATGCATTAGCGTCAAACATTGTAGACTTTCCCGCCAGGTAATAATAAAGGAAAATGTGTGTGTGTGTGTGTGTATGGTTGTGGGTTATAAAACTGTAATAACATGACACTGCTATGACATTTATAAAAGTGTTATTACATGAATATAGGCGTGTTTCTCGCATCACACGAACACACACCGAAGAGTTTAGATTACCTACAGACTGACTCAATTAATACTAGTAGAAAAAATTATCTGTAAATATTATGGTATTATTAGGAAACTTTGTAGAACACTAGAATATTTATTTAGATTATTTAATAAATTGATAATATTAATAATAGATATTTTAAGATAAACTAATATTATTTAATAACCGCTTATATATTACAATTTTTTTTCTTTTTGACTTCAATGATCTTATAAATAGAATCAGATGAGGTATAAGAATAATATCTCGAATTCTTGCAAAGTTACGAGTTTTTGCTTTTAAAATAACTGAATACTATAGAAGGACAAACACCAAAAGTGGTGTAATATTTTATGAACCCTGGATATCGGATAGTTTTATTTTTAGATATGAAGTAACTGTATCAGAAATTAAAAAAATAATTTAATTTTCTTTTGTAAAGAGTAGGGCGTTTGACTTAACAGTTTGATATTATTTTTTACAACGTATACAGGGTTAGGCATAAGAAAGGTATTTTAAATGACCCAATACTACAAATAAATTATTCACAAAATTACCTGCAAATAAATAGGTATTATAGTGTTTTAATAGTACCTATGACACCTAGTATTAAGTTACTTGTCTCAAATAAATGGCTACTAGCGTTACCGAGGTTTATATCAACGCCATCAGCTGTCGAGTAGAATTAAGCTATACAAATTATTGTCATAATATTATTGAATCAAAGGGTATATTTAAAGTGTTCTCTAAGAAAATAAAAATTATGAGTGATACCGACGATACCCGGTCTGAAACGTCAGTGGAAGAAACACTTTTTCTGTATCGCAATTTTGCCATTTTCGTTGTAACTCAGAATCTCCTGGATATGCCGTGTGTTCAGAATTTATTGGAGGTCTGACGAACCATACTTTCAAGATCCATGGGCCAAGAAATGTCGAAAAAGTTTTAGTTAGAATGCCTGAAACAAACCCCAAAAAGAGAAAGTTTCGTATAGCTGTATATATTCATTAGCAGGTAATCCCTTCTCATAATCGTTCCTTTATTTCAAACAGTCTTAACAGTAACAAATAATAGCTTTGTTCATGTCAAGCTGGCATTTGTTTTCGAATACATTACTCGAAATTAACGCAAAAAGAGGTGCGGTTATCGTTTGGCATTGATGTTACGAAAATAGCGAACAATATGGAACGGTAAATTAAAAGCCGTGAAATAAAAGAGATATGGAATCTTTTATTCACACAACTCGCCCTCGCTTTGCATGTAAAATGAATACGCATCCAACGGGGATAAAATTCATATGGAAAGTTTTAATTTAAACTGAATTGCTAGCAATAAATACACGTAATTGGTTATTGTAATTTAAAATATATCTTTCGCATGATCGATTTTTAAAACATGGAGACTGTAGCCAGTGGCATAGCCAGCCATTTTTCATGGGAGGGGTTTTTGAGAAGTATAGGGAGAGTTTCATCAAGAAAGTGAATAAAAACAACCTATAGCGATCAGCGCCAATACTAAATTAGAAATGGTAACGTGAGGACACCCAGCCTTCACTAATAAAAGGTTATTGCACTTCATCTCTTCATTTCTATTCGTCTAACTAATTGTAGGAATTTTTTAAATAATATTTAATTTTACGTCCACAATATATACATATTTGGCCACTGGTGAAATTTGACTGTTTGTACATACCTAATAACTCTAAATTAAAACGTCCAATGTATCCTATTTTAAGCTTTTCTGGTGTTTTCAGGAATAAGGTATGTTCCTCTTAAGCACCTTAACCTGATTTTTTTCAATTTCATTGACGGCTGGTTGCAAGAATATTCATTAAATATTAATGTTCGAAGGTAATAAGGACAAAATACTGAAAGACAAAATAGTGCAAGAAAATAATCTCTTAATTGATAGAACTGTTACTTAAATTGATCGTCTCTATTAAATTTCTTCATTTAATATTGTTACTATTCTTCGGATTGCAAGAAAAGTAGTTGGTCTCAGCTCTTCAAAGATCGATATTAAAGATATTTATTCAGTATAGAATGATTTAATTTTCCCTTTTTTCAAATAAGAATACTAGCCTTATAATATAAATAATATTAACTCTTAATATTTAACTAAATGATATTCAGTTGGATTTTAAACATGTCTGGATTCAAAATCAATTTGAAAATGTAAATATCCCTAAACTTATGTAGATAATAAATTGATTTTTATTGCGGTTATAGAAGTAATTGAATAAATTTCTACATTTGATCAACAAATATGGAGTTTTATTTTTAAAATGAACAAAGAACAATACACATTGCGTGACGAATCAAATAAAAAAGTCGATACATGCACGGTGAATCGGTTTGCCACACATATAAATAGTCAATATCGGTAACATACTAATAAAGATATACCTAATACCCACACAGACAATTTTTCGTTTCTATTATCATCCTAAATCAAATATTCTATATAACAGTAAAAAGATTTTCATTCATATCTAAAAACAAATTAAAAAAAAATCTGTTCCAGATGGAATTGGAAGCTACTATTTTCAGTATACCGTATCAAAGATTATCCTACTACATCACCAAAGCGACTTAGTAATTAATTTGATTCATAAAATGAAACTACAACCCTCCAGCCCGGTTTTTCGGACTTATATCAACTTTCCTTTAACCGCCTTTGTGGCATCGTCAAAGGTACAGCAAATCACAAGTTTCAGCCGTCAATATTAAGTTTTCAGTAACAAATAGCGTCGGTAACACTTATAATTAAAGATAGAAAGAAGTGTGAAAAATTTCTTTGACTATCAGGACCGAAATTGTTGAAGAACTGGCAAACGAAATTCATGAATAAATTCCAGAATTAAATTTACTTGGAATGTAGGTAGTAGATAATTTGTTTAAATTGAAAATATATTTATTTTATTATTTATTGTAAGTTTTTTAATAAAATGAAGCTTTAAATCTCAAAAATCTGATTGCGAGTCTTCCTATTTCATTAAAATATTCGCATGAATAATATAATCCAGGCCCCGACAAGATTATCGAGGCTTGGAAACTTGGAAAAGTTTCGTACATCCAGTTCTATCCATCTGCTTAGAACGGGACAGCAGGAAACCAGAATTTCCTGCAACTATTAAATCCAGGTCTGTTTTTAGGAAAAATTTATTAGAAACTTGAACCTGAAAATAGGTATAGCTATTAATTATGTGTACTTGAAAATTATTTAATTTGTAGAAATATAATAAAACATTACATTAAATTTACTAATAAATTTTTACAAGCTGCATCATAAAATTCATTAGAATTTAGAGCTGAAAACGGTGTTTTAATTGGATTACAATTAATCATACATTTTTAAGATAAAATGATTGATCTAAGATTATTTTATTTTTGAAAAATTTTTGGTAAAAACTTATTAAAGATCGGAACACAAAATTCTTGAACAAATTTGAAGTTCTTTCTGACATGCAACAGAGGATACAATATTTAAATTAATATCAAAAATATACTCACATATAGACAGATTTATTGATCTCTCCAAAACCTTCGATACTGTTTGTCATGAGTTACTATTAAAAAAACTTGAATTATATGCACAACTTAATCAAAAGTTACTATCAGGGCTTACACAGTAAGTTAAAGTAGATAATGTTGTTAATGAAATTAAAGAAGTAACCTTCGGTGTTCCGCTAGGAACAGTCTTAGGTCCATTACTTTTTAGTTTGTATATTAATTCACTTTTATAAATGAAAACGAAAGGTACCTGTTGAAGCTATTTATTGCATAAATTAGATGACATATCATGTGTATACCAAACTCAGATAGCTGTCCCCAAAAAGTCCCCTCGTCCGTCACCATTACATCAAAGCTACCTATCCCAATGTTGAGGTACCAAGGTTGATGCAAAGGTGACGTCATAATGTCAGAAGTTCTACAGTACCGTTATCAGCTTTGCAGATGATACAGCAATCCTATACATGGGAAAAACTCCAAGCTTTAAGCTCCAAGTCAAAGCTTTAAGCTCCAAGAATTCCGAGTTACGTAGTTTCTTTAAGCTTTAAACTAAAAGAAGTCTGAGTTACGTAGTTTCTCCAAGTTTTAAGCTTCAAGACCAACTCCAAGTCCGAATTACGTTGTTTCTCCAAAAAGCTCAAAGTTATGTAGTTTCTCCAAGTTCCGAATTGCAAGTGCGAGCTCCAAGTCTAAGTTCCAAGTTCCAGGTTATATAGCTTCTCCAAACAAGCTCCAAGTTTCTATTTTAATTCATTTTTCAAATTTAATTATTATTTTTACTTTTTTTTATTAAATGTATTAAATTTTCTCACTTTCTTTTATTTTCCAGAACTTATAACAGATAACTTTAAGTACTAGAGACTGATTCAATTAAACAGGGCATATAAAATCACATAAGGTTTTAAAGTTATTCTAAAACTTGGTGGCGCTCAACATTTTTTTCGTTATCGCATTCATAGAAATAATATAGAAGACCAATATAAACATAACATTTAAGCAGAAATTGAAACCTACTGTGCATAAAAACGCGTCTCTGCGCCTGACATCGCAAAATAGTGTGTCTAGAAGCTTGCGCAATATGCATGACTTGTCCCTGTAGTGTTGCCAAATATATTAAACATACCTAACAGAAAAGAATTTTAAATTAATTAATTTTTAAATTATATGATTTAAACAGTTTATATCTACGAAATATCGCCACAAAATAACTTATACACATTTAAATAATCAACTAATAATATTTATGTGTAATTACATTCCCAAAAATATATACAAATACCGTATTAATGTCATTAATACCGTATTTTTAATGTTCAATAAGCGATTCACCTACAAATTCAATATTGACCTGGCAATAGCACTAAAATCCGGTGTTTCAAGGCTATATGACGCTGCCCTTACAGGACCGTTTGTAGTTTATTATTTATGCCGCGTTTGAGAATCCACATCGGATGCATCTGAGATGTAGTAAGTAGTAAATCTTTGATCACGTGATTCAGTATACGTAAATGTAATGAGATGTGTCCGATGTGGATAAAAAACGCTCGAGATGTAAAAAATGCATCCGATGTGGATTCTCAAACGCGGCATTAATTACACGATGAAAGTGGCATTTTATTTTTAGTTTTGTGTAGTGTTTAGTCAAATCCTAGGTACAATAAAAGACATTTTTACATTGGCTAATGAAAATGTAATCAATGTATTAGGCAGCTGTTATATTTATTACAAGATTTATGTCTGCAAATCTAAACCTACCTAAGAATTATAATTATGTAAATAGAGAGCTGTGTATTTATATACAGGCTGCCCAGCGACGGGGAGACATTATCGATATCGGTTTTAAGGCATTTTAAAACATAAACCCGATCTCAACAATCTTAGGAACTCTTCTGTCACTCGATATTTTAATCGGTACTTCCTCTTCGCTTTTTGGCTGGCACAACAATTATTTACATTTCTTCATTCCTTACCGCGTTCGAACCAGTAAGGTTTAAAGAAATTTAAAAAAAAAACCTACTTTAAAAATAAAGATGTTAATGATTTTCTTATGGATCCCATCTTCAGATCTTGACTTAATGTATATAAAACTGTTTCCTTTTCTAACAAAAATAATCCTAGAAATCGGGCAACGTGGTAAAGAATTATCGCTCAACATACATAAAAAAATATTTCAACGAATTGAGAATATCCTACCATTATGAAGTAGGTATATTAAAAAAAAATTGTTAATAAAGTGAAAAGTAGGGCATGAACATATATTATAAAGTATATAAAATGATAGATAAATCCAGTTTAGAAGGTATTATAAATAAACTGTGGAAATATCGAGAATCTCGATTTTGAATCGGAAAAATATTCTACGCAATTTAGTATGAAAGCTGATCAAAATGAAACACATGAACGACAAACTGTTATTGACAACTTTCTTCAAACGTTTTCTATTTTTCCGAAAACTAACTAGATAGTTCGAAAATCATTTCCTTCGTTAAAACCCCTCTTGTTCCAAAAAGGGTACACGCCTGCCAACATTCATCGTTCATTAAAAAAGTGGTAGATACAAAACGCTTCGTATTGTAAGGCCAAAATATATTTAGAAATCGAAATAGTCATATAAACAAAAAAATCATATGAGTGAGATAACTACCAAATTAATGATTTACAAGTTTATTCCTATTATTTATAAAATAGGTTTGCAATGTGCTGGTGTGGAATGTTATCATCGACTAAAAACTTTAAATCTTTGTATTAAATTGATCGAAAACAAACTATAAATTGGTTTAGGCTATATAGAATGTTTCTAGTAAGCAGCAACTAATTTGTATTATGGAACCGAAAGACCCTTTTAAAAAGGTTCAAAATTAAAATAAAATATGTACCAAGTAAATGTAGTAGTATTTTTTAATTTTTTAATTTATATTGAAAATGGTAACATGAAAGGTTTTCTGTCTAACGACTCATAGTCTCGGCTGACAAAATGTAAAAAAATATCGAACATAATATTCCTGGGCCCTATTTTGCACTCTCCAGATTAAATTTAGTTGTAGCAAATGATATTATCAAATAAGATGTCAAATCACAAGCACAATCTCGTGACTACAGTACTAATGATTGCCTGTTTGGAAAAGTATCTTTGTTTGTAAATATTTATATGCATAGTTATATTTAAATGCGCGAGTGTAATGTTAAGTATAAACAAAATCCGCCCATTATGTATATACGTTTAGTTACCGACCCTAGTAGATAGGCAATTTGTTATTGTTGTAAGTTTTACCGTAGGGAGAGAGAAAATCAATATTAGGATAAATGGTCCAGCTCCTTTCTGGTTACGTAGGTACCTAAAAAGTATTTTAGTTTTTGGTTAAGTAATTAATTATTGTAACAGTGATTTTCTTGTGATAGTATCTAATTTAGATTGTGGATTAAAGTTTTTTTATATAATTTCGCTGTTTAATAATAAACGTAGTCAAAACCGGAGCACGTGGTTTTTCTGGAAAGTATTTTTAAAATCACAAGCAAAATCTCATGACTACTGTACTAATGATTGCCGAAAATTAACTAATTCATATTTTATGCCATATCTTTCTTAATAAGGACTGTCAGAACCATATTTACCTTAACTTGAAATTTTTTTAATCGTTTTTTGTATATAATCATCTCTAAAAATGTATGATTGAAATATCGTGCGAACTATTTGTTCGATCAATAAAAAACTTGCACCGGTCCTGTTCGCGCCAGCACCGTTATACGCATGAGCTCCGACACACTATTTTCTCCTTATGGTTTCATTTTTGATATATGGAATCGGCTTTCTATACTATTTCTATGATCGCATTATAGTATTTTTCATTTTATCGTAAAGTAGACTTTGGCCCGCGAACAGGTCAAGCTACTCTGATTTTATCTGTCCTGATCAATTTATGAATCCACGCAGTATCAGCAATTGTAGAAATCAAAAAGAAGGTAACAGTGCCACTGTCAGTTGCAAATGACAGTTCAGGTATATCGCTCATTTGTGGAGCCTCATTTTTCTCAGGCGATTTTCTGTTATCAGTGTCTTTTAATGCTGTCTTCGATGTACAACATTACCAATCGTAATTTGCATTATCATTATCACAGTATAAATTGACTACCATTGAACTTTTATATGCTTGACTTTTTGATACATTATCTTTAAACGTTTTAAAAACTTCTGATTTTGAGTTCATTAAATACGTAACAGTATCATGTGTGTAACCGTTAATAAAGGTAACAAAATAATTTACAATGAAATAAACGCCAGAAATCAAAACTCCCGGATGGTATGGGTAGATATATGTGTGCATACATACATAAATGCTATTACAATTACAATCTAGAAACGACCCTGACGGAAACTCCTTAAAATATCGATCAAAAGCGGCGGGAACAGACACTTTCACTTCCAACTTTCATTTTCCAACTTCCAGATCCGTGAGTTTCCCCGAATTTGTATGACACCTTTGTCGCCCTTTCTTCTCTCTCTCAGGTCCTCTCGTTTGCCTCTCTCGGTTGTTCCGCGTTAGTGTTTTATTTTTGTCTGTATATCCGGAGTGTAAATATATTTGACTAGTCTGCGGTTCAAGTTCAATAACCCATCAGATTTTTAAATTAACTTGATAAAACAGAATAATTTAAAAGATGAGTTTGCATTTTGCTTTTAATATGACTGGAACAGTTTTCGTAAGAAACTACGGCACGTTCGGACGATAAAGAAGAATATTTAAATGCATTGCAGACGAAACATCTCTGATATTGCACAGGATGAATTTCAACGAGTTTTGTGGCTTTGCACCAATTTTAATATTATACATAGTAATATGATATTTTACAGAGAATGGATGGTGATTGCATATCGTCATTTTTTTCAAACAAAGCAAAAGGCTGTCAATGTTGTTATAGTTATTACATTTTTAAATTGTGCTGTTTAAATTGAATATACTGAATGTATAAATTATTGTGCTTTCTTAGTAGTTTACCTTTATAAAAGGTTTCTCTGAAATTTTGATTCGTCTAATATAAATTTTAATAGATTCAGAAATTTTAGACTGTAGAAGCAAGAAAACCGGATGTATTGGAGCATCAAAAGTAACATATAGTTGTTACAAACACACGAATACTTTTAAAGAATTGATGATTAATGTAGCACCAAATGAAATGATTACAGCAGTGAGCTAAATATAGAGCATATTCAGAAAAATGGTTGAAGAATACATGTTGATTTGATTTTTAGAGATAAGGAATTTCCGTTTTCCCATTTTAGATTTGTTACTTAAATGATAAATTTAAAAATTAAACAATTTTTTTCTTTTACAGTATTGCTAAAAAATATAAAAAATATTTCTGACGTAATAAATTTTGTTTTCCAGATATTTTTATAACAATATCTGTATCAATATATTACAATAAGCTTTACTTTTCTAAATTGCCCATTAACCGGACCAAAAAAAAGGCTTTTCTACTCCCTTACTCTCTCCTGCCTCGAATATCGATTGGTTAGATACAATTGAAAGAAGGCTTTTAAAAAAAAAGTTAAAAAATTCTTCGGCTTACATTTTTTTCTTCCAAACAATTTAATTAAATCAATTTTATCAATATAAGTCCGCGACACTCCCTTTCGTTTTCTCTTTCTTTACCTTTTGTTTGCTTTTCTATTTAACTTCCAATAAACAAGCAGCTTCAGCTTGTAAACCTCTCAGCGTGAAAGGAGGAAAATTCTTGTGACTATTCCTTTGTGTTGTTTAATATCAACGCTAACGTATTTAATGAACTGAAAGAACAAATAAATGTTGTCTTGGCTTATCTTTGAAATATTACTTTGACATTTAGATGTTTTGATGCCATTACAAACTGGTGTAGGTGCACGCACGCTTTTTCTTTAAAATATACAAAAGTATTTGTCCTTTTAGTTACTCGGTGCTATCTATAAATTAGTACCATAAAGTGGAGCTATTTGAAATGAATTAATTAGATTTTAGTCTGTAACCATTTTGAACATTTGTTTAAAAATATTTCTCAAATTCTATTTGACTTGCACAAATTTAAATAAATTAATTTTTCAATTTATTCACATAATTAATTATTTAAAGGTACATTTTAATATATAAAATGCTTACAAAGAACTAGAAGTGGTTGTGCATGGACGAAATAAAATATAATACAGTATTTGTGACGCATAAATATATTAAAAAAAAATGTTTATACTAGTGACCCTAAAAAATACATTGAGAGAAATTCTATTTACCTTCTAAAAGTTCAATTTGTCTTTTATTGAGCTTCATTTTCAACGAATTTTGTGAATAACGTTTTATCGCAAATTTTGGATTAATTTTGGAAAAATTACGAACCTGGGCCCATAACCTGTTGAAGTTAATCCAAATGGACGAAGATTCAAAAATAATAAATGAACTTTTTTACTTTCCCATCTGTATACAGATATAAGGAAAGTATAGGAATCATGATTTTGTGTGTGTCTGTGTGTGTGTCTGCATGTCGCATAACTCATGAACCGATACACAGAAAAACACCAAATTTTAAACTTAAGCTTTATTCCAACGTCTAATGAAATGATTAGATTTTGAGCAGAGTCGGAACATCTGGGGGGGTACTTTATTGGTGGTCATTTTTATATTTTATGGAATATATCTGTTATTTACGTTTGGAGCAGAAAATTCTTCAAATAAAAGTTACTTCTAATATAATTATCTATAATTTTTGTTCTATACAAAATTTTCCTAAAATGGTCCGTATTCGAGAAATTTGACAAAATGTAAAAAAAATATTTTTTTATAAAAATTGTTTAAATAAAAGTTGTTTGTAATATAATTCTCTATAATTTTTATTCTATACATAATTTCTCTAAAATGGACCGTATTCGAGATATTTGAGAAAATGTGTAAACTTCGAATTTTGAAGAAAACTCAAAAACGGATAAAGAAAAAAACATTAAATTTTAAACTTAAGGTTTATTTCGGCCTGACGTGAAATGATTAGATTTTGGACAAAGTCGGAACATCTAGGGGGGGTACTTTATGGGAGGCCGTTTTTATATTTTATGGAATATATCTGTTATTTATGTTTGGAGAAGAAAATTGTTCAAATAAAAGTTACTTCTAATATTATTATCTATAATTTTTGTTTTATGTCAAAATTTCCTGAAATGGTCCGTATTCGAGAAATTTGACAAAATGTGCAAAATTCTGATTTTTATGAAAATTGTTGAACTAAAAGTTGTTTGCGATATCGATCTCTATAATTTTTGTTTATACATGATTTTTCTAAAATGGACCGTAACGGAAAAGTGCTAAATTGAATCAGTATTTTCGTTTTCAATGAATATCTGTAGAAAAATGTTTCGAGGTAGATGTATGTGGAAAATGTATATATTTAGTTTATCCTCTAAACATTTATAGAGATGCTGCAATAGGTTGTACAAAATAACAGGAAAAAACCTGTAATAACTAGATAGGAAAGTCATGTGTTGGACACATCAGATTTTTTCAAGTTATAACTATTTTATCGGAGATGCGATATAGGTACATTTTAGCAGTTTTATTAGCTAAAAACAAACATTCTTGGGGTGAAGGATATACAAAATAACCGGAAAAAGCCTATAATAACTAAATAGGAAAGTCATGTGTTGGACACATCAGATTTTTATTAAAAGTTTACATTCAATGTAAAAATGAAAATTTTAATTTAACTATTAATAGGTAACAAAAGGAAAAAATAGGGTTGGAATGGCTTGATTTTTCAGTCATAATTTGAATCAATACCGAGGTTTATGGAGTGTAGACTATGATTAGTAAAATTAAACTATATAAGGTAAAAAATTAAATATTCGTAGTATTTTGCTGGAAAATATTTAGGAAATCAATAGAAAAATATGTAAAGAATGTCATTTTATCAAGATTAATAAATAACATTTTGGGAAAAATAGTCAAACTTAATTTAAAATTTATTATAATGATGTTTTCATCTTTAAGTAAATTTAAAAGTTTTAAACTTAAGATATAAATATGATATTTATGTTTGGATCACTTAGATATTTTAAACTTTTGTATTTAAACTGTAAATAAGTTTATTATTACTATTATTATCATCGAGGATATTTTAGCTCCTCCCGATGAGCCGCCACTCAATAACTGAGTCTTGGATTCGAAGGAATTCTGGAAAAACAACGATTTCTCTATAGTCGTTTTATATTCCGGCTAGCCATCTGAATTGTTGAAATTGCTTGTCTGGCGTCTTCCTTTTCAAATGCGCAGTTTAGAACATATGTCAAGTGGCAAAAGTGGAAAATGAAGTAATTTTCCCTTTTCAATGTCCATGATAATGGTAGATTTATCCATTTTTCTTTTAGTTGACTTTGGTGGAAAGATTTCAGCTTAATAACCTTTTTTTTTTTCTCATTTTATTTCCAAGCGTTTTAATAATATTTTTACAACCAAGCAAGCACAAATAGAATCACATAAATTGATGAGCTGAGTTTAACGATTCAATTTTATGGTAATTATGTTATAACTTATTTAAACTTTAATTAACTATTAGAAAACTTGTATAAATTACTTAATTACTTTTATTATACGTTTTAAGACATATTGATTAAACTATAAAATTTATTTATTAATGGTTTAACATTAAAACTAAAATTCATTATGTGTTCCTTAAAACACAAGATTATTCCTAAAACATTAGACGATCTATGAATAATTGTTTATTTTGACACTCATTAATGCATAATTCATAAACTATTTTTGTACATGGCTAAATATTTTACGATTCGTCAAGTTTTTGGAAAAACCTAAAACCTCAAAATGTTTTAAAACCCAATAAAATTAATTCAAATTAATTACCCAAACCAGAACCACCTCTAGAAATCATTTTTAAAATAATCGAAAACCAAATTTCTTTTTTGAAGAATTAAATAATACACACGAATTTTAATAGAAGTTTTAATGTTACTGCTTATCAAAACTATGATGAGGATCAACAATATAAATATAAATCAAAAAATGAAACAACAAGTTGAAAATTTTCAGAAGAAACAATTATGTAATAGAAATGCATTATTATAATGCAAATAATCCACCACCATATGTAGACATCAAAAATCCGCACATATAATTATCTATTGTAGAAAAATATTTTCCAAATGCAATTTATTTTGCATATAGTATTGTTAAAAATAGCGATTCAAATTCATTTGTAGATCATTCAAGCTTAATTGAATATTTTAGATGTCTTATAGAATAAAATAGCATCTCCAGTTTATGAGGAAACTAAAGTTATTAAAAATTAAGGCATTTTATTAAAAATTAACAAAACGTACTTATAATAAAAGCATAATTAAAAAACCTAAATGTTCATAAACTAATTTAAATTTATTGTTACAGGAAAAAGATGAAAATGAAGATAAAAATAATGATAGAACAAATTAAATCATATAAAAATAATTCTTCGTGATAATTTATTATCAAACATCAAACGTAATTCATAGTAAAGATACCTACATTTTTAAATTATATAGACATACAATCTATAATTGAACAAATTCAACGGTTAACTTAAATTTTTGAAACACTTAAAAATATTATTTGTGTGGATAATATGACTAATTGAATATCATATAGCTCAAAATAATTTACTAATAACTGAAGTCTTAATAAATATTGTCCAGAAAAAAATTGGAAATATTCATTCTTAAATTAGTAATAAAAGAGACTTAATCAATGGTCTTAGAAAATTCAATAAATTGTTATTCGGAACTCAAGGGACGAAGAAACATAATAAAGCTATAGAACATTTGTAACCAAATCAGAAAATTATTGAAGAAACAAATTTACAAATGTCACTTATCTTTCTTATTGTAAATATTTTTTAGCTTTTAATATTTAGTTACTTATTTCAAATACAGTAAACTTACCTAATGATGTTCAAATTTTCCGAAATGTTGACTACTCCCAATTGTATTCAGCATTGGCTATGAATTAAAATGATTTGTTGGAATAACACTGCTTGAGAAAGTCGAACGAATTCATTCCTGAAAAAAATAAAAATCATACAGAAACGTTTAATTTAAACACAGTCGATAATTGGCGAAGAAAAAATTTAACAAAACAAGGTTTTTTTGAGAGAAAAACAGTTTTTAAAACATTCTTTAATTCCTAATTAAAATTTCCCGAAATAAATAAGTTACATATATTTATAAGTTGTAAAATGCTGACTAAGCTAAAGATAAAATAATAATAATTAAGCTAAATGTATACATATAACTCCTCCCATTCTAAGCTGAGAAGATCAGATACTGATTCTTCGAATTTTTTGGATTTTTGAATTTTAAATTTCGTCAAAGTCAGTTTTAAAACATTCAAATTTGTAGTGTTATCATTTGAGGTAAATAAATATTTCCAAAATATGTTTCTTCAATAATTATATCTCCATCCTGTACACTAACAGGTAACTTTTTTAAAAGATTCTCTATCATAAGCAAAAAAAAATATCATTTGGTTGTCGATATTTAAAAAGAATTTTAATATACGAACCTATTAAGTTTTTGTTTATTAAGTTTATACTTAAATTTATGTTAACTAGGTCAGTAAGACCAATAACACTGTATAGAAAGTCGAGAAAATCATGTATAATGAAATTAATCACTGAAATATCTGCCTGATCAAATGTACTTACTTCCTAGCGAAATCTTTAAGGTTATATTTGCAAAATAAATTGTGTTTGGAAAATATTTTTTTTACAAGAGATAGTTTTATTATGGATTTTCAACATCCAGTATCAATTATTAATTTTATTGGTGAGTTTTTATAAAAAAATAGAAATAAAAGATATAAAAAGAGAAAATAATATAATAAAGAAAGACAGATTGAAGTTGTAAAGTAGGACATAAGGAAATTTTAAAATTAAAAAAGAAATTGAGAAAATAAATTATAAAACAAAAATAAAAGAATAAATCTATAAAAATGTAAGAAAAAGATGAGACAAACAGGGAAGAAATGATAGAAGTTTTCCATATTACTAAGTACTCAAAGGAAAGAATATTTCATCTAATAAACAAATATATTATTGATTTTAAAGTAAAATTTAATTTTTAAAATATTAACTTGATATTCCAACAAATTCAAACAAGATATACAAAACCATTTAACAATATATGAATGCATGAAAAACTTTTAGGCCTTTGCACAGCGTCGAAAAGTCTATTCACTGCCCTTTCAAATTCAGTGCCAGAGAAAAGGCATCTAAAGGAAATAATAAAGCCGTAAATTAATTTTACGAGAATTCAATATCGCAGGAACGGTAGGCAGTGGGAAAGCAAATAAGATTAATAATTGACGGTTTTCCTTGCTGCTCTATTTTTATTATTTAAGGGTTGATTAAAAGCTGTTTAATGGAATCGCACATAATAGCAAGGAAATCTGATGCCTTGGTAGGATTCCCCACTCGAGCATTCACTGTTGGGTACTAATTAACAATGCTGTTCCTAAAGTGGCGCTGGGAAACAGTAACAAAGCCTACACAGCTAATAACCGTAGCAGTTGATGCCGATGGCACAAAAAACATAGCAACGAAAATTTAAACTTTCCACGAAAAATAAATTATTATTGTATAAATCAGGATAAATAGAATACAGTTATGGGTTTGTTTCAAATAGTTAAGTACAAAAATTAGTTTAATCAAACGTTTTAATACTGATATTCAACGCTTCTTGGTTTGAACTTTTCTTACAGAATTAAATTTTTTTCAATCTTTAGAGATATGCAATTAAAAACGTTTCTACATTTTTTATTTATTTAAACAAACACTAATACATATTATTTTGTAACAATAATATCATAAACCTCCCAACAAAATACAAAAACGATTATGAATATATATAATGCACAAATAATAACACGAATTATAATACAAACATCATTATTTTTAAATTAGGAAAAAACATTTATTCCTTGATTTCAAAAAGCATTTTCTCGAATCAATAAACAGAGCTCGCTCATGCTTTCATCCGTCCTGCGTTATAGATTTTCATCACGATTTTTCACGCTGGAATACAGTAGTTCGTCCACATGAATATAGATGGCGTATAATGGCGAACAGAGAAATTTTCAGAGCAAGATTCAATTTTGCCTGGGTTTAAATATAGGTGGCGCTACTAATAACACAAATATATATATTGTAAAAATAGATAATGATGGAAAGCTAAAATAATATACCGGGTGAACAGAAAGTGTACACATTTATAAGAATTGTGCTATGTTATTATGAATTCCATAACTTTACAGATTATGGGTGTGAGACTGATTGGGCGGTAGTTATTAGAGTCTAGTTTGTTTCCTTTCTTGAAAATGGGTGTTACAGAAGTTGTTTTCCAGATAGAGGGTAATGTGTGTGTGTATTAAAAGACAAAGACATTATAATAGATATAAAAACTGATATGGTATTAGAGCATTTTTTAAAAATAGAGAAGATATTTGATCTAGACCCGGAGAGGAGTTGTTTTTTAATTTTAAAAGGTGACGTTTGACAATTTCAGGAGTAAAATTGAGCCGTTCTAAGGAAGAAGGGATTCTGTCGGGTGAGATATTTGGTAACTGATCCTGGGGAGATTCATTGGTGAAAACTTTTGTAAAGGTATTAGCTAAAAGTTCAGCAGGGACTTCCATCTTCTTTGTTTAGTAAAGGAATGGATACTTTTGATGACAGTGAAGATCTAATATATTTGTATAATTTTTTACAGTTTTGGCTGCATTCTATCGGCTCTTCATATTCTTCTCGGGCCTCATTTATAAATTTCTTTAGGTCCTTGGAAACATTTTTGTGATATTTTAGATCGACAATATTATTTGATCGCTTATATTTACGCCATAATTTACTTTTATGTCTAATCAAGGATATTAGTTCTCCGTTAATTTATTTTTGTAAAACACCTTCTTTTTAGAGTACGAACTTATTAACTCAAATCATATAAAATTTATACCAGGCAGTAGTAAATTAACATAATTATTAACTACTAATCAAAGCCCAATAATTATCTGTTAATAAACGAGAAATAGATCCTTTTTAAATAAGTTCCAATTATGACAGTTTAATCAGCCGATAATACTATTACCAAACATCAAACAAACCCAATCTCGCTGTATCGAATAAAGCCGCTATTCGAACAAAGCGATTAGTATCATTTTTAGAGCTTTTAATGAAGTTTAATTTCCAAACCGACCAATTCCGAGAAGCAGCGAAAGCTTCACCCAATTCCGAAACCAAATTCGACCTACGATAGTGAACTCTGCGAAGCGGGTCGAAAGCTCGGGATACGAATCCTACGTCCTAGTTGGTTGCAGGTGAACGCTTTCACGTATAAAACGCGAGAAAACTCGTTTTCCAAGCATATCGCAACAAACTTTGAAGTGATTGTGCTGGAAGGGAAACATTGGAGTATTTTCCGGTGAGTTTCTATGAGATACATTTAGAAAATAAGAATAATGGAAGTTGTAGTATGGATTAGAACATAATTTGAATGATAATAAAAAGAATAATCACTCAAAAAATAAAAATGAAATAATTTTCTAATCTTTATGATTGTGGAAGCAAGAGGGAAATATATTATTTGTTGAGTAACAGAAAGAGAAAGTACTTATATAATTCTTGTGGTTTAGAACACTCATCAAAAGTAACATTCACTAACATTTAATAGTTATACAAATCTTTTACATAATGTCAATAAATGATATCACAATTTATATACTATATTTAGTATTATGTCCTTATTTGTTAGCTTTGTTGTCAAAATATAATTAAAAAAAAAAAAAATAAACAGAATTTTATTTATTATTATCCAGTATAGAGGCGTGGTTATTTTTGTTTTAAAATATTGTATAAAGATAAATATCATAGCTCAAACTTTTTAGGTTTTTACGAGTTACCATCATGTTTATTTTTATTAATGCAAATTACATAAAATGCATTTAGTGAATAATAACCATTATAGATGTGAAGTAGGGAACGTATTTTTTGAAATGCATTTTAGTCTATTAATTTTAAGATCAACATCTTTTCTACTACCTTTTTACTATCTACTAGTAATAAAGAAGTAAAGTTGTTACTGAAAGTTATAGGCTAGGCTATATAAAGTGGAATATGGAGAAGTTTTATAATAGGGTTCACATTCCAGTTTAAGAATTGGAGTCTATGCAATAAAAATGCAATTTTCGGAAAGACTTTGCGTTTGCGCACTTGTTTGTGATTGCTTTTCTGAAAACATTGTTCCTATGTTTTGCTATTAGGACCAGGCACCTTTCTTATAGAAATTTTTTGAAGTGTTAATATGTTATAAGGAAACATTTTTGATAGCACACTTGTTTTTTGCGCGTTTGTTGTAAAAAAACATAAATTATAGATTATTTGGCACTAATATTTTATAAAAAGTTGCTGTAGAAATTGGTCAATTACAGGGTGATTTGGAAATATGAAAAATATGAACAATTATCATTGTACTATGAAAATTAGTTTAAATAATTATTCTTGATGATATAACATATTTTATAAAGGATGACTAAAGAGGGCATATATTGTTTTTCGGCTTTAATGAGTCGAGGTATAGGCGATGTGTCCTGAACATTGATCTGGTAATCTGGGATACGACATCTGTAAGCGCAAGTGGATTTATAGGTTATTTTTCTAGTGTCATTTTTGTAATTACATTTAATTTTTATTTATGTTTGAAAGATTGTTTGAGTTTTAAAAACTTTATAAAATGCATAATACCTAGATATAGACAAAAACAGAATAAATAATTATGTTCTTCATTACTTTTTTTCTGTGTTATATCAATAGCAGTAATAGCATCTTCTTTTGACTAACATAGCAAAAACTTTACACAAAACTTACAAAATTTATCCGTTTCTTAAGTTTTTACAAAATGAGGAAAGACACAAGCTTGTTGTTATTTAGCTATTTGTAATTTTTTTCCTAAATTTTTACAGAGGTCTACAAATCCTACGACTTTATCACTATCTATATCCCAAGTCAGTAAGGGCTTTTCCAATATACAATAAAACAAAGTTTCTATCAATTTGCTCCATTTTAGCAACCCTTTCCTTGAGCCTGTTAAAAAATGATTTATTCATAACTAACTGTTTCGAAGGGCACTGATCTTAAAAGTGACTGTAAAGAGGATTTACTCGTACTAGAGGAATAAAACGTTATAAAAAATTTATAAATCGTAGGCCCTTCTGATATAAACCTAGCGACAAGATTTTATGTGATGTTGATTAAGGTTTTATCATATTTGAATTAAACTTATGTCTGCTGGATCGGGCTACGAATTAATTCTTGAAATATCTTTGACGTTGCATTTTTAATGTTGTTTAGATTTATGTTTTCTATTAAAATTAGGTATATTTCTTCTTTCTAGGAGATAAACTATTAATTTAAATTTTATTTAATAAATCCTTATCTAAACATTGTTTATTAGATTCAATTTCATCCAATAAATATCTGTCATTGATATTATATATTATTAGAGATAATTTCTTTGGTGTTCTAATAACAATTTTACAAAACATTATGATCTGGTTTTAAGGGTGTTAAAAATGGGCAACGCATATTTAAGGAGTCTTCAATCATTTGTATTTGTAAACGATTTTTGATCAAAATAATCTTCAAATTACTACTTAACTTATAATCAATACAAATTAAATAATTAAATTAATTCGTTTAAAGGTATAAATAAGAATGAATTGACCCAGGTAGTAATTCACTTAAAAATAAATGTAAAAATTCAAAATGCCCGTAATTGCTGATTTGGTAATTTTTCTGTTTCTGCAGGTGTGTACTTTATTGAATCCTGCTCGTTTACACCATGAATAACGTAAATAATGCACTGAATTTACTGTTATGAATAATTTTATAATATTGAACAGTATTTACTGTTCAATAGTGGAGAGTGGACTGTATTTAATTAATGTGTATGTACATGAATTATCTATTTATGGTTTAATATCTCGGATGCAGCCAGTGATTCTGACCAAACTATCTCATCAGAGTGAACTGATGAACGATTAAACTCAAAAAAGAACAATGATTAGAGGTGTCTATAGTTCAGGACAGAGGCGGCTCGTGACCAAAACTTTGGGGGTTCACAGTAGCAGGATATAGATGTCGGTACAGATATAGGTAAAAACTCAGTGTTTTAGAAAGATAATAATATAATAATAATACTCTCCCTAATTCACCCCCTTACGAGTGAATTTCAACCCCTGAAGTCGACTGAACGACTTGTGTAGGGGAAGGGACGGCTATTATTATTATTTGCCGTGGCGCTCCGGGGCGACTTAAGGATGATTGATGGTGCTATTTGACTTACAGGTAAGGAAAACCCGGAAAACCTCACCCACCATTGTAAACTTTCTATATTCTGTCACTGTGAACTCCACCACGAGCCGCCACTGGTTCAGGAGCTATTTCCTTATACAAGTAGCACAGCTTATACAATACAGCTAAAACACTCTCTTGGCGGCAACGGTTTGCGTCGATTTCGTCGCGCATCGCTTAAGCTCCGCCTTCGAAGGGAAAAGACGGTTTTGGTGTTCAGAAGCGTACTTAGGTAAGGTGTTGAGTCGTGCGTATAATTTCGTTGATTGTATAATTTCGTGGAGCCTATAATTTCGTTGATTGTATAATTTCGTGGAGCCTATAATTTCGTTGATTTTGTTTGAGTTAAAGGTACTGTTATTATTTTGGTGACTCTTTAGCTATGAGTAGAATGAGTGAAAAAAAAGACATCATTCTGTTTGTGCAGTCAAAAGCTGTTTTAATAAGGGTTATACCTGCAAGAAAACATTCTTTAGTTTTCCCAAGGACCCAAACCGATAAGTACCACATTATAAGAAATTTTCATTGTTAAAAATATAATTTATACAGGGTATCCCATTAGTGCGTTATTGTTCATTATTTTGTTGTAGACACGCAAGAAAGTTTTAAATAAAAGTTATATGGATTTGAAAAATACCTACATATTTTAAAAATATCTTTGGATATACAGGGTGTCACGTTTTTGCCTGGCAAATTAAAATGTATGTTTTTTAAATGGAACACCTTGTATTTTATTTTATGATAAAATTATTAACACCCTAAATTATTGTAAAGACGAATTGATACAGAAAAATTTTATCAGGTATGTGTGTGGTTACCTTTTAATAAAAGCCTTGCGGATCCACGCCTCTGCGATACCTGTCTTAAATATAACAAAGATCACGTTGAATTAGATGATTTTTCTTTTTATTGCTTTTTAAAGGCATATGATAACGCCAATCCAGATACATTTGGAAATTTGCAACTGTCAAATGATGAATTTGTAGAACTAATATTCAATATTGAAAAGATATTTCAAAATAATTTTGAAGAATTGGCTACAAAAAATAACATTTGTACCACACTTTTAGAATTAATTAACTCAATACCCTTTAGTCATCCATGCTAACGTTTTCCAAAAGAATAACTTATTTTATTGTATGTTTAATCTCAATAACTAAAAAATATACTGACAATTAGTTTGACAGAATTGTCATTTATTTAAAATTTTAAAAATAATAGCAGTCGGTTGATCAAAATATGAACGGTGATTGGCGAATTTATTTTTTTTTGCAGTGTTTTCACTACCTAGAATGGATATGAAATATATTCGTTCAATTGAAGGCAATAGCATACTTTTTCGTTTTGTAATCTGTGCATGGATATTAGCCAATCTATGCACATACTACAAAACGAAAAAGTATGTTATTGCGTTCAACTACGAATATATTTCATATCCATTTTAGGTAGTGAGAACACTTTAACAAAATTAAATCTACAAATCACAGTTCATATTTTGGTCACCCAACTCCTATTATTTAAATTTTTTTAAATAAGTGACAATTCTGTTAAACTAATTGTCAATATATATTTTAGTTATTGATATCAAATATACATTAAAAATTTTGTGTAGACTCGATAAATAATAGCATTTTTGTTTTTATTGTGTCCACATTTAAAAAAAAATAAATTTTAATCAAACTACATGATACTAATTTAATTACGAGTATTAAAACTAAAGTCCTGAAAGTTTCGGTGAAGATGAGGACAGAGCATCTGTCTTCCACGCGAAAAGCCCGGGATCGAATCTAGGCCGAGGACTAATTAATTTTTCATGTTAATTTTATTTTATAAATTAGTCAACTTCGTAAATTATTTTAAAATTAGTTATTTTGTCTAAATAACCTAAAATAATTTTTAAAATTTGTAGATTTTCGTTAGTGGGTCGTAGAAAAAATATACTGACCATATCGAGTGGATTGTTCATATCACAATCAGACGATTGAGTACTCCGCATACGACGTCGTGCTCAAACTTCGTCTTTGTGTGATATTGCTATCATATCCACTCTTGTTGAACAAACTATAATTTATTTGTTTTCTTGGTTTAAACCAAAACTTAAGTTTTACATCAGAAATAGGAACTAAATTAATTTACTTTTCAAGTTTTCTTGTAAAAATCGATATTACTTTCTCCAAGTACAAATTTAGTACCTACCTAAAATAAGTACTAATTATGTAATATCGTGTAATATTGTAATTCAAATTTCACATTACTATAAAGTTTCAAAATTCCCTACTTAGGTATGGTCAGATAAAAATTGAATATATTATATTAATAAAAACTGTCAAAGTATTACTTCTACAAATCTGTATTTCAATTAATAAGAATACATCTAAATATAACCAATATTGTTAAAATAAAAGCACAAATTCTTTATAATTCCAAAATACCATGGAGTTCCCAGACCTCAGTCGAAGCATTCGTTTATCTAGGTATAAACCCTTTGCGCGAAGAGTAACACTTGCCAGAGACACGGGGTACCACTTGATTTGCATCCACGAGCGTGACACAATTCTTTAACAATTGAAGTCCTTGGTGTAAAAAGGATCCAAGCCACAATTTATCGTGAAGTAACTGTTTTAGCTCAAAACATTTGTTAACGAGGATTTTACTAGCCACATACAAATTATTTTACCTCTAATCCGAAAGATGTGCTATTTTTCGTAATATTTATATTTAAATAATGTTTCTAATTATATTTGACAGATTTAAAACAAATTAAAAATTTAATTTCCCAAAACTTACTTAATATGGCATGTAACCAACCTTATTACGCCAAGGTTTTCAATTTTTTCAATAATAAAAAAATTGTTTAATCCGGGCCCGACTTTTCCCTCGAATCTAACAGAGATAGCACCATTCCGTCTTGCTTGGTTCTCGACCGCCAGATCAAAGACGCCGACACGGAGTTGTGGAGCTGTATTGTATAAGCTGTGCAAGTAGTGTGAAATGTAGGAAATTATATTTTAATACTTAGCTTGACAGAAATGTTATAAATTTAAAATTATGGGTACTAATTATGAGTTGGGATTGGTTTGCAATAAAGATTATTTGATTTGATTTAATTATTTTTCCTTCTTTCTATGATGTTCTTTATAGAAGTTTTCACTAATTGCATAGATTTCTCACGCTTAATTGCGAAATAAACTGGCGCCTCGTTTATATAACGTTGAAAACAAAAATTTAGGCTGCCATTCCGATTGGCTTTTAGTCATAAATCTAACAAAAAAAACATATTTCCTTGCTTTTGTCATCCCCCATGATAAAGGGGCGGCAATTTAAACCTAACAATACCCTTTTTTTCGATTAGCGCTTTATAGGGGCTGTACTCATTTTGTTTTCGGCGACAGTAAACATCAAAGGAGGCATTTATCTTCGCCAGAAACTATTTCATTAATGACAAATCTTGAAAGTGGGTCACCTGCAGTTGCCGTGGTTACGGTGCAATATTGTTCCGAGCCCATAATTGCGTCGTCTGAATTCTCTTGTATTTTTTTAGCTATATATTGTGTCACTTTTGATTAAATAGTGGTAAACCTTCTTTATTATTATGATCGAGTAGTTAGTAGATAATTATTATTAATAGTGCAATATAAAAGACTATTGTAATTACATGATGCCTACACAATAATAATAAAAAAATTAGTATTCAAATATTTAAAGATATTCATGTATAATTCGCAATAAGATGGACTGGATGTAACTCTAGTATACGTAGGAACCTAGAGAGTTTTATTTATTTGAATACAATGTCCAATCTTTGCATATTTACATAGTTTGTGTCCGATTTTTTAGATTCCCAAAAACAGGTAGAAGTTGTATATACTGACTTTAGCAAGGTCTTTGATAGAGTTTCCTATAGTCAACTGTTCTGGTATTTCCACCAGTATATAATGTCTAATTATGTCATATTTAGTAAGTCGTAAATTGTACGTTAATTACGAGGGAACAAAGTCATCATACTTTGTAACTATCTCGGGGGTTCCACAAGGATCCAATCTTGGACCTTTGTTATTTTTTACTTTTTGTAAATGATATTTGTAAGAGTAGTATAGTGTGAAAAACTTTTATTTAAAGACGACATGATATAAATTCTCTCTTTAAGTGGTGTCTAATTAATGCAAAGTGATGACTTTTACACGAGAACAAAAACCAATTGGGATTGTATTGAAACGAGTCAACGAAAGAGGTATATATCCTCATAATTTTCTTGTGATATCAGCCGGACCTGCGTCAGATACAGATAGTTTTTAAATCCAAGATTACGAATTTTAAATAAATTAAAACTGGTATACTCACTGTAATTTTATTAGATCGTTTTAATTACTTTTGATATGCGTTAATAAAACGTCTATTTATTTAAACGGTTTAATTGGAACTCCTATATGTCACAAAAAGCTACTATTTTTTTTTTTCATGTGAAATAATTCGAAAAATAGACCTTACTATTTTCTATATTTTAACTAAAAATCTGATGTGTCCAACACATGACTTTCCTATCTAGTTAACCTATTGCAGCATCTCTAAAAATGTTTAGAGGATAAAAACTAAATGTATACATTTTCCACATACATCTACTTCGAAACATTTTTCTATATATATTCATTGAAAACGAAAATACTGAAAAATTTAAATTTAGCACTTTTCCTCCATTTTTTTCCATTACGGTCCATTTTAGAAAAGTCATTTAAAAACAAAAATTATAGAGATCGATATCGCAAACAACTTTTAGTTCAACAATTTTCTTAAAAATCAATTTTGCACATTTTGTCAAATTTCTCGAATACGGACCATTTCAGGAAAATTTGACATGTAACAAAAATTATAGATAATAATATTGTAAGTAACTTTTATTTGAAGAATTTTCTTCCCCAAACGTAAATAACGAATATATTCCATAAAATATAAAAATGACCACCAATAAAGTACCCCCCCAAATGTTCCGACTCTGTCCAAAATCTAATCAGTTCACCTCAGGTCGAAATAAAACTTAAGTTTAAAATTTAATGTTTTTTCCTTTATCCGTTTTTGAGTTTTCTTCAAAATTCGAAATTTACACATTTTCTCAAATATCTCGAATACGGTCCATTTTAGAGAAATTATGTATAAAATAAAAATTATAGAGAATTATATTACAAACAACTTTTATTTGAACAATTTTTATAAAAAAATAATTTTTTTTACATTTTGTCAAATTTCTCGAATACGGACCATTTCAGGAAAATTTTGCATAGAACAAAAATTATAGATAATTATATTAGAAGTAACTTTTATTTGAAGAATTTTCTTCTCCAAACGTAAATAACAGATATATTCCATAAAATATAAAAATGACCACCTATAAAATACCCCCCCAGATGTTCCGACTCTGCCCAAAATCTAATCAGCTCATTGGACGCTGAAACAAAGCTTAAGTTTAAAATTTGGTGTTTTTTTGTGTATCGATTCATGAGTTATGCGTTATACAGACACACACACACAGACACACACACACACACACACACACAGACAGACAGACATCATCGCGAAAATAGTCAAAACGGATTCAGGGGACCTCAAAACGTAAAAATCCGTCGAAAACTCGAGGTCGAAAAAAATCATGATTCCTATACTTTCCTTATATCTGATACAGATAGGAAAGTAAAAATCAATCAAAGGTTACGGCCAAGGTAAAATAATTATTCCTTAATTCAATAGGAGGTGCCAGGTCATGTTTTATAGGAATTATTTACTATCGATCGTCCAACGTTCTATAAATTTTAATAGGATTGTTTCTGCTGTTGGTATGATTGAATTTAGATAAGAAGTGATTCTCTTAATTGAAATATCGATTTGTGTTCTTAGATTGAAAACTTTTAATTAGCTAATTATTATTTGTTTAAAACGTTTGGAAATCAAATTAGTGAAGTCTCAAATTAATTGTAGAGGTTTTAAAAAGATTTGTTGTCAATTTAAACGCGACAATAATCAATTATGATACAAGAACGCACAGTTGAGTTTTTAGAACTACGAGAAATTTTTTAGGAAAGATGTAGTCAAAAATAAAAAGTAAATAGACATTTTAGTGTAATTGGCTAATATTTTGGTATGTTATAGCCCTAATATAAGATGTTTAATTATTATTGAACATTAAATTTTTTTTTAATCTCTGCTCTCAAAAATTTATACTTTTTTTATTACGCCTTCACCATCCAATATTTTATTTATCGATGACTTGAGTTTCAATCTTGATTGAACCTGTATTAGTAAAAGATTTCTATTATTATTATCGTGGTAATATTTAGAATTAAATGAACAAGTCAAATTAATAATTAATACTAAATAAATAAGAAATTTTAGCCCATCCACCAAAATTTAAATAATTATTATATAACTAGTAAGGTCCTCCACCAAATTTTGAAATGTATTATGTAACATAATGGGAAATATTTTTTATTTATTATATAAACCTGGCTTTCAGAAAAGCTCAAAATTCGACCTATACTGACTTTTCCACAAAAGAATACTTTAGATAAAGATAATATTATATATTTATTAATCTTGAGTATAGTTAAATAAAATTGGAGATGATAGAAAACAGTTTCTATAAAAGTTTATTCAAGAATTTATTAGACAAAATCCAATTGCCAAGGAAATTAAATGTATTATATAGAAGAAAATCGATAAAGTAATCTGAAAAGCTATTCTCAATGCTTATTAACGTCACGTACAATATTAACGACACCTAGTAAAACGATTTTAAGAATGGAAAACTTTAAAAGACATATAAAAAAGTTGATGAGATTAGTTAGTTAGGTAATCAGTTAAAAAATGTATTATTTTATGTAACGACATTTCGTAACGTGTTCCATACAATATTTTTTCTAATTTTGATTAGATCATTTAAAAAATATTGTTTTGGTAAAAAATTACTAACATCTATGCAACCAATATTACTTTCTTGCATTGTTAATTGCATATACCATTTCTATGACAAATACAAAACGACTTGTAATGTATTTATATTGCTTGCTAAAGTTATTTAGTGTTTAAGAAAGTGCGTTATTTTAATTATCTATTTAGAATGGAAAATAAGGACCAAAAACAACATTATTACTAGGTTAACAGTTCCTACAGCCAACCTTTCCTAAAACTGATTAATTTTATTTTTCTTTCGCCAACAACTAATGACAATCATTCTTTCGATCAAAAAAAGATAAACTTCAAAGCTTCAAAGTTTTTTTTTTGTAGAATTTTAACAGTTTAATTCATAATTTTCTTTGTTCATTAAACGATATTTCACACGTATAATTAATAAAATTTGGTATGTTGGGATATTTAGGGATCAGAAGTGTCTAAAAGGCTATTTAGAAAGAGGGTGTTGACGTGGGTTTCCAAAGTGTGACCGTTTAGGAAATTATAATCAGTGGAGAGTTTCGAGAGTAATACAGATTTGATTACGGATAAAATCGTGACCGTCCATTCTAGAATTAATACATATAGATTTTAAAATGGCCTCTAAAAGTTTGTGCGAATTTTCCTTTAGAAGTTAGACTTTCAATTTTTCGCAATGAGGTTTTCTTAAAAAAAAAAATTATCTTCCAAACAGTCGACTAATTATGACGTTTTAGGTCGTGGAATACCTTAGAATGTCATGAAAAGAAAGAAAATGGCCTCTAAAAGTTTGTGCGATTTTTCCATTAGAAGTTAGACGTTCAATTTATGGCACCGAGGTTTTCTTTCCGAAAAAAAAAAAAAAAAAAAAAATATTTTCTAAACGGTCGACTAATTATGACGTTTTAGGTCGTGGAATACCTTAGAATGTCATGAAAAGAAAGAAAATGGCCTCTAAAGTTTGTGCGATTTTTCCTTTAGAAGTTAGACGTTCAATTTATGGCACAGAGGTTTTCTTTCCGAAAAAAAAATTATTTTACAAACGGTCGACTAATTATGACATTTGAGGTCGTGACCTTAGAATGTCATGAAAAGAAAGACCTGCGAATTTTCTTTTAGAAGTTAGATAGGTATGGAAGTTAGAAGTGTACATGGTGTATAGCAGAGGACCTAAAATACTTCCCTGTGGTACATCCTCTTTTATTTGTTGTCATTACGAATAATGTCATAACAGTTAATTGTTGTTAGATTGATAAAATTATATTAATTTAAATTAATAAATAAATACTGTTTTGTAAAATGAATATTTACAGTTTAGATAATCAATAAATGTGGTGTTCTTTTTTATTCAAATTTTTGTGATCAATAGAGTTTTATATTGTATATGTAGGTACATGTAAATAAATTTCATTTTACTTTCCATCAATAACGACATTTTGTGATTTATGAATATTGTGCAGAGCATGCAGAATATATTACATAAAGCCCTATTGATCATGAAAACTTGAACGATTTCTAAAAGAATGTTACGTGATATTAAACCATTTTTAGTATCAAAGACAAGAATTTGTGATATTTATTTTTATTTATATCATTGAACCAACAATTTTAATTAATAGAAATGGTAATGAAGTATTTTTAAGTGTTAAAACATTAAATTACTAATAATTAGAATCCGTTCTACCTTCTACGCAGAGTTCATTCTATCCCGCACCTTTAGCAATTGGATATCTCAAAGCTAAAAGCGTAAACAAACAACGGACGTAATCAAAAATTCAGTTGACCTAAATAACAGATGTTTAATTTGAAACGTGATAATGACTTTTCTTCGTTGTCACTCCTTTTTACTTACCCTCATTATTATCCATCATTTAAATATTAAACAAGTAAGGGGTATAAACGAAATAAATTGTAGCAGTAATTTATCGTACGTGCTAGCTATTACTGATTGAAAGAAAATGTAAATTTGATACGGTAAATACTATTTAATTTACTAGTAGAGAATCAATATTTTACCTTGACGTTTTAAATTGTTTGTTGTTGATTCCATTATGCTAATTATATACACGAGAGTCTCTTTTTAAATATTTGCCATTATTTATATATAAATGAGATAGATCTTAAGAAATAACTAAAATTTTCCTATGAATAAATCGTTTAAAAATTAGAAATAACAAAAAAATTAAGAAAATCTATTGAATCAAAGTAATAATTATTATCAGTGAGATGTGAGTTGTTAAGTGCCTGTCATATTTAAAATGTGTGATACTTATTGCTGTTTTCGTGACATACTTTATTACCAACTGTAAACTAATTTTCTAACAGCTAATTTTTACGTAATAACAATTCAAATCAAGACAGTAAGTTAATTAAAACTATAAAGGATAAAACAAAACAGGATGATATCATTTTCACTCGTGCCGATAAGGGAAATACAGTAATTGCTATTAATAATATAGATTATATTGACAAAACTCTTTCATTTTTACAAGCAAGTAATAATTATAGCATACTCAAATTTGATCCAACAGATAAATATCAAAAATAACTAAAACGTAATATTCAGGATTCAACAGCAATTTTTGATTCTAGAGAAAAATTCAAACTAATACAAATGAACCCTCAACCACCACAACTTTATTCTTTAATAAAATTACACAAAGAGAACTATCCTATTAGACCAGTTGTGTCATTTGTCACGGCTCCATCAGTTAAACTTTCACACACATTAATTAAACTTATACAAGAAAACTGCAAATTCAATTCAAATTATAGTATAAAAAATTTTTATGAATTAACAGAAATATTAAAAAACATTAAATTACCTAGTAACACAAAATTAGTATCGTTCGATGTAACAAACTTATTTCCTAGTATACCTCCTAAAGAAACAGTTAAGCTAGTAGAAAACTTATTAGATCGTAATCAAGTCAATATTATAATCAAAGAAGAAATCCTAAATTTGTTAAACATTTGCCTAAAACAAAATTATTTTCAATTTCAAAATAACATCTACTCAGCAAATGAAGGTCTTATTATGGGGAACCCATTAAGCCCGTTGCTTGCAGAAATATTTATGGATAATATAGAAAATAAAATTCATAGCAATAATTTAAGTAAACATTGTCTGTATTGGCATAGATATGTTGATGATATATTGACTGCTTTTACTGGTACTAGTAGACAGTTAAATTCTTTATTAGTTTTTATCAATACTATATATACACCCTAATATTAAATTTACTATGGAAACAGAGAAGGATAATTCAATTAATTTTTTAGACTTAAATATTATTAAAAATAATAAAGGCCATAGTTTTGGGATATTTCATAAGCCATCACATACGGATATTACAATAAATAATAGTTCATCTCATCCATACAAACAAAAGCTGGCAGCATACAACAGTATGATCCATAGATTAGTTAATATTCCCCTTACCAAAGAGAACTTCACAAAAGAATTAAATATCATTAAACAAATCGCAGTAAATAATAATTTTAATTCAAAGTTAGTAGACAACATTTTAGTGAAAAAACTTTTTAAACAGGCTATTCAACAAGTTTATCCCATAATTAAAGATCCAAACTGCAGATATAAGAGTCTTACATATATAGGAGCTCCTAGTGAAAAGGTATCATCATATTTAAAAAACCAAAATATTAACGTAGCTTTTAAAACCAATAATACGCTTGGGAAGTATATTAAAAACAATAAGGGTAAAATTAAATAAATCGGGGGTATATAAATTAAATTGTGGTAGTTGTCCAAAATTGTATATTGGTCAAACAGGCTGTACTTTCAAAAAACGCTATTCCGAACATTATAATAGCTATACAAAAAACAAAAATAATTCTACTTACTCAAATCATATTTTAGCTGAAAATCATTCTTTTACAGACAACTTTGAAATTTTACATGTAGAAAATAAGAGCCTTAAATTAAACCATTTAGAAACACTTGAAATAAATAGATTTAAAAATTCAGATAACTTACTAAATGATCAATTAGATATTAATAATTCACCCTTATTAAATCTCTTTCCCAGTTTTCTGTGAGATAATCCCGGTAATGGGATATTGTTATCTAAAGGATATTATAATTACCTAAGTACCCTTATTTACATTAAATAGTTAGTTTATTTTGTAATGTTATTGATGTTTTCTTAAGTACTTTGTTTTGTTAAATTATTTCGTATATATATTGGATACCGAATTGTAAATAGTCACATTTGAAAAAGAAGTTGTACTTCGAAACATATGTCATGTTAGTGTTATTTTTTTTAATTTTTATTTTTAAAATAAAAGTGTGAAAATCTACCAAATTTGGTTTTACTTTTTCAAAAAAAAAAAAAGCAGTTTCGACAACTAGGAACATAAAAATTAAACTAACCAAAACAATATTTTTTCTAATATTACAATAATAACTATATATTAAACAGTACTTACTGATATTTTAAATAATGTCGCTGAGTATCGACGAACATTGAATCACTAATGGCTAAATTTAGGAGTTGCTGTATACGTAAGTAAGAAATTTGTAGTACAGTTGTACCAATAGACTTTCAACCTTTTATAATTTCGACTTTAAATCTTTTGTATTTGGTTTTTGGTACAAACAATCTATTGTCTTTCAATATTTCAAAATCATATAAAATTTTATAGCCTTAAATTTGTTAAAGATCGGTTACTCTGATTTATAATTAGAAGATTTAGCAAAATGTCTAGTTCTATAGTTAATTAAACCTTGTAACTGGAAATATTCCGAGGTTAAATAAAGTTTTGAGGGCAAATGTTCATTTTGTAGTTACAGCGGATTCGATAAAGGTATTGAAGTATCTGATTATAGTTTACGGGCGCTGGATATAGGAGCATAATCAGATAATCTTATTTTCCAGCAAGTTAACTGTTCCATTCATCCTCAGTTCCACTTGCAAAGTTTACTCTTCACATAATTCAACTTCCAATGTAAAATGTTTGGAGCATAGCAGATTTATAAGGTTAAAGAAGCAATAAAAAAAGCAAAAAATTACTTTATGAACATCGAGAATTTTAAACCAGCATTATGGATATAAATATATGAATATTTTTTGGAAATTTATGTAAAAGTAAATTACAGAATATTATTAATTTATATAAGATTTATAATTCAAATTTTTATGTTTCAAACTTTAAATAATAAAAAAAAATGTATACATACTATTAAACAAATTTTCACCCCCCATTTCCCCCTTAAAATGTTTAAATGCAAAATCCTGAAACACTTCATTATTTATTTATAATGAGAACCTACAATTCCAATTTTCAAGTTCCTACCTTAAAAAAAATCGATATTTCCAAATAAACTTTCACTCCTCCGTTTCCCCCCCTTAAAATGTGAAAATTCAAAAACCCTAAAACACTTCATTATTAATTTGCATTCATTAGCTGCAATTCAAATTTTCATGTTTTTAACTTCAAAGAGAACAAAAAATATGTACTCCCATACTAACTTTAACCCCCCGTTTATCTCCCTAAAGATGTAAAAATATAAAAACCCTAAAACACATTATTATTAATTTGTACTTAATAGATATAATTCCAATTTTTATCTTTTTAACTTTAAAGAGAACCAAAAACATGGATACTCCCAAATAAATTTTCACCCCCCATTTTTCCCCTTAAAATGTGAAAAACCAAAAACCCTGAAACACGTCATTAATAATTTGTAGTCAGTAGCTGCAATTCCAATTTTCATGTTTCTAATTTCATAGAGAAAAAAATCTGATGTGTCCAACACATGACTTTCCTATCTAGTTATTATAGGCATTTTCCGGTTATTTTGTACAACCTATTGCAGCATCTCTATAAATGTTTAGAGGATAAACTAAATATATACATTTTACACATACATCTACCTCGAAACATTTTTTTATAGATATTCATTGAAAACGAAAATACAGAAAAATTTAAATTTAGCACTTTTCCATTACGGTCCATTTTAGAAAAATCATGTATAAACAAAAATTATAGAAATCGATATCGCAAACAACTTTTAGTTCAACAATTTTCATAAAAATCAGAATTTTGCACATTTTGTCAAATTTCTCGAATACGGACCATTTCAGAAAATTTTGACATAAAGCAAAAATTATAGATAAAAATATTAGAAGTAACTTTTATTTGAACAATTTTCTTCTCCAAACATAAATAACAGATATATTCCATAAAATATAAAAACGGCCTCCCATAAAGTACCCCCCCAGATGTTCCGACTTTGTCCAAAATCTAATCATTTCACGTCAGGCCGAAATAAACCTTAAGTTTAAAATTTAATGTTTTTTCCTTTATCCGTTTTTGAGTTTTCTTCAAATTTCGAAATTTACACATTTTCTCAAATATCTCGAATACGGTCCATTTTAGAGAAATTATGTATAGGACAAAAATTATAGAGAATTATATTACAAACAACTTTTATTTGAACAATTTTTAAAAAAAAATATTTTTTACATTTTGTCAAATTTCTCGAATACGGACCATTTTAAGAAAATTTTGCATGAAACAAAAATTATAGATAATTATATTAGAAGTAACTTTTATTTGAAGAATTTTCTTCTCCAAACGTAAATAACAGATATATTCCATAAAATATAAAAATGACCACCTATAAAGTACCCCCCCAGATGTTCCGACTCTGCCCAAAATCTAATCAGCTCATTGGACGCTGAAACAAAGCTTAAGTTTAAAATTTGGTGTTTTTCTGTGTATCGGTTCATGAGTTATGCGTTATACAGACACACACACACACACACACACACACACACACACACAGACACACAGACACACACACACACACACACACACACACACGCACGCACGCACGCACGCACGCACGCACCCACACACACACACACACACACACACACACACACACACACACACACACACACACACACACACACACACACACACACACACACACACACACACACACACACACACACACACACACACACACACACACACACACACACACACACACACACACACACACACACACACACACACACACACACACACACACACACACACACACACACACACACACACACACACACACACACACACACACACACACACACACACACACACACACACACACACACACACACACACACACACACACACACACACACACACACACACACACACACACACACACACACACACACACACACACACACACACACACACACACACACACACACACACACACACACACACACACACACACACACACACACACACACACACACACACACACACACACACACACACACACACACACACACACACACACACACACACACACACACACACACACACACACACACACACACACACACACACACACACACACACACACACACACACACACACACACACACACACACACACACACACACACAGACATCATCGCGAAAATAGTCAAAACGGATTCAGGGGACCTCAAAACGTAAAAATCCGTCGAAAACTCGAGGTCGAAAAAAATCATGATTCCTATACTTTCCTTATATCTGTATACAGATAGGAAAGTAAAAAAATCGATAGTCCCATGCAAACTTTCACTCCCCGTTTCCCACCCTTAAAATGTGAAAATCCAAAAACCCTGAAACACATCATTATTTATTTATGCTTAGTAGCTGTAATTTAAATTTTCATGTTTCTAACTTTAAAGTTTCATTAAAAGCTCACTCCCCTCATTTTCTTCCATTTCCCCCCTTTAAAGTTAAAATTTCCAAAAATCCTTTCTTAGCGGATGCTTAACGTTATAAAAGAAATCTATGTTCCAAATTTCAGCCTTCTAGGCTCAGTAGTTTTGGCTGCACGCTGATAGGTCAGTCAGTCAGGACAAACAATTTTATATATATATAGATTTAAATTTTGTTTTGTATTTTTATAGAAATAATAAAGACGTTATTATTATAATTCTTGAAGTATTAATATTACTGCTAATACTGTAAATAATACTTGTGAATAAATGAATTATTTTGTCGTTTCAGTTAAGTTTAGAAATAAATATTGTTGAGTAAAGATAAATTATTAAAATATGTATAAATTAGCGTAGTTTTGAGCACAAATAAATTAGTTATAAAATAAGTTGGTGTATGTAGTGAATATAAGTAAACGTAACGATATCATTCACTTTTCACTTGGATGTGAATCAGAACAAAAGAAAAATCTTTTTTTACTAAAACATCTGAAAAGCGGCGGAAGTAGGTCAAAGTTTCATTAATTTCAATTATCTACTCGTATCTTCGCTGCAAATAATGATAAAATATTTCGGACATTCCTTAATTTTTGTAAGCCGACTTTCGTAATCCAGATTTATATATTAGTTAGAAGAGTTTAAAATTAATGAGAAAATGATTGAGTTAACTACAGTCTTTTGTTACATGCTGGCAACGAAAATTAACTTTTTTTTATTAAAGATAGATATCAACTTCAGTGATTGTATAAGCTCTCTTGGTCAAAAAAGTTTAATGGGAATCTCTGATCATAAGGGTTGTTTTTAAATATGCAGTATCTAGGTTTAGTGCGTTCAGCGGAGCTTTATACGTGTATCATTAATATTTGATAACATAAAATAGCATACTCTTTATTAGGGACGGTTTTTCCATTAGTTCACTTTTGCAAATATATTAAATAGTATCATAAAAGTATTGTACGTGGAATGAGGAAAAGTTCTTCACTCTTTTAGGTACGTTTCTGATTGCTTTAAGGCAAGGGCACAAGTGACCACCCTTCTAAAAGTTTTAAAATACTTTCTCCAAAGATTACAAAGTGTACAAAGCCTACGACGGATTGCCTGCAAAAGCAGTTATTTATACGGAAAAGTTTTTAAAGTAAAATAATGAAATATCTGGAAAATTTTAAAAACAGAGTATAAAGTGGTTCACAGCATCCGGAAAAAATGTAATTAAATAAATCCATTAAATTTTAACGATTTTTTTATGTCTATCCACATTCGTGACAAAGAAATATTTATAGGTTCGGTAATTGCATTGATGTTTGTATTTCAAAGCGATAATTTTTATCGTTTTTTGATTAACATTGTCAAAGCTCTAAATGATTTTTAATACACCGATACGATGTTATTTAACTTCTAAAAGCCTATGATCAGATGGCATAACATCAGAAAATCTAAAATTAATAAGCTGTTACATAAAAGAGCCACTGTCACATAATAACAGAATATTAAATAACGAAAATGTATCCGAAATGTTTTATTACAAAATAATAAAAGTTATTAACTGTAGACACGGGCGACGTTACACAATTCTATAGGGAGGAGCAACATTTTGAAAAAATTTAGAATGTTAATTTGTTGGAAAGCAAAGAAACTGAAAAATAAAAGGGAATTTTCTTATGATGAATTTAATTATTCTGTGACGTCCTGGCTTACTTCCGGTTTTTCCAGAAATAACAGAAAATTGCAATTTATTTTTTATTTTTAAATGAAAACCCTTTCTGGAACATTTTTGTATAAGAAGCGTGTACTAAACATTTTTCGTCAGTAACATATTAAAAAAAATATTTTCCAATATGATGGTCATTTTGACAGCTGACAGAAAATGTTTAACACATGATTCTTATCCATAAATGTCCCTAAAATTCAAATTTTCAATAAAAACAGGGGTGTCCATTTAAAAATTAAAAATAAACTAAAAAAGAGTATTCATCCACCTTCAGCGCGAATATTTCCATAACCAATCACTTTATAACTTTCCAATAAATAAATCTCTAGAGAAGACAAAGTTTATTGAGCTACTGTCTGAAAATTACCATCACCAGAAGTTAAGGGTTCATTTAAAAAACAATATGGATGGTTTAACTTTAGTCTAATTTAAAAAAATTGAAAATAACTAGCTATATATTTTCTCCCCAACTCGAATTATACCTCGGGATTGTATACAACGAATTTCCTAATTCGATTATCCACATCGCATTTCCAACTCGTCGAAAACATGTACCTAATAAGGGGTGGATCAACAGGAAAGCCTACTCGAGGTTTTACCAAGGATCGGAACAGAAAAAATTGCCGAAAATAAGAGAAAAGCGTAATATAGAACCGGAAATTTATCAATGTACAGTTCATCAAATTTCTAGAGGTATTCGACGCCCAGACAGAGAACGCGCTACGTGTAACTAAGATAGCTATTGTACAGTCTGCTAAACAAGTTATTTTAAATAGTTTTTAATATTTTTAGGTAATTAAATTTTAAAAGTGTGGAATAGTTTAGGGATTAAATTGGTGTGATTGGACTTTCTTAGAACGTTTTTAAAAGCAGCTAGAGATAGTAGGTATGTAGAATTGAAAATAATTATTATGCCATAAAAGGTGTTTTGGAATTCCTTCAACCTTTTGAAATTGAGTCAGAAATATAAATTTTATAGGATAGCGGAAAATACCTATAATTTTTTTGTAGGCCTTTGTAAATCGTGGAAATAGTTTATATTTTATTTCTACCTTATTAAGGAAAATGGTACCTATTATTAATAACGGTTGTTTCTGAAACATTACTAAAATTTTCGAAATTTTGTTTTTCTACAAAATAATAAACTATACTATTTAGAAAAAAATGTATTTCTCTTATAATTTTATAAAAAATAACAGGGGAATATTTACATTTCTTGATCTATTAAACAAAACGATAAATTATCTCGACGAATGACACCATGTTCTAGTACGGAAGCTAGCTTTACATTTTTGTTGGTGGTTTCATGGGTTTCATATCAATTTTTTGTAATTGTAGTTTACACGTACATATACCTCTTAACACTTGTTTGCTTTATTAAAAAAGTGTGTTGTTGTGATTTACGTCGAAATAAGTCAAAAACAACTTGAAACCCCATATAAAATCAAAAAGGAGAAACGGAAAAAAATTGAGCCTGTAAATGAACACAACTCAGAAACAAAAATAGCTATCTAATAATAAAAAAATAAAATTTGATTCTTGTGCATCTTCGTTGTAAAAATAGATAATACTTTTTTGATCTTAGGTACAGATATAATTTTAATGGTCTTCCCAAAAACTTTCTTCAGTTTCCATATCAGATTCAAAATCAGTCTCACTGTCACTGTTTAAGTTAATTATAAATCTATCAGTTGCCTCATCCAAAGTAACTTCTCTGTCATAAAATTTAGATTCCCACATTTTAGCATTATTACAACGAGATTGCCACTCCTCTTTAGAAAACGTATCAAAAAAGTCTTCACACAACAGTTGTACGTCTTGCCTCTTAAATGTAGTGTTGTTACTAGCTACATATTGTTTCAATGATGCCCACACTAATTCGATCGGATTAAGATCGGGATGATACGGTGGCAAACGCAAACAACTAAAACCATGTTCATTTATCATTTCTTCAATTGCATACCTCTTAAATCGTGACTTATGCAATAGCACTAAACTGTATAATTGCGTTTTGAGCATATCCTCTTCGGAAGCAATATTATGATTTCTTAACCAATCCTGCATGTCAGCTTTTTTAGAAGTTGACGTTGGTGCTTTATTTACCTGGACATTATGGTAAGGAGCATTATCAACAATAATGACGCTTCTTGGAGGGAGGTTCGGAAACAGCTTTTCTTTCAACCATTTAGAAAAATTATTAAAATTCATTTCATCGTGGTAGCCTCCACTTTTGGTTCCAGATTTGAAAATTAACCGGGCATTCGGAATAAAGCCCATTTCACCTCCTGCATGGACAATAATTAGTCTATCACCTTTATTAATTGGTTTCTTTAATCCCTCATTTGAATTATCACTCCAAGCTTTCTGGTGTGTGTGGGAGGCATGAATGTATGTTTCATCTAAGTAGACAATTGGACGGCCCTCTGCTCGATAACTTTTTAAACGAATCAGATAGTCTAAACGTAGCTTTTGAATATCAAACCTTTCTATTAATATTTTTCTGTTTGTTTTTGTTTTCCGCCAACGAAATCCTAGCGACTTTATTATTTTTCTTAAACTTTCATAGCTTCCTTTGTACCCTGTAGCTTCTCTAAATTTAGTCAGAATTGTTTTTAATGTTGGAACAATATTTTCCGAGATTAACATGAACAGAATAATTCTTTTTAAAATACCTTTGTCAGCTTCATCTATATCATTAACTGTTTTTGGTTTTTTAATGGTTTTTCTTGGTGATGAAAATTCCGATATCTCACGGTTATCGATTCTTTTTTTCTCTCCAGAAATGCGGACGACAGTGTTTTTAGATACTCCTGTGGCTGCAGCAACACGATCATTTACATTTTTAAATGGTATTGAAGGTGAATTAAAGTTTCCTTCTCTTCTCATAAACTCTATAACATTGGCTATTATTTCGCGAGATCGACTTAATCACGCGGCCTCTTAATTTGCTATTACTTAGGTTCTATTAAACTGTAATGAGCAAAAAACACAAACGAAAATAAAAGAAATGTTTTAGCGAAATTTACATCTGACATTTACGTCTGAATAAAATAGTGAAATACTTGATGCGCAGAGTGTACTTTCATTGCGTAAATCCGTCGGCCCCGCCAACCGATGCCTCTCAGTAGTGCTTTCTCTGTCTAGCCGCCGAAAGCCTCTAGAAATTTGATGAACTGTACCTATATTATTAATTTTTACTTTCCTATCTGTACACAGATAAGGAAAGTATAGGTATCATGATTTTTAAAGCTAAAGTAGTAGAAAAAATCGTGTAATCTTAATTAAAACGTTATAAAATTCAATTTTAAAACATGGATGCCTATAATAAATAAAAAATAATCAATAAAATATGGATAACGATGAGGTTTAGATAGAAGGCGAAGATGACAATACTGTTACTTATTATAAAGGCTTTTTTTTTAAGAAATATTGTCGATCTATTTGTAAGATAAAATAATTTTATCACTGCGCAACTTATCGACCTATTACGTTTCCTTTCAACGGCTTCCTAATTCGTTGTATTGAAAAATAAATTATGTATATATTTAGGGATATTCTTTAACCAGGCCTTTCGAAAGGTATTTTCAATTATTTATAATAAACATGCCCAGCTAGCTCTATTATATGTTGAACCTGATATAATTTCTCGCAACGTATATTTATTATTAAAGCTGTGAGAAATGGTATCTTCGATCTTCTGGCTGTAACGGTGTAGGTCTTATTACAGCATAGCATTATTTTGCTAATTCATCGGTGGTGATAACAAGTGCAACTCTCAATAAAAATTTAGCTTTCCCAAAAGAAAATTCTATGTCAAAAAAAAAAATATAATTAAAAAACTTAGAAGAAATATATTTTAAAAAGCAGATTGAAATCTTTAAATGGTACGTTACGATATATATAAAAAATAACTCTTTTATCAAAATCCCAGTAATTTTCATAAATGTTTTAAATGATGAGGTAATAATTTATTTATATATGTCATTTTGGATCAAATTAGTTTATTTTTTAGGCTTATCTTGCAAATGTATCTCAAGAATTGGTCAAGTGAGCAATTAAAGATCATTCCAGAACAAAATAGTCCCTGAATTAAGAGCTTCCATAGTTTGAAGACTTATACATATATGAGGGAAAAATTTAACACATCCCAGTACTTTATCAAAGTGGTATTAGGCTGTTGATGGTTCTCCTGGATTCACTGAAGAGCATTGAAATTTAAAGACGGAGAAAGTCAAAAGGTTATAAAAAATGTTTTTTGAATCTTTTGATGGATAAAATGACAATTATGCAAAGGGTGGAATTACTAAATAAGTTTCTAACTAGTTTCGAGGTAGTTTTAGCTGAACCAAATATTAATCTATGACAAAAAGTGACTCTTTTAGAAAAGCCAGCCGAAGAAGAAAGTTTCGTCCGAACGTTTTCCTGGTTTTCGCTATCCAAACCGATAAATAATATATAAGAAAGACGATGATGTATGGAGGATTTATTGAGCATTACCGGGTTTACAGTTTCCAATAAAAGATCAATACTGAACTTTTATTTCCGGAATATGAGTGTCGTCTACTCACATTCATTGATGTAGGTACAAATAAAGTAATTTACAAAACGATAATATAAAAGGTACAAAAGTTATATACTGATGAAGGGGTGACTAAAATTACTCTAATAGCTGCTCACAGTTAGGTAAATGAAATATACAGTGTGGAAACCACTTATGGAATAAAATTCTTTATGTCATTATTTTAGAAAATTATAAAAAATGCCGAGACATGTCAACTTTTGAATTGAGTTGTGCGTTATGTAAACATAAATTTAAATGTACAGGGTGATTCACGCAAGTATGCCATAGTCGGTGTTGTTTTTTTTTTATGAAACACCCTGTATATTTGCATACATATATATATATATAGAAAGAGAGAGAGAGAGAGAGAGAGAGAGAGAGAGAGATATGCTTTATTGTCGTAAAAAAATTTACAAAAATTTTATAGACAAAGCGTGTAACTTAAATACTAAACATATTATAAAAATAACTAAACAGCAGAAAAAACAAACAGAAACAAACAGACAAAATAGGAATAACAATTGCAATGGATATGCAATATCCGTCATTATAATTATTCTAATTTAATTTTTAAATTTAAATTTAAACTTTAATATTTAATTATTTAATTAATGCCCTTGTATGTGGAACTCAAATGTCTAAGGTACGTTATAAAATTCTGCTACTGTGTAATATGGTCTTTCTAGAAGAAAAGCTTTAGCCAGTCTTCGGAACTTATCGTATGTATTTATAGATTTTAATTGCATCGGAAGGTTATTATACAATTTTTTGGCATTGTAGGTAATGGAATGTTTTAATAGGTCAGAAGTGGGCATTGTTAAATAAACATCAGTCTCTAAATTTCTTGTAGGATATCTACGAGTCGGTCTTTCGGATAAATTTTGAATGTGCTTGCGAACTAAGCAGACGGATTCGAAAATAAATAGAGCAGGAAGGGTTAGAATTTTGAAATTTTTGAAGTAATTTTCGCAATGTGTCCTACTACTTAAACCAAATACATAGCGGATTGCTCTTTTTTGCAGTTTAAAAATAGATTCGAAAAGGTATAAGCTACAAGAACCCCAGAAAGGTAAACCATAGCGAAGGTGAGATTCGAATAAGGAAAAGTAGGTTATTAATGCAGTAGAAGGAGTCAGCTCTTTAGAAACTGATTTAATGGCAAAACATGCGGAGGATAATTTTTTTGCTAAGGTATCTATATGAGCAAACCATTTTAGAGAATCGTCTATATAAAGACCTAAAAACTTGATTGAAGTCACCGTTTGGATCAGATTATTGTTTAAAGTTATAGGTTGTAAAGTACCTCTGTAAGACAATGCTACAGTTTTACTGGTGTTGAAACAAATTCCATTCGAATCAGACCAGGACTTAATAGTCAATAGATCTTCACTTATGATAGATTGTAATGTCTGCATGTTAGAATTATTCCAGGTTACACTGGTGTCATCAGCAAATAAAGTAATTCTACCACTTATTCTTAAGTCTGTGATGTCGTTGATGAATAATAAAAACAAAATTGAACCTAATACTGATCCTTGAGGTACTCCAATGCTTATTGCTAGATTTGTAGAATCCTCACCATTCGCCCGCACCTGTTGATTTCTATTTTCTAGGTAAGTTTTAAACCATTGTAAAGGAGAACCCCGTATGCCATAAATTTGTAACTTATTAATTAAAATATCATGATTTACACAATCAAAGGCCTTTGCGAAGTCACAAAATACTGAAGCGGTGAAAAGTTTATCATTAAGTGATGTGTATATTTCATTAAGAACGGAAAACATTGCGTCGCTAGTGCATTTTTTAGGTAGAAAGCCATACTGATGAGCGGTGAGGATGTTATGCTTGAAAAGAAAGGGCAAAAGACGGTTTTTCATTAGCCGTTCTACTATCTTCGGTAAGGTAGGCAATAACGCGATAGGTCTATAGTTACAGGTTTTGGTTTTGTCGCCACCTTTATGAAGTGGGATTATTATAGCTGTTTTTAGACAGTTAGGAAAGAGACCAATTTCAAAGGATTCATTAATCAGTGAAGTTAAAATGTTGATTACTACATCCGGTATATTTAGAAATATTTTGGTGGACAGGCCATCAATTCCACAGGAAAATTTATTTTGGATGTTGTTTATGGTTTGCACTAGTTCATGCTTATCTACTGGTCTTAGGAAGAAACTTTCAGTGATCCTTTTAGTAGGTAGGAGGAAGGAGAGAGCATCCTGACTCGGAGCTATGTTAGATTTGATATTTTTACTTACATTTACGAAATAATTGTTTAGTTCATCTGGGCTAGGATTTACACTGTTTGAAGAACGGGTTTTATTCCTTAAGTCATTTATTATAGACCAGGTTTCTTTGGAGGAGTTTTTAGCTCTTGCGATGCGATTTTTGTAATAGTTTTTCTTAGCAGATTTGGTGATTTTCCGATACAATATTCTGTAGTTGTTGATATAGTTTAATATTACGATTTGTTGGAATCGGTTCATTAAGAGGATTTCAAAAATATGCAAATATACAGGGTGTTTCATTAAAAAAAAAACAACACCAACTATGACATACTTGCGTGAATCACCCTGTACATTTAAATTTATGTTTACATAACGCACAACTCAAATCAAAAATTGACGTGTCTCGGCATTTTTTACAATTTTCTAAAATAATGACATAAAGAATTTTATTCCGTAAGTGGTTTCCACACTGTATAATTATATTATTGCAACTTCCAATAAAATTATTGTAGGCGCTAAAATTTTTTTATCTGTTTATTTCTTTAGGAAAGTCGTATTATTATTATTATTATTAAGATAAAAAAATTCATAATTTCAAATAACATTTCAATATATTTATACTACTATATTTTTCTTCTGCTATTCCGGTATAAAATTTGTAACATCTTTCGAATGTTATATAGAAAACCCAAAAAACATAAATACCCCGATAATTTGAAAATCTATTGTAATAACCAATGTTTTATTTTTTCTTCTCATTCTTACCCCTAAGCGGTCATATTTTTTAAATAATCTTGAGTTGTAGTTAAAATTAGAGCAACGTATCACTCTCGTAGTTTTAAATTAACATACACATGGGACTTGTAGTTGTGGCATTAAAATTAATACCAACTAATCCCGTCCATCAGGAATAAGGATGATGCGGCTGTGCTTCCATTTAGTTAAGTGATTTCTACGATGATGTATTAAACATAATGTAACATCTACCCTCCCTTTCACTTACATGTTTCTCAAGAAATTACTTTCAAACTAGTATTTCAAATTATTTGGTTAATACATGTCTGAAGAGCTCTGCTAAATTTAGGAGTTTAGTTTTGTCCATAATTTTTAAATATTTGTTAAATACCACTTATTATTAAAAGTTAAACAAACTATAGACTTTCCACCATTCTTTACCTTATTCTGAACCCATTTTTAAAAATAATTTCTGAAAATATTATCGTTCAGAGCTGTATTTTTTGTTATAAAAAAATCTATAACTCGTCTAGCATCTGGCCTAGTATCGGAGCTTGGTCTATACCATTCTCTTTCCTCTTCAATTGAGTTGTGCAATAGTGTTTTATGAACTTTGTTATTATGTATAGTTGAAAAACGCAGATCCCGAATCAAATATTACTTATTTGCTACTTTAGATAACATGATTCTGGTTCGGTTCTAAAAACTCAGAATCCATTAACGATTGTTTTTTCTGCCTTGTCTTATTTGTTTTTATCGATTGATTTACATTAGCATTTATTAATATTAACAATCTATTAAAAAATGGGTTAAAATTTTAAAAATCTTGGCTTATAAGTTATGTTTCCATTTCTACAACCGAGCTGGAATTCGAACTCACCTATTCATATCCTACGCATCTTGTCTTACCTACTTGGCTATCAGTACAATTCGAATTGATAATAATTTAAATATCTCGGTGTAATTAATTTAAAATTGATTCAGGTGCCTCGGCAAATTTGACAACAAAGGTTAAATTTTCCCACTTTTTCTGAAAAGGGCGAAAAATGTTAGTCATTCGAAAGATAATTAGCTTACATTCACGGTCAGCGAGGATAACATCAACGTCGACCTTCCAGTCGAAATCAATAAAGCCCTATAATATTTCAGGTATACGGTAGGATCATATTCCCAATGCCGTACGAAGTGGACATTCTGGGTTCAATTTCTATTTGTTTGGATTATATTAATTTAAAAATAAAAATAAGGGACGGACTTTAAGACAATATTTAAAATTTGTAAGCAAAACTGTATAATAAATACATTAAATTATCATATTTTGTATCAATGTTATCCCCCCAAAAAAAAGGAAAGAAACGGATTTATATTAATTTCTTGGCTTACATCTACAAAATCAGTAACAAGTAACAGTAATTAAAATAATTTACAAACTTAATCATGTTTTATTAGTAATAATAATGAGTACCCATCTGGATATTTATTTTCTTTTTTCAAATTTTAAAAACATTTTTATACAATATATTTTTTCTATGAAAATAACTATTATGAAAATAATTAATACAAAAATTAAAATTATAAATTTTACTACTTCTTTTAGTAGACAGTTAAAATATTTTTTGAAGTTATTCCTTGATTATACACTTATATTTTCACCTAATTAACCTGCTTATAATTTCTAAACAGCTGAAGGTAAAAAAGTGCAATTTTTTCTAAAATGTTTTATTTTTCCACAAGGTATGTTAAGAACATTGTGTCAAACGGGTTATGTAGGTATAAGGGTTTAAACTTTGACTTTTAAACAACGTTACGTTCATAAATAATAATTTTAATATAAAAACTACTTCCTACCTACAAATCCAAATCAGAATCGAAATCAGAAGATAAACTGTCGCAACCAATATTTACAATGAGTGGCTCGATCATTTCATCAGTAATATTGTCCAATTTCCACATTTTCTCTTCTTCTTTAATCGTATGATTTACTGCCTTTTCCCAGTTTTCAGGCTTCACATTATTTACAGCCTCCAAAAACAACTGTTTAACATCACTCAATTTAAAAGAATTATTTTTTCTTGAAACTTCTCCCTTTATCTGTGCCCATATCAGTTCAATCGGGTTTACTTCACTTCGCAATGATATGGTGGTGATCTAACCACCGTCATCCCACGATTTTTTGCAATTTCATCAATTTAATATTTTTTGAATTTCTCTTTATAAAGGGAACATAAATGATACAGTTCTTTTCTCACAGAACCGGGATGGAACTTAATATTCTTTGAATTTAGCCAATTCTGTAAATCTTTTTTTAACCACTTGGTTGTGGGCATTTTTTCTATGTCTCGAGTGATAACCTGCTCTATTCATTACTATTATACAGTTCTGAGGAAGAAGATCTATAATTTGTTCGAACCACTCTTTAAAGACATCAGCATTCATGTCTTTATGGTAGTCACCGGTATGAGAAGATTCAAAAGTCAATAAACCACCTTTAACAAAACCATTTGAACTACCGATGTGTACTATTATTAGTCTGCGCCCCTTTCCTGATGGTGGATTTAAACCAGTAGATAAATTATTTAAAAAAGCCTGTCTTCGACTTGTAACAGTTTCATCTTGCCAAAATTTATTTGGTTTATGTCCCTCGTTGATCCATGTTTCATCTAAATAAGATATATTTCTTTTATAGTCCTTAAGTAATTTTTTCTCCATACTACAATATCGCTTCTTTCTATTAAAATAGACTTTCTGGAATGCTCTTTCCATAGAAAACCTATTTCTTTTAAAAGTTTCCATAGTGTGCTTCGACTCATTTCAGGGTAATCCTTATCATCTCGAACCGTGGCAAGAACTTTGTCTACTGTCGGAAATTCTTTTCTAAAGAAGAACGCATGCACTTTCCTTCGAAGTCTTTCTTTCAAAAGAGTTTCTAATTGAAATTTTGGTTTTCCTGGAGCTTTACGTGCTGTTTGAAACTCGCCACATTTCTCTTCTTTAACAACTCTGTAAATCGTAGATTTCCCAAGACCAAGCGTACTACTAACTAATTCCACTGTGTCATCAACACTTTTACATAAATGTTTGTCTGTAAATTATTTAAAACAATTAAATATTAATGTTTTTTCATTAACTGCTAAAGGACCGATTTTTTGTCGTTTACGCGGCCCTTCCAAATTTTTCATGATCACACTAGAATTCACACTGCACCTTGCAAGTTGCAACTAAACGACATTTAGTAAACTGTCAAGAATACACAACTTGGATCTCCTTACTAAATGGAAAACCTATAATCGCATTTTCGGTGAAATTTGTTGGGAAGGTATTTATCTACTTATAATTCGATTACTGTAAGAAATTCTTGGAATTAAAATAAAACAAAATTGGCAAATAGGTACTTATTGAAAATAATCTTAAGATACGGCTATGTAATCTTTAATACACAGGGCTTTTGGAATGTCCAAACCTTTTTCTATTGTTTTAAACAGCTTATGTTTATAAAGGACCAATAAAAGACCCAAAACTTGTAATAGCTCAGGTACATTTATTACAATTTTAGGAAATATTTAGATTATTCTGTAAAATATTTAAAATGACCGTACTAAGTTTTGCATTAGAAATGCTGTTTTATTACTCTCTCATACATAAAAATAGACTATAGAATGGATATAAAATTATATCCGTTCAGTAGAACACAATGGCGTACTTTTTTAGGTTGTAGTCTGTGCTCAAAATAGATAATATTCATATGGGTGTAGAAAAAAGATAATAGGACGGCACTGCGTTTGTATAAATAAAAACAAAAAATGTGTGGAGCCATTGATGGGAATTCTATTTCCTGAAATAGTTTTTATAGCCATTTTTGATGACTTTTAAACATGTAAAATTCTCAAAATTTCGTTCTTTTTTCCATTTTCTCATTTTTTTACTGTTCAATATATACAGGCTTCAATACTATCAAAATATTATAAAAAAAATTCGTATAAATTTATTGCCTATGTGTAGAAAAATTATCCTATGTTAACACAATAAAATTTGCTAACTCAGCCTTAATGTTCCAAGCATGCTTATCAGCTATTATAGTCAAGTATGGTATATAATTATCGATTATTAATCAATACAAAATTATAGGAAATTATTACATTCTAAATGATATAATCAGTGTACTTTAGAATTAAGAGGGAAAGTGTTTTATTAAAAAAAAAATTGAGGTTTGTATACTTAATAATACAATTTAAAATGTTTTAATAGAAATTATATACCACTACACTTAAAATATCTCATTTTAATCATGTTTGCTATCCCTTCGTAAAAAGTTCGTCTGTTACGTCCTTGCGTATCTCTTTTATCCAACATTTCAAGTTTTCACTCACCAACATCCTCGAATAAAACTGCAAATCTCGCGCTATTGATAAGGCTAAATAAAAATGGTTTCCTTGAAAAACGATAAATCACTGTAAGCCGTTCAAAAAGGTAATGGAAGGGCTGGAGTGAATAAGTTTTTCAAAAAAAGTTTTTAATCTAATTAGGAATAATTAATGATAAAATATTATATATTCCCTTAGTTGTTAGGCAATCTAACTTTAAAATCTAAAGATTTACTATGCACACAGAACAAGTTTTTAACATTAAAACACGAAAAAATATGTACCCAATTTGGATAAAATTATTTTAATAGATTGTCATGCACCCTAAGAGTTTCATGTTTTCCAGAAAAACATTTCGATAGGTTAAATATTCGACCCTTTAATCCTGAATTGACCATAACTCAAATTCTGGCGAAACAGAAAACAGTAGACGTAGAAAATTTTGTTCGCCAAATTGTCTGCGCCATCCATTATTCGAAAAATCGATGCCGAGGAAGCACTAAAAAAAGAATAATATATACAGTTCGGTTGGAACTCTGGCAATTCCACAGGCAATAATTCAAACTACAAATTGCTAGGAAGATCCCGCGTTTTCCGAATTTGTTAAGGATATAACTTGGTCATTACCAATGGATTATTTTGAATTTAGTGACATTCAAGGTATACAGGGTGGCCACTTTTTCATTGAAATGTTGGTTAAATGGGGAAAAAGTTGCATATTTCGAAGTCCAATCTGAGGGCGTTTTGAAAACTAAAATATCAGGTCCGGTTTCCGAGATATTCGATAAAAAACAATTAAGTACCATTTCTTTATTCCGCTACAGAACGTTTATTTGCAAAAATAGACAAAAACTCATTTGAAGTTTTTTTGTTTTATATCAAATTGTGCGTATGATAGCGTATTTAGTTTTTTTATCCAACGTTTCGTAAATGCAGGACCACCATCAACTTCTTTATTTGAATATGGACCAATATTTTCCTGGCTCATAATTTTAATGCATGTTCAATGTTGAATACAATGATGTAATAACATATTGTGATTAGTCAACATTTCGGAAGATTTGAACATCATCAGGTAAGTTTACAAGTACGGACCTGTGTTTTGTTAGTTAAAAATATTTGAATTAGTAAATGATGTATTATCAGTATAAGAAATCAGGTACGTTTACTTGTACAGACCTGTATTATAAATTATTTGAAATACACAACTACATTTTAAATGCTTAAAATAATTTAATAAAAAAAAATATGTATTTAACTACTTAATCACGTCAGAAACAAATAAATGAAAACAATGATTAACGATAAGAGAAAAACTACAGTAGTTGCTCAAAATGTCCTCCTTCTTCTTGAAAACATAAGTCAATACGGTCTGTCATTTGAGCTATGCTGGCAGAAGCCATTTGTGGAGTGATATTATTAAACGCATTAATTATCCTATCTCGTAATTGATTTAAATCATTTGGAATACCATCATAATATACTTTATTTTTGATATATCCCCATACAAAATAATCCATAGGATTTAAGCAGGGTGACCTAGGGGGCCATCGAATAGGTCCATGTGTACCAAACCACCTCCTGGGAAATCTTTCGTTTAAATAATTTCTGATTAATGCAGCATTATGTGGCCCACAGCCATCTTGCATAAAATAAATATTTCTTCGATCACCTAAAGGAAGATTATCTAACATATCTTCTAGCAATTGTAAATAGTTGTGTTGGTTGAGGTTTCCGTCAATAAAAATAGGACCAATTATTTTATTATTGAGTATTCCACACCATAAGTTTATTGAAAATCTAATTTGGGGTCTTACTTCTTGAATTAAATGTGGGTTGTCGGTGGCATAAAAATGTTTATTTTTTCTATTAAATATTCCACTATTAGTAAATGTCGATTCATCTGTCCATAAAATTCGTCCATGAAAGGATACATCATTATTTAATTTTCGTTTATACCAACGGCAAAATTCTATTCTACGATTATAATCTCCAGGATGTAGCTTTTGTACAGTTTGGAATTTGTAATCATGGTACTTATGTTTTTTAAGAATGTTTTTCACAGTACTTGCAGAAACTCCACATTCTCGGCTTATTGCTCTAGACGACGTTTCAGGGTTGATATAAACTTGAGACAAAACATTTATTTCATTTATTGTATTACGTTTTAAATATTTACCACGTTTTTTTTCAATATTTCCTTCGTGAGCCATATTTAACGCTATCCTATAATAAATTAATAAAGATGGTTGCCTCCTTCCTGGATACAACTGAAGGTATCTTTCTGCAGCTTCTCCACTATTTCTGTTACATTTTATGTACACATCGTACATATCTTTTTTCTCACTTCTACTGTAACGAACCATATTTTCAATACCCTAATTAAAAATATACCAATGCTTTTATCCGATACCAGACTGTCAAATATACAATAATAAAATGTGACATGACAGGTTAACTTGATTTAAATTTATCTGTATAATAATCAAGACGTGTTGCTAGATATACAATTATTATTGTAAGTAGGTATCTATCTGCAGTTTGTTAACTTTTTCTTTTTTATACTATGAGGAACCATATCAGTTTAAAAAATTCAACAAAATATGACAAATCAGGCTAACTTTATGTATTTAAAAATCGGGATGTACTTTATTTATAGATTAATATTGGGATTGGTGCAAAAACCATAAAAATGGAAAATATTTTTTAGCAAATGTGTAAACGAACATGTTGTCTTGATGTAAAGTTAAAAGTTTGACTTTGGTATTTATTATTTATAATCTCTTACAACGATAATACATCATTTACTAATTCAAATATTTTTAACTAACAAAACACAGGTCCGTACTTGTAAACTTACCTGATGGTGTTCAAATCTTCCGAAATGTTGACTAATCACAATATGTTATTACATCATTGTATTCAACATTGAACATGCATTAAAATTATGAGCCAGGAAAATATTGGTCCATATTCAAATAAAGAAGTTGATGGTGGTCCTGCATTTACGAAACGTCGGATAAAAAAACTAAATACGCTATCATACGCACAATTTGATATAAAACAAAAAACTCCAAATGAATTTTTGTCTATTTTTGCAAATAAACGTTCTGTAGCGGAATAAAGAAATGGTACTTATTTGTTTTTTATTGAATATCTCGGAAACCGGACCTGATATTTTAGTTTTCAAAACGCCCTCAGATTGGACTTCGAAATATGCAACTTTTTCCCCATTTAACCAACTTTGTGTTACCAACGGTTTACGAGATAACAATACATTTCAATGAAAAAGTGGCCACCCTGTATAATATATTTAAAAACACTTTTCGAGTCCTTATGATATCTATGACACCTATTCATCTATTTTTAATTGAAAATGGATTTATAAATACGTATTTAAAAGTTTATCTATCTGAATATTTAATCATACAAACTGAGATATTCTACTCTATGGAAAGATGGAATTTACTCTAGAATCCCATGTAAAAATTAACCAGATTTTAATATTTTATTAAGTATTTTTTTTTTCGAATTTCCAAAGATCCATATTGCACTTTTCGGAGCTAACTGGCAAAGTATTAATAAAGAAATACCTCAGCAATATCATGTATAAATAAAAAAATAGCATAGCTTTTTTGTAAACCGAATTAAAATAGTTAAAACTAACTTATCCAATGGATCAATAGATATAGAAGCAATAATATTTATTCGCTACCCCCAATTGCTGCAAACGACATTAAATCAATCGATTTGTGAATAAATTATTAGTTATATTTCACAATGTGTGAAATGATTTATAAACAACAACTTATTAGCATTTTATACTAAATGAATGTTGAAATATGTAAACTGTTGAATATTTCAGTGTAAAATAAATACGAAGAACTTTTTAAACATTTCTCTAAATCATTTCCGGCCAAAAGTTTTTAAATTTACACTACCCTCCACATTTAGGGATGAGATGGAAGCGTTTCATGTTGGCCGTGTATCAGGTATAATAATTTCATTAAAATTTAAAAAAACAATTAATTATAATTGCAACCGTGACTTGAAACCATTAAAACGTTCAACGTTCAAAAGAAAAATATTCTGAATGTAATCAGATTATTTTGTTTTTCATTTTAAACATATATGTTCGTGATTGACTTTTATATATGTATCCACGGATTTCATAAATTATTTTTTATTTTTTGGTGGAAACATAAATATCAGATCTACTTAAAAAAAAATATATTTTGCTTTGAATTTCTACCAAAAGTCATTACACTTTTATAGAATGGCAATTGAAACATTTATAACTGATTTCGAGAGTTTTTGTGGTGTCACGATGATTTAAAACACATATTAAAACCATTATTTTTACCCGTATACGCATATTATCCGTAAAGGCATCATGATGAAAGTTTTATAATAAAAATAAAAAAAACAACGGGCTTTGAAGAAGGCAAAACGGTTCCTTCGGGTGGTAAGGTATTATGTCACTATTTTTTTGGAAACACGTGTGCAAATCGAACAGATTCCTAACTGAACTTTGACCTAGTTTGGAGATTTAGCCCCAGCATATTCAGCAAAATAAGCCGGAACATAAGCAACATAAACAATGCGGAAAAATAAAAAGTTGATGAATGTATTCAGTTTTTTATGCTCTATAGTTACAAGTATCAGTTTACTTAGTATAAATTTTATTCAAATTTGCATTTTTATATTAGATTTTTTTATTCCATTCAATTAGAGTTAGTCTAGAATCCGATTTTAATCATCAAGCACAGTTTTTATTTATATATATTTTTTTAAAACTATCTTAAGGCAATTTTGAATTTAACTGGCGCAGTCAATAGGATAGATCAAACAGGATTAATGGATATAGTTTTCGGTTCATATTAACGATTTATATACCGTGTGTTTGACAATTCCAGTTGGGTAAACTAAGTAGATCAACGAGAAGATATTTAATCCTTCGGGAATAGAAAGAAAGAACATTGTGGCATCATTTCGTAAAGAATAATTTAGTATTTAATTAAGACAAGCCATTAACGTTGCATTTGCTTTTTCAAGCACCGTACTCACCAGATTTGGCACCGTGAGATTTATATCTGTTCAAATCTCAAAAAAGAGCTTAAAAACTTGAAAAAGAAGCGTTAATTCAAACGGATTGTTATGGATGGTACCTATTTTTTTCCAAAATCTTACCCGATCATGAAGATTACTGATTTTTCTTGTCTTTTAATATTTTTATGCCAATATATTAATTTCTACGGTTCGGCAATGAAAATAAAACAGCCATGAAATGGAAAAACGTTCATGCTCGACAGGATCGGTCAAGATAGCAGGATGTCATCCAGAAGGGCACTTTAACGCGCCAATAGCTTTTGACAACGATGAAAGTTGAACGAGTGCAGTTTCAGTTTTTTTTTGTTATGTCCTGTATTGCATTTTTTGCTTTAGTTTTAGAAATACATTCCCGTTGAACGTATAGATAGGAATAGTTAATTCTATTATTGCTGTCAATATGATTAAAATTAAAGAATTTTAATTAAGTGTGACTATAAGAATGATAAGTAGAGCTAGGAATATATGCAAAACGCCATATTTTGCATATGTTGCATATATATACAATTTTTGATTTTGAATGCATATATTGACATTTTGTTAATTTTTTGGCATATATCTGACGTACTAATTGGCTGGACATATTAAAATTATGAGTTTTGGACCAAAATAATATTTTGTGAAATGATTTTATAGGTCGATTTCCTAAAATTTTGAAGGATTAACTTTTCCCTGTAATAAATTACGGTTAATGGTGTAGGTACTTGAGAGGATTAAATTATGAACACCCTCCTTAAACCAACAAATTTTGCTAAATATCCTTTCAGGTAGTTGTATTAATATCTTCAAATTTCTAAATGACTCAGTTTACTTTCAACTTCACTTCAGTCTTTTTTGTTGTGTTGTGTTAACCAGTGGGAAAAATGGCAAAATTAATTGAGTCGTGGGTAAAATCTTATTCAGATTTTGTTGTAGAAGGTGATAACTAGGTGTTTTGTAAAACATGTTCTAAAATTGTAAGTACTTTTTTATTTTATATTTTATTTTGACCTTTCACAATGGTAAATCAAACGACGGTTATTATTTCAACTCATAGTTAAAAAAAAAGTAGGGCAACTTTACAATGTACGCATTTATTTAATTTAATTAAAACTTCAACATCTACAGGAATTTATTTGTTTTAGATTCCATGTAAAAAAAGTTTCAAATCGACCAACACGCGAAAACACCCTCACATATAGCAAAGCAGAAATCTAAAGACACTCGCACACAAACAATATTTAGAATCTGGATCGTCTAGAAGTGAACAAGCTATTCTTAATGAAGATTTATGTAAAACTTTAGTGACTTCGAATATCCCTTTAATACGATTAAATAATCCAAATCTCCGATCATTTTTGCAAAAATACTGTAAATTTAATATTCCAGAGTAAAGTATATTACACAAACGTGGTGTTAACAGTTTATACATTGAGACTCGTGAAAAAATTCGTGAGATTACCGTTGGAAACCATTTCTACATTATTGTGGATGAAACAACAGACTCTTGTGGTCGATATATAGCCCATTTAATGATAGGTTCATTACACGAAGAAATGCAAATTGGTCCATATCTAATATCTTCAAAGCAATTAGATAAAACAAATAACTTGACAATAACTCGTTTTATCCAGATAGAATTGTCCTTCTTTTTTCTTCTGGAAGCCGTTCCAACAAAAAAATGTTTATTGCTGTTATCCGATGCTGCCCCGTACATGGTAAAAGCCGCACAAAATTTAAAAATGTTTTATGAAAACTTAATCCATGTTACATGTTTGGCTCATGGTCTTAACAGAGTTGCAGAAGAAATTAGGTCTAACTTTCCTTTAATAAATGATTTAATTAGTAATGTAAAAAAAATATTTCTTAGAGCTCCTCTAAGAACTCAATTGTACAAAGAAAAATTTCCTGAATTACAGATGCCACCGGAACCTGTGATTATTCGGTGGGGTACCTGGCTTAAAGCTGCCTTTTTTTACGCAGATAATTATGAAAAAATTAAAGAAATCATATTTGATTTTGATGATTCATCTAAGGGAAAATCTAATACAAAGAAGTTGTCTTAAAATCACATATTACCAAAGCAATTAGTGTTTTTAAAAAATTATGCATTTGTACCCAAAATTATATTAGATTTAGAACAAAAAAAAAAAATACCTTTGGTGACTTACGTAAATTTAATTAAGACGTTTGAATCAGAGTATAAAAATGTCCAGGGCGATATTGGAAAGACGATTTTTCATAAATTTTCAAATGTAATTTTAAGTTAAATAAAATAACGTTAAAAAAGAAAAAGGATGAGTATTATTTTAAAAAGGCTAATGCTTTTATTTGAATATAATTCAATATTTGTTGCAGTATTCATCAAAGAAGTGGTTGTTTTCAATGTGTTAAATTATAATAAATTTGTTGTATTTGCGTGTTAAATTGAAGTTAGGTACTAATATAAAATAAAAGTTGTAGAAGCTGTTTCTTATAATTATTATAAACATTAGCACTAAAGATTATTCAAAAAATTTGTCTATATTAAAATATAAATAATAAACCCAATTGAATAATCAGTCTAATCTCAATACCTAAAAAGTACGAGATTAAAAATGCTCTGAATTGAATTATAACGCATTTTGTAAACAAGTGTCACATTTTATTCCGGAGTCCGCATTCAAATGACCTACTGGATACTAGCAACAGTCGATAATATAACAATGCAGCGATATCATATTCTGATGTAGTGACGTTCATGTGTTCAAGACCAAACGGAAATAGAGCAAATAATGAGCAGAGGTAAACATGATATCTTAAAATTATCTATCTACTCGTATGCAGAAGCTAATTATAATTTTGATTTAGTCGATAAATTGAATAATATAATTTTAAATTATATAAAATAACAAAAAAAAAGTATTGGTAAAGGTAATCAATCTGGATTTGAATATTAAAAGGGCCAATCTTCATTTTTCTGCTTTGTATCAAAATGTTGAATATTGAGAATGCAAAAAGGCCAAACTCCTAGAGTTAATGGTAATGATTTTGTAAATTTTAAAGTAGGGCTTATCTCAAATTTAAAACGGCCAAAATGCACATAGGACTATGCAGTTTTATTTACTTGTTATTTAAAAATGGCCAATCTCCTTAAAGGGTTGAGATTGGCCCTAAATAAGACGGTCTTAACTTAGGTCTAAAATCTGTAATGTATTTCTCAATTCAACAGAAGAACAACTGAATACTAAAGAGCAACTTATGAAACCAATTTATTAAAAAACTAGTAAAAATTGATTAAAAATAATAAAACTGTAATAAAACTACAATTTTAAATAGAAAAATACTGATTAAAACAAATAAATCACTTTATTTGAAATTAATTTATCAATTTTAACAATTTCTCAAAACAATGAAACTAGAGATTGACCTTTTTATTACTCAGGTCCAGATATCCTCTTTAACTTATATTTTTATCCATTTCTCGTTATTGACGTTTGACATAAATCATTGACACGTTACTCTGCTAAAGAACTCTTTTTAATTTAAATTCTTATTTAGAACTTGTTTCTTCAATAATCAACGTAGTATTTAAGAAAATAAAAGCTGTAAACCATTTTCTCTCGCTGGTAATCAGGTTATTATAATCGAAATGAACAGCTTGGCCTAGTGCCATGATTATGGTTTCACAAAGCATCACCTATCTCTCTTACTCTTGGCTTCAATTCGAACATGAAATCAATTATTAAACGATAAGCTGTTAAATAAATAACAACCCTCTCGGCTGCGTTCGGAAGCACCATGTTTGATTTCCAACTTGTGAACACTCAAAATGTGGTCTGCATCCCTTTGGGGGATTAATACATACTCTGAAATGTTTCTGCAGTCTTCGAGGAATGTATTAGGGAGTTATTTATGTTTGTCTTATAGTCAAGCGTTTTAGATATTTAGAACTATTTCATGTAACAACACATGCTTTTACATAATTCGAGTAGAATCGTGCCTATCTAGTTAATATAATCCTAATTCCAAAAAATTGTAATCATTAAATGGAATAACCAATTTGCCTAACTTGGATATAATATTTACTTTGCATACTAATTTAATCACCAGGTACACAGGATTCAAAACTAGGTCCTTTATTATTTATAATCTGTTAGTAATATCATACATTTTTTAAACACAACAGAAAATGATTATCTATGCAGATGACGCTTGTCAGGCTTATACCGATCAATAACAGACATTGGGGTCTATTCTGTAACAATTCCTTTATATTTAACGGCCTTTAAAAATATTTTCTTCTTTACTTCTGTCATTATTTAACCGGATCTTTAAAATACATTAGAGGACTATCTTAAAGAAATCTGTTTAAATAATGACAGAAGTAAATTAATGAATACGAACATATTTTTATAGGCCGCCAATATTTTTAAAGGCCGTTAAATATAAAGGAATTGTTACAGAATAGACCCCATTGTAAATTCAAATTTTTACTCCGATAATGGGTTAATTGATAATACCAAGTCTTTAACAATACCCGAAATTTTTGACGACAAGTGGAAAGAAAGGTTTCAGCTTAGATTATAGAAAGTAATCTGAGGGTTCAAAATCTATAATTATTAAAAATGTAAATGGGATAAATGATTAAATTATAGAAATCTATAATCTAAGGGTTAATCGTTGAGACCACCGAATTAACGCTGCCAGAAACTAAACCACCAAAAAAGGCTCAAAACCGGAGCATGTCAAAAAGTGGTGAAAATATTGAATTTACTGTGTCGAAAGTCTAATTTATTTAAAGTTTATTTATTTAAAAACACACTATTTACAATTTATTACTAACAATTCTAATTTATTTCTTACACTTTTACTTTTCAATACAACGCAAAGGCCTTCGATTGTGTAAATCATGATATTTTAATTAATAAGTTACAAATTTATGGCATACGGGGTTCTCCTTTACAATGGTTTAAAACTTACCTAGAAAATAGAAATCAACAGGTGCGGGCGAATGGTGAGGATTCTACAAATCTAGCAATAAGCAGTGGAGTACCTCAAGGATCAGTATTAGGTCCAATTTTGTTTTTATTATTCATCAACGACATCACAGACTTAAGAATAAGTGGTAGAATTACTTTATTTGCTGATGACACCAGTGTAACCTGGAATAATTCTAACATGCAGACATTACAATCTATCATAAGTGAAGATCTAGTGACTATTAAGTCCTGGTCTGATTCGAATGGACTTTGTTTCAACACCAGTAAAACTGTAGCATTGTCTTACAGAGGTACTTTACAACCCATAACTTTAAACAATAATCTGATCCAAACGGTGACTTCAATCAAGTTTTTAGGTCTTTATATAGACGATTCTCTAAAATGGTCTGCTCATATAGATACCTTAGCAAAAAAATTATCCTCCGCATGTTTTGCCATTAAATCGGTTTCTAAAGAGCTGACTCCTTCTACTGCATTAATAACCTACTTTTCCTTATTCGAATCTCACCTTCGCTATGGATTACCTTTCTGGGGTTCTTGTAGCTTATACCTTTTCGAATCTATTTTTAAACTGCAAAAAGAGCAATCCGCTTTGTATTTGGTTTAAGTAGTAGGACACATTGCGAAAATTACTTCAAAAATTTCAAAATTCTAACCCTTCCTGCTCTATTTATTTTCGAATCCGTCTGCTTAGTTCGCAAGCACATTCAAAATTTATCCGAAAGACCGACTCGTAGATATCCTACAAGAAATTTAGAGACTGATGTTTATTTAACAATGCCCACTTCTGACCTATTAAAACATTCCATTACCTACAATGCCAAAAAATTGTATAATAACCTTCCGATGCAATTAAAATCTATAAATACATACGATAAGTTCCGAAGACTGGCTAAAGCTTTTCTTCTAGAAAGACCATATTACACAGTAGCAGAATTTTATAACGTACCTTAGACATTTGAGTTCCACATACAATGGCATTAATTAAATAATTAAATATTAAAGTTTAAATTTAAATTTAAAAATTAAATTAGAATAATTATAATGACGGATATTGCATATCCATTGCAATTGTTATTCCTATTTTGTCTGTTTGTTTCTGTTTGTTTTTTCTGCTGTTTAGTTATTTTTATAATATGTTTAGTATTTAAGTTACACGCTTTGTCTATAAAATTTTTGTAAATTTTTTTACGACAATAAAGCATATCTCTCTCTCTCTCTCTATATATTTCACTAAAATGTCATAATTAATTATTCGACCGGTTGGAAAATAACTTTTTTATCGAAAAGAAGATTTTGCCTCGAAAAATTAAAAGTCTAACTTCTAAAGGAAAAATCGCACAAACATTTAGAAGACATTTTCTTTTTTTTTTTTTTTTTTTCATGACATGCTAAGGTATTCCACGACCGGAAATGTCATAATTAGTCGACCGTTTGGAAAATAATTTTTTTTTCGGAAAGAAAACCTTGAAAAAGGTTTTACCTATTTTTGAAAATAAACGTATTGTAGTATTAGTTTTTTTTATGAAATATCTTGGAAATCGACTCTGATATTTATATTTTTGTCAAACTATATAACTTTTTTCTCATTTGTGTTACCAACGATTTAAGATTAGCAATACATTTCAATTAAAATGGCCGCCATGTATGATATTTCATTTAGAGAAACTTAATTTAAAGTCCAGTCTAAATCTAACATTTCCAACTTAGATTTAAAGATTTTCCAGATTAATTCCCAAACTAATAAAACTAGTTCTGTCTCTTATGCATACTAATGCACTTCTTAGCATTCCGTTTGGAAATCGAGTCGTCATATTTCACGCAGTAATGCATAATATGTAAGCGATTTTTAGATGTGGATTTAAAGCTAAAAATTAATAGAATTCGCGCTATAATGTAATAAACTTGTTTTTGTCTATTATCGACCCGGTATAATATGTAAATTTCAACCAAAAAGGATTCCAAATACGCAAAAATCATCGAGAACCGTCAATCCAATGTCAAGTTATAAAATTTTAAAAATTTTGCTTCCCAAATTTAATGTTTAGTAGTGTATACAAGACCTAAGGGCCTTAATCTAAAAATTGACAAAAACCTCTAAAGATATTGATGTTACCTTAGTAACGAAAAATGTTATGCGGAAATTTTACTCATAAAAGGCGAAAAAGGAACAAATTTTTTCTTTGAATAATATCATTAAGAATTATATTAATTTTCCTATACTATAGTATATTTTATGGACCAACTCTTGTCCTAAAAAAACTAACAATTTATCTTCCTATTTATGTTTATGTGTCATTATAAATTATTATCCTCGCCTTTTTCCAAAAGTCCGTTTTCTTTAGTATTCAGTTTTGTATATAGACTAATTTATTTACGTCATGTGTAAGGTTAAAAAAATAAATAAAAAATAATTCATTTAGGTCCGATTTATTTTCAAAAAAGATCCAAACAAAAACCTCATGTAGCACAGTCGCATGTCGTCTATCTTCTGTCACATTACTCTTAAATTTATCTTAGTTCCTATTTCTTTTTTCTGTCCGGGCAAAGGGCGTCAAAAGTTAAATACAGTCGGATTTGCCAGGACTTTCACGATACAAATGGCCTCGTACATCAGGTAGAGAAGTGCTGATTTTGTGTAGGTTTGGATTAACCCAATTTCATCGATAATTAACTACTACTTTTTTGTGAAACAATCCTGTTGTTTGAGCAGAACTTTAAAGGGCGATTTATCACGAGCAAACGAGCAATACTGTCGTGAATTGGCCATCAAGATCGAACGACTTTACACTGTGTGATTTTATCTCTGGTGATACGCGAATTCCGAAATTTATTATCCGATTTTTGGACTGAAGGTAGAAATTCGTAGATATAAGTGAGATAATATTTGTTAGGTAGACAATTAATTGAATGAACACAAAAATATTGATAGCTGAATTAGGCAGTGGTTTAATTTACTTGACTCCATATTTAATATAAATAATTTAGAAATCAGCTTGTATTTCTAGTGTTAATAATAACAATTATACGCTATAGTTGAATTCAGATATAATAGACTCTATTGGAATGTATAAAAGGAGCTGTCATCTGTCATTGCTTCCCATACATCCTAATAAGTGGATCGATCTCGGAAAGTATTCTTTGTTACCAAATAGAAAAGTTTCAACGCTTTTCCAAGGGTTGGTAACCGATCTTGGAGTTCTGGCAACTGACCAAACTTCTTCCGAAATAAAGATTGCAGACCTCGAGCGTCGTTAATGTTGGCCGAAGTGCTATGGAGAGATAGACCAAAATAAGGCGTTTTACGTAATTTAAAAATATGGCGGATGCGAGCATAATTTGTTACATAAGAACTAAGCGTATCCACCAATTTTTTTTAAATATATCGAATGGTGAAAATTTTGCCCGAGTATTGTCATTCTCAATCCAACATTTGAAAACTGCTTTATTTGGATGATTTTCTATTAAATAGATTAATTTATTTTGTTTTTTAAGTATTCAACAATAATATTATGCAATGAAAAAGAAAATAAAAACAGATAAAGATAACTAAATTAAGCAAAGTTTATTTTTCATGTAAATAATATTGTTTTTTCGAATTTTCGAATAATTTAATTAAGAGAAAGAATGGACTTGATGTAAGAAAGCAGTAGGATACAACTAGCGAGTTAATATTATGAATGAGCCATTTCAAAATAAAAATCTCGAGATTTTCCATTCCATGTATAAAGAATGATTAAAACTTTCAACAGTTTAGCGCGACGATTTGTCGTTGTGTGTGCTTTAGCACTTCAAGATTCGATTAAGCGATGGAAAGGGCTAAGATTGGAAGTACGCAGCAATTACATCCGATATCTCTGCATTCGAAATGGACACTTTTTTCGTGATAAGAATCTAATAGTTGTTACAATCGAAAAAACTCTGTGCTATGTCGTGTGATAAATCATTATACAAATTTAAACCTAGCAATATTTTGAAGTGTGATGTGTTTTATTGTTTTTCCTATGTTAGTTGTAGGGGATGAAACAGTAAATAATTTTATTACACGCTACTGACTTTTTAAATGTGGGACCTACTTCCAAGCAAAATGCTAATTTTTTGGCATATACACGAATGCCATTGAAACCCTTATCTGATCGATATTCCTTTAAAAGTGAATTCAGTTTATCCAAACTTTTGCAAGCGTGCAAAATCTTGAATTTTTACAATATTGACTTTACTACGATACATATAAAGTCGTATTTTTTCTATTTAAAATTATTTCCGGATAAAATTTTATACAAGGCATCGTATACTTCTCCTAACTGGAATCTAAGGTGATGGGTTTTTTGAATCAATCTGGCTACGCCATCTGGTAACTGATATGATTTTAATTTGGTTATTTTTTTTTCTTTTTCTGACTTACATACACGAGTGACCATATATACCGCATTTTGATGTATTGTATAAGATTTATAAAGTCTATTCAGCATTTGATCTTATACAGCAAACGCACAGCAAAACGCCATTATTGTCTAGCAATGTAATACATAATTTACTGAATCCTAACAAATAAGACAAAAACATAATACTTGACATACCATGACTTTGAAATAAAAAAATAAAAAACCTTCAATAGAAATGAAATGTAAATAATTAAAAGTAAAACATCCCAACTTATTATTAAAAAGTTCTGCATGGTTTAAAATATAAAATACAACCATCAAATATCATTTTTTTGAAGCTGTGTAGTAACGTAGTTTGTCAAAAAAATATGAATTTGAAAAACAGTAAAGTACCTTTATTTTTGACTGATAAAATCTGATAATTCATCGTTCAAATATCAGTATACGATGTTGCCAAATTATCGATGTCAAAATGTTTATAGAGTAGCGCTAATATGGAAAAACTATGAACTAATAATATATAAATCTTTCATTCTACCATCATTTTGACACACACAAAGAGTGTAAATTAATCTAAATAAATCAGAGATAGATAGGTATTATTTTGACCTAACAATATGCAGTCACATTCAGTTCGAATGCGATAGAAACGGTATATCTATCGCATTCTCAACAAAATTTATTAAGCAAAAACAAAGTAGCGTCGATATAGGGACGTCACAACGTCTTGTGATACCCAATTGATAAAAAAAGCACAATGTAATGTTGCCAAAATGTAACCTTCTCCAAAACATATTAAACAAAAAAAAAAATTCTGCGGTAGGTCACAAACTGTCGAATAATGATTAATTATTATTTAATACTATTTTAATAAATGAATAACAATAACTGTTATAAAAAATTAGGTAATGAATATCGACATTATTATTTAACAATTCACTAGAAAAATACGTTTTTATTTCTGAAAAGCATTAATAAAAGAAAATTATTGTTTAATACTTGATATTATGCACTCGAATGATTTATTATTTTTACATTTTCTGATTTTCTATTTAAAAATACAACATACAGACATTTGACCATCCAGTCCAATCTACTCCTCCTCTGGAAAGCTTCTTATCTAGGTTGCTCTTTTAATATGTTTCATTCCCGGTTATGCAATATATTACCCTAGTTTTTGACAGACGGTTTTATTTAGTATTTTTATATTAATGTATCTCTGCTATTCTAAATTTAATATCCTTTATATGAGTCCTTAAACTATATCCTTTAACGTAGGTATGATTTTCTGAGATTTTTTTGATAGGTATTTCGGTACTCATAAAGAGTGGTCCATAAAAAATATTCCTAAATTAGACCATGATCAACAAAGACAGATATATAAGTCACGTTGGTGATAACTACGCATGACCCTCAATTGAATCCAAACTGTCATTTAAAAAAAAGAACAATTGTACTAATTGCAAATTATTTTTTCAAGAAATATTTTTGTGTATTATTTCATCTCAATCTTAAATAATTGATTGTGTGTGATTAAGTCGGTAGATAATCTAATTTATTAATACAAAAAATTAAATTACTATTCATTTTCCAATCTAACAACTTTCTACAAGTGGAAACATTTACCAGCTTCCATAAAAACTACATTTTTGAAATCAGTTGAACGAGAGGAATTTAAAAATGCATAAAAAATTGGAGGAAATCTTTTAAAAAATTGAAGGGTTGATGGCAGGAGTGAAAGGATGACTTTTTCAGCAAACCTAAATATGGCACAATTTAAATATTAATCGACGTACTTAAGGTGGATACTTTTAAATAAAAAACACTGTATATTGCACCATCATAGTCTCGATGTTATAAGCTGTACGATTTCAGTAGATCACTTTATAAATATTAATCCGTTTGTCCATCAACTTTTTGTACCTGTACATATACATTCTAGGTAAATCAATATTTGCATTGGAGCTTGTTTGCCTGAAGCTGCTGATTCAACCAGAGTGTATTTTATAAACATCACAAAATAAAAAGTTTTAAAAAACATTGTGCATAACGTTTTATCAAAAGCTAATTGAAATTCGGCCCATTTCAATATCTATTTTGCTACTGTTATCGAAAAAACTTTAAAAATAATTAGAGTATCTGAAAATATCTGAAGCAAATATGTATATACCAATGAGGTTAAATAATATGGAGAGGACACGCCCCATCCTCCTTCTTTAGAAGTAATATTGTAACTTTCAAAGAGCTGTCCACTTTTTTAAAATTTTAATATTTCAATAACGATTAAATCTTATAATACAAGGCAAATCATGACTCTGCTTTTTTGAAGTACACTTTTTTTGGTAGTGCTTAAATATAGATGAACAGTAGTTTAAATGTAAGATAATCGATTTGTAGATTGTTAAAATATGTACTCATTATAATTATCAGTTATATATTCTGCATGTTTAGAAAATGAAGATTTATTTTGGACTCTATTATTCATAAAACATACCCCATTGCCTCATGGCATCTCCATTAGTATTATATCTCCATGGTATGTACTAAATACAAATTTAAAGGCATTGGACGTCATTGAGAACGTATTTATTTGAGGTCAGAGATAGCCACAAATGAAATATTGATTTTAAGCCCAAAATATAACAAATAAACCGGTGTACGTATTTTTTAGACGTTTCTTATTAAAAATACATTTTCTACCATACGATATCGATAATAATATTTTATTTATTAATTTGTTTAATGTTTAACAAGTTTTTCTTTCTGTATGTACGTATATCTTGTTGCTATTATGTCTTCGATTGATATTTAATGCCCCCGCTAGTAGCATGTTTAATTTTGCTGTAAAATTGATTTTCGGATAATGCCATTACATTCTAATCGTGGTAAGCTCGTCAATAAAACCACTATAAATCATCATCTAAATAAGTATGCATGCGAATATTACCAGCTCTCATACACACGTGCATGTACTGAGAGAATTAATTTTCCTTTAAACCCAGCGACCTTCGGCTTAATTTCAAGTGCCACATGTTACCCGGAAAATAAAGTGAAACGCCGGACGTGTATATACATTCGTGTTTCGAATGTTCGTGTATTCTTTGCCGGTTTGAAATTTGTCCGTATTCCAGTACACATATTTTTGTTTCTTTTATTCATAACAAAGCTTGGATAATTTCAAACCAAGTTATTTTTATGTATCATAATAATTCAAAATAATTGAAAAATAAAGGAAGGTAGACATATTGTATTTTTACTATGTATTATTTTTCTGCTTGTATAGTAATTAGATCTTTCACCTTATCGAAACTGAGATCCCACACTAGAAAATTCGTAGTATAAAAGAAACAAGAAACAATTTAATTTTAAACACAAGAGCCAAATCTGATGCCAACAGAGGCCATGCTTGGTTTTTATCAGAGATAACAGAGATATAAGAAGTCATTCATAAAATATAATATTCATGGTGCCAAGAACAGTTCGCACTCAAAACATTCTATTTCTAGACGCGGGGCGAGGCGACGAAAGGTGAGAAGTAAAAGAAGGGATACAGTGAAGAATTTTACATAGTTTTAACAATGAATTACTGCCCGAGCTTTTACTACTTAACGTAACTTTTCTTGCCGGTGTAAGCCCTGTTGCCACTTCCAATCTAACATCACTAGGTTTTGGAATTTGTTGAAAATTATTACATCTAATTTAATGAAATTACATCTAACTTGGTTAAAAATGCCTATTTTTTGTTCTAATGCTCAATTAAGTCTTTGTAGGAAGTATTTTTTTTATAATTATTTAAAAAAAATCATTTACATTAGCCCTTATAATCGAAAAAAAATTTAAATGTCTCAGTTTCAACCGTCTACAAATTTGTATAAAAAATCTTCTTTTAGAAATATACCTCTCATTTGACGAAAAACGAAGGCCTAAATGAAAAAAAACTATTCTTTATAAAAGTTTCGCCTATGTATTTACAAGGTAAAAGTACTTTCCTCATATGTGTTGCTTTTAAATTAACAAAAATATAGCAATAAACCATTAGTGATGTCATGGTTTTACTAGAAAGCAAACATTAAAGGCAGAGCCTATCGACTCTTTATTCATCTATCTCAGTATTGAAATGTATGCAATCAGTTTGACCCCTCTTATATTATTTTATACAGGGATTATTGATTTATCCACCATGTTTAATAGGGTGTACTAATTACTTCAAGATTTCTTTTTTATTTTTAATGTAAAATGAAAATAAGACAATATGAACTATTTATTAAAGGTATTTATTGAAGTATCAATTATAAACAATAAGGGTATTGCTTTGCAAAATACAATAAATCCCCAATATAAATAAATTATAATAATAATAATAATTGGAAGGAAGTATATAAAGCATAAATTAATAATATTAAAATTTATAATTACAAGACTTTCAAACTAATCAGAATCAGATTCACCACACGAATCAACATTTTCCAAAACATTAGCGGCTGTGGTCAAACTATTTCTGCAGTTTTTCTGTGCCATACAGGTGCAGGAACTGATACAGTAAATATTTTTTGTCCTGCATTTGCAAATTTTGCTTCCACAGTCTAGAACAGAATATTATTGTTAGAATATTGTATAGTATGTTTTTTGCATTTGCATGATGTAAGTTCTGTTATGTCTGGTGGCAGGTCGGGCAGAGTCTTAAAAGTGGGTATCAGACTTCCATCTTGATCTACTTTCCATCCATACTCTTCAACATTAGGAAGCTGCATCTGGGTTTAAAGAGGTTAGCCAAATATTTAGCTGGTAAAAACATCTTAAACAATGTAGTCTTAGGGCGTCTTCAGTCGGTGGTAATTTAGCGATGGTTTTTGAAGAGGTCAATAATCCCCTCAAAATGTTAATGAAAGTAACATTGGCAGTTTTGAATACATTTTTAGGAAAATGCTTTCAAGATTAGAGAATATGTTTTCAGAGTACTGATCACTGCCAAATCCATACAAAAAGTAATGGTTTTCAAGGTAGGTTTTCCAACAGGTTTTGTTCCCAATGCCGGACAATTAAATGGTTGAATCACAACCGGTCAGAATGAAAAGCAGGCATATTTTTTAGAAGGTTTTCATCCAAATTTAAATAATGTACTGCTAGAAATCGTCTTGAGTCTCCTCGCCCTGTTCTGAACCATATATCTTTAGTCAAAAACTTCTTAAAATAAATTAATAAGACATCTGTATCGTTGCAATAAATAATGCAGCGTGAATGTACCGAATTTTTGGCTGACAATATGTGCAATGAGATACGATTATTAGCGTCTTCGTGATTTGAATTTAAAAAAATCGTCTTTTGATGGTTCAAAATTCTTTCCATATTTATTGATTTTCGCGAATCCACCACTAGTTAGAAATTAAATATGCTTTTGCTGAATGGAGTTTTGAAGAAGTTGCTCTGGCAGAAAATGTGTTAAACGTCTTTTGTTAAATATCTAATGAATAAACAAGTTCTATTGTTGCGGAAGTGGAATATTGGGTCGGTCAATTTCTATATCAATTTATTTCTGAAATCCTCTCTTTTGACGTGTTGTATTTTTGATAGAATGTCCTTTATAATGATCAAATACCACATCTATCATTTGAGCATTAAATTTATTTCTAAAAATAATGTTTACAAATATATGAGCATATTCTTTAAATGATATGCAACTTTTGAGCTTTCCTATTTTGATATAATTTTTGTCTCTGCTACTTGCAGCAACAAATCCGTAATTAAAATTTTAAACGAAAACTTATAACTTACCCAAATATATTTATCTGCAACAGGATGAATGTAGATAAAATAAAGATGCAAAAATGTCTATATTTTTTCCCAATTTATTAGGTAATTTAATATATAACACATACACTTATTAATTCTTTAGTAAAAACTCATAACAATATGACACATTGCCCTATGGAACATAACAAGAAGTTTTATAATAAAAAAAATGAAAAATCCTACCATATCAATAATGTGATACATCAGCCCGCACGTAGAGAGAAACAGAGGTATGCTACGTTTGAAGGTGAAGAGAAAGATACACTGAGAGTCGATAAATTTGACGGTGAGAATTAATTACAGCATAAACCTATGACATCTCTCATCGTTTATTGTTATATCTTTGTTAATCAAAAGCAAAAATATAGTGTTTACTCTGTTACCTTCTCAACACATAAGCAAACATTTTATAAAGAATGTTTTTTTTTCATTTAGGCCTTCGTTTTTTGTTAAATGAGTGGTATATTTAAAAAAGACGACTTTTTAACTAAATTTTTGAAGGGCTAAAACCAAGATATTTACGTTTATATTTTTTTTCGGCCGTAAGTGCTAATGCAAATGATTTTTTTTAAATAAGTATAAACAATTACTCCCTACAAAGATTTTATTGTGTATTTGACCAAACAATTAGTATTTTTTTCTCTATTCGGTGGTATCAATATCTGGATTTTTGATGATAGTGCCCTTCTGCACAGTCTAATTTTGTATTAACTCCGGAAAAAGGGTTACCTTATCATGACCTTTCATCTGTGAAAAATTCAGCTATGTGACAAAAGAGTGGGAGGTGAATCGTTTTCTTGAGCGAATATTTTAATACATACACTTAACTAACAATGACAACAGCGGATATTATACCCACAATATATTGTGATTATACCCTAATGTGTCCCTTAGAATAAGTCTTATTCACGGCCGCACCATATTTGTTAATAGTTACATCTCCTGATTATCTCTGGTTTTTATTAATTGACTCTTGGTCATACAGTCAGTCACCAATTGGAAGAGTTTAAAAAGAGAATCAAATAACAAGTGGATTAAACTTGCTTCTGGCGTCAAGGGCTTTAAAAAAGACAGATATCCACTAGATCACGATTATTAGTGGGTAAAATAATTAAATAACGCAAAGGTAACGAATCTGAAAAAATTATGGAAAAATCAGAGGGACACGAATCGAGGTGATTTTCTATCGTACAAAAGAGAATCAGAAGAAATCCAGCAAGGAATATTACACCTTTTCTTTCATATATTCATTTTTATGTCATATTCTTTAAAACGGATTTAGTATACATTATTAAACGAAAAAAGTAATGCATGATTTATTAAATACAAAGAAAAACTTCAAAAGAAACCACTTAATATTCCAGTCGCTACACACTGCGTAACAAGATCAGATTGCGTGAAAGAGCTTCACATCCATCATTTTCACGGGTGTTCCTATTTCGCATTGTCATGGCAGGAAAAAACAGGGAAAGTGAAAAAAGGTCGAAAGGATTTGCACCTAATTTTCGCCACAAAGAGTTAGGCTTGTTACTTTGATTTGATTAATGTTAAGCTGTCTTGACTGGAGACTTAAGGACGAAAGGTTGATAAATATGGACGGTCCTTTAGGCGACAACAAAAATACGTTTTTATAGCTCCGATAAAATGAATATTTAGAGCTAACAAAATAAAATATCCTTAAAAAAAATAAGAAAAAACGTTTCTATTAAAAATGTTTGATCACATCCTAAGGTTTTAAAAAGGTTGACAAATCTATATAAAAACAAACTAAATTGTAGAAAAAATAAAACAAAATTAAATATTATTTCAACACGAATTTAAAAATAATCTAATAAAATTGAGGGGTAATTCAATAAAAACCTCAGTGTACGTTTTAAAAATAGACTCATTCGCAAAAAGTTTATAATTTTAATAATTTAAAAGTAGGTAACTAAATTGTTCAAATTTGATTGGCTACATCAGTTTTTTTAATAACTAGATTTGAAAAGGACTTTGGAGTTTGTTTAAAAAACGAAGTTGTGCTTTTGAAAGCATAAAAAGAAAGAACAATTTTATTTAATAATCTAAAAGAATGTATCCAAATAACACCGAAAAAATTTTAAGAGGTTAATATATTTTTTTAATACTAACAAATTGTTTTCTCAGTGTAGCTCCATTCTATGGCAGTTCTGCAGCTTCTTGTTTCATCCTAACTATCTTTTTTTTATAAAACCAAATTATTTAGTTCTAACAATTTAATTAAACTTATACAGTCCACTAGAAAACATTTTCTGTAATTTTCTTGGTATTTTTATTGTATTTCAAATGGACTCGAGATGTTTCAAAGAAATCGACTTGGTTTTATTTCCTTTCGTTCTTCTCAAGTTCATTTATTTTGACATGATTAAAATGAACACTACGTAGAGAGTACCCAAACTTTTGACATAACAATAGTGTTGCTTTTCTTTTCAGAATTTTCAAGACATGAGTCGAGAACCGAGAACAAAAGAAAAACAAATCGGAAGGTTTCATTCTTTAGAGAAAAAGGCATAGTTGAATATTTAGAGGTACAGAGAGTCGTTGTTTGTATTTTGTTTCGACTGGAAGCTCTTTAATATCTTATTTCTTGAAAATGAAAGAAGTTTTTTGATTTAAATATGATTTTGATGCCATCTATCTTTCCTTTTGAATAATATTTCTGAAAAACTCCTAATGAAGAAATCGTGTTCCGTCTAAAAACGCATTTCTAACTCAAACTTTTATTCTAGATTATGAAAATTTTTATTTATTTTTTCTTTCAAGAATTGTTAATATACGAGGGATAAAGGTAAGTGTCTGAATACATTTGATGAAAACTATATCAACTTATTTTAATTATATTACAATTTTATCTAGCCCAATTTGAGGCATATGGCATAATGACTATTAATTATATATTATATTAAACTAGCTATTGCCCACGGCTTTGCTCACGACGTTGCCCGCATGTAGTCGTGTTTTTAATATAAAAAAAATACATTTTTATTCCTTTTTATTCACTTTTATTCATTTTTATTCATTTTTATTCATTTTTATTCATTTTTATTCATTTTTATTCATTTTCATTCATTTTTATTCATTTTTATTCATTTTTATTCATTTTTATTCATTTTTATTCATTTTTATTCATTTTTATTCATTTTTATTCATTTTTATTCATTTTTATTCATTTTTATTCATTTTTATTCATTTTTATTCATTTTTATTCATTTTTATTCATTTTTATTCATTTTTATTCATTTTTATTCATTTTTATTCATTTTTATTCATTTTTATTCATTTTTATTCATTTTTATTCATTTTTATTCATTTTTATTCATTTTTATTCATTTTTATTCATTTTTATTCATTTTTATTCATTTTTATTCATTTTTATTCATTTTTATTCATTTTTATTCATTTTTATTCATTTTTATTCATTTTTATTCATTTTTATTCATTTTTATTCATTTTTATTCATTTTTATTCATTTTTATTCATTTTTATTCATTTTTATTCATTTTTAATAATTTTTATTCATTTTTATTAATTTTTATTCATTTTTATTCATTTTTATTCATTTTTATTCATTTTTATTCATTTTTATTCATTTTTATTCATTTTTATTCATTTTTATTCATTTTTATTCATTTTTATTCATTTTTATTCATTTTTATTCATTTTTATTCATTTTTATTCATTTTTATTCATTTTTATTCATTTTTATTCATTTTTACTTTCCTATCTGTATACAGATATAAGGAAAGTATAGGAATCATGATTTTTTTCGACCTCGAGTTTTCGACGGATTTTTACGTTTTGAGTTCCCCTGAATCCGTTTTGACTATTTTCGCGATGATGTCTGTGTGTGTGTGTGTGTGTCTGTGTGTCTGTATAACGCATAACTCATGGACCGATACACAGAAAAACACCAAATTTTAAACTTAAGCTTTGTTTCAGCGTCCAATGAGCTGATTAGATTTTGGGCAGAGTCGGAACATCTGGGGGGGTACTTTATAGGTGGTCATTTTTATATTTTATGGAATATATCTGTTATTTACGTTTGGAGAAGAAAATTCTTCAAATAAAAGTTACTTTTAATATAATTATCTATAATTTTTGTTTTATGCAAAATTTTCCTAAAATGGTCCGTATTTGAGAAATTTGACAAAATGTAAAAAAATAATTTTTTATAAAAATTGTTCAAATAAAAGTTGTTTGTAATATATTTTTCTATAATTTTTGTCCTATACATAATTTCTCTAAAATGGACCGTATTCGAGATATTTGAGAAAATGTGTAAATTTCGAAATTTGAAGAAAACTCAAAAACGGATAAAGGAAAAAACATTAAATTTTAAACTTAAGGTTTATTTCGGCCTGACGTGAAATGATTAGATTTTGGACAAAGTCGGAACATCTGGGGGGGTACTTTATGGGAAGCCGTTTTTATATTTTATGGAATATATCTGTTATTTATGTTTGGAGAAGAAAATTGTTCAAATAAAAGTTACTTCTAATATTATTATCTATAATTTTTGTTCTATGTCAAAATTTCCTGAAATGGTCCGTATTCGAGAAATTTGACAAAATGTGCAAAATTCTGATTTTTATGAAAATTGTTGAACTAAAAGTTGTTTGCGATATCGATTTCTATAATTTTTGTTTATATATGATTTTTCTAAAATGGACCGTAATAGAAAAGTGCTAAATTTAAATTTTTCTGTATTTTCGTTTTCAATGAATATCTATAGAAAAATGTTTCGAGGTAGATGTATGTGGAAAATGTATATATTTAGTTTATCCTCTAAACATTTATAGAGATGCTGCAATAGGTTGTACAAAATAACCGGAAAATGCCTATAATAACTAGATAGGAAAGTCATGTGTTGGACACATCAGATTTTTATTAATTTTTATTAGTTTTTATTAATTTTCACCCATGTTTTCCTCCCTTAAATGTGAAAATCCAAAAACCATTTTTGATTTTTAGTCAGTAGCTGTAATTCAAATTTTTATATTTCAAACTTTAAATAACAACAAAATATACACATACTAATGAACAAATTTTCACCCACTTATTTTCCCTTTAAAATGTTGAAATGCAGAAACCCTGAAACACTTCGTTATTTATTTATGATGAGAACCTACAATTCCAATTTTCATGTTTCTACCTTTTAAAAAATCGATGTTTCCAAATAAACTTTCACCCCCCCCCCCGTTTCCCCCCTTTAAATGTGAAAATCCAAAAACCCTAAAACACGTCATTAATAATTTGTACTCATTAGCTGCAATTCCAATTTTCATGTTTCTAACTTGATAGAGAACAAAAAAATCGTTAGTCCCTTAGAAACTTTCATCCCCCGTTTTCCCCCCTTAAAATGTAAAAAATCCAAACACCCTGAAACACGGCATTATTTATTTATGCTCAGTAGCTAACTTTAAAGAACAAAGAGTTTTATTAAAAGCTCTCTCCCCCATTTCCTTCCATTTCCCCTCTTTAAAGTTAAAATTTCAAAAAATCCTTTCTTAGCGGATGCTTACGTTATAAAATGTTCCAAATTTCAGCTTTCTAGGCTCAGTAGTTTTGGCTGTACGCTGATAGGTCAGTCAGTCAGTCAGGACAAACAATTTTATACTTTTTGCCATTAGAAGGTCACTATTAGTTTAGTTGCTTTCCTATTTTGTGAGGTTTTGTTATTTTTAAACATTAATAAATCAACACGTAATGAAGCAAATTTAAATTTTTTTCCACGGTTGAATAAAGAATAAAAACCCCTTTCAAATGAGCTATCATTCACCACCCCATGTTATTTAAATTTTTCGAAAGGGTTGCTCCCCTCCAGTAAGGGATGAAACTAAGGGTAAACTATTCATACAAAAATGTACATTGTAGAAATCAAAAATCGACGTATTTCGGCGATTTTCCTAACAAGACTCCAGTAACGAGTTAGTTAGGGGGGGGGTAAGACTTATGATGCTCATTGTATATAGATTATATATTACCATTTCACATTTCATAACAATATTTATGGTATGAATTAACAAAAATATTATTGTAGAAGATATCAACAAAAACCCAAGTTAAAATAATAAACAACAATAACAGGCGACAACTGGTGATTTAAGCCCCTTGGGAAACCGAAGTTTAAAAACGTGCTGTCCACTCTACCACACACTACCCTCTGGGGACGTATGTAAAAGACTTCGAAGCCACGCGAAGACATGCCGAGCTTTACGATGCCGTGAAATGTACGACATTAATCTAAAATAAAATTAAGTGTGTGCTGACAAAAGCTATTTCTATGTCTAAAACTGTTTCGTTATTTGTTAGGCTCATCCTGAGTTTCCTACATCATCTAAACCAAAAAAAAAAACGTTGTTGAAAAGGCAAAATAGAAAAATAAATAAACTTTTATTAAAAATACAATTTAGGCATTCAGTTAACAAATGAGTTGCTAAAACTCTATTACGAAAAAACCGCTTAAAATTCAACAAGCATTTGTAATTAAGTTTCATTAGACTTGCTCGTCATTGCTATACTCTGAATTACCATAGTTATTTGACACGGGAAAATTGCCAAAAAATCTATAGTAAATTATTCTTTTTGATTAATGATGGATATTTCTTAATAATGAGTTTAAAACAAAATTAACGATAGAGAGGTGGAAAGATAAATTACTCACCTAATTTAAACCAGCTCTATTCGTATGAATTAGTAAATGAATTGGGTGTCTTGCTTCATTTAGAAACTTACTTAAATTGATTAATTTAATGGAGGGAAAGGAAATTTTGGTGAGTGCCCATTAAACAAATTAATTCAAATCTATTTGTCAATAATATTTGATTAAGTATTTAGGTAATATAACATAATTTTATTTTCCTAAAGTGTTATTGTTCTGGACTTTCGTTTTTAGGTTTAAAGGTAATTTAAAATATAGAGTGTGCCACGAGTTAAACAAATATCGTTTTGAAAGGGACTCATCAGGATAATCTGAAAGAATCGTTAAGTGTTGTATTTTTAGCGGTAGTGTATAATCAATTAAAATATTCTTATAATAATCACTAATTCGATTGACTGACTCGTTTTTTCCACAGCAACATTTTATTAGGGCATGTTTGGTACAGTCCACATATGTCGCCCTATCCCAATAGTTACGTCACACCCTGTTTATATCTTTTAAAGTTTTATTTTTAAAATTAAAATAGTGTTTTTTTGTGATAACGAATTATTTACTTGTTTGAACATAAAAATACCAATAATTAAATATTCTGAGATCCTCTATATTCCAATTTCGAATGTTTTTATACTAATGCTGTTCAAATCATATTGCAAAATGCAACTAGTTTGATAGTAATAATATATTCAGCGCGATGTTAATTAAAAATACTAAAAAAAGGTTCGGTATAAAATAAAAATGATTAGATCATGTTTAACGCTCAATACAATCATGTATTTTTAATGTTTGTTATACAGGGTTGGGATAAAGTATGGAACAAAATAAATATCTTAAAAATATTTACTTCTATCCCAACTCTGTATATTTTAAGTAAACGTGCAATATTCGTCGAAATTGTCTTATCTTTGCTAAGCACGCAAGCATGTGCGAGTGTGAGCCGATTACCGATTGTCAAAGGTCTATCTTATGTTACCATATCCCATATATATCAGATTATATTGTTTGTCTCTCTTGGATAGCTGTGAAATAAAATGAAATATATACACCGGGGAATACTGTTTCAAAGAATTATAATTAATGTCTTTTAAACCCAAAGATTAAATGAGAAAAAAGTTGCTCAATTTAATGATAAAATATGTTTCAATTAAATCCTTCATTTTTTCAGAAATAATGACTTTTATATTTTGAAAAACAACTCAAAATATGAAAATCCAAAACCAATTAAATTAAATAAGGTATACATATTTTTAATTTCTAAATTTTAAAATGTGTTCAAAGTGTAAATAATTAGTTTCAGTATAAAGTTTAGTCCTTAATTTCATTTTTTTTTTAATTTTGACAACAATCATTTCAATTACTGATTTCCATCTATGGAGTTGTAATAATATATTTTGTTTTTTAAAAAGCCCCACAAAAATTATTGAATAAAATGGATATTTCATACATATTACATTGTATTTATCTATGAAGTTTTAATTGCTTTTAATTGTATTTAACTGTCGTTAATTAATTGCTTTTAATCGCTTTTAATTGGTTTTAGTAGCTTTTAATCACTTTTAATTGCTTTTATTTGCGTTTAATTGCCTTTAAATGCCTTTAATTGTTTTTAATTGCCTTTAATTGATTTTAATTAATTACTTTTAATTGCTTTTGATTACTTTAAGTTGCTTTTATTTACCTTTAATTGCTTTTAATTGGTTTTAATTATTACTTTTAATCGTTTTTAATTGCTTTTAATTACTTTAAGTTGCTTTTATTTGCCTAATTGTCTTTAATTGCCTTTAATTGCCTTTAATTGATTTTAATTAATTACTTTTAATCGATTTTAATTGCTTTTATTTGCCTTTGATGGTTTTTAATTGCATTTAATTGCTTTTAATTGTATTTAGTGGTTGTAATATTCATTTTAAAATATTTATCAAAAGATTTTGATGTTTTTAATACAAAATTAGTGATTGTTTGAGCATTTAGTTGTTGGATTTATACAAATGTAGTTTCAAATAAAGTAAAAACAAAACTTACCACATTTATACTCGTGTTTTGTTTTGAAATAAAAGCTGTTATCAACTTTATAGTTTTCCGAGAAAAATATCAGTAAATTTCTTGAAATTGCCTCTACGAGTTGCGAAGTCTTTGTAGAGGTTTTTGCGTTTTATTCTACTTCCGCCTTTTTCAATTAAAATGGAACCTACTTTTGTGTTTCCATTGTTCTTCCTTTAAAGTATAATAAATGTTCAAATAGAATATCAAAGCACGACGCCGTATTACAAAGTAACAAAATTGTAATTAGTTATTTTATGTCTGGGAAATTTAGGGTGAAAATTTTGACTAAACCTGTTATAAAAAAAAAGAAAACCTGTAAACATGTTTTTGTGGCCCTTGAATGTATATCTCAAAATCAATACCATTTTTGGAATAAAGAAATAATATTAAGCCCACTTTATTGTGAATTTTGATATAATATTAAGTTTTAACCTGTTTTGCGAACAGTTGATTTATTATTATTCTGATTAGTCCAAAAATAATATAAAATCATTCCAACTATTAATCTATAAAAATCGGTATATGCTTTTCGAGAAATATTTAATAAATCAACATTTTTCCTACATACAAACATTACTTTTACGTAAATATGGCAACAGTGTTTGTAGTTTGTAGTCCTCGATGTTCGGCCATTACGCACGTTTCGTGTATGCGAAAAACGTGATTTTGATCCAAATTGCAGATATTCCATCATAAAGCGTAAACACCCCATTTCTTGAATAAACATGTTTATTGGACGAGGGAAATGGCAAGATTAGCGAAATTGCTAAAGTTGCATAATTAAGGTAAATATTGAGCGGAATGGTTTAATTTGTATTGATTTACATTGGCTAAAGAAAAATATATAATTTACTTAGTTGAATTATAGAATAGAATTTTTATTCCAAATATGTTTTACCTAATTTTATTTAAGTATGTATATATGTTAAAAGAATTATTATCAAATTCTTAAAAATACTTCAAAATCGTAGTTTTTAGGAATTTTACAATTCGTGTAAACATCTAACTATAAATTAGAAGTATGAAGTTAGGTATTTTAAAAATATATATAAGTAGATGAGATTAGCCAGTTCTGGACCAAGGTCAGAGGTGCAGAGAGAGGTAATTGGGTAATTAGTAATTATCCTAAGTACCCACCCCCACCCTTCGCGCAATTAGCAATTACTATCATGTACTGTAATGAGTGTAATTGCATAGTGTAATTGTTAATTGCGCGAAGGGTGGGGGTGGGTACTTAGGATAATTACTAATTACCCAATTACCTCTGACCTTGGTCCAGAACTGGCTAATCTCATCTACTTATTTAAGTTAACAATTAAGTAAAATATTTTTTCGCATTTACGGTTCCGACAAAACGGGAAAAATTGTCTATTTTAATCCACTGGAAAAGTGAAAGTCAAATATACTTTTGGCCCTAATCCAAAGATAAAGGAATAAAATTATCTACTCCCGCGACTGTATTAGGTTATTTACGCTTTATGGAGACGATTTATTTGTTTAGTTCAAGACATTTCGCATTTCGGTCGTTAAAAAGGGACTTTCTTTCCTCTGAGCACTATATTTTTATGTTTTTCTTGCGAGTTAACACGAATTACACACAAGAGATTTAAAAATAAACTTCTAAAAGATTTGTTTTTAATCAATTATTTATTTTTATATGAGTAGAAACGTGTTTTAGTTATAAATAATAACATATTTTATCTAAAAACATTAAAAAAAATCTGATGTGTCCAACACATGATTTTTTGTGTGAAATATTTTAATTTTTCAATACATAGACTTCGTGAATATCTATTTAGGAGTGCCTGAAGAAGAAGAAGAAGTAACCTTCTTCGAAACAGGTCGCTAATTAAATTGACGTTGTAAGACATAAAAGACCTTTTTTAATACTTTCGGACAGTCATTTTTGTTTCCCAATTACGTCTATAAGTAAGAAATGTTTATAAAAAGGCTAAACTCAAACAAATAATGATTGAGAGTGAAAGCAGGTAGAAATACGACCAAATCGGAGGCGTGCTTATTATTTTTGAGAGGGTACAATTATTTAAAATATTCATACAATTTCTTTTATTTATTTCATGAAAACTTTGCAATATCGTAATTTACCTAATCGTTGTAGTCATTAGTAGGGCTTTATGAAAACGGAGTAATAATTGTGGTAATTATAGTAGGAACCAAATAAATTAAGAATATTAATAAAAATCACAATATATATTTCAAATTAAAAATAAGAAAGATACCTAATCAGGGGTTGGTTTGGTGACAGAAAAAATATTATCAATTTTACTATTTTAATAATGAATTTAACTTTATTTCACAAATTAACGTATATTTATATATTATGACGCGCCGAAGTCAGTAAGGAACTGTCTCTTAAGTTTCTTCTTGGGTTACACATACAGAAGTATTACTTAAATTTTAAATTAAAATCATAATGACGGATATTGCATATCCAATACAATTGATATTTTTATTTTGTTTTGTTTAGTTATTTTTAAATTTTTATATTTTCTAATCTTTTTATATTATATTTAGTTTTTAATTTACTTCGCTTTGTCTATAAAAGTTTTGTAATTTTTCAATGACAATAAAGCATACCTCTATATATATATATATATATATATATATATATATATATATATATATATATATATATATATATATATATATCTCGCCCGGTTTACCTGCAGTTTCTCGAAACTAGCCAGCCTTACCCAAGAAACCCTAATTGGGTTCGGCCAACATTAAAAGACATTATAAAGCTTAAATTACTATTTGATTGGTACTTAAATCATAAAAGTTTACACGCACCTATCATTTCGGAAATCCCTAAGTAAGATAATTAGTTTGGATATAACCTACAGTTATTTCAAATTTATGTAACAATGTACAAATTGATACAATAATAATAATTATTAAATAAATAAACATTTGTATCCTGCTGAGACATTGTTCATGTCTGTGTACAGGAATTAAAAATACAAATTTATATAATAATTTCTAAATGGTAATAGTGAATGGTAAAAATAAAAATTATATCTAAATATATAGACTTCTTTTTGTGTAGAAATTTTCTTCTAATCTTCAACCTCAGATTCGTCACTGCTGCTACCGCTATCATCAAAGTTAATTTTGATTGGTTCAATATTGTGTTCAATACGGTTGTCTACGTCCCACATTTTTTGCTCTTCTTTTAAAACATGCTGAATGCATTTCTTCCAGTCTTCTGCAGAAACGTTTTGAATGGCTTCTTGTAGGTAACGTTGCACGTCCACTAATTTAAATATTCTGTTTTCTCGTGTCACATATCCTTTTACTTGCGCCCAGATTAATTCTATTGGGTTTAATTCGCAGTGGTACGGTGGTAACCTTAATACTGTAATTCCACGACTTAACGCCATTTCATCCACTGCGAATTTTTTATATTTGTCTCTGTGTAATTTTGTTAACTGAAGTAGTTCTGCCTTTAAACTATCTTTTTTATATTGGATGTTTTTATTAATTAACCATTCTTGAATTGCTCGTTTTTTCCATGATTGTTTCGGTAATGATTCTAAATACCGACTATGATATGGGGCATTGTCCATGACGACGACAGACCCAGGTTCCACAAGTTGAATGATGCCTTCAAACCATTTTTCAAACACCTCCGCATTCATCTCTTCATGATAGTCGCCTGTTTTCTTGGATTTAAATATTAATTCACCATTTGGTAAAAATCCACTGTCGCTTCCTATATGCGTAACTATCAGACGACTACCTTTTCCAGACGGCTGTTTTAACCCAGTTGACAAGCCTTTAATAAAGGCTTGTCGTGCACTTGTTATATGACCATCCTGCCATACTTTTTTGACCGTATGTCCTTGGTTAACCCACGTCTCATCCATGTAGTAAATTTTTTTTTTTGATATTCCGAAATTCCTCAATTTTTCGGAGATAATTTCTTCTCCATACTATTATTTCCTGACGTTCAATGAGAATGCTTTTCCTGTCGACTTTTCCGTACGTAAATTTCATTTCGTGTAAAATTTTCCTCAAAGTTTCTTTACTCATTTGTGGGACCAATTCATGATCGCTAACTGCCTCCAGAACTTTTTGCAAAGTGGGCAGCTCATTTCTGAAAAAGAAACTGTGAATAGTTGTGCGTATACTGTTTTTGGCTTCTTCATCAACTGTGATTTTTTTTCTTCCGCTACTAGTTTTTGGCGTTTGTACTTCCCCATGAATTTTGTTTTCTCTTAGTATTTTGTAAACTGATGATTTTGGTACTCCCGTATAATCAGAGCACATATCAACTAATTTATCTTTTGTAATTGTGGAAGTTAATGATGTTGGAACGCCCGGTTGGTTATTCGGAGGTACATCCGTAGAATTACAGCACATATGCACTAAGTTATCTTTTGGTCGCTGATGATTTCTTTCAAGACAGTGAAATACTCGAAGTACAAATTGTTTTTCACTTAGCGACCGAGACTTCGACCGTTTTACCTTTTTCGACGTTGAAGGCCCTTCAATGTCTTCCATTTTTTGCATAGTTTTAGAACGGTGTAGAAATATTATTATTTAATGTTTACACACTTATTAGCACTAATATTTTCACCAATTGTTCTTACAACACGTCGATTACTTACTAACTTAACTGCAAAACTTACAATTCACACCCGATGTTACGCTGGTGGTTAGAAATACACTACTGAGAACGTCATCGACGAGATGGATTTTACGCGTAACAGACAAAGACACTAATATCGCTCCGTACACCGATGCCATTAGTTGTAACAAATACTGAACAATCCATAAAATAATTAATTTTAAATGATCAAGAAATGTATAAGTATTACTCATTACTGATTTTTGTTATAATTAATATCTTTTATTAGTACTATGATTGTATATTATCTATAATTTGCCACAACTTACAACTCTACTACTTACTCTATTTTGATTCTGCTAAAAACTAGTAAGGTAAAATTGAGATATGACAACACGGTTCACTCTCAATCATTATTTGTTTGAGTATAGACACTACAATTTATGTAGATAAAATTAAATTCTTTTATTTCATTAAATTTGTATTTCTCTGGCTGTTATTTTCTAATAAATACTAATTAGTAAACATTTATTTTTATTATATCTTTTTCCAGAAACCGCCGATTCAAAACCAGCGTCAGCCAAAACTATAACTCTACGCTCGAACGGATCAGCCACTGTAACGATCCCGGAGTACAATCAAGACGACACAAAATCTAACGCCGTCGCCAGCAAGAACGAAACCAACGCCGAGGACGATCCAGAGGAAGAAGAAAAGGCAGCCACTAAGATCCAAGCGGTGTTTCGAGGACACAAAACAAGAAAAAGCATGAAACAACCGGCGGGCAAAGTCGAGCCAACAACTCCGTCATCTCAGGAACCCACTAGGGAAGAGCTCGAGGCTGAATTTCGGTTGGACGATGCTGGTATGTATAAAACAAGAACTTATAACATGATTTTATGTTGATATCAAACATAAAAAGTACGTAAGATTGTCATTTTATTTATACAAAAAGTAAAATTTGACAAAATTTGTACATAACAATAAAATATAACGTTTTATTTTATATTAACATTTTTTTGCTATCTCCTACTAAGACAAATAAATAAATAAATTATTTTTGCTTATATCTATTTAGTGTCCAACAAATTATCAACAGTTTATTTTAATTATAATTTTCTCTAAATGTCATCGATTTAATTAAAAGTAAACATACAGTGGATGTCGATTTTGGTAAAAGTAAGTTGGCCGTGGCTGTGTGGATTAGAAGAACTGTCAATCTCTAAACTTTTAATTAGTACCTACCTTATAACAGAACACGACAAAAGTATACTTAAATTCAAGATTAGATTCTAAAGCCGATTTAGCATTTTTTTAAACTCAATCAAGTTTGAGAAGGTAAAAAGTTTTACTTTTTAATGTTTGTTTACTTAAATTCAAATTTTATTTGCAGTTTATTATATCTGTCATAATCGATATGGATTCAAATTTATCTAGCGATAGCGAATTTGATAATACTCCCCCAGATATCTTATGCAGTGCACAAAAGGCTACTGAAAATTTATTTCCAGAAAAATCTGCATATATTTATCAGCAAAAATACAATGCATTTATAGAATGGTGTAGGAAGAATAAGGTGACAAAATATTCGGAAAACGTTATTTTAGCATATTTCTCTGATTGAATTGAAGAATTGCAAAGCTTCTACCTTATGGTCGATTTATTCTATGCTTAAAAGCACCTTAAAATATAAAAACAACGTTGATATTTCGAAATTCAACAAGTTAATAGCGTTTCTCAAACAAAAAAATAAAGGTTATAAACCATAAAAATCCAAAATTTTTGAACGAGAAGATCTAATTAATTTTCTGTTGAAAGCTCCAGATTCCAAGTTTTTAATGATCAAAGTAAGTAAATGCCTCAGTAAATGCTTGAATGCTCAATATAAAATTAAAATATTCTGTAAAGTTTTGCAACGAGATGTGTGTTCGTATGGTGTGTTGCCTAACAAAATCAGCTGCTGTCCTAACAGGCCACCGGTGTTGTTAGGCAGCACATTATACCTAAAACTTTTATATTTTTTACAATAGCATTTATTTGGAGTTTTACATGCGCAACGTCAAGATATTTCCTAATGTTTAATAAATTATTTGTAACATTACAATATGTTATTTTTTAGGTAGCTTTTATAATTGGAATTGCGGGAGCTTGTCGACGGGAAGAATTATGTAAAATGACAATTAACGATGTGGAAGATAAACAAACAGTGTATATTGTCAAAGTATCAGAAACCAAAAATGGAATAGAACGCATTTTTACGATTTTAAATCCAAATAATTCTGCAGTTGATTATATATCTTTCATAAAAAAATATACCTCATTAAGACCATCAAATATAAATTGTAACAGATTTTTTTTAAAATTCGCAAATGGAAAATATTCTAAACAGCCTGTAGGGATAAATACTTTCGGTAAAATGCCAAGTGTTATAGCAATGTATCTAAACTTGCCCAATCCAACGGCTTTTACAGGACACTGCTTTAGGAGGTCTTCAGCCACTATGCTGGCAAATTCTGGAGGAGACCTTCTAACGGTCAAAAAACATGGAGGATGGAAATCATCTGCTGTTGCAGAAGGCTACGTAGACAGCACAATAACACAAAAAACAAAATTTCTAATAAAATTTTGATGGATGACAGTATGCCATCCACTTCCAAACAAAGCTACAATTTTACCGTTGACAACTCTAATGAAGAATTAGTGGAACCACTCGACAGTGAAACTAGAGTTACACAAAATATTTCAACCTCTTTACTTGAAAAGGCCAAATCCATACCACTCGAAGCTCAAAATAGGGTTACAGAAGTAATATCACAACATTTGTCAAACTCTGTGCTGGAAAAGGCCAAAACCTTAGGTTTTGGTAATTGCAATAATTGCACATTCAATATTAATATTCATAAGAGTTAAAAACCTATTTTTTTAAATATTTCTTCATTTGTTAGTCATTTTGTTCTGTAAGAATTATAAATTTGTAAAGTTCCAATAAATTTATTTTTGTTGCTGTGTACAATTTTTGGCACATTTTACTTTTTTTCACTAGTGCGTAAAGTACTTTTCTTCACTAGTGAAAAAAAGTAACTTTTATATTTCTAATATTAGTGGATTATGTATACGGTAGTAGAAAAAATATTGTATGCCACTCGTGTGTAAAGTCCTTTTTTTGACTCATGTGATTGTCGCACTCGTGCGACAACATTCACATTCGTCAAAAAAGGGTAACTTTACACACTTGTTGCATAAATAACTATTTTGTTCCGTAAATAATAAAAGAAACATTCCAGATTGCTCGTATAAGTAGTAAAAATAAATAATGCTAAAAAATAAACACAAAAAATAACTGTAAATACAATTATAGTTACATGTTGCTAAAATAGCTACATACACAATAAATAACTTCCTGTAAATAACTTTATCTTATCATACTTTTATACATTTTCCTAGAGATAAACAATAGGTGTGGATTAAATGTAAAATATATTTCATTCTTTAGCTTGACTTCTAAATTTTTTTAAAAAATAATTTTCTATAAAAAAAATTAAAACTTATAGACTAATGTTTACTGTAAGATGCCCACATTCGTAATGTAACAAAGTTATTAGGACAATTCTCTTATCGAATCAAATATTTAAAGAACATCTTAGACATAAAGCAACTGTGATGTATTGAGGTTGTTACCCACAATAACTAAAGGGTTAAAATAAATAAATAAAAGCGGGTACCACGTTAACAGAACACATTTATTTACTACCAAATTCCATATTGCAATGCGCATTTTGGCTTGCTACATACTCTATTGGAATTCCACGAAATCTACCAGTGGCGTATCTAGTAAACTTTATACATACACTATAACAACTAAATTGTCTGTAATATTCTTAAGTTTAATTGCAACTGAATTATGCTATATTTAGTTGGGGCAAAACAATGTACTGTCGATTAAATCTGAAAAAAAAAATTACTTTTCTATATATTAACTGAAATTGGTATATTGGATCTAAGTCAGCTCTTTATGCAACAAATAATAATTTACTTACATAAAAACAAAAATATTTTAAATACAAGTATTAGAAATTTAAAATTTAAAAGCGGGTAGATTCCATCACCACATCTTAACCAAATTTATATCCTGAGATACCCTCTCACTAACAAAAAAAGAATCATATAAATCAGACAAGATGGTAAAGATTTATCGCTAAACATACATAAAAAATGAAGAGTTTGAGGATTTTCTCATGGATCCAATTATTAGATTTTGACCAAATTTATATGGGACCACCCCTGAAGTACCCCCTTTCTAATAAAAAAAGAATCATTGAAATCGGACACCGTGTTAAAGAATTATCGCTGAACATACATAAAAAACATATTGCGACAAATTGAGAACCTCCTCCTTTTTTGAAGTCAATTAAAAATTAGTCACAGACACTCTAAAAGATATATAAAGAAAAGGAATTTACGGAAATTAGATTTGTAGAAAAAAATGTTAGATATGTTATGCTCAACTAAAATTCCAAATAATTTCTTGATTCAAGACTATATTATAATTTTATGGTGATCTAACGCCCAAACTGAGCAACTTAGTACTGAGATAAATTCATTTCAACAGTCTTATTTTGGTCAAAGGAATATGAGGTATGTTTTAATGAAGACGTTACTTATAATATACACTAAAAAAATGTGTGGTCGAACATATTTTTTTATACGAAAGATTTTCTTTTTTTTTTATTCTATTATGGAGTACATTTTCTCATTTCATGCAATTATATCTCTGCAGCCTCCTTCTAGCAGAATTATCAGCACGTGGCAACAATAATAGAGTCTTTGAACTTAGAAAGGCTTCATGAATATGTAATAACAAAACGTTACTGCAGATAATTCTCTTTATGCAAATTTTTTGTTAATAATCCTGTAATGATATTGTAAAGAAACATAAAAACGACTATATTTCCAGAGGGCTGGTATACAGGGTATTAAAAAACCTTCGAGCTGTTATCTTTAGAATTAGTAAAACGAAAAAAGATTAAAATTCATTAGGTACTAGATATAGAATATATGATTCCTTTCATTTATTGAACACATTTCTTTTATTATTGCTAAGAAAATTTTGACCTGTTGTCAGAGGCGTACGAAATCATATAGAATAAGTGAAGTTATCGGTGAAGAATGGAATGCCCTCCTACCTAAAACCAGCTTCTTTTATGATCTCCCTAAGGGTTAGGAATATAAAAAAAACATTATATAAAAACAGAAAATATTTAATAAGTAATAGTCCCTTCATTTTTTATATATTATTTCACTAGATTAAATTTGCTTATTTCGGATATTACATTTATAATTTATTAAAATATGCATTTCTTTACGGTTTAACGAAATATTTTCTTTATTATATTCACCTCATTGCCTGCTCTTTCTATGAATAAATTTGGTCTCTTCAAAGAGTCAAAAAAGACCCTGTTAATGGACAAACATAAAATATATTTCACCGGACGTCCCAGCTAAATTTCATCCCTATTCCGAACGGGCAGTGTAAAGTGAAAATCCTCCTGGCATTTGTTAAGCTCCGGTGAGCCTTTAGCCACACAAGACCGTAAACTTGGCCCTAAATAGCCTGCCCCAGACCGATTTAATTAATTGAAACTTTATATATTACGGGAAAGGATATGATCTATATATCCTAGTGCAAACCATAAACAACATCCAAAATAAATTTTCCTGTGGAATTGATGGCCTGTCCACCAAAATATTTCTAAATATACCGGATGTAGTAATCAACATTTTAACTTCACTGATTAATGAATCCTTTGAAATTGGTCTCTTTCCTAACTGTCTAAAAACAGCTATAATAATCCCACTTCATAAAGGTGGCGACAAAACCAAAACCTGTAACTATAGACCTATCGCGTTATTGCCTACCTTATCGAAGATAGTAGAACGGCTAATGAAAAACCGTCTTTTGCCCTTTCTTTTCAAGCATAACATCCTCACAGCTCATCAGTATGGCTTTCTACCTAAAAAATGCACTAGCGACGCAATGTTTTCCGTTCTTAATGAAATATACACATCACTTAATGATAAACTTTTCACCGCTTCAGTATTTTGTGACTTCGCAAAGGCCTTCGATTGTGTAAATCATGATATTTTAATTAATAAGTTACAAATTTATGGCATACGGGGTTCTCCTTTACAATGGTTTAAAACTTACCTAGAAAATAGAAATCAACAGGTGCGGGCGAATGGTGAGGATTCTACAAATCTAGCAATAAGCAGTGGAGTACCTCAAGGATCAGTATTAGGTCCAATTTTGTTTTTATTATTCATCAACGACATCACAGACTTAAGAATAAGTGGTAGAATTACTTTATTTGCTGATGACACCAGTGTAACCTGGAATAATTCTAACATGCAGACATTACAATCTATCATAAGTGAAGATCTAGTGACTATTAAGTCCTGGTCTGATTCGAATGGACTTTGTTTCAACACCAGTAAAACTGTAGCATTGTCTTACAGAGGTACTTTACAACCTATAACTTTAAACAATAATCTGATCCAAACGGTGACTTAATAATAGTAATAATAATAATAATATTAAGTTTTAATAATAATATCAAGTTTTTAGGTCTTTATATAGACGATTCTCTAAAATGGTCTGCTCATATAGATACCTTAGCAAAAAATTATCCTCCGCATGTTTTGCCACTAAATCGGTTTCTAAAGAGCTGACTCCTTCTACTGCATTAATAACCTACTTTTCCTTATTCGAATCTCACCTTCGCTATGGTTTACCTTTCTGGGGTTCTTGTAGCTTATACCTTTTCGAATCTATTTTTAAACTGCAAAAAAGAGCAATCCGCTATGTATTTGGTTTAAGTAGTAGGACACATTGCGAAAATTACTTCAAAAATTTCAAAATTCTAACCCTTCCTGCTCTATTTATTTTCGAATCCGTCTGCTTAGTTCGCAAGCACATTCAAAATTTATCCGAAAGACCGACTCGTAGATATCCTACAAGAAATTTAGAGACTGATGTTTATTTAACAATGCCCACTTCTGACCTATTAAAACATTCCATTACCTACAATGCCAAAAATTGTATAATAACCTTCCGATGCAATTAAAATCTATAAATACATACGATAAGTTCCGAAGACTGGCTAAAGCTTTTCTTCTAGAAAGACCATATTTCACAGTAGCAGAATTTTATAACGTACCTTAGACATTTGAGTTCCACATACAATGGCATTAATTAAATAATTAAATATTAAAGTTTAAATTTAAATTTAAAAATTAAATTAGAATAATTATAATGACGGATATTGCATATCCATTGCAATTGTTATTCCTATTTTGTCTGTTTGTTTCTGTTTGTTTTTTCTGCTGTTTAGTTATTTTTATAATATGTTTAGTATTTAAGTTACACGCTTTGTCTATAAAATTTTTGTAAATTTTTTTACGACAATAAAGCATATCTCTCTCTCTCTCTCTCTCTCTTAATATCTATATTTGGTAACAGCCTTTATGTAATTACTAAAAGTGAACGCGATTCTAGATAGTATTAAGATACTAGTCGAAGTTAAGGTTTGTGACTGTAGTTGAACAAAGTAAACCTATTTTACAGCTATGAGTATTACTCTTGTTATGAATGTGGATGCTGTCCTTTAGGCTTTCTACACGCATCGTACAGAAGCACTGACTGAATCACTCTATTTATCACTCTTTTGTTGGTTTTTACAAAGTTTATACTAGGTCTTAGTCTTATTTTATTTTCTTTTCTTTATAGGTAGCGTTTGAAGCTACTCAAATCGCTTAGGGTTATGTCCAAATACTTTAGAGTTCTCTTTGGTACTATTCTATGCAAGCACAAGTCTCTTCCTAGACCCTTTGAGGAGTATAGTTCCTATTAGGTTTCTTCTTGCTTATACACCTTCTCACCTGCTTCATTATAAATTTCAGAGTGTATACCAAAATATTAATTTTAATAATTTTATTAGGTAAAGTTTCATATAATATTTTTTACATAAAAATCAATACATAACCTGATATATATTTAAAAATAATCTCAAAATATGAAGAGAAGTCAATTGACTAACTAATAATGTTTATAGATGGTTTTAATCAGAACAGGACAAAAAGTTAGTTTTTTTCAAGGGCTTTATATTTTTTGGATCTTCTACTATGCAGTTGTATTTTTAAATCACGATCCGCAATCGATAAAAAAATTCTAGCTCATATAATCATGTACGGACGAAAAATCCGAATATTATTTATTCAAGGTCACTTTTTTGTTAAAAATAGTTCTTATAAAAAAGCTTCTTCAAAATGGCGTCCTTTAATAAATTGAAGTTTCAAGGTATATTATCTGATTAATTTTTTATAACGACTAGTTTGGATTCAGTAGAAAACCATTAAACTACCCATTGTTAACATTTTCTTTTGTATACTTTGAATAATGGTAAATTTTTAAACTTCCAACTTATATTTTAGTTCGTTGCTCATGCCACTAATTTAGACAGTAAGTAAAAATATATGAAAACAAAAGAGACTGTCAAATAAACACGAAACCAACGAACTAATTATCCAGACAATTTGATCTTGTGCTATATACGGCAATTTTGAACAATGAAAATCTCATTACATGCCAAATATTCCAGGCAAAACATTTTAGAAGTTATGTACAGGGGATCAAAGTTGGCCTACGTCCAATACAATTAGCACAGCATCATAGTTTGCGTTGTTGAACCCCCATAAATTTTAGTTTTAACATAGCAGAGATTTGTGGATCACTGGCCCTATTTTACGAAAAGGTCATCCGGTTATGGTGTTTAAAGCGGGAATAAAAGGCAACAAAACTCATAAAACTCAATTTTATTGCCAATTAGGAATGAGCTGGAATATCATGGAGCAGAAATAAAGAAAACGAATGCCGGATTAAAAATTAAAACTTTCAAAAGGGCTAATTGCATTAAATAGTTATTTCTGCGAACTAGTGTAGAAAAGTATGTGTAATATTTGTGTATATTTACTTACTAAAGCTAGAATTTTATAATCAAATTGAAGGAGGCTTTTGATATTAATTACATTTTTGCTATTTTATGTCGCAACCAGTCAAGAAATAAAACATTTTTAACATTATTAAAAAACGTGTATCATGACAATGCTCCGTTTTAAAAAATCGTCGATTGGCCGGTTATGTCTATTTTAGTTTTGCATGATAACTTACCATTAACGAAAATCCTTTAAATCAAATTATATATTTTTATTTATGGGTGTAACGCTGGGGTATAATAATCTTGTAAATTATACAAATTTGATTATATTTCATTCAAGTGTACATTTTATACTACAGTAATTTATATTTTCGACATTAAACCAGTATGTTTATATGATATAATTATGTAAATCATCAAAAAGGACTAGAAAAAGGACCCTATCGCTGTTTTAGTGACTAATTTGTTTCGTGTCCTGAATCGTTGATTTAAACGATAATCTGATGCAACCAGAATAAATGAGAACTATATATTTAATTCACGTATCTAAAAAATTAAACCGAGGATCAATCGAGGGATTTTTTTACCGTTACCGTTGTATCGTACGTGTTATGAAAAAATAAATTGCGAATAAAAAATAAAACGGAAGGAATTATTTTATTTCTTTCTGCTTAACTTGTACGAGCAAGAGATGACATTAAGGGACATTGCAAACTTAAGTCTGAAAAATTGAGGTCAAAAACTCGTTAATGTTTTTTATTAAGTACAATTTTTTTTAATCCTAGAAAGATATACTATCAAGGAAGGCAGCGACAATTTTGAATTAGTTATTTTATCAAGGATAATATTTTTATGGTGTAAAAAATAACTTTGTACCACGTGATTAAATTTTGATGTCATTAGTTGAATAAAATTGTTTACATTTGATAATTTTCACAATTGTTTTAAATTTTTCTGCCTGGATGGACAGTAGACGGAATCAATGTTTAATTTATATTTGCTTCAAACCCAAAATGATGAGTTGAAGAAAAATAATTTAAGTAATGTCGAATTGTACAAATTAATAAAAATGTGGTACCGATTAAAACAAATTGAATATCTACTTATTGCAAGTGACATTCTTTAAAATAATTACTTGATTCACCATTATAACGTCACTATTATCTTTGGCTGATTAGTATTTTATAACCTCTTATCTTGATGTAGGACTGTGTCTCAGATATGTGACATAAGTCTATATTTTATGTAGTGATTATTAGATCTTTAAAAGTAATAAAATTTAATTTCTACTTTCCTATCTGTATACAGATATAAGGAAAGTATAGGAATCATGATTTTTTTCGACCTCGAGTTTTCGACGGATTTTTACGTTTTGAGATCCCCTGAATCCGTTTTGACTATTTTCGCGATGATGTCTGTGTGTGTGTGTGTCTGTATGTCGCATAACTCATGAACCGATACACAGAAAAACACCAAATTTTAAACTTAAACTTTATTCCAGCGTCTAATGAACTGATTAGAATTTGGGCAGAGTCGGAACATCTGGGGGGGTACTTTATGGGTGGTCATTTTTATATTTTATGAAATATATCTGTTATTTACGTTTGGAGAAGAACATTCTTCAAATAAAAGTTACTTCTAATATAATTATCTAAAATTTTTGTTCTATACAAAATTTTCCTAAAATGGTCCGTATTCGAGAAATTTGACAAAATGTAAAAAAATATTTTTTTATAAAAATTGTTCAAACAAAAGTTGTTTGTAATATAATTCTCTATAATTTTTATCTTATACATAATTTCTCTAAAATGGACCGTATTCGAGATATTTGAAAAAATGTGTAAATTTCGAAATTTGAAGAAAACTCAAAAACGGATAAAGAAAAAAACATTAAATTTTAAACTTAAATTTTATTTCGGCCTAACGTGACATGATTAGATTTTGGACAAAGTCGGAACACCTGGGGGGGTACTTTATGCGAGGCCGTTTTTTTATTTTATGGAATATATCTGTTATTTATGTTTGGAGAAGAAAATTGTTCAAATAAAAGTTACTTCTAATATTATTATCTATAATTTTTGCTTTTTGTTAAAATTTCCTGAAATGGTCCATATTCGAGAAATTTGACAAAATGTGCAAAATTCTGATTTTTATGAAAATTGTTGAAATAAAAGTTGTTTGCGATATCGATCTCTATAATTTTTATTTATACATGATTTTTCTAAAATGGACCGTAATGGAAAAGTGCTAAATTTAAATTTTTCAGTATTTTCGTTTTCAATGAATATCTATAGAAAAATGTTTCGAGGTAGATGTATGTGGACAATGTATATATTTAGTTTATCCTCTAAACATTTATAGAGATGCTGCAATAGGTTGTACAAAATAACCGGAAATAGCCTATAATAACTAGATAGGAAAGTCATGTGTTGGACACATCAGATTTTTGGGTATAGCTTCAGTACTTCTGGCTTCAAATGTGTCGAGTCTTTCATTGATATGTTCAAGAGTTTTCATGATACTCTGTAAAAGTTGTAATGTAGCTAAATCCATGGTGAAACAGATAAGAGTTCTACTGGTTCATTTGCAAAAAAGAGACTCCACATCTGACTGGGTTTGGATAAATCGCTTTTGATCGGGCAGTAAGTTTCTTGGCTTTTGAGACAGTATCTCTTTTTTTTGTAGCTCCTTAGTATTAGTGCATCCTTTGTAATTTCCAGGACGAGTTTTGCTTGTAGTCTTTTTAAATTCAATTATTTTCCTGTTGTCATGACACGGTGAAAAAACTCAACTTTTGCCTCAAAGTCAACCTACCTTAATACAAATTTAAACTAAATATTTTACGTAAAATTCGGTATAATAGGCAAGTAATTTTTCAATTGATAACGAAAAAACAACTTCAACTTGGACGAGCAGGAAATATTCTATCGAAAAATCTAATTCAATCCGGCTCGAAGGACCAAAATGTCGCGAATTTTACGATTAAACAAAACAAGCAGACTGTTCTACCGATTTTGCTTCCAATTTCATATATACATTTTATCTATTCGCGATAGGCAATTATAAATACTTTAAACTATTAATTTAAATAATGTGTACACTAATAGTACACAAATAGTATATGAAATACAAAAAATACACGAATTACACAAATAGTACAGGAATAAATAATACACAAAAACCATAAATAGTAAAGATCGAAAAAGAAACAACGAATTTAGTGCTCTCGTGTTATTTTTTTGTTTATTTTTAATGGAAATCAATATAATGGTGTCACATTTAATATTAATTCGACACAATAACTTAACTATTTCTACGAACATCCCTCTAATAGATAGGATACGTTCTGAAGCAGCGAAACCAACCAAACTGGATCGATTGTCGGGAGCGGCAGAAACTCACCTGGATATCTCCGGAATTTCTATGGCCTCGTTTTCCTTTGAAGTTATAAAAATAGCAACTCATAAATTGATTCTCGTTGTTCGATAGATCAATGCTAATGTTCTTATGTCATTCACTGCAATTGTGCAATGACCAGACAAAAAACATGCTGTTTTAGGTCCAATACTTTTTAATTTGTATATTAATGGACTATTTAGTTTAAATTCAGCAGGAGATATAATAGGATATGCAAATGACACAGCAATTTTCTATGAAGCAGATACATGGCCAAATTTAAAGAAGAAAGTGGAAGGTGATGTCAAAATAATAAAAGATTGGTTCGACTGTAAACTTTTAACTATGAATCTAGACAATACAAAATTCTTACCTTTTAGTTGTAATGTGTCTGGTTTGAGTGATCTGAACCACATCAACATAGAAATCCAGTGTAAGAACTACGCTATTCAATCAGCAAAAGAAATAAAATATTTAGGAATACACCTCGATAAGCATCTCAGATGGGATTATCACATACATTATGTCACCAAAAAACTACAAAAAATAATATATAAATTTAAACATATAAAAGATTTGAAAAATGTATATTTTGCACTGGTAGAAAGCCATCTCAGATACGGAATTACAGTACGGGGGGCAGCCTCACGTGTATACATAAATCAACTTGAAGCACTTCAAAAACGATTTCTAAAAATAATTATGTCAAAGCCCTCAAGATACCCCTCTAATGATTTATACAATGAATCAACTATTATGGATATTCGACAACTATTTTATTATAATACTTGTATAAGATATCATTTTAGTGATGATAAGGCACCGTACCCTGATCACAAATATAATACTAGGTATCGAATACTTCATACCCACCCACTAGTAAAAAAGTCCATATCGCAAAAATCATACTCCAATATTGGAACTAAAATGTATAATACTATTCCTGAAAATATAAAATCAATTAGTAACAAAATAACATTTAAAAAATATTTAAAAGAAGCGATAACACAAAGAGAAAGGCAGTATTACATTAATTTGATAGAATAATAACAAGCTAATCCTACCCACTGCACCGAAGGTACTTCTAGTGCTAAAATTATCATAATACATAAATCCTTTATTTTATCTGTACTCACTTGCTTTAAATTAATTTTTCCTACGATCACTTAGGAAAGTGACACATATCACACTATATAGTTCTATGGAAAGTGCCCTATATCACACGCGTATGAATAAGAATTTACTTTCCACCCGAGTGAGAATATGTTACTTTCCGCAGTAGTTGTTACAAAATGTCAAACACCTAATTTCTATTTTGATCTATGTAATGTCCATATTAATACTAAAATCGATATGATTGTTAAATTATTGAAATCGTTGTAAATTAGATCCTAGATATTTATCTTTAACAATTATTATTAAAATAATTTTAAAATAATGTTTGCTCTTTATTCTGGTTAAATACATAACCGATTAGATCATTCAATTGACACAAGGGCTATTAGCTCAGGTGGTCAACTTTGCCATTTTTCGACCGCGTTCGAATCCTGGCGGGCAGAATTTTTTTTTTTTTTTTAGTTTTTTTTTGTTTAGAAAATATGAAAATTGAATAAATACGATTATTATTGATTATTTTTTTAAATATATTTTAATTATTATAGTAATAATAACCTTGGTTTTACATTTTATTATATTACATTACATTTTATTTTGTGGTCGTAGGAAAAATATTGTACATCACTTGTGTGAAAAGTGATTTTCCACACTCATGTGATAGTCGCACTCGGCTTGCGCCTCGTGCAACAATATTTCCCACTCGTGTGAAAAATGTCACTTTCTACACTCGTAATGTAATATACTATTGTATCGTTATATTATTATTTGTATATATTGTCTTGTTAAAAAGTTATGTTTTTTTAATAATGTCTACGTTATTTTATTTCAATTATATTGTTGGTTTGTTTCATTTTTTAAAAAACTGTTATATTTTAAATATTTTTAGTATGTAAAACCGAAACAAGTGCAAAAGCACTTATCGGCTATTTTAACTTTATTTATTGAAATTTTCTATTTATATTGCAAACAGATGTTTTGTATTTTACTGTGGTAAATAAAGTTTATTATTATTATTATTATTTATTATTATATTCAAGGACGAAAGGGAATTGTCACTATTTTAACATTAAACACTTGAATAAAAATTTGTTTTAGGGAAGAAGGTATTTTGAGAAAATTTATTTTGTTTTAATTGTTTAAAATGATTGATTTATTAATATATTTTGTAATTAATCACAAACTTCTGCACAATGATTTATTATTCAACAGTTGCAAATAATAATAATAATATTAATAAAAAATCATATTCTCACACTAACAATTTTAGTAATTCATTGTTTTGTGTATGAATTCAAAAAACTAATAAAACCGCTTTTCGTCGACTTGTTTATATATGGATAAGCAGTCTATATAAACTACATGTCATTGGTAGATACGAGCTTCAAACAAAGCTTATGTTAACTTATCTTTTTCTTTATTTATCTGAGATCAAAACGCATTTAAAACCTAAAGATTATTCCAAAACTTTCCCTACTCAATACAGGAAAGTAAAAAAACTTATTCTGCTTGATGTTTATTACCTATTTCACTTTTTTTTTCTCAACAAAACCCAATATATATTATCGCTATTACTACGAAATATCATTTCCTATTTTCTCGCTAGCGATTACGGTCAAAAACAATTTTTTGTCGACCAAAGAATAAGGCAAACCAATTATGTAACTTGGTTGTAACTCCGTCGACAATGTAAGATTCAAAAGCAAGATTAATATTAATTCCCCTTTTCAGGAAGAAGATTAATGGTTTTCGCTTAACAACTGCGAACTATATTTAGCTCATAAAAGTAATTGTTTCCCTTTGAATCAAGAAGCGAATAAAAATAGAACATGAAAAATGAATTGTTAAAACCTAACTTGTTGATAAGGAAAAATACAAACTATACAAATTGAATAATTGAAAAGTAAAAGAAATATTTACATTTTTGTGGTTAAAAATAGAACTAGATTTAATTGTGTGGATTAAAATGCTGAATTAGATATTTTAATTTTTTTTTTCGTCAACTTTATTTATTTATTAATTTATTTATTTGTAAATGATAAAGTTTCGTACGAAGTATTTACATACAAATTTATTTAAAAATGTTTAAACTAATTTACATAAAGCTAGATGAAAATGTTTATATTCGTCCTGATGCCAAAGTTTAACCTTTCCAAAACTTAAAATAAAATTCCAGACATGGATATTTTACAAAACTTTTATAACTTCATTTCAAAAGTCGTAATTCCTAGCTATACAGCCAAATGTATATCGAGCCAAAAGGGTGTTTTATTTAAACTTGCAAATAACTCTTGTTAAAGAAAATGAATAAAGTTTATTTCTACAGGAAATAATAATAAAAACGTATGAAATACTGTAGAATAATTTATCGTGATATTAAAACATAAATATTAAATAAGAATATGAAATCAATAGCAAAAGTTTTATAGGTTGGTCACTGGAGTGATCTTATTCCATTTTCCATTTTTTTTTTCTTACCTTTGTTTATAATTCCCTGCAGTTACAAATGCCTTTAATTAATTAATTTCTATACTTAAATTTGTTCTAACTTATAGAACAAAAGTTATTCTATTACAATCTTTAATGGTGACACATAGTTCGCATAGTTAGATACTTCATTATATGGCAAGCCAAGCCAAACACGAAGACTCAATAACAAAGTTCCAACTTTCAAGTTTCAACTTCATAGTTGCTTAATACGAAGTTGTGAACAATGTCTATTTATAATTCATAGTGAGTTTGTATATTTGTAATTCTAATAGCAGGTCCAACTAGATAAAAACGTAAAACTAAAATAATTTGTACCAAAGTCAAACTATAAAGTTTGTAATCAAGAAGTTCTGACTCAAGCTAATAAAACATAGAAAATATCTGGTGGATATAATATGGAAAAATAAATAATATACATTCAAAAAGTTTTATAGAAATGGAAAAAAGTTTATTTTATGTTTCACAAAAATAATATTTTTAATAACCCTACTTCATATTAGTGATGACATAATTTGTGTGTCAAACAAAGTTGTTTATGTCTAAATATTATCTAGTTTGCAAATGGTAATATTTTATTTAACTTATTTTGGGTTTTTAAATGTATTTTTTTAACCAAAAATTCTGACGTTTTGACTTATGTTCACTATTTGTTAATTTTACAATTTATTTACAGAACTATGTCACGCTGCCACGAAAATTCAAGCATCCTTTAGAGGTCACATGACTAGAAAAGAACAAGACAAGCAAGGAGGAAAGAAAGAGGATGAATCCAGTACTTCTCAAGCCCAAGCACAGGTTAGTAAACAATTAGTAAGATGAAACTGGTTAAGATAAAATATAAGTTAATTGAGTTACATTTGAATATTGATCCATTATGTTCCTTTCGCCATTGCTATAACTTTAGTTTAGTTGATATTTATTAAGGGTACTAGAAAGCTGGTAAAAAAGACAGATTATCTCAAATACATTTAGTCTAAAACACTTTTAATTTAAAATAAATTTAATCTATATAGTTACAATGAATCTAAAATTTGATCTAAAATAATCAATTTATTATTAACAGTGGGTCCTAGTGTTAGGCATGTGTTTTATGACGTTGTTTTGAACCAGTTGTGCAAATTACCAAACTAGCAGAAATCTACATTTATTTGAGGTAGAAATACACATTTTTTGGTTTACAAATGTCAGTTGTCTAGAGTTACATTCATTTCTATTATGCAATTTGCAAATATGTGACTACTGTCAAAATTAAGATATATTAAAAAGTGAAGCTTTTGATTTGGCATACCATATAAATGATAGAAAATTGTTTGGAATATTATCTTTATAAAACGTAAATCTATTGAGGATATTTAACAATTGACCTACTTTTTAAATCTGCAATTTGGCCCAATTTCAAGAATTCTAGCACTTGCCAAGTAAACAATATTGTTTCAAATTTTGTACTTAATTATTTTTAAAATAAAGAAAAATAAGATAAAAACTCAAAACCATGTTTTTCTCTTCATTAGCGCCAACAAACATATTGGTTGTGTTTTTTCTCACACCAACAATTTGCAAAGATATGGGCATATTGGATATTTGTCAAGTTTCGATTCCTAGAGACTGCTGAATAAGTAGAATTAAAAATCTAACAAGAAGTATTAAGGATTCATTCCAGGGTGTAATCACAGTGAACTCTTGCTCTTTTTTTTAAACCAATATATGAAGAATATTGGTTGAGGATTATAGACTGTTATGCCAAATTAAAGGAAACTTTACCAATATTAATTATAGCATTGTATAAAGAACTAAATAGTAGTCTCACCTTATGGAAGTTTCATTCATACTACCAATAGATGGCGCTAGTGAATATGGATAAGTCGATATTCGTTTGCAGTGGGCGGAGTTGAGGGTCCAGCAGAATTTTTTAAGAATGACTGAGACCGATCGATAAATTTCTATTTTTAGCTCTTGGATGAAATTTTATACACTCGTGATTTCTATCTAATGTTTGTTATTGTGCGTTTACGGGTAGTAGGTATTGTGAATGAGTTGTGTTTATGTTTTATTACTGAATTATTTTACTGTTAATAAAAGACGAGTTCCCAAAAAAAATTTGTGTAGGTATTTATAACTGTTTTGAAATTAATAAAATAGAAAATATGCTTTTGTTTTTCGTTTCCTTTACAGGTTTTATTCGAATTAATTTAAAATAAATTATATAATATTAATAATAGCAATAATAATACATTTCTTAAGTGTTTTGAGAAAATTGTATTTTTAATTTAAATACCTAAGTACTTAGCATAAGTAATTATAAACAACAGGTTATTTCTTTAATCTGGTGCGTAACAATGTAATAAAAAAAAACCCTTAAGATGGCTGGTAAATAATATAAATGAATTCTTAATATTGAAGTAAACACAATGGGTTCTATAAGGATTATTGGTTGGGGTTCAGCTTTGGGGGATAGGGTCGAAATATTGAAACTAAACTTGGTATATGGATGTATTATCCCATAAAAATAAAAATCGCTTTAAAAAATTCACCCCTCCACACCCCTATCTGATATGGTGAGGGTGGCATTCCCAAAAAATTAAGTTAGAACTTTTTAAATAAAACAGTTGAAGTCTACGATTTTTTATACATAAAAACACAAAATTACAATTTTTTTGAAAAAATTTCGAATTTAATCTTCATAGTTCGGATGTGGGGGCTGGCATTTAAAAATAGTTACAAATACATAAAAATCTTATTTTTGGCATATTTACAATAGAAATGATTTGCAACATTTTCTCCTAGAGGGAGATGGAGGGAGTGGCATCCCCAAAAAATCAAGTTAGAACTTAAAAAAAAACAGTTAAAATCTACAATTTTTATACATATAAACTAAAATTTCAATTTTTAAATCAAATTATTAAATTAAATTATTTTTTTAATTTCTTTATTATATTTAATATTATTTCTACTTTTTCTAACAATAATCAATTTAAGATATCTACTTTGATTGAGCCAAAATATTTAGTAGGGGAAGTTTTTAATATTATACAAACATACTGTGTGTCCAAAAAAAAATATATGAATTTGGCTAAACATTAAGCTTTATTTCTAAAAACAGGAGAACAATGTTACTTGAAAAATGTATCTAGAATTAATATTATCCACCATCAAATCCTGGACCTGGACATAATTTTTTTTTTAGCAATACGGGAGAAGCGGAAGTGACATTTTTACAAATGAAATTAATTTCAATAAATTTATTTGAGATCATGTACAAGATTATTCACTATTAAAGACACCTTTTATAACCACTATTGCATATTCAAAAAAAGCTTTAAATAAAAGTTTGTGAATATGACTGACTTTTTTTAAATAAACCATAAAAACACGTATTCAGATTTCACGGAATACAACACAAATAAACTTTTTTAAATGGGATACCCTCTATGTTATTAAATTTCTGGGATATTTTTTTTCTAATTTCACAAATGTATATTATTGATAACCCTATCTTATACCGTCTGTTCTCGAGTAATTTAAAGTTGATAATGTAAACATGAAAAAGTTAATATTATTAAAGTAAAAGCTATGAAAATCACAACTATTATGTTTGATAATAAAATAATCCAAATAGGTAGTTTACAGTGAGAAAGAAAAAGTGTAAATATTTATAAGATATTCGACATAGATTATCTATGATATTCGACGTTTAATTAATCAGGAAAGAATAAAGATCATTTCGAAAATTGAATAAAATATATATCTATGCTATCCTTATTAAAAAATATTCATGTTAAATCCTGTGAAATATGCACACCACTTATATGGTCATTTGATGACATTTTTACAAAATTCGGTCAATGTAAACATTATACAATAATAATTATAGCATAAAGGGAGGGTAATTTATAATGAATAACCCTGTTAGGTACCATAAATTTGTAGTAAAAAAATTTTAATTCGCACTTTTTTACGTAGATTAAAGAAAAATGTAATTTTGTGCGTTTTCTTGGTGCATACATTTTGCGACACACAGTATATTCAAATACAAAATGATGTATTTTCTTTTAACACATACCTAATACAAATTTATTAGCAAAATTTAAATACTTGTTATAATTTTCGGTATATTTCTCCTTTAGACACACACGTTTTTAGTTTAATTGTCAAAAGATTTAAATAAAATTACCTGACCTTATAATATTCTATTATAATTTGATTATTAACGTAAAATTAATGTTTTGAAATTAATTTAAGTTTTACCAATTTAGAAAATAAAATTAAATAATAAAAAAAAAGTGTCCACTCGGGGGGTTTGAACTCAGAACCCTTCGATTCGTAGACAAGTACTCTAAATTTTCGTTATGAAGACTTTTACTTTTTAACGCTGATAATCAGATTGCTTTTAGTTTCATTAAAATCTCAGTTTATTTCTAAATATAGACGAATATCTTGTGGAATGCTATTATTTATTGATTCTTTACAAAAATCACTAATTTTTATTTATATTTAATCTAAATAATTAAAAAAATATATACTGACAATTAATTTTACGGAATTGTCACCATAGAAATAATATAGAAGACCAATATAAACATAACATTTAAGCAGAAATTGAAACCTACTGTGCATAAAAACGCGTCTCTGCGCCTGACATCGCAAAATAGTGTGTCTAGAAGCTTGCGCAATATGCATGACTTGTCCCTGTAGTGTTGCCAAATATATTAAACATACCTAACAGAAAAGAATTTTAAATTAATTAATTTTTAAATTATATGATTTAAACAGTTAATGGGGTCTATTCTGTAAAAATTTCTTTATATTTAACGGCCTTTAAAAATATTTCCTTCTTTAATTCGGTCCCTATTTAAACGGATCTTTAAAATACATTAGAGGACTATCTTAAAGAAATCTGTTTAAATAATGATAGAAGTAAATTAACGAATACGAACATATTTTTATAGGCCGCCCATATTTATAAAGGCCGTTAAATATAAAGGAATTGTTACAGAATAGACCCCTATATCTACGAAATATCGCCACAAAATAACTTATAAACATTTAAATAATCAACTAATAATATTTATGTGTAATTACATTCCCAAAAATATATACAAATACCGTATTAATGTCATTAATACCGTATTTTTAATGTTCAATAAGCGATTCACCTACAAATTCAATATTGACCTGGCAATAGCACTAAAATCCGGTGTTTCAAGGCTATATGACGCTGCCCTTACAGGACCGTTTGTAGTTTATTATGTATGCCGCGTTTGAGAATCCACATCGGATGCATCTGAGATGTAGTAAGTAGTAAATCTTTGATCACGTGATTCAGTATACGTAAATGTAATGGGACAGATGTGTCCGATGTGGATAAAAAACGCTCGAGATGTAAAAAATGCATCCGATGTGGATTCTCAAACGCGGCATTAATTACACGATGAAAGTGGCATTTTATTTTTAGTTTTGTGTAGTGTTTAGTCAAATCCTAGGTACAATAAAAGACATTTTTACATTGGCTAATGAAAATGTAATCAATGTATTAGGCAGCTGTTATATTTATTACAAGATTTATGTCTGCAAATCTAAACCTACCTAAGAATTATAATTATGTAAATAGAGAGCTGTATATTTATATACAGGCTGCCCAGCGACGGGGAGACATTATCGATATCGGTTTTAAGGCATTTCAAAACATAAACCCGATCTCAACAATCTTAGGAACTCTTCTGTCACTCGATATTTTAATCGGTACTTCCTCTTTGCTTTTTGGCTGGCACAACAATTATTTACATTTCTTCATTCCTTACCGCGTTCGAACCAGTAAGGTTTAAAGAAATTTAAAAAAAAACCTACTTTAAAAATAAAGATGTTAATGATTTTCTTATGGATCCCATCTTCAGATCTTGACTTAATGTATATAAAACTGTTTCCTTTTCTAACAAAAATAATCCTAGAAATCGGGCAACGTGGTAAAGAATTATCGTTCAACATACATAAAAAAATATTTCAACGAATTGAGAATATCCTACCATTTTGAAGTATGTTGAAAAAAATTGTTAATAAAGTGAAAAGTAGGGCATGAACATATATTATAAAGTATATAAAATGATAGATAAATCCAGTTTAGAAGGTATTATAAATAAACTGTGGAAATATCGAGAATCTCGATTTTGAATCGGAAAAATATTCTACGCAATTTAGTATGAAAGCTGATCAAAATGAAACACATGAAAGACAAACTGTTATTGACAACTTTCTTCAAACGTTTTCTATTTTTCCGAAAACTAACTAGATAGTTCGAAAATCATTTTCTTCGTTAAAACGCCTCTTGTTCCGAAAAAGGTACACGCCTGCCAACATTAATCGTTCATTAAAAAAGTGGTAGATACAAAACGTTTCGTATTGTAAGGCCAAAATATATTTAGAAATCGAAATAGTCATATAAACAAACAAATCATATGAGTGAGATAACTACCAAATTAATGATTTACAAGTTTATTCCTATTTGTTACGAATTACCATGTATTTTTATTTGTTGATACTACTCTGTATAATTTTTAGTTTACTAGATTTTTAATTTTTGTCAATTATTGTCAGATTAATTTTGATGTAAATTTGAAATATAAAAATATATTGGATTGGAAGCTTTCTTTGTATTTAAATAGAAATCCATCTTCACCGATCGCATTCCCTGACCGGTTAGGTCATCGAATTCGTATTACTATTATTTATAAAATAGGTTTGCAATGTGCTGGTGTGGAATGTTATCATCGACTAAAAACTTTAAATCTTTGTATTAAATTGATCGAAAACAAACTATAAATTGGTTTAGGCTATATAGAATGTTTCTAGTAAGCAGCAACTAATTTTTATTATGGAACCGAAAGACCCTTTTAAAAAGGTTCAAAATTAAAATAAAATATGTACCAAGTAAATGTAGTAGTATTTTTTAATTTATATTGAAAATGGTAACATGAAAGGTTTTCTGTCTAACGACTCATAGTCTCGGCTGACGAAATGTAAAAAAATATCGAACATAATATTCCTGGGCCCTATTTTGCACTCCCCAGATTAAATTTAGTTGTAGCAAATTATATTATCAAATAAGATGTCAAATCACAAGCAAAATCTCGTGACTACAGTACTAATGATTGCCTGTTTGGAAAAGTATCTTTGTTTGTAAATATTTATATGCATAGTTATATTTAAATGCGCGAGTGTAATGTTAAGTATAAACAAAATCCGCCCATTATGTATATACGTTTAGTTACCGACCCTAGTAGATAGGCAATTTGTTATTGTTTTAAGTTTTATCGTAGGGAGAGAGAAAATCAAAATTAGGATAAATGGTCCAGCTCCTTTCTGGTTACGTAGGTACCTAAAAAGTATTTTAGTTTTTGGTTAAGTAATTAATTATTGTAACAGTGATTTTCTTGTGATAATACCTAATTTAGATTGTGGATTAAAGTTTTTGTATATAATTTCGCTGTTTAATAATAAACGTAGTCAAAACCGGAGCACGTGGTTTTTCTGGAAAGTATTTTTAAAATCACAAGCAAAATCTCATGACTACTGTACTAATGATTGCCGAAAATTAACTAATTCATATTTTATGCCATATCTTTATTAATAAGGACTGTCAGAACCATATTTACCTTAACTTGAAATTTTTTTATTCGTTTTTTGTATATAATCATCTCTAAAAATGTATGATTGAAATATCGTGCGAACTATTTGTTCCATCAATAAAAAACTTGCACCGGTCCTGTTCGCGCCAGCACCGTTATACGCATGAGCTCCGACACACTATTTTCTCCTTATGGTTTCATTTTTGATATATGGAATCGGCTTTCTATACTATTTCTATGATTGTCACTTATAAAGTTCTAACATCTGACATCTAACATCTAACCAGTAAATAAAATCGTTAGTTCAATGATTGTACCAATAGATGGCGGGCGCGATTGCCTCCAATAACTTTTACATGCCGATTATCCTACTATAGTTCTTTATACAATGATTATAGTCCATTAATACAAAATAAATTGACTTTATTAGGTTTTATTTCCCTGATTTAAAGAGATTTAGCCATTAGAAGGTTTTAAATTGTTACTTTGTATAACTTTTAACAAAGGGTTTATTTTTAGTATAACAATGGTTTTTGATTGATACCAATAGAAACTACGTATTGAATTATTATCAAGATGTTGTTTCATTATTTCATTAATTTCTAAAGACGTTACGTACTTTATTTGAAACATAGTAAAGGAATTATTGCTAAAAGTTTAAATTTAACAATACATTGTTCGATCATGTATTAATTATAAAAAATATTGCTAAAAATTTAAAAAATTATTTTGTTTGTTTTTTAACAGTCGCAGTGAGAAAAATAATTTACATTTACTGATGGAAAACAATTTCTGCCGTGGTACAAAATTCCAATTATAATTTAAAGATGAGTTTATAAAATATTCATTCATTCAAAAATATAAAAACATTTAAAATTTCAACCAATTTAGAATTATTATTTTTTTTTACTTGTCATCCGCGTCCAACTTTTACTCAATGGATATTAAATTTCCGGAATAATTATTAAACCAACAAAGTATTTAACTAAAAGTTATGTATATCAAAACGGTCCCGAAGTTTTGTAGAACTTTTGGGATACACGTGTTTAACCTGCTGTGTCTCAGAAGGTAAGATCTACTACAGAAATGAATTAATTACTGAAGAAATTAACTTCAATCCCTTCCTCATTAATTCATGTCTATGCTACTACTATTACAAGGAATGATTTGAGATAATTCTTACTATCAATATAATCAATTTATTAAGAATAAGACAAACTCAAAATCTATACCACATAAAATAGTTTAATTCAAACGAAAATTAGAAACGTCTTGTTTCGGCCATCCTAATTATTATCAGACCTATAATCAATAATAACGGTTGCAGGAAAAAAATATGATTCCTGACAAGGTATTTTCTTTGGCGTTTCGGCGTCGTTGATACTTCGGAAAGATGACCAAACTTGATCATATAGAGGAAGTAAAAGTCGTAACACACCTGTTACTTCCTCTCTAAAAAAAAAGAAGAGGTAAAGGGAAATATTTCGATAGAATTAATAGAGGTCGCGTACATGATGAAAACATATAAAAAGTGATTAAATATTGTGCAGCGACCCCTTCGGGGACGCTGACGGGATGTTTCGTCCAGAAATCTCTCATACATAAATTGTCCGAAAAAAAATGGCGCCCGATAAAAAATCCGTGTGCGTGGTGAGTTAAAAAGTGGCAAAGGGTGTTTAAAAAAAATTATAAAAAAATTATTCGTTTGTAGTAATAAAGCGTCGAAAAAGAATAAAGAAATTTTCAAAACGTCATAAAAAAGTGACAGTTGACGGAAGACGAAAAATTCCTTCTGATGAGCCGGCTACGATGTCTCGAGTGTCTGCCGTTTATGCATACTCACTTTCATAGTGCACCCAAATCCCGGAAAAGGTACTCATAGAACGTTTGGACGATTTCCGTGCGATTTTTCGAGGTTTTTCGCGGCGACCATGAAAACTGCTGAGCGAATTTTGACGCCAATTTTGTTCTAGAAGCGTCCCGTGGGTATACACCTTCCGTCCGAATTTCATCGAAATCCATCCATCCGTTCGGACGGTACGATTTTTTCAAGTCGCCCGGAAACCCCTCAGACGAAATTGGGAAAAAAAATGGCGCCCGACGAAAAATTTGTGTGCGTGGTGAGGTAGAGAGAGGCGAAGGGTGTTTGGGAAAAATATTTAAAAAATTATTCGTTTCCATTAAAACGTCGATAAAAGGATAAAGAAATTTTCAAAACGTCATAAAAAAGTGACAGTTGACGTTAGACGAAAAAATGCTTTTGATGAGCCGATTAAGATCTCTTAAGTATCTGCCGTTTATGCAAACTCACTTCCATAGTGCACCAAATGTCCGGAAAAGGGACTCATAGGACGTTTGGACGATTTCCGTGCGATTTTTCGAGGTTTTTCGCCGTTTCCATGGAAACCGTCAAAAAGATTTTGACGGTTTCCATGGAAACCGTCAAAAATATTTTGACGTTGATTTTTTTTAAGAAGCGTCTCGTGGGTTTCGTTAAATTTCGTCTATCCGTTCTTAAGATATGATTTTTTAAGTGGTTTTAAAAATTTTCTCAATAAAATAGTATATTATGCAACGATCATGTAATGATGGTTATTAATACACGAGCATTAACCGGGATACGAAACGAGCCAAAGGCGAGTTTCGTATGGTTTATGCGAGTGTTTTAATAACCATTACATGAGAGTTGCATACGCTATTTTTTCTACACCCGATAAATAATCAAGACCTATAAATATTATATTTATATTGGTATTGAACACAATAACAGTAATTACTCGTATTTCTATAAAAAATTCTACAAAATTGTAATTAATGGTATTACTTCAGGTATTGGTATTTCCCTAGATTTTTGCGGTAAAATATTTTGTACTGTATTTTCTGCTTTCTCCGATATGTGTGGAGGAGTCTTCTATATCGCTAATATCAGACATTTTAATATTATAATTATCGAAGTTTAGCTACCTACGAAAATTTAATACGTTTTGACAACTAAAATAATTACATAGGAACCTAGGACAAACGTCAAACAGCATGCTTGATTGAAAAATTGTAGGTTTCTATTGATTAAAAATCTGTATCGTAATGAAAAATCTGTATCATAATGGGTATCATTATGAAACGGATTATGGGCATATAAGTGCATTATTATAATACGGGTGTAGAAAAAGAAATATTTCTATACCAATAGTCTGATGCACTGTAGACAAAATTTTTAGATCAAATGCAATTTAGATAAAACGTATTTAGATCAATAATTAATAGATTAATTTGTTTGGAACCAATTTTTACTTTCCTATCTGTATACAGATATAAGGACAATATAGGAATCATGATTTTTTTCGACCTCGAGTTTTCGACGTATTTGTACGTTTTGAGGTGCCCTGAATCCGTTTGGACTATTTTCGCGATGATGTCTCTGTGTGTGTGTGTGTGTCTGTATAACGCATAACTCATGAACCGATACACAGAAAAACACCAAATTTTAAACTTAAGCTTTGTTTCAGCATCCAATGATATTATTAGATTTTGGGCAGAGTCGGAACATGGGGGGGTAATTTATAGGTGGTCATTTTTATATTTTATGGAATATATCTGTTATTTACGTTTGGAGAAGAAAATTCTTCAAATAAAAGTTACTTCTAATATAATTATCTATAATTTTTGTTCTATGTAAAATTTTCCTAAAATGGTCCGTATTCGAGAAATTTGACAAAATGTAAAAAAAATAATTTTTTGTAAAAATTGTTCAATTAAAAGTTATTTGTAATATAATTCTCTATAATTTTTATTCTATACATATTTTCTCTAAAATGGACCGTATTCGAGATATTTGAGAAAATGTGTAAATTTCGAATTTTGAAGAAAACTCAAAAACGGATAAAGAAGAAACATTAAATTTTAAACTTAAGTTTTATTTCGGCCTGACGTAAAATGATTAGATTTTGGACAAAGTCGAAACATCTAGGGGGGTACTTTATGGGAGGCCGTTTTTATATTTTATGGAATATATCTGTTATTTATGTTTGATGAAGAAAATTGTTCAAATAAAAGTTATTTCTAATATCTATTATCTATATTATCTATAAATTTTGTTCTATGTCATAATTTCCTGAAATGGTCCGTATTCGAGAAATTTGACAAAATGTGCAAAATTCTGATTTTTATGAGAGTTTTTGAAATAAAAGTTGTTTGCGATATCGTACTTTATAATTTTTGTTTATACATGATTTTTCTAAAATGGACCGTAATGAAAAAATTGTAGGAAATTTAAATTTTTCAGTATTTTCGTTTTCCATGAATATCTATAGAAAAATGTTTCGCGGTAGATGTATGTGGACAATGTATATATTTAGTTTATCCTCCAAACATTTATAGAGATGCTGCAATAGGTTGTACAAAATAACCGGAAAAAGCCTATAATAACTAGATAGGAAAGTCATGTCCCAGATAGCACACCAAATCCTTTGGATATCTACTGAACATTCCAATATCCACTGAATGTCCAGTCCATGGTAGATATCTATTTTATATCCATGAAATGTAATTTATAGACATGCAAATGTCCATAAATAATAGTAATTATATAGCAAATTATTAAAAAATGACGCCATTGTGCTCGCCATTGTGGATAATAGTACCGTTCAGATATTTAATTTTTTTTTAAGGTGTATTCAATATCCCATGAACATCCACTAAATATATCAAAGTCTAGGCGCGAACGCAAACCATCGTGGATATCCACTAGATGTTATTTGATTCTGCTTACTAAGTATAGATGGCGATACCACTATCGCATCTACTCATGCTCGACCTGCCGTAATTGAGTTCGATCGAATGTGTGTCCTATTCACTCCATTAGAGACTGGAGTCGAGAATTTTCATTTATTGCTGAAGAGTCCTAATAAGGATGACTTTCTCCTTAGTGGGCAAAATCAAAGACAGAGTGTTGAAAATATTTATCTCTGCTATTTTCTTTCGACGTTATTCAATAATCATTGGTTACTTATGAACCTCTACTAAAGATAACCATGAAATATTTTGCTGTATATCCGAATATCTTCTATATCCTGGGATATAGACGGACATTTGGTTGGATCTATATTGGATATATTGAATATCCACAAAATATATTCTGTGGATATCTCTGGGATTTCTTGTATTTTCTGGAAGATACCCATTAGATATTTTGCTGAATATCCATTAGGATACCTTTTATATTCTGGATATAGACGGACATTTGGATATCCATATTAGATCCACGGAATATTTCTGATATCCTGTAGATATATTGGATATCCACAAAAGATATTCTGTGGATATCTCTGGGATTTGGTGTGTTGTCTAGGGTGTTGGACACATCAGATTTTTTCGTTAACCATTTATCATATTGCAAGTCTCTTCAAATTAAAATAATTTTAAATATTAAACCGTCTGCACATACAAAGGATAACTTTTTTTTTTTTTATACGGAAGCAGAATTATTATTGACATATTTTTCTCGATATTACAGATTTCATAATACGGTAAAATCCTCAAAATACGGTTTTTAAAAATGTATTCAACGTTTTAGGAATCATGTTGAAAATAACAATATTTTTTTAAATATACGATCACTGTTTCATTGTTAAGTAGTTGTCATGCCATTCTCGTTGGAACAATAACTTGGTAATAAAGCTGTCAAAGCGCTTATAACAAATGTACAATTTTTTTATCCCCAGCGATAACATTATTTATCATATTGTTACACTGGTTTTTGGTATCTCAATGTATTTCAACTCAATTTTAACGACAAACACAGAAGTACGTTGGATCTCTAAAGGTGTCATTCTTTCAATCTATTTGACTCAGTTCTTGACTTTCTTAAAGGCTGAGACGAAAAATTGCGAGAAAACCTGATTTTATCAAAAAATGGCATCGCATATTTGTCAGCCCTATTTAATAAAGTTAATTTACAATTGCAAGGTGATGAGTTAAACTTAATTAAACCAAAAAGCGCCATAGTTGTTTTTATAGAAAACTTACCACCGTGGGTGGGAAGGTAGGTAGTTTATTATATTATTTTTGAAATGGTATACCTTTAAATTTAAATAATTAACTAGTTTAATGTATGTATATAAATATTTTTATGATAAACGATAATAAATAAATTGTTAAAAGTAAGGTGGAGTAATGAATTATTTTGTAAATAAACATTACGTATAGTACCACCACCTTTAATGCATAATACCCTTCTATAAATATTCAATATTGTGACAACTGTTGTAATTCGCTTCATTAGAAGATTTAACAAGTTTTAAATCTTGTTTTAGAACCTTACGATGTAAACATAATAAAAAAAACTTTGTATGATATAATAATAATAATAAACACTTACCTTAAAAATTCTTAATTCTGGTTCTGATCCTGCTACTGGTTCTAATTCCGGATCTGTTGCTGCTTCTGCTCCTTATTAATATGATGATTCGTGTACTGTTAGAACGTATTTCGAATTATTAGAAATGTCTTTCACCGGATATCTTCTGTGCCCGGCGAACGTCAGTCCATTCCACTAGCATACCATCATTCCAAATCCATAGCAGCCCTGTCATGCTCTAAGATATTAAACTAAATATATTTTTTTTATATCTATTACCTAACTTATATTAATGTTACTAAAATTAATTTGCTTAGTAATTTATATACCTAAAACTAACTAAATTCAAAACAATTGAAGACCTTTTTACAATAACGATACATGTTCAAAATTAGTTTTTTTTTTTTTCAGAAAAAAAAAACAAACATTATAACAGCTTTTTTGTAGAAATGCTCTATTTTTGATAGTGAATATCTACGATTCTATGTTAGTTTTGCAGAACATCAACATTTGTGTAACACTTGGCAACTAATTCTTATTACGATATTTTTGAAAGCAAGTCTTCAATTGTATTCCCTACCCTTAACAGCAATCATTAATAATTGTACGCGTTATATTAGATTTTTTCATAAACTATTATGTTTTACGTGAATTACCAAATTTTAACTAAAACAAAAATATTTAAATTTAGTATTAGAATTTTTTTTTTTTTTTTTTTTTTTTAGAATTAAATGAATGAATTTATAATTTTTATTGTTAAATTTTTTTTTAAACTAACAATAGAGATACTAACAAATATTTGTGTATTTGTAGATTTAACAGAAACAAACGTCTGCTTTTTTGGTTCCTACCACAGCCATTCAACTAATTAAAAAAAAAGAAGATATAAAAAAAATATAGAGTTTATATCTTAGAAAAATCACAAGTCAGTATTTCTGCAGCCTTGTCCATTTGATCCAAAACTTGACATACAACTAAAGAAACTATGTGATATAAAGTTAAACTTCATATTAAATAATTTCAAAAGTTATACATCAAGGGATTAAATGTCTTTATTGTTAGAGAGAAATGGAATGATCCACAAACATTGTCGTTGATATTAAAACAGCTGGAGTCAGGAACATGTCTTCTTCTTTAGCATTAATATCAACGACATAAGTCAGAAAACGATTCACACAAAATATTTAAATCAGCTAATGCATATTCTGGTTTTCCTCAGGAGTAAAACTATTAAATAACACAAACATCCACTTACCTTTACCCGAATGTTTCGAAAACCGTCGCGCACTGAAAAAAAAAGACAGGAGTTATTTTAAATCCACATGGTGTCCTAGAAGATTATGATAATAACAAAGTAGTGAGTATAAAAGAGCAATAATGGTAATTCATATTTTTTTGTGGTTATTACCCTCAGAAATAGAAAATGACCCCACGCTTCCAAATATATCAATTTTTATCTGCCAAAAAAATTACAAGAATTTAATTTTCGTTACAAAAACGTGACGCCATAAAAAAGGAGAAATATTTAAAAAGAAATCGTCGATAACTCGCAAACGGTCTAATCAAAAATATCTAGTTATTCTTTTGTATGAGTTTTAATAAATCCAAATATAAATGTTCTCTAAAATAATTAGAGAAACCAATAATTGACCACATTTAAAATTACATGGGATTTCCTATGTCCCTCGGCAATGCAACACCCGGTTTAACTAAAATTTAAAATATTTGGACAATATTTTTTTTTAATTTTTTTATTGAAAATGTTTTGACCGGAATCGTCAAATTGAAGGGGAAATATTTGACGAAAAAATGTGTTATTTTGTGGATATATGTAGAAAAAATCCAACTGCCTGCGTAAATTGGCGGCATATGAAAATCTTTTTTATTATTAATATTGGGAAAAAGTTATTCTTTATAAAAAGTCGAGCATGGTCTAAAACCTAAAATACAACCATCAGATATAAAATTTTATTAGTCGTATATAGAATAAAGGTACTTTACTCTTGAGTAAAACTCATATTTTTTGACAAACCTCGTATACCACTGAAAAAAATTTGATATTTTACGACTGTATTCTAGGTTTTAGATAATGCAGAACTTTTTATGAAGAATTACTTTTTTTCCCTAAAATTAATAAAAAAAAAGTTTTCCATATGATTCCAACTAAGGGGGACATACTGTAATATTATGCCTAAAACTAAAGACCCAATTGGTTTCGAATTGTACCAATACTGGTAATTCAATAAAGATAAGGGTTACGTTCGACTTTAGGGACACACTGTTTGACCAGTTTTACTTTATTTTTTCGATTTAAATGATATTAAGTATGATTTTAACTCACCTTAGGCCTGGAAATACGAAAAAAAAGTATAAATCAATTATATATTTTAATTTAAATTTTTTTTAAATAAGAAAACGAGTTTTTCATGAAATTTAACCTAAAACTTGAAAATTTTAATATTTGACATTTCTTTTCTGGATAATAAGCGGGGTTGCCAAGACTAATTTATTACTTGTTACTATTTCGGCCGTTACCCGTAATATTTAAAAAACTAAGTAGTCTGGGTATTTATTAACAGTATGATCGGATAGCAAAGAATTTAGAGTGACTTTTATGTTGAATGAGTCAAATAAAATGATTTTGTAACATTGTATTTCTAGAAATTACTCAAAAATGTCATGTGAAATGTCAGTAAGTTATAAAAACTTACAAAAGATTGCTGTTTAATTTTAAAACAATTGTATGAGCTGATATGAACAGATATTATTCTTTGAACTGTGTTAGGGGCCGGGGAGCGATGTTTGATACAGATTCTGGTATTTTATCACAAAATTCTATTATTTTTATTTAAATAAACAAATCATAAAATTATAATAATTTACGAGTTTACAAATTAATTATATCTTCTTACATACTAAAATACTTGGCAACCCTGTACACATAAGTCAAAATATTTGATTAAAAATATGCAATTTTTGAGATTTTAATATTAAATTTCTCGCTTAATTGTGGGTAATCTCCAAATTTTTTTTAATTGTCATGATATATAACTTCTTTACTTTCTAATGGTGCAAAAAATTTTTTGAAATTCGTGTGTCTTTTAAGTCGAATGTAACCAAGATAAGTATAATAAAAGTTGTACAAAGGCTTAGACAATTATTTGTCAGTGGAATAATATACCTAATAATAATTATATGTAAAAAAATAGAAATTGAAGATTTGTTGATAGAATGGGAATACAAAAAAACGTTTATTTGTTATCCTGTGATCTTAAAGTACTTAGTTATATGGGAATCCAGAATAAAAATAGATCTTATTAAATAGGCCTTTTTTTTCGGCAATTTCAGGAAAAAATATAAATTTGACAACTACGTCTATCAACTTTTTACCTCGCACTGCATAAAATGTCATAGGGTCTGATAATTGGAGAGAGTTACGCGTGATACTTATTAATTTGAAGAATAATGCTATGCTAAAAGGAAAAATTCAATTTTCAATAATTTGTGATTCACCCTGTAACTAATCACGATAATTCACGTCATAGATTTTCACTGGAAGTATTAAAAAGCATTATTTATAAAAAATTAAGGTCCTACTTTTTAAGAAGCACTACCTTTTTAAAAATCTGATGTGTCCAACACATGACTTTCCTATCTAGTTATTACAGGCTTTTTCTGGTTACTTTGTACAACCTATTGCAGCACCCCTATAAATGTTTAGAGGAGGATAAACTAAATATATACATTTTCCACATATATATACCTCGAAACATTTTTCTATAGATATTCATTGAAAACGAAAATACTGAAAAATATAAATTTAGCACTTTTCCTACAATTTTTCCATTACGGTCCATTTTAGAAAAATGATGTATAAACAAAAATTATAAAGATCGATATCGCAAACAACTTTTATTTCAACAATTTTCATAAAAATCAGAATTTTGCACATTTTGTCAAATTTCTCGAATACGGACCATTTTAGGAAAATTTTGTATAAAACAAAAATTATAGATAATAATATTAGAAGTAACTTTTATTTGAACAATTTTTTTCTCCAAACATAAATAACAGATATATTCCATAAAATATAAAAACGGCCTCCCATAAAGTACCCCCCCAGATGTTCCGACTTTGTCCAAAATCTAATCATTTTATGTCAGGCCGAAATAAAACTTAAGTTTAAAATTTAATGTTTTTTTCTTTATCCGTTTTTGAGTTTTCTTCAAATTTCTAAATTTACACATTTTCTCAAATATCTCGAATACGGTCTATTTTAGAGAAATTATGTATGGGATAAAAATTATAGAGAATTATATTACAAACAACTTTTGTTTAAACAATTTTTATAAAAAAATATGTTTTTACATTTTGTCAAATTTCTCGAATACGGACCATTTTAGGAAAATTTTGTATAAAACAAAAATTATAGATAATAATATAAGAAGTAACTTTTATTTGAAGAATTTTCTTCCCCAAACGTAAATAACAGATATATTCCATAAAATATAAAAATGACCACCTATAAAGTACCCCCCCAGATGTTCCGACTCTGCCCAAAATCTAATCAGCTCATTGGACGCTGGAACAAAGCTTAAGTTTAAAATTTGGTGTTTTTCCGTGTGTCGGTTCATGAGTTATGTGACACACAGACACACACACACAGACATCATCGCGAAAATAGTCAAAACGGATTCAGGGGACCTCAAAACGTAAAAATCCATCAAAAATTCGAGGTCGAAAAAAATCATGATTCCTATACTTTCCTTATATTCGTATACAGATAGGAAAGTAAAAAGGGGGCAATTTGCAACTTCTGCGCCCTGTATATCAAAAACTACTCAAAGGATTGTTGGGCCTGATAGACACTATTGTTCAAGAAATCGACATCTTTGAAATATAAAAATTAAGAAAATTACGTAGAAGTAGAAGCCCATTTCTCCATAACCCCATTGAAGAAGAATTTAGTTAGGTAGTACTAAATTTGCTATTGAACCTATAGTGATTACCTAATAAACAAATTAGGTATAATCATCAATAAAACTTTAGAACCAACGATGTTTTACTAATATAAAAACGGTATTTTAAAAGCAATTTTAATAAAAAAGAAAATAGATATCAACTTCAAACACAAGTTCGGTGACCTTGATTGACATTCAAAATATTCAAAAAATAATTAATATAAAAAATGTATAGGTAGGTATAATATAAATATTAGGTTAGGAAATCTGTTTAAATTTGCTATTATCTAGTTCCTATAACTATTAATTAATAATTATCATAATTAAAAATTAGATTATAGAACAGAAGCCACCCTACCTGCAATGAAATATCAACCAAAAACCACAAAAATATACTGAAATCTTACCTTCTTTTTAAATATTACTATCGAGAGAAACATCGTTGTTCTTAATATTGCGTCTATTCTTCAAAGGTTTTTCACTGATTTTCACAAAGAAAAATGCACAAAACGATGAGAAAATTTTAGTGACTGCATACAATTTAAACAAAACAAAAGACAAAAAAAATACATATTTGACAGATGGCATAAGAGCATGGTACAAACGGCCTACTGGGCCTACTGTAGTTGGGATGATTTTGATTCTGGCTAAGTTTACAAATGTAGTGTATTTTGCAAAAATAATATATGTAGCTGTTATACAATAAAGTTTTCGTTTTAAATCTGATTTTTAAAAAATTGTTAAAGGATTCTTTATACTGAATAGAATATTAATTTTTCTCCCTTTTACTTTCTTGACTATACCTATGCAGATAGGGTTTATACGTCATTTATTAATTATTTTTAATTAAATAAATTCGAATTATTTTCCTAATACCATTATCGAAAAAAACTTGCTGCATCCGTGAATATACAAACACATAATTGCTGCGTTTGAGAATCCACATCGGATGCATTTTTTACATCTCGAGCGTTTTTTTATTCACATCGGACACATCTGTCCCATTACATTTACGTATACTGAATCACGTGATCAAAGATTTTTTACATCTCAGATGCATCCGATGTGGATTCTCAAACGCAGCACTTGTCGGTGACGTGAATTTAATTCGTTAGTAAACAATTTTTTTTTAAATGTCCACAGAACACGCTTGGTATCTCACTCCCAATGATATACATAGTTACATAGATTGCTTACTCATATGTAAATCAGTTGATGAAAAGAGCATTTCAATGAGCGTAGTTTTCTGTTTATCTGATATTAATTTTATATCAAGAAAATAATAGTCGCAATCAAATATTTTCCTTTTCAGGGTGGTTTGCCCTGATTACAAAAGTAACCTAGAGTTATTTCCACCAGTTTTACTATTTCCAACCTCATAAATGGACAAGTCCAAGTATAAGGTGGGGAATATGTTTTAGGAAAAGCATAAAACCTAAATCACGATATTGTACAAATATTATGAATTTCTAATTATATGAATGGGAAGGGTTTATCTAATGTTTAGGGGGGCAGATTTTTCTGTCTATGAGGTAGGAGTGTATGAGTTTGGAAATTTGGGGGAGACCTATGTTCATAAACTTTTTGACTAGTCCGGCATGCCAGACTTGGTCGAAGGCTTTTTGAACATCTAAGAGAACGGCTGAAGAGATTTGTTGAGAGTTTACTGCAGTGACCGCAGTAGTGTAAAGAAAGGAGATTGCGTCCTGTGTGGAATGGTGGGATCTGAAACCATTTTAGGATTGAGGGATGATGTTTCTTTCTTCACAAAATTCCCAGATTCTTTCCTTGAGCAGAAGCTCGAGGAGTTTCCCTAGGACTAATATAAGAGAGATGGGTCTGTATGAATTTATGGATTTGGGGTCTTTGCCTGGTTTGGGGAACAAAATGGTGTTTGCAAGAGAAAAATAGGATAGGGAAAAGCAGGAGTTTAGGATAAGGGTAATGATGGGAAAGATGGTTTCAGGAAGATGCTTCAGCGTTCTTCTATGAATGGAATCAGGCTAGGAGGCCGTGTTTTTGCCTGCTTGGCAAACATATTGGATGTCTTGGAGGGTAAATGGGGAGGTGAGGGGATTTTCGACATCCATAGGTGGGACTGAGACGGCGAGTGTCTGAAGGATGTATTGTTCGGTCTAATTTTTGAATTGTTCGTCAAAATGGGGGTTGTCGGGGATTCTGAAGGTGGCTTTGTGAGATAAAGGCTTTTTCGTGGGGATTTAAGTGGATTTGTCCGTCGATTTGGAGGTGGGAGTGTGGTTTGGTTTTTTGACCCGTGATGATTCGGAATTTGTCCCAAAACTTGGAACCGTCTCTATGATCCAAACTAGAAGTGGTATTGATCAGGGCGCTAAGGCGGTTCCATTCAGTTTTGATGACTGGGTCGTGGGTACGGACATATTGTCTATACAATCGTCGTTTTTGGGAGTTGAAGTTGAGAGTTAGGTTGAATTTGGGAAGGGCTTTTTGTGCCGTGTTTGTGGAAGTGATTGGGGCGGATGTTTCGACGGAGTGGGTGATGGTGGTTTGACCTTTGTCAACCATTGTGTCGATGTCTTGCGGGGAATTAAGCGAGTGTTGCTCCGGAATGTTTGCAGAGATAGTTTTCCTGAAATAGTGGCCGATCTGCTTTTTTGAGATTTCGGAAGGTATGTATTGTACCTCTTGCTGGAGTGGGTGCAAGGAGAGATGTATGTAACACCAAAGGAAGGTGATTGTCTCTCCAATGAAGCATCTATCAGCAACCAGTCCTATACAGGAATCTGTGAAGAGGATGTGGTCTATAATAGATGATCCTTGATGGGATACAAAGGTCGTAAGTCAGTTTGAGGCTCTGAATATGGATAAGTCTATGAGCAGATTAGCTAGGCAGATACCGTTTGGGTTTGAGGCGTGATCTTCGAACATGGTATGTCTATTCAGATCTCCACGCAAAACGGCGCGGGGGAGTGATGATATAAGTATTCGATCAGAGATGTGGAGATGATTTGGTCTGGGTGGTTGCACTATGAGATGATGGTTAAAGGATTGTCTACCGAGATGTCTATTTCTGCTAGATGAGCAGGAAATATGTATGGGTTGATTTTGGATCCTTGACATGGCCTTTTATACTACTCGTATCCCATAGCCTTCGAATTGGAATACGAAAAGTTACTTTTATATGTTAAATACAAAAATATGAAATACGAATTCCAATAACCATAACAATGTAATCCTACGCCTATGCCGTCTAAGAACGATTGATTTCCAGAGTTTTTGAAGTGACACTTAAAAAATAATTAATATAATTTTGAAACACGCTTGTCAATCACTTTTTATGTTCATATCATAGTTATTCTTACAATAAAGAATTCTAAATAATTACAGTCCACTGTCAATGCTCTACAATCAACACTCATTACAAGTTTTACTCATAACTGATCTATTTTAGTCACGTTCTCGTTTGTTATAATATCCTGATTCTCTTTCCGTATAAATATTACTATTTGATCTAATTTTTGCCTACTTATTTCAGGAAGAAGAAGAGCTAGACATAGATTTAACAGATCCGGAATTGAATAAAGCTGCAGTCAAGATCCAGGCATCGTTCAGAGGTCACATGACCCGTAAAGATGAGAAAAACTAAATAATCCCGTACTGCGAGATGAATCTATCTTTTAAGATAAAAGACAAAACCACAACCTTCCTCTGTTTAATAAACAAAACTAATTGCCAATAAAAGAGTCTGGTTATGAAATAAAAACTTATTTTAGAACAGGGAAAGCGAAAACTTATATGCCGACTCTGTTATCAGGGAATATTGTTTTCGGTTAGTGACCAGCATCCCAGATAGGGGTCGGGATAAAAGGTTTCATTATTGTTTTCAAGTTTATTTCGGAGCGGATTTCCACCAAACAGACTCATATCGATTTCTACAAAATTGAGACTTTATGATCATTTTCCAGATATATTGAAAAGGTAGAAATACGTTTCTTTTTTTCTATGGGCAGAATTAAGGTGAATCAAATCATTTTGGACACAACCTTTCATGGCAGTGAAGGTGGGAGTAAGTCATTTTACCCATCAGAATCTACCAGTACTACGAGGGTCATTCAATAAGTAAAGAGACAAATTTTATCATTTTAAAACTATTCAATGAAACTGTACAATCTTTTCAGGGGTGTTAGTTGGCAACCTTGGGATATGCTACGTCACAGAATTTCATTTAATAAAAATTGTTTTATGATATTTTGATGTATATTTATCGATAGATGAAAATATAATAGAATTTTAATCTTAAAACATAAAGTAGTAAGGAATGGATGGTTACTTCCAGGTTAGTTGACCGGGATGGTTATCCAAGATGGCTACGTGGCATTTTTATTCACCAATGCACTGGAGTGGGGTAGAATGCTTGTCAATAGGCTCGATATGACGCTGACAGGTTATTTTCCATCTCACTCGGGAGTATTTGTAATAACCATTTTCTATTTCACAACAATAACAATGTGAAACAGAAAATGGTTGTTATAAACAGTTCCGAGTGAGATAAGCGATAAAAATGACTGCGCCCATAGAGTCACGTCTTGTTCTATTGATACAATATGCACATTGGCTTTCTATCACACTCCAGTTCATCGGTATTTAGCACGGTTCGTAAACAACACGGTGGCCTCTTCTTCCGTTGCTAAGGAAGGGTGTGACGTCACGAAATTAAAAATCTAGTTAACAGAAAATATTCTGCTGCGGTTCGTACGTTAGTTTTTTAGAAAATCTAATATTTACTACTTTATATTCTGAGATTTTAATAAAATCAAACTTGGAATTAAAAATTAATAATAATTGTCCATATACATTGGTATCATGTCATTCCTAGGGCCGACAAGAGTAATTCCCGGAGCCCGGGTTGAAATGAGGGCCCGATAACCGTGGTGAGGATTTGTTTTTCTTTCAGTAGTTCAACACAAGACAAGAGGGGGAAGTTTTTGATTGGGAACTTTTTTTTTGGACAGATTCAAGTAGAGGAGGATAATTTTTTTTTTTAGAAAGAGATTCAAGTGGAGGAGGAGAAGTTTTTGTTTTAGATAATTCAAGTAGAGGAGAAAAAGTGTTTGTTTGAAGACAGAAATTATTTAAGTAAAGAGGAATGACATGTGGTCTTTATCTTTATATTAAACTACATTAAATATTAAACCCTTAAAGACACCTAAACATGTTTTTTTATATACCCAGACTTCAAAATAAATTAAATATAGGAAGGTTGCGGTTTAATTTTGTCAATTTTGTCGTATACATATGTATATCCAAATCCCACTACGTTGAAAGCAACTTGTGATCCTTTCTTAATTCCATACCTTTTTAGATGTAACATATTCCACGAATGTAAAAAGCTTTTAAACATTCATAATTAAAAATTTCGAAATATGGAGAAAATGGCTCTTGAAACGTATTTTATTCCTGTCATAAAAGCTTTAATAGTATAAAATGACTTTTGTTTTACTTGTTCTATTAGTCGCATCGTACGAGGGGAAAATGTATGACTTAAATTATGAAACGAAAACGGTATTAGACATTACCTTTGTGAAAATAGGTATTATATTGTAGGTCTTTAAAGTTTTAAACCTAAAATTTCATGCATATTTAGAAGGCAAAAATGTAATATACCGGGTGTTCAAATTAAAGTGTGGGCTTTGTTTTTTTTTTTTAATTTAAACCCCATCTTTTTTTTCATATTCTTAAAGTACATGAAAAATTAGAAACTTTTGAGGGAAATATTTTTTTATTGGACTTTTACTTTTTGAGTAACAGCTACTTGAAAATTTTGCTGGGCGAAAAAAAAGTTGGTTAGCTATAAAAAACGATTTTAGCCAAAACATTTTTCCCCACAAAACTATAAAACTTTCGTCTGAAACGTTTTTTTTTATAATAGGCGGTATTTAGTTGTAACACTTCAATTTGAACATCCGGTATATAAGTTGTATTTCAACGCATATATAGAGCTCAATAAAGAAATCGTATAATAAATTTTAAGAAGTACAAAACATGAAAAAAAGATGTCATTTAATCTAATATTTAATGTATACAGGGTAGTTCTTAATGATATAGACCGTAAGTGTAAGGGCGCGTTCCTAAACCAAGTTCAAGTAAAAAAATATCTTAAAAAGTTTGGTTTTTAAGATATAGGGTGTCAAAAAAAAATAGGATTTTTATTAATATTTCAAACATCTATTAAAATTTGAATATAATAATAATACTTTCCCCAATTCACCCCTTTACGAGTGAATTCCAACCACTGAAGTCGACTGAACGACTTGTTTAGGGAAAGGGACGACTATTATTATTATTTGCCGTGGCGCTCCGGGGCGATTTAAAGTTGATTGATGGTGCCATTTGACTTACAGGTGGGGTAAACCCAGAAAACCTCACCCACCATCATAAACCTCACCCACCATCATCATAAACCTCACACACCATTATAAACCTCACTCACCATCATAAACCTTACCCACCATCATCATAAACCTTACCCACCATCATCATAAACCTCACACACCATCATAAACCTCACTCACCATCATAAACCTCACCTACCATCATCATAAACCTCACCCACCATCATCATAAACCTCACTCACCATTATAAACCTCACTCACCATCATAAACCTTACCCACCATCATCATAAACCTTACCAACCATCATCATAAACCTCACTCACCATCATAAACCTCACCTACCATCATTGAGGCGTGATCTTCGAACATGGTATGTCTAGAGTTCAGATCTCCACGCAAAACGGCGCGGGGGAGTGATGATATAAGTATTCGATCAGAGATGTGGAGATGATTTGGTCTGGGCGGTTGTACTATGAGATGATGGTTAAAGGATTGTCTACCGGGATGTCTATTTCTGCTAGATGAGCAGGAAATATGTGTGGGTTGATTTCGGATCCTTGACATGGCCTTTCATACTACTCGTATCCCTTCCTCTGACTCACCATCATAAACCTCACATACCATCATCATAAACCTCACCCACCATCATCATAAACCTCATCCACCATTATAAACCTCACTCACCATCATAAACCTTACCCACCATCATCATAAACCTCTCCCACCATCATAAACCTCACCCACCATCATCATAAACCTCACCCACCATCACAAACCTCACCCACCATCATCATAAACCTCACCCACCATCATAAACCTCACTCACCATCATGAAAGTATTCTTTATTGTGTTAAGGCGTTAAGTTAACACTGATTAGATAATAATTATGATTTCCAGTGGCGTTACGGGGGAAGTTTCACGAATAATATTGACCAAAATAATGTAATTTTTGACAGGATGATAAGGGAAAGAATCCACCAAATATGAAAGGAGTTATCAAGAAATTAACAACTGTTTAAAATGGATTTAAAGGTCAGTCGTCTACTAGAATGGGAAGAATGGAGAAAGATCGATAGAATAACACTCAGTATAATAACATTTCCTAGCAATGATCATAGTCAACTCAATCTTATTGGTAATTTTAACAATTTTTACTTTCCTATTTGTATACAGAATCATGATTTTTTTCGACCTCGTGTTTTCGATGTTTTTTTTACGTTTTGGGCTCCCTTGAATCCGTTTTTACTATTTTCGCGATGATGTCTGTGTGTGTATGTGTGTGTGGCGTGTGTCTGTATTCTCGATAACTCATGAACAGTACGAAAAATAACACCTTACTTATAATATTATTATCTAAAATTTTTGTTCTATACAAAATATCTATAGAAAAATGTTTCGAGTTAGATGTATGTGGAAAATGTATATATTTAGTTTATTCTCTAAACATTTATAGAGGTGCTACAATAGGTTGTACAAAATAACCGAAAAAAGCCTATAATAACTTGATAGGAAAGTCATGTGTTGGATATATCAGATTTTTTTTATAAAAAACGTATTTTTGCCGGTATTTAATTGTAAAACTTTAATTTAAACACCCGGTATATATAGATTAAACACGAACTAGACGTAAAATTTGGTCGGACGGTGGACTGCAATTCAAATTTTGTATTTTTTTCATAGGGAAATACACCTACGGTTAGGTTAGATAGATCTAAATTTAGCTAAATTTAGATCTATCTAACCTAACCGTAGGTGTATTTCCCTATGAAAAAAATACAAAATTTGAATAACATAGTATATTCAAATTATGTATTTTTACTTTCCTATCTGTATACAGATATAAGGAAAGTATAGGAATCATGATTTTTTTTCGACCTCGTGTTTTCGACGGATTTTTACGTTTTCTGTGTGTGTCTGTGTGTGTCTCTGTGTGTGTGTCTGTATCCACCATAACTCATGAATCGATACAAAGAAAAACACCAAATTTTAAACTTTAAGCTTTATTCTAGCGTCCAATGAACTGATTAGATACCACTGAGCCACCCACCCCCCTTTCGAATTTTGAAGAAAATTCAAAAACGGATAAAGGAAAAAACATTAAATTTTAAACTTAAGTTTTTTTTTTTTAATTTAATTATTTTTATTTTTTTATATATATAAAATTAATTTTTTATAGATTTTGAACCCGCCCAGTTTGAAATGTTGTAGTTTTTAGAATATTTTTTTGGAAATCCATATACTGGGTGTTTTCATAACAATATATAATACATAAAACGAAGTAAAATACAAAAACTTTCAAAAAGAACGGGACTTGGCTTGAGGACCTATTGTTTTCTTTTTTAGAAGGAACATAAGAGGTTTGGTATTTTGGGCTAGAGGATTTTTTTTAAAGGTCAGAAAGAGCAAGGAATACATGATGATTTGATATTCTGGGTTGGAGGACCTTTTTTTTAGAGGTCAGGAATGAGCGCGGATACAAGGGGGGGTAATAGGATAATTACCCCTCCCGAGCTGCTCGAACAAATCCAGGAATTTACTAAATTGTAATCTAAAAACAACGAGATTTTACGAGAAAGCAAAAAAAGACAAGATGACGGTGAGGAATGAAGAATAGAGAAGCACAGGCTGGCGTACAATATTTTTTGTTATTTTTTAAATAAACGAATGATTCTTTGATAAAATTATTTACCCCCCCCCCCCGAAAAATCTTCCCAGATCCGCGCTTGGTCAGGAAGGGGAAGGAGTATATGGTTTTGGTATTTTCGGTTGTTTTTTTAGGGGCTCCGCAAAGAAACGGAAGGCACCTGGCAAGAGGCTAGAGCAAGGAGGGCTCCAGTCAAATATTTCACTTTTCAAAAAGGTTCTGTCCCCCAAAAAAGTTTAAAGTAATTCTAACTTAGCGTCTCATTACAGTGAAAAACACTGCAAAATTTAAAAAAAATCGACGAAAGAATCTTAGAGATATTAATAAAAGAACTTTGAATTATTAAACATTTTTTTACAAGAGTGCAGCCTTGGAATTACGACATATCATTAAGTACCACCCTGTATATTTCTTTGATTGTTCCGAAATTTTTAATCCAATTTTTCTACAGTACGATACGAAAAAAAAGATACCCGAAGAAAAATATTTCACGTTTTATATATAATCAAAAAAAAAAATTACTAGAAGTAATCGAAATAAACTTATTAGAATGATTTCGATAGATTACATATGTTGCAAATTCGTTTGAATTTCTCGTTAAATAAAAAAATGCATAAAATAAGGTATAGTTACTTCAAAGCTTGTGATCGGTACTTAGAATTTCTAAAACGATTCTCAAATAATTTAAAAATTTGTTTAAAAAATTAAGATAAATATTATGCATATTATTTAATACAATTGGTAGTTAGATTTGGGAAATTAGAATTCTTTGATTAATCTTCTGAGAATATTAATCAAATACCAGAAGTTTTATTTGTTATCTATTTAACTACTTAATTTTTATCAAGGGCGGCTCTAGAGGGGACCGTAGGGGTCATGCCTCTCCCCCCGAGAACAAAATTATTACCATTTTATTCAAAAAAATATGCTAAAAAGAAAATATCTAAAAGCAATGCTTCCCACTGAAAATTCGTCTTGGAACTGCACTTGATTTCTATTCACACTACTAAAAAAATACGTAAAAAAGATTGACTGGGGATTGTTAATATCAAAATAAGCTGGCTGAACGTAATTTTTAAATTAGTTGAGAATCTTTTGTATTGTAAAATTACCTTTAAAAGATTGTAAACGCACTTTGTTAAAAGGTACACCCTGTAGCTCTCCCAGTAATATAAATATTATTCAGATTTGTTGCTTTGTGTGTAATAATTACAGTTGAGCTATGTATATTTTTAATTTAATAAAATAATAAAGAGCAATACTTAATTACCCAACAAACATTTTTGTCTGAGGAAATAATGGCGCAAAAATTGTCTGCTTCTAATCATAATGACGGCCTTTTAACTTTTACCTACAAAGGGCCGGCATTTATAGGTCACTACGGCCAAAAATAGTAGTTACTGGGCTTTTAACATCATAAAGTCAATTTGCCATCATAGAGGGACTTCAATGGCTGACTGCAGGCCCAATATTGGCCATTTTTAACATTCCATTGGATAACAAAAGTTTAGTTTTTCTTAATTTGGCCTTTATTTTATCACAAATTTCAAATTTTAACTAAAGATGGGTTTTTTATCAAAATAATATGTAATATTGACAAAAAATTCTAACAAAACGTTTTCCATAAAAAATAAACATTAAATTATACTCAAATAAATGTTAATTTATATTTTTGTGTCTTTTTTGTTGTCTACTTCCGTGCACTGAAGACAGTAATAATATACACCTGAAAATCGTAAAATTTATACAGTACGTCCCCCTAAATTGGAATCATATGGAAAACTTTTTTATTATTAATTTTAGGAAAAAAAAGTTATTCTTTATTATCTAAAACCTAGAATACAGTAATCAAATATCAAATTTTTTCAGTGGTATACGAGGTTTATCAAAAAATATGAGTTTTACTCAAGAGTAAAGTATCTTTATTCTTTATACGACTGAAAAAATTTGATATCTGATGGATGCATTTTAGGTTTTAGATTATGTTCGACTTTTTATAAAGAATAACTTTTTTCCCAATATTAATGAGGCAAGTGTCTATCCCCCAATGCAAGGCCAATATCGCACCATCAATCCCAGCAATGGGCCATCATTTTACCGACAGTTGTTTGTTGGGTATGGACATTAGAAACAATATTATTTTAATAATAAATTTATGTTTACTTATTTATTTTAAATATTTATAGTATAATATTATGGAACAACGCCAATCAGTGTTTTATTTACTAAAAAATAAATACCCAGGACCTATATAGTAATTGCTCCAATTGAATACCGAATGCAAATAGTTACCAGTAATGAACATATTATACGCAGGGTGTTTCAAAGAACATTGTCTTGTCCCACTTACATTGTATGATCCGAACCAGTTAATTTAATTAATAAAAATTTGTATTTCAACTTGATATAATATATCTTAAAATCTGTCAAATTTTGAGTCTTTAGTTATATTAAATTTAACTAAATTAGATGTAATAATTTTCAATAAATTCCAATACCTAGTCATGTTAGGTTGGAAGTGGCATGGATATTTACGTTATAAGCGCACAGCGGCTTACACATTTATTCATTGATAAAAATAAGTTGTATTTGCGTGAAATTCTGCTCTTTATCTCTTTTCTTACTTTCGTCTCCTCGCCCCGCCCCTACATATAGAGTGTATCGATTGTCGAATTAATCTTACTTAATATTATATTTTATCAATGAATGGCTATATTTCTGTTCTCTGGTCTTCGAACCAGCTAAGACCAATTAAGTTACAATGAAGTTACATCGAATTGTTTGGATTAAAATTTCCTGAGCGGTTATTGATCTGGAAAGAATTGATAGGCAGTTAGCCTTTACCTTCGAGAAGAGGAGAAAACCGATCAAAAGTCGCAAAAAAACCATGAGAGAGAAAGAAGTGGAGTAACGGATTATAATAAAGTTTTTGGTAAAACCAACCGAAATTTTGCTATGATTGCAGGCACAGTTTGGGGATAACACTCTGTCAAGAACCCGTGTGTTTTCATTGCACCAAGAATTTTCTGGAGAGCCTGAAAAGGTGCACCCGTGAAAGTAAAGACGCGATTGTCAGCCTGAAAGGTAATGGCAACGGTGTTTTTTGATCAACTAGGTGATTTTCACGTTGATTTTCTACACGATCAACGCATGATTAATGCACAATATTGCAGAGTTACTAGAAACCGCAAAATTGTCATCATCTCGAAGAAAAAGGAAGAAACAAACGGTCAGAAACGTCATGTAGCTAATGTCACTAGGGAAAAATTGAAAACATTTGAAAGGGAAATACTGGAACATCCTCCCTATAGTCCAGACATTTCCCCCTTGTGACTCCCATCTTTTTGGATCCTTCAAAAAAGCGCTTGAAGACCAGCGTTTCGACGATACTGAAGCGGTGGAAGCATTTGTGTTCTAATAGCTACAGAAACGTCCGAAGAATTTCTACGATGCTGGAATAAAAAAGCTACCAATCCGAAGGGAAAAATGTATTTCTAGGAGGGGAATGTATGTAGAAAAATAATGTATATTTGAAAACCTATAGTTTAACAAAAGAAATCCCGTTTATATTTGATACACCCTTGTATCATTCTAATTACTGTTTATTTAATTTGAGTTCCATTTTTAATATTGTAACATCCTACTACTACGACAACCCAATATACACATATGTGTATATAAAGTTGCCTATCCTTGAAAAGCATTTCTAATTCCTACCCGATCGATATTGACAAGGATATTTAGCTTGACGGTGTTCCCACTATGGGAATTTTGTACAAAAGACCTAGTGACAACATCCCTAAAGGTAGACGGAGGAACTAATCTGATTATTGGATCCGTATATCTGCCTTATGACCAGCCTGGGCTTCCCCCGTCAAGGAAGTGAGAGAACTGGTTAGTTACTGTGAAAAAAACAAAATCTAACTTCTTCTAGGATGTAATGCCAATGCTCACCATATAGTATGGGAGAGCACTGACATTAATAACCGAGGAGAAGCTCTTCTGGAGTTTATTGTATCCAACAAACTAGAAGTTGCAAACGTTGGAAATGAACCAACATTCACAACTTCTGTGCGAAGGGAGGTAATTGATATTTCTTGGTACACAACGGTGAGGAAGTGTCTCGTCTCAAAAGAAGAGTCACTTTCCGACCATAGGCATATCCTGTTTAATCTGGGTAAAAAAAACTTCAGGTGAGAAGACATTACGTAATCCTAGGATCTGTAACTGGGGGACTTTCAAGGAAGAACTTCCAACACCGAAGAATTCAGTGTTTCTGACAGGAACCCTAACCAACACGTTCGAAAAAAACTGCTTTTTAAAAATTAGGAAAAAGGATCAAAACGCTGTATGGTGGAATCGAGACCTTTTCAAAAAAACAGCAGAAGTTCGTAAGGTTTTTAACCTGTCCAAAAGGTTGAAGAAATGGGAAGCCTATAAGGCTTACTGGAAATAATATAACTATGCCATTAGGAAAGCTAAAAACAATTCCTGGAAGAAATTCTGTGACAGCAATAAAAACCTTCCAGGAAAACTGTACAGAAAGATAAGCAAAGATGCATGGGATCTCTGAAAAATTAACAAAGAGAACTCACAAAAACAGAGGATACTTTAGATTTACTACTAAAGTTACACTTTCCTAGATGTGAGATTATTTTTGACCAAGAGTATCGAGACACTAATTTCTAAGGCCTCTATGTTCCACAAAGCTGGAGGTATGAAAGAGTGGCCTTCATTCTCAAACCCGGGAAAGCGTCTTACGAGAAGACAAAATCTTTCAGACCAATCAGACCAACATCATTCCTCCTAAAAACATTGAAGAAATTGATCGATAGATATATACAGGACGATGTTCTACAGGATAAACTGATACATCGATACCAGTTTGCCTACCAATCTGGCCATACATAGGCTAGCTCAACAGGCTAAACAAACATTGGAAAGCATAGGAATAATACTAGAAGTCTCCCTAGATATAGAAGGAGCCTTCGATTCGGCTTCATACAATTCAATACTGGGATATATGCACAGGCGTGGAGTAGCCCACTGCATTACGAAGTGAATTGAGTTCTTGCTTAATCATAGAACCATTACCAGTAATCTCCTTAACACAACAAGAGAGGTATCAGTCAACAAGAAATGCCCGCAGGGAGGAGTGTTATCTCCTCTTATGTATACCTTGGTAATTGACGACCTCTTATGGGAGTTATAGAAAGAAAATTTATTTGCAGACGACATAAGCATCGTAGTAAATGATTAATTTAGGTCTGTTGTATCCGAAAAGATGTAGCAGGCACTAAATATCGTCAAAAGATGGTGCATAAAAAAAGAATTCTCCACAAACCCGACAAAAACCTCTGATGTTTAATTCACAAGAAAAAGGAACCTCCAAAGAATAAAGGAGCTTTATATTTGAGGACAACAACTAAAAATGGCAAAAGAGGTTAAATATATTGGAATCACTATATAGCTTCTGCAGCTATATAGAAAAAACAACAGAAAAAGTTGTAAAAATACTGTGGGCCTGTAGAAGGATGGTAGGAATGATAATTTAATTTGAAAGTATCTAATAAATTATTTAAAAATAATGAGTTTCGTTCCCTACTACTACGACAACCCGATATACACATGTGTGTATATAAAGTTGCCTAACCTTGAGAACCATTCCTAATAATTCCTACCCGATCGATATTGGCAAGGATATTTATCTTTTATCCTTGCCCAAGAAAAGAAAATTCCCCAAAAATATTTGACAGATTTCGTGACGAAGCGATCAATTTGAATTTTTGCACGTTTGTTCCATATATCCCCAACTTAAGGTACTTTATAAAGGGTCATTTTTATATTTTATGGCATATATCTGTTATTTGCGTTTGGAGAAGAAAATTCTTTAAATAAAAGTTACTTGTAATATTATTCTCTATAATTTTTGTCCTATACAAAATTTTCCTAAAATGGTCCGTATTCGAGAAATTTAACAAAATGTAAAAAAATCAATTTTTTTTAAGAATTGTTGAAATAAAACTTGTTTGTGATGTCATTCTCTATATTTTTTACCTTATAGAAAATATCTCTAAAATGGACCGTATTTGAGATATTTGAGAAAAAATGTAAATTTCGAATTTTGAAGAAAACTCAAAAACGGAAAAAGAGAATTACACCAAATTTTAAACTTAAGCTTTATTCTGGCCTCCAATGAACTGATTAGATTTTGGACAGTGTCGGAACATCTAGGGGGGTACTTTATAGGTGGACATTTTTATATTTCATCAAATATATGTTATTTACGTTTAGAAAAGAAATTTCTTTAAATAAAAGTTACTTGTAATATTATTCTCTATAATTTTTGTCCTATACAAAATTTTCCTAAAATGGACCGTATTCGAGAAATTTAACAAAATGTAAAAAAATCATTTTTTTTTTGAGAATTGTTGAAATAAAACTTGTTTGTGATGTCATTCTCTATATTTTTTACCTTATAGAGAATATCTCTAAAATGGACCGTATTTGAGAAAAAATGTATATTTCGAATTTTGAAGAAAACTCAGGAACGGACAAAGAGAATTACACCAAATTTTAAACTTAAGCTTTATTCTGGCCTCCAATGAACTGATTAGATTTTGGACAGTGTCGGAACATCTAGGGGGGTACTTTATGGGTGGACATTTTTATATTTTATCAAATATATCTGTTATTTACGTTTAGAGAAGAAATTTCTTTAAATAAAAGTTACTTGTAGTATTATTCTCTATAATTTTTGTCCTATACAAAATTTTCCTAAAATGGTCCGTATTCGAGAAATTTAACAAAATGTAAAAAAATCAATATTTTTTAAGAATTGTTCAAATAAAACTTGTTTGTGATGTCATTCTCTATATTTTTTACCTTATAGAGAATATCTCTAAAATGGACCGTATTTGAGATATTTGAGAAAAAATGTAAATTTCGAATTTTGAGGAAAACTCAAAAACGGACAAAGATAATTACACCAAATTTTAAACTTAAGCTTTATTCTGGCCTCCAATGAACTGATTAGATTTTGGGCAGTGTCGGAACATCTAGGGGGGTACTTTATAGGTGGACATTTTTATATTTTATCAAATATATCTGTTATTTACGTTTAGAGAAGAAATTTCTTTAAATAAAAGTTACTTGTAGTATTATTCTCTATAATTTTTGTCCTATACAAAATTTTCCTAAAATGGTCCGTATTCGAGAAATTTAACAAAATGTAAAAAAATCAATATTTTTTAAGAATTGTTCAAATAAAACTTGTTTGTGATGTCATTCTCTATATTTTTTACCTTATAGAAAATATCTCTAAAATGGACCGTATTTGAGATATTTGAGAAAAAATTTAAATTTCGAATTTTGAAGAAAACTCAAAAACGGACAAAGATAATTACACCAAATTTTAAACTTAAGCTTTATTCTGGCCTCCAATGAACTGATTAGATTTTGGGCAGTGTCGGAACATCTAGGGGGGTACTTTATAGGTGGACATTTTTATATTTTATCAAATATATCTGTTATTTACGTCTAGAGAAGAAATTTCTTTAAATAAAAGTTACTTGTAGTATTATTCTCTATAATTTTTGTCCTATAAAAAATTTTCCTAAAATGGACCGTATTCGAGAAATTTAACAAAATGTAAAAAAATCAATATTTTTTAAGAATTGTTGAAATAAAACTTGTTTGTGATATCATTCTCTATATTTTTTACCTTATAAAAAATATCTCTAAAATGGACCGTATTTGAGATATTTGAGAAAAAAATGTAAATTTCGAATTTTGAGGAAAATTCAAAAACGGACAAAGAGAATTACACCAAATTTTAAACTTAAGCTTTATTCTGGCCTCCAATGAACTGATTAGATTTTGGGCAGTGTCGGAACATCTAGGGGGGTACTTTATAGGTGGACATTTTTATATTTCATCAAATATATCTGTTATTTACGTTTAGAGAAGAAATTTCTTTAAATAAAAGTTACTTGTAATATTATTCTCTATAATTTTTGTCCTATACAAAATTTTCCTAAAATGGTCCGTATTCGAGAAATTTAACAAAATGTAAAAAAATCATTTTTTTTTGAGAATTGTTGAAATAAAACTTGTTTGTGATGTCATTCTCTATATTTTTTACCTTATAGAGAATATCTCTAAAATGGACCGTATTCGAGATATTTGAGAAAAAATGTATATTTCGAATTTTGAAGAAAACTCAGAAACGGACAAAGTGAATTACACCAAATTTTAAACTTAAGCTTTATTCTGGCCTCCAATGAACTGATTAGATTTTGGGAAGTGTCGGAACATCTAGGGGGATACTTTATAGGTGGACATTTTTATATTTTATCAAATATATCTTTTATTTACGTTTAGAGAAGAAATTTCTTTGAATAAAAGTTACTTGTAATATTATTCTCTATAATTTTTGTCCTATACAAAATTTTCCTAAAATGGTCCGTATTCGAGAAATTTAACAAAATGTAAAAAAATCAATATTTTTTAAGAATTGTTCAAATAAAACTTGTTTGTGATGTCATTCTCAATATTTTTTACATTATAGAAAATATCTCTAAAATGGACCGTATTCGAGATATTTGAGAAAAAATGTATATTTCGAATTTTGAAGAAAACTCAGAAACGGACAAAGAGAATTACACCAAATTTTAAACTTAAGCTTTATTCTGGCCTCCAATGAACTGATTAGATTTTGGGCAGTGTCGGAACATCTAGGGGTGTACTTTATAGGTGGACATTTTTATATTTTATCAAATATATCTGTTATTTACGTTTAGAGAAGAAATTTCTTTAAATAAAAGTTACTTGTAATATTATTCTCTATAATTTTTGTCCTATACAAAATTTTCCTAAAATGGTCCGTATTCGAGAAATTTAACAAAATGTAAAAAAATCAATATTTTTTAAGAATTGTTCAAATAAAACTTGTTTGTGATGTCATTCTCTATATTTTTTACCTTATAGAGAATATCTCTAAAATGGACCGTATTTGAGATATTTGAGAAAAACTGTAAATTTTGAATAAAACTCAAAACCAAATTTTAAACTTTAGCTTATTTCCGACCCGAAATGAACTGATTAGATTTTAGGCAGTGTCGGAACATCTAGGGAGTATTTTATAAGGATTTTTATATTTTATAGGATATTTAGAAGAAAATTTTTTAAATAAAAATTACTTGTAATATTATTAAATTTATAACAATTTTATTATGAATAATAATCATTAATTTAAGATATATCTAATTGAAAAAATAAGATTAATTACCCCATTCTTCGAAATTATCATCATAAAAATGTTCAGGCTTAAATTCTATAAGAGATGGTGGTAAATCTATTCTATTTTCTAAATGTTTAGGATAAGTCCAAAATATGTGCACATCATTAGAGTCTTGTTTATTGTTATCTTCATTATACTTTTGAATCCATGTTTCTGGTGAAGGGATTTCAGGTTGGGCCTCTTTCATGCGTCTTCTGTTCTCTTGAATATTTTCAACTAAAATAAAAATTATTATTTACTAACCATCAAATCAAATCAAATTTATAAAATTATTTAACAAAGTTTGTGTGCAGAATCTTCAATATTAATTTTTTATTTTAAAAAGTTTTAAATGTTGCTTAAATTATATCTATATTCTATAGAAACAAAAATAAAGAATTTAGAATAGCAAAAATTATAAAAATACAAACTTTCTGATGAATAAAAAGAAAATATTGATTTTATTAAATTAATATTAATATAAAACATTAAATATTTCCCTTTTAATTTTTTTGTAGTCTTTTTTACAAATGTTGCGAGTTCATTTTTTAAAAAATGTTCATTTGTAATATTTTTAAGTATACAGGGTGGCTCACGCTCAACGGGACGGAGCTTTATGGGAAAACGCAGGTTACAGACGGGTACAATTTAAAATTTGTTAGATGTATACAGGATGTCCCACATAAGAGAAAATATACAAAGTTATATTATTACTTTCCTATCTGTATACAGATATAAGGAAAGTATAGGAATCATGATTTTTTTCGACCTCGAGTTTTCGACGGATTTTTACGTTTTGAGGTCCCCTGAATCCGTTTTGACTATTTTCGCGATGATGTCTGTGTGTGTCTGTATAACGCATAACTCATGAACCGATACACGGAAAAACACCAAATTTCAAACTTAAGCTTTGTTCCAACGTCTAATGAGCTGATTAGATTTTGGGCAGAGTCGGAACATCTGGGGGGGTACTTTATAGGTGGTCATTTTTATATTTTATGGAATATATCTGTTATTTACATTTGGGGAAGAAAATTCTTCAAATGAAAGTTACTTCTTATTTTATTATCTATAATTTTTGTTATATACAAAATTTTCCTAAAATGGTCCGTATTCGCGAAATTTGACAAAATGTAAAAAAATATTTTTTTTTATAAAAATTGTTCAAACAAAAGTTGTTTGTAATATAATTCTCTATAATTTTTATCCTATAGATAATTTCTCTAAAATGGACCGTATTCGAGATATTTGAGAAAATGTGTAAATTTCGAAATTTGAAGAAAACTCAAAAATGGATAAAGAAAAAAACATTAAATTTTAAACTTAAGTTTTATTTCGGCCTGACGTGAAATGATTAGATTTTGGACAAAGTCGGAACATCTGGGGGGGTACTTTATGGGTGGTCATTTTTATATTTTATGGAATATATCTGGTATTTACGTTTAAGGAAGAAAATTTTTTAAATAAAAGTTACTTCTTATTTTATTATCTATAATTTTTGTCATTTACAAAATTTTCCTAAAATGGTCCGTATTCGAGAAATTTGACAAAATGTAAAAAAATATTTTTTTTTATAAAAATTGTTCAAACAAAAGTTGTTTGTAATATAATTCTCTATAATTTTTGTCCCATAGATAATTTCTCTAAAATGGACCGTATTCGAGATATTTGAGAAAATGTGTAAATTTCGAAATTTGAAGAAAACTCAAAAACGGATAAAGAAAAAATCAATAAATTTTAAACTTAAGTTTTATTTCGGCCTGACGTAAAATGATTAGATTTTGGACAAAGTCGGAACATCTGGGGGGGTACTTTATGGGAGGCCGTTTATATATTTTATGGAATATATCTGTTATTTATGTTTGGAGAAGAAAATTGTTCAAATAAAAGTTACTTCTAATATTATTATCTATAATTTTTGCCTTATGTAAAAATTTCCTGAAATGGTCCGTATTCGAGAAATTTGACAAAATGTGCAAAATTCTGATTTTTATAAAAATTGTTGAAATAAAAGTTGTTTGCGATATCGATCTCTATAATATTTGTTCATACATGATTTTTTTTAAATGGACCGTAATGGAAAAATTGTAGGAAAAGTGCTAAATTTAAATTTTTCAGTATTTTCATTTTCAATGAATATCTATAGAAAAATGTTTCGCGGTAGATGTATGTGGACAATGTATATATATTTAGTTTATCCTCTAAACATTAATAGAGATGCTGCAATAGGTTGTACACAATAAACGGAAAAAGCCTGTAATAACTAGATAGGAAAGTCATGTGTTGGACACATCAGATTTTTAACCAATCTGTTATGTTAAATACCTAGATTACTGTTTTTTTATTCTTTTGTTTTTTCTCTTTTTTACTTTCCTATATGTATACAGATATAAGGAAAGTATAGGAATTATGATTTTTTTCGACCTCGAGTTTTCGACGGATTTTTACGTTTTGAGGTCCCCTGAATCCGTTCTGACTATTTTCGCGATGATGTCTGTGTGTCTGTATAACGCATAACTCATGAACCGATACACGGAAAAACACCAAATTTCAAACTTAAGCTTTATTCCAGAGTCTAATGAGCTGATTAGATTTTGGGCAGAGTCGGAACATCTGGGGGGGTACTTTATAGGTGGTCATTTTTATATTTTATGGAATATATCTGTTATTTACGTTTGGGGAAGAAAACTTTTTAAATAAAAGTTACTTCTTATTTTATTATTTATAATTTTTGTTATTTACAAAATTTTCCTAAAATGGTCCGTATTCGAGAAATTTGACAAAATGTAAAAAAATATTTTTTTTTATAAAAATTGTTCAAACAAAAGTTGTTTGTAATATAATTCTCTATAATTTTTGTCTTATAGATAATTTCTCTAAAATGGACCGTATTCGAGATATTTGAGAAAATGTGTAAATTTCGAAATTTGAAGAAAACTCAAAAATGGATAAAGAAAAAAACATTAAATTTTAAACTTAAGTTTTATTTCGGCCTGACGTGAAATGATTAGATTTTGGACAAAGTCGGAACATCTGGGGGGGTACTTTATGGGAGGCCGTTTTTATATTTTATGGAATATATCTGTTATTTATGTTTGAAGAAAAAAATTGTTCAAATAAAAGTTACTTCTAATATTATTATCTATAATTTTTGCTTTATGTAAAAATTTCCTGAAATGGTCCGTATTCGAAAAATTTGACAAAATGTGCAAAATTCTGATTTTTATGAAAATTGTTGAAATAAAAGTTGTTTGCGATATCGATCTCTATAATATTTGTTTATACATGATTTTTTTTAAAATGGACCGTAATGGAAAAATTGTAGGAAAAGTGCTAAATTTAAATTTTTCAGTATTTTCATTTTCAATGAATATCTATAGAAAAATGTTTCGCGGTAGATGTATGTGGACAATGTATATATTTAGTTTATCCTCTAAACATTTATAGAGATGCTGCAATAGGTTGTACACAATAAACGGAAAAAGCCTGTAATAACTAGATAGGAAAGTCATGTGTTGGACACATCAGATTTTTTATTTTAGAATTAAAAACTACATCAAAAATAATGTCAGTTAACTAAAGGTTCCCTATTACTATTATTATTAGTTTTCGATTTATTTGAATTTTTAAGGAAAAAAAGTCTCCCAGAAATTAATTGTTTACTCTTATTTGAATAATTTTTAATGAACTAATTTTTTTATTCTTATGTGGGACGTCCTATATACATCTAACAAATTTTAAATTGTAGCCGTCTGTAACCTACGTATTCCTCCCAAACGAATTTTTTATATCTTTGGTCGTTTTCCCATAAAGCTCCGTCCAGTTGAGCGTGAGCCACCCTGTATATGTCTTGGGATCAAAATATGAGAAAGTTTTGCATGTGTATTTTATAAAAGAGGAACTGGCATATATTTATTTAGTACAGCTCCTTTGGAAACGGTGTGAGAACGCTTAAAAAGAACTTTAAAAATAGATTTAGAAAGACACCAAGTTTTAATTCAAGGGAGAGACGTCAAAACTAGCTAAAATATAGTAAAACGCCCTGTATACAAAAACGGAGAGAGATAGAAAATTGAGACAAGTACCATCGAAAAGAGAGTCAGAAATTGCCCTCAAAACAGTTTAGTAGGTATATAGTTGTTTAATATTCAACATGTCAAATTAATTATATAAAAGATTTGTTGAACAATATTTTTAACAACATATTCTGTATTGAGTCCAGCCCATTGAGAGTGTTATCTACAAGTCCACTTCATATTAGCAGAGACTCAGGCCAAGGCATTATAAATAAGTAATAATAGATCTTTTTTTAATAAAATAAGTATATTATATGTTTCTCTAAAAAGTAACATGTTCATTCCATCTCAGATGTTGATCAACCATTAACCCTAAAATTTTTATTTTCTTTTGTTTTTGTATTGTTACACACTGACAAACAGGCCCTTTATTGTAATTATGATTGTGAAGCTTTAAAATCAAAAATTGGTAAGTTAAAATGTAATAAATTTTGTTTTGGAGACATTGACACTCAGTAAACTGTCATCAATCCACATTTTCATCTTCAGCTATTAGAAAGACTTCTTTCCAGCTCTTCCCCTTAAAGAAAATGACAGTATCATCTGCATAAAGAAATAATTATTCCTGTAATGCCCTAATTTATAGACAGGTGTTATTAAAGATTCTTTAACTGATATTGGTATTTTGCCAGTCATTAATATTTGTTAAAAATATGTGCCAAAGAGTTTAAGATGTAAGGGTGTATATTTTTAATTATAACTATTGATAATTGATCCAGGCCACTTGCCAATGTATTTTTTAATAGTTATATATGCCTTATTTCGATTTTTTTTAATGGGGTACATAAACATAGAATTAGTAGTTATAGCTTTAGTAGACACAGTTCTATAAGTACTGTCAATTTTTTCTATCATTTATTACCTATTTCTGCGAAAAAATTATTAAAAACATATAAATTTTTCTCCCTTTTCATTTATTATATAGTAACTTTCTTTTTTGTTATTTTCTTTCATGTTAGATGCCTTTTTTACTGTATCCCAAATTATTTTATAATTATTTTTTGATTTTGTAATTTCAGATTAGTCATAATTATTTACTGCTTTAAATAATTTAGTTAAAAAAAGGTCGGTACCTTCTATATGTTTGTAGAAGTTCATTCATAGTTTTTACAATTAAAAATGTGTCATAACTTCTAACAGATTTGCCTCTAAATGCAAGTAAACAGAGACCTTCTTTGACATGAAAAATCAACACTCCACAAACTCCACAGCAACATGGCCTCAAAAATGAAAATTCAACCATGAAACTGAAGGAAATTAAAGAACAAGTCATGATAGACTGACAAAGAAATCAAACTATAGACCTCCAATTAATTTTCTAAATTTTTGAGACACAATAAAGCAAAGTTGATAGGATTCATGCATTTTTTCCCTGTAAGTAGTTCTTCCCAGTGCAAACATTCATAAACTAAATCATTTACCAATGATTTCTGTTGCAAAAAAGTATGCTTATAGATACCTTAATAATCATTAAGTTATTTATTAGTTTTAAAACAACTATTTATTTAATTCAAATAAAAGTTAGTACTGGTAAGTAAATCTTTATATTTGTATTAATAAATGACAAAGAAACTAGAACAACCAACAGAAACTTTTCAATTATGTAAATGGTAGGATAAAATAAGCAATTTGACTAAATTAGACTGCTAATTTGTTCATTTAAGGGTCTATCTTTTAACCTTCGAGTAAAATTACATGTAGGTTTACTTGACAATTTAACAAACAGCCCTATAGTTTAATTAGAAAGTAGTTACTTTCAACTTTACTTAGTGGTGAAAAGACTAGCCCTAAGTTTAAATAAAAACTATAGCTGCATTTTTTAATAAGATATCAGTTCGCTACTCTTATTACTCACCTAGCTGTCGAAGTTCGCACAACTGTTCTGGAGAATAATGTGTATATCGACAAATACCTTCAAAGGGACAGCCGCCTTGAAAAAATCTTCTACATGATACTTTCAACAATTCTTCTCTTAATGTAGTTTCAGGATCTGAAAACATATTCAATGTAAATTATGGAATGATTTAGTTTGAATACCCTATTTACCTCTACAAGCTTCATAATGCATATGCCTTAATTTTATATGATTAGAACTTTGCAAGTGCTTTTTTCTGGCATCAAGATCATCTATAAAGCTTTTTTCGCAATAGTCACAGTAATACCTTCGACTCATTACTGAGTAAAATAAAAATGAGTAATAATAGTTTTTTCTTGTTATTTTTGGTGAAAATTTAAAGTTATGTTGTTTAGTGCGTATGTCAGTTGTCAGTGCTGCCAACCGAATGAAATTAATAGCTGTGCGCATGAGCGAAAATTGTTTTTACACTTTTTACGAATTATTGCCGAGACAAATGTGATTTTCATTCATTTCCTTAGCATAAATCATATATTTATGATTTAAAAACACGGCAGTATGGCAGTATTATAGAATTAATATAAAAAGCTATAAAAACGCGGCAATTGCCGTGTCATTGGCAGCACTGATTGTGTGTGTACTACAGTCGCCACTGTTGCCAGTTGTCAGGATATTAGATAAATTGGACCACTTATTTTAGATAGATGTGACCCTGATTACCTGGCAACTATACATACACACAATGACAATGACGGCGAACGCGGATTACCCATAAGTTAAATAAACTGAAATAGGGCTTCGCTAATGCATTTATGTAACAGAATTTACACGCGAATAGGTTAGTGAAAATGACAAACATATTTTGATTTGGACATTTCAAATTGAAAAGTAACTGGTATTGACATATCTCCCACCTTTCGTATTTCGTATGCACTCAGTCTTACTTCCCTTGATATTTACATCAAGATCATTGCTATTGCTATCTAGGTATATCGACGGTTCTAAAACAAGGCTCATGATGTGGAATAAACTCCAAATCTTTAAATCTAAAGCAATAGTGCCAGTTTTAATTCAAATAAAGCTCACAGGGATTAACATAGCAGAAACAATATCACTGGAAAGAACATGCTTATCTATACAGATAGTAGACAAGCACTACTCATCCTAAACATACCACGAAATTACTCGGGGTTAGTACTAAAATATCACGAAACTTTAAGATTGATCAAAGGTCACGACAAGAAAGCAGCCAACCAAATACTTTTTTGGACCTGGCCCTTCTTTTGGCCTGACAAAATCGGTAGTGACTGTCATATTATCTTCGAAAGAAAGATACAAAGAAAGGTTTATTTAACGTTTATTGTTGGTTCGTTTACAACTTCAAAAAACCCTCATGCGTAGCCCGCCATGTACTCAGTTACAACTGTCGAGGCAACCCCCTATACCTCTCGGAGTAAGACGGGTTGCTTACCCAGTAGTCCTAATGGCACATTTCCCCCTTTTTTGTAAGAAAATAAAATACATATGTTTAAACTAACCTAACTTAACAAAGCTATTCAACAAAATCTGATAAATAAGCAGGCTTTTTAATATTACGCTTGGGCCTGCAAGGCAACACTTCCTCGGGTGATACATTGTGTTATTTTCACTACCGAAACTTTCGCGATGCGTAGACAGACCTAATTAAAGAACATTCCCTTGTGAAATTCGAGGAAAGATAGAATGAAACAAGAAATTGTATAGTTGCCAAGGAGCTTTTAAATTATCCTGATATTACCTACAGTAAACAAATACTTGACTATGACTAGAATCTGCGCCTGGTTACATTCTGAATAGTAATTGCTAATTTTGTGTAGTTCGTTGTGATTTATGTATCTATGCCGCGTTTGAGAATCCACATCGAATGCATTTTTTACATCTCGAGCATTTTTTTATCTACATCGGACATATCTATCTGTACCATTACATTTGCGTATACTGAATCACGTGATCAAAGATTTACTACATCTCAGATGCATCCGATGTGGATTCTCAAACGCGGCACTAATATATATTATAAAATCCTACCGTGAATGTTATTAGGTGTCGACCTTTTTTTTTTTTAATAATTATTTTGTTAAATATTGTTATTCTTGTTGGCCGAGCATGCTCAAATGGTTAAGTATTTGCTGCTGACACAAACTTACTTTTCCGCTATTTCCAGATGCACACGAGATTTAGTTTCATTTCTCTACATTCTTCGTTCCTAGTAATAGCCAGAAATTATCTTCTAAAATCTACAATAATAAAAAAAATTAATTTGCATACACTTTTTGTCAAGTATAAACAAAAAATATCGAAAGGTAAACAAAATTTTTAAATAAACATTCTCTAATTTGGTTAGGAGAAATATTTTATCTATTTTAGGTTCAAAAAATCTCCAATGATTAATAATTCATGCATATTTAACCTCTTTTCAATCCAGTTGAGGACCTATCGCAGTTTTTGTACTAATTCTGCACCCTCATTTTAACAATCCACCTATAAGTAATCTAATTATCAGAATTTCCAAAAATCAGCAGAATATATAAATTACACTAAATACGGCAACGTTGCCAGTACCGCGCAGAAATTTTTGAACACCGTTTTTTATCTTAGTTGGCTCTGATGTCACGTTACAAATTTCGGCCAATCATAAGACTCCGTGGTAGCGTCTATTTTTTCAATTGTTTTCAAATTTTAAAGATGCCGTACAAGAAGTGATTAGTGATGAGTGTTTTAGTGTTTATGTGAAATATCTCAAAATAAAATTATATTTGGTAAGTATATTTATGCAATTTAATATAATTTTATCAATAATTCAACTTTATAATATCTGGGGATGTGCTGTGATTCTTCCTATACTCGTATACCTACATACTTAGGTAGATTTGAATACTATGATTTTAGATGATGTATGCAATCAATGAATAATCTATAATAATTACTTTTAACTACGATTTATTTTGTAGAATGTGTAGGTAGGTATTAATATGTAAATTTAAAAAACTTTTAGTGCATTCCTCAATTAAGATTTGAGCAAGGTTATGTCTAGAGTCTAGGTACCTACCTATCTACAGCACCTATAGGTACATCCGATCAAATATAGTTAGTTATAACTTAAAAAACTTGGATTTTAAGTTAAATATATACAAATGCTCAAAATTAAATGTTACATCATCCCAAACAGTCATATCTGTAACTCCACATATTCGCCACTAGATGGCAGATGTCACGGTTTAGTACTAAGACCAGTTTTCTCTTCGGTGTTTACATTTAGTAATTTACTTTTTACTTTCCTATCTGTATACAGATATAAGGAAAGTATAGGAATCATGATTTTTTTCGACCTCGAGGTTTCGACGGATTTTTACGTTTTGAGGTCCCCTGAATCCGTTTTGACTATTTTCGCGATGATGTCTGTGTGTGTGTGTGTGTGTGTGTGTGTGTGTGTGTGTGTGTGTGTGTCTGTGTGTCGCATAACTCATGAACCGATACACAGAAAAACACTAAATTTCAAACTTAAGCTTTGTTCCAGTGTCCAATGTGCTGATTAGATTTTGGGCAGTGTCGGAACATCTGGGGGGTACTTTATAGGTGGTAATTTTTATATTTTATGGAATATATCTGTTATTTACATTTGGGGAAGAAAATTCTTCAAATAAAAGTTACTTCTTATATTATTATCTAAAATTTTTATTCTATACAAAATTTTCCTAAAATGGTCCGTATTCGAGAAATTTGACAAAATGTAAAAAAATATCTTTTTATAAAAATTGTTCAAACAAAAGTTGTTTGTAATATAATTCTCTATAATTTTTATTCTATACATAATTTCTCTAAAATGGACCGTATTCGAGATATTTGAGAAAATGTGTAAATTTTGAAATTTGAAGAAAACTCAAAAACGGATAAAGAAAAAAATATTAAATTTTAAACTAAAGTTTTATTTCGGCCTGACGTAAAATGATTAGATTTTGGACAAAGTCGGAACATCTGGGGGGTACTTTATAGGTGGTCATTTTTATATTTTATGGAATATATCTGTTATTTACGTTTGGGGAAGAAAATTCTTTAAATAAAAGTTACTTCTTATATTATTATCTAAAATTTTTATTCTATACAAAATTTTCCTAAAATGGTCCGTATTCGAGAAATTTGACAAAATGTGCAAAATTCTGATTTTTATGAAAATTGTTGAAATAAAAGTTGTTTGCGATATCGATCTCTATAATTTTTGTTTATACATGATTTTTCTAAAATGCACCGTAATGGAAAAATTGTAGGAAAAGTGCTAAATTTAAATTTTTCAGTATTTTCATTTTCAATGAATATCTATAAAAAAATGTTTCGATGTAGATGTATGTGGAAAATGTATATATTTATTTTATCCTCTAAACATTTATGGAGGTGCTGCAATAGGTTGTACAAAATAACAGGAAAAAGCCTGTAATAACTAGATAGGAAAGTCATGTGTTGGACACATCAGATTTTTTCAAGTTATAACTATTTTATCGGAGATGCGATATAGGTACATTTTAGCAGTTTTATTAGCTAAAAACAAACATTCTTGGGGTGAAGGATATCTGAAATAAAAGTTTTATTTTGTAAAAGAACCGTGAGAGTAAAAAATATTGACTAGACAGAATAATCTTCATATAATACCTAAATATTTTTTCTTATTGATGACTTTTTTTATTCTTTTTGACTAGAATGCATTATTAGGTATTTTTTTTCTTTTTCAGGTGGTGTTTCGGTTTTATAGGACCGTATATTTTTCGTGTAAAGGTAGGAGAATGAATGCATTGCAAATTTTAAATAGGTATACCTAAATATTTAATGAGTTTGGAAGAATTTCATTCAAGGAAAAGTTATAATAAAAAACTATAAATCTAATTTATTATTGTAATCAAAAAATTTGAATCAATTACTTATTAATTTATATTTAAATAAAAAAAAGTTAAATTAATTTTTCTCGTTATATACGAGGGTGAGGCGTAAACATATATAAGTATTTTTGATCAAAGATTAAAAGTAGGTATTCTAGTTATGTTTTTTCATAGTACCTACTGTTGTTAGGATCTATTAAAAAAAAATGTTTCTCAGTAGAGAGAATTTACAAAAGTAAGGTTTTTTTCTTAGTCATTAAAATTATGCATGTAATCTTTTCAGATTTTGATGAATTATTCTCTTGAATTATAAATAAATATAGAGTTAGTTTTCTCTTCAGCTAAAATCATATTTTTTGGGTTTCAATCGATTTTTAAATAGTTTGATAAACCTTTAGATTGGTTTTTATTTTTTTGTTTTAAATAAAAAACAATTTTGTGTTCAAAAATTTTTCATTAAATAAAAAAAGTAAAAGAAACAGTACCTAAATTACTTTGTAAAATTCAAAAAGATGTATAAAACACTAAATATTTTTAAAATTATTATTTATTGAAAGGAAACTTTTAAATTTTTAAACGTAAATAAATCAAACTCAAATGTGATCAAGACGTAAAATAAAATGAATAAATCTAAAAGCCAATATAACATAAATATCGACGAGCGTTTTCTTCAAAAAACTACTACTTTGGCTAATACCGGAACAGGTATTGAATTATATCCGAAGGAAAGACAGCTGAGATAGAAATTAAATTTCAACATCCTATTTTTGATTTTTAAATTTTTGCTATTTTTTTTGAGAATTTGGCTTCGTTGATTTACTACAAAAGCTTAATGTTTTTATATGTACATCAACGATTTTGTTTGGGATCATTTCCTTTCTCTCTGACAATAAAGACATTTGATTCTCGTTATTTATGTCCTTTGAAATCATTTATTAAGAGGTTACCTCTACAATAATTAATTTCTGATGTAAATTCTTGGCTCAAATGGACAAGGCTGCAGCAATTTAGCCCGGTGATATCTCATATAATTAATATTAAACTTTCTTGAATCAATCACAGATACAAACTTAAAATTCTTGTTTTTTTTCTGTAATATAACACTATAGTGTTTGATTTTGGAATTTTAATAAATTGTAGAGTATCTAGGGGCTATATTAGAGATTGGGAATGATGAATGATTGTTGAGGTTAGAATGAAATGACGTCGCCGGGAACAGAAGATGTCCGGAGTGTAAGAAAATGTCGGGATATAGATCGAATAGTGTGCAAAATGGAAACAAAAATGGACCTGCCATTAGTGGGGATGAAAAGAAAGAAGCATGGTTTTCATGAGGTGAGTCTTTTTTTCTACTCCATTTAAAAAATTATGCTGTCTTTTTTTGATAATTATTTTGTAAGATGTCCTTGTTCTAGTAGAAAACAGTCAAATATATTTTCAGAAATTTTTTGGATTTCTTCCTTAAGTTATCGTTTTAATAAATAATAGTTTAATTAAAGGTATATCTCTTTTTTGTTAAAAGTTTTTATATTGTTCTTAGAATAATGAATTTTCAAAAAGTCGCCTAATATAAGTTAAAAAAAAATATTTTGTTAAAAATTTTTGCCAATTCAAGTAAGTAAAAAAGTTATCTTTTATCAGATTTTTTCAAAATGTTACCATTTCACAAAAAAATATATCTATTATTATATACGTACAAAATTAGAGTATTTCATGTTATTATAAATGTTTATTGCTTTACACATCACTTAAAATTTATTCTAAAAAGTATATTCATAAATTAACATGTACAAGTAATAAATTACAATGCATAATACTACCATCAATTCCAAACTTGGTTGCATAGTAGGTACATGTCCACTCGTTGAGTATTTTCATCGATGTCTCCATTTATGAATGCGGAACGGAGCCATCCTGGACTAAATGGGGTTGGGTCTGCGGCAGTTAAAAGCCTTTTAACTTTTTCCATGCTTTTATTCAATACCATTGTATAAAGAACTTTATACAATACCAATACAATTATTTGCCCTTTATAAGGCCATCATCAACCAACATAATGCTGCGTTGTATCAGAGATGAAGAAAAGAGCAAACTACATAAAATATCTCAAGCAGAAAGGTGTACAATGCCATTTGTGGCTTCTATGATTTTTTGTTAAATTTCAACTCCAATTGCACCCCCTCAGACGGCTCGACAAACTCCAACATGGTATCAGGGATGAAGACAATAGCAAACTACATAACATATCCCAAGCAGAAAGGTGTACAACGCCATTTGTGGGGTATATGATTTTTTTAAATTTCACCCCGAATTGCACCCTCTCAGATAGAACAAAAGTTATTTGCGGGTGTGGTTATTATGTATTAAAACCTCCCCAATTGAAATCTACAAATGAAAAGCCTCTACATGTCATATGAACCAAGTTATCTGACTATTACAATGGAGCTGTATTTTTCTCAGTGTACATTATTAATGAATGTCTGCCAGGAATTTAAATAACATCCAGTATTTATAACTAATATCACATTTTATTAATTATTTAATCATTTATTTATAACAGTATATAATGGAGTATATAATACATTTGGATCAACTTGTAAGTTTTGATAAAGCTGATAATTGGCAGGAAGACCAATTTGTTTGTTAGTTTGATCTCGAGGTTTAGGCAAAATGATCCTTTGGTATCGACCATCTGGTTGTAGCAGATAATATTGTTGGTCATTTGGTGCGCCTACAACTGCAGTAGCGATTGCAATATTCGGGGATTCGCCACTTCCATCCTGTAAATGAAATTGCGTTCTTTAGTGTCAGAAATAAAATAATTACCTTAATAACAAGTCCTGAAGGATCAAGTAATATGAACCATTTAGATTATTTTTCATTAATAAATATGTTTAAAGAATTATTATTATTTATTTTCATAAAAAATCATCTTTAACTTTATCTTAATAATAAAATGTAAGATAAAATTTAAGACAAATTTTATGATAAAATTTAAGATGACATTTAAGATAAAATTAAGGATAAAATTTAAAATATAGAGCTAGAAATAGTATAATATGAAATTTTGATTTGTGGTACCAAAGATATAGCTTATATTTCATATTATTTGTTTTATTTATAGTTGATTATTCATATTTTTTAGTTTACTAATTTAGGATCAAATTTAACTTTAAGTACTTATACTAGTGACACTATTGATCCTAAAAAAATCTGAATAAAAATAGTTAAGGTTAAATTAGTAAAAAAAATCTGGTTACTTAAAATTTTTACCAAAAAACAAGGTCTATAAGAGAACAGAGCCTATTGATTTTAAAAATTCTAATCAAATTGGGAGTTAAGGGACTTTAAATAAAAAAAAAATATGAATCAGAAACCAAAAGCGGTATCAACATGAAATTTTTAGTAAAAATCAAGTTCTATAAGGGAAAAAATCTATTGATTCTGAAAAAAAAAATATAATTAAAAATTAGGGGGATAAAAAGGGGTTGAAATATTGAAAAAAAATCCTAACTGAAATAAAAAATTGAAATCATCAAGAATTAAGTTTTATAATGCCTATTGATTCTGAAAAAAAATCTGATCGAAAAGGGGGGTTAAGATGGGGTGTGTTAAACTGTGAAGAGTATAATATGCAAGACAGTCCAATGGACGTCCACTGTAGATCCATTTGAGGGCCAGAACGTCCATATTCATATTCAGACATCCAGTGTACGTCCATTTATCATCATTAATTTGACAACTGCATATTGATACCCAGAGGATATCTTTTTTTGGACTTAATTTTAGGTTTAGTAGTATTTTGACGTCCCTTGGGCTTCCATCTTAGGTCATTATTTCTCTAGCCTACCAAATAATACCATCTATATACAATTTCTTTTTTTATATAATAGGTCATTAAAAATTAACAAGTAACTAGTAAAAAGTTTCCAACTGGCTTCTTGGTCGAGATCCTGTAGTAGTTGAAAGCGTAGACCGATAATGGACGTGTAGTGAGTTCGATTCCTGCTCAGGTTTAAAAAAAAAAAGAAATATTAAATAAATTATTAATAATACAAAATAGTATGTGGTGGATAAGCGTTTGTGGACTGGACGTTTTTTAAATGTCCAGTATTCAATGTTTAAACCTGATCTAGAATTGGACGTCTTTGAATGGCCAAAAGTATGCCATTTGACTGGACGTCCATTGGTACGTCGAGACATCCATTTTAAATCTTAATTCTGTTGGTTTTTTTTTTCAATTTACCGTAATTTTCAAGTTTTGTAGTCCGATCAGTGTAGGGTGAAGGGCACGTGTAGGAATATAATTTTTAAAAACATATATTTTTTTTTTGTTAAAAGATGGTGAAGAAAAACTGGTCAGTAGACATATAACCACTCCTTTACCATTGTTAATTAAGGACTTTTAATATTTATCTGTGAGGTATATTTACTTTATATAATATAAAACTGTAGCACGACAAAATTAAATTTAAACAAGAATTATAATAAAATTAAAAAAAATTATTTGTATATATATAAAATATCAATAGTATACCTGTGGAGTTTCATAAATGTTACCAGGCGTTGAAGTTGAAGAAAAATTTATAGTTGGATTTTCAGTGGTAGTTGGAGGAATGTAATTATTATTAATTTCACCCTCATTATTATTGCTTTCAGGTCTATACGTTGTACCAAAATCATTATTTTTATTTATCTTTCTATTGGGACCAAATTGAGTTACTTCAACTTGCTGAACGTCAACATCGGAATTAGTTCCCGGTAAATCCAAATTATTCCATGAATTTGCTGGACTACTAGGCTTGTTTGCAGGAACCTGAGATCCGGTATTAAACTCATTATTATTTTGACTTGGAATATAATTGGTTGGTAAAACAGGTTGGTTTTCACGAGGCAAGTAAAAATTGCTTCCATCATTTTGCCTAGCACCCTGTTGACGATTGAACCCTAATGATATATCTTTTTTAAAAGTATCTGGTTCTCTTACGGGTGAAGATTGCTGTCTAAAATTTCCTGCTTCTCTATTTGGCAAACTTTGACCATGTCTATTATCACCAACAGAAGCTTGCGAAGCAATTATTTGAGCAGTCCTTTGTGATTCAATTTTCTGTATAAGTTGCCTTAATTGTTTAATTTCTTCTAAAGTTGCGGAATCAATATTAGGAGTTCCATAGTTTCTTGAGGGTTCTGGTTGTCGATTAGGTTGATATGCTGCAAAGTTATTTTGATTCTGAGGTGCTATCTGTTCACCAGGAGCTCCATAAGTTATTTGAGGAATAGAGCTGGATGGTTTAGGAGTTCCATAGTTTCTTGAGGGTTGTGGTTGTCCATTAGGTTGATATGCTGCAAAGTTATTTTGATTCTGAGATTCAATCTGCTTATCTGGAACTCCATATGTTGTTTGAGGGATCGAGCTAGATGGTTTAGGAGTACCATAGTTTCTTGAGGGTTCTGGTTGTCGATTAGGTTGATATGCTGCAAAGTTATTTTGATTCTGAGGTGATATCTGTTCACCAGGAACTCCATAAGTTGTTTGGGGAATCGAGCTAGTTGGTTTAGGATTACCATAGTTTCTTGAAGGTTCTGGTTGATATGCCGCAAAGTTATTCTCGTTCTGTTTATTTGGAACTCCATATGTTATTTGAGGAACGGAGTGAGATGGTTTAGGAGGTCCGTATATAGTTTGGGGAACAGCAACTGCATTAGACCTTGGTGGACCTAAATATCTTTGCGGAGGTCTCTGAAATGCTGTATTTTGAGGATTTATATTATTTATCGGGTTCTGGAATTTTGCTGGATTTGGTGGTTGGCGAAACAATGGATCTAATGGTTCAGCATTTTTAGGAGGTCCATAAACAGCTTGGGGTTGGGATAATTGTTCGCTATTTGGAACTCCGTATCTTGTTCGAGGAGGTTCAGCTATTCTTGATGGGTATGGTGGTGGTACCTCGCAAACTATGTAGTCCACAATAAGAAATAAGCATATCAAGACCTGAAAAATAAATATTGAGTTAAATTTATTAAATAAAAGTGTTATAATATAAGAAATTAATATTCCTAGTCTATCATACTTCTAAATTATTCTGTAACCTGTAACGAATTATTAATTCTAAAGGAGGAATGTTTAGTATAGGGGGTATACAACAAAAATAATGGAATACTGAGTACATCCCAAAAACAAAAAAGCCAAAAGGCAGACCATAGACACCATAAAAATAATTCAATATAAGGTATTTTGGCCTGGAAAAGATGAAAATTGTCATAAAAAATGGATAGGGCTCACGTGGAACGAGATATGGGGCCGAAAGTGGGCTTTCGAGCGATTTTGGGGCCCTTCGAGAAAACTGAGAAATCCTAGAAAAATTTAGTGGTAATTTTCAGCTTTTTTAGAACCAAATTTAGCTATGAGAATTTTTTCAGAATTTTTTGAGTTAAAATAAAAAAAATTGCATGCGCACGTGCTCAAAAAAAATGCGCAAAAAATTGAAAGACTAACTTTTAAAGGAAAAATCGCACAAACTTTTAGAGGACATTTTCTGTTTCTTTTCAAGACATTCTAAGGTATTCCACGACTTGAAATGTCATAATTAGTCGACCGTGTGGAAAATAATTTTATTTTCGGAAACAAGATCTCGCCTCGAAAAATTGAAAGTCTAACTTCTAAAGGAAAAATCGCACAAACTTTTAGAGAACATTTTCTTTCTTTTCATGACATTCTAAGGTATTCCACGACCTGAATCGTCATAATTAGTCGATCGTTTGAAAAATATATTTTTTTTTTTTAAGAGGACCTCTCCAGGACATGGGTGAGACCATATTATTTGAAACATGACCAAAATATTGTTTTTTACATTTTTTGAAGCCCAGCTTAGTTCACATTCTAAACGTCTTTGACAGAAATGCAATATTCTGATTGAACATTGTTGCCAAGTTTACAGTGCTCTTAACAGTAGTAATACAATACGTTATTTTGTTATCGAAATAAATGTGTCATTTGATAAGCGTACTAAGAAATAATCGATATGTGTAAGAGTTATAATACATGATTTAATTTCTAGACTGTTTTTAGGGGTTATGTATCATGGATATCATAGGCGTACAAAAACAAATTTCTAATCGGAAAAAACTTATTTGAGTCCCGGTATTTTTATAAATTAGTAGATGTACGGTGTATTTTCAGTTTCAGTAAACTTCATATCACATTTTCAAAATGTTATCAACGTAAATGCATCGAAAATAGGAATCTTTCATTGAATATTTATAGTTAATTAAAATTAATTCAAAATCAATCGTATCTACGAATGGTTTTTGGTAATAGTGATCACGAAATCAAACTAATTTAACAAGTTCACAACTCCCGCATTACTTCCAAGAAACTTTCTCAGTGAAAGTAAATAGAGTTTGTTAACTATTTTACCGGGAAATAGTTGGTGGAAGCAATAGCTGGATTAAAATGGAATTTAAGCCTTGTTTTCTTTATAAACGAGTTTGAACATGAAATCGAACGATTTGCTATAGAATTTCACCTTTATGTATAGAAAAAGAGATAATTTTCTTTTAAAGTTGTCTTTGTTACTCATCCTGATAGAAATAAATGTTAGATAAACAACTAATATCACTAATATCACTGTGAAGAGTACTATAGGTTTACTTTGTCCATCCGAAAAATGATATCAATTTGAAAATTTCAGCAAAATCAAGTTCTATAAAGGGACGAAGCCTTTTGATTTTGAAAAGATTTAAATAAAAATAGGGGGTGTAAGGGGGATTGAAACATTAAACAAAAATCCTAATTTAAATACGAAAAATTACATCTTGAAATTTAGAGAACAAATCAAGCTCTACAGGAGGATTATGAAAAAAATGTGATTAAAAATAGAGGTTAACGGTGGCAGAAATTCAAAAAAAGTCCTTCACTGTACTCTTGCGAGTTTTTTTTATTTCCTAAGCTCAAATCTATTTTAAAAATTTAATAAACATAGATGTTGAATACAAGATTTGTCATTGAACAAATTTTATATTTACCCATAAAAATTTCAACATAACCTTTGTATTTATAAAACATTTTTAATATTTTATTCGTCTTGTGAAACAAAGCAATGTCCTTTCTCGTTACAAGACTCTAAATTCTATATAAACGCAGCATGTGACTTAATAAAATCCCTTTGTTACGTTTTCCCAAGGTGACTGAGCCTTTAGAATTGAAAGAAAGGAAAACGAATTCTGTTCTTTGAGATCTGGAAGATTTAAAGAGAAAAGGGGAATATACAATTATTTCCATGGTTGGTAAGATAATTTATTAGAAGATACTTTACAAAGAAAACAAATGTAAACAGTTTTGGGAAAAAAATTGATAGTGTATAATAAAATATCAAATAAAAACTACCAGTATTTATCATTTATTGTGATGTACTCTAGTTGTGTGTGTATGTGAGAGAGAAACTTGAAACTTTGTATATAATCCAAGAAGATTTTCGCATTTTGTGTAAAAGTTAATTTTTTATTAAATTTGAAATTTGGGCTCAAAAACCAAATCCTAATTCAATAACGAAAAAATTTAAAAAAGAATTCCAAAAATTAGAATGTCATGCATAGTCAAAAGAATATTTCCCACATTTAATACAAAAACAACTAATTTCGATGCCTTTACCTTTAGTGGAACTTTTTTGTGAGACATTCTGTATATATATTTTATACTTTGTGTTAGGTAACCCAAATTATTCACAAAATCAAAATAATTTTGACTCCTTTCCTATTTTTTATAGTGAAATATATTTTTTTAGATCCTAATCGTCCATATTTTAAGAAAATAAGTAGACAGGTATTTTTAGATAAAGTGTGACACTTCTTTGTAGTCTGGTGAATGTAAATCAAAATATTCGATACCAACAGGGAACAGAGTATCATCTCGAAGTTATGGATCATCGTAAAATCTTAAAATAAAATTTTGAAGTATGGAGTCAGAGGTTGATGCAATACATTGTTGTTATACATTCCCAGCTATGGTTGGATCGTAAATGTCTTTGTTTTTATGGATAGAAAATAATGACTTATTTGTCGGACTGATCAAAATATTAGATTTCACAAAATAAAATTGTAAATTATAGAATCTATTTGATGATAATCGCCTTATTTAAAAATGTTTAGTAAGGGAGTTATAACTTTTTAAGTACGGGGTATCTCTGTGTATAAAAATCGTATGTATAGACGTACTTCTAAATATATGACATTTAAAAATCTCATTTTTAGCCAAATTAAAGCCAAATTAAATATTAAAGGTCTAACTTTGGTATTACTATTAAAAATTGATTCCTTTCACTGTTTGTATACATATTTTTAAAAAGACTACTAAATACTCTATATATTTTATTTTATAAAGCAATTTTTTTTATTTAAATATACCAATATAGTATGAATAAAAGAGAGGATGGCAGTAAAAGTGTAGATATAACGTCACATTAACTGCTCTTATTAAAATCAACAATTTGAAAATTCATACAACTCTCAATTATCTAAATATCCAACAATTTGAACAATTTAAAAATCAATATGACTATCATGATAATTAAACTTTATACCACACACAAGTAGACAATGATATTGATCCTAATTCTGATTATTCTGCAATCCAATACTCCTATAGTAATATAGTAAATGATAACTCTACATTTTCTCATAATAATGACTTATGTACAGATCCCACACTCCTACCGTATATGGAAATTTCAGAAATTAATGCAAAATTCTTAATTGACACAGGCAGTTCAAAATCTTTAATTTATTTACAATATTTTTTGATAAGTAAATGCAAACCCACCACCAACAAATTAAACATTTCTCTCTTTATAAATCCCAAAAGTTCTAGTTTCTAAGAATTTCAAAATTCACATCACATGATTCAAATTATCGAAAATTAAATAACCCTTTAATTAAAGTAATTAAATCCTTTTTGAAAGTCTAGATCAAAGAGGATCCCTTTTTCATGGATTCCTTTCAGCAATAAAATTATTGACAGGTAATTAAGACTAAAACGATGCAAAACAATAACACGAAGTCTTAACATGTTAACATCAATCAAAATAAAATTAAAACTTTAATCAAGCACAAAGTTATTTTATTATAAAATTAAATTGAAAACTTTTTATTAGCTCATAATCAATATAAAAAAATAGAAACATTTTACTAGTTTGCATTGAGAAGAATACTCTTACAATTTTCTATTAGTTTTCAAATTATATATGACATACTGGAAAAAATAGAGATAGCCGTTAGCTTCTTAAAACTTTTATTTCATAATGCTATTAACGAAAATATTCTATTTGAACTCTCCTTAAATATTATTTTTAAACTTTCAAAAATTAATCAAAATCAAAAGTTATAGTAAAAATAATAAAATTGTTTTTCTACTTGAACACCCATAATCGAATTCAATCATTAAACTGTACTCTCTACATATACGTTTCATAAAATCCTTTAAAATCATTTATTAGTCCTCAATCCAAATTTCTTCCTTTAAATAAACGGCAATATGCACTTTCAAACTTGGGATATGATAACAAATTTTATTATAAAAAAAGCCTATAATATTATAATTAAAATCACTCTTACCTTCATCGTGAAGACCCCAAAAACAAACTAAATCGTGAGTAAGTTAAATCGGAATTTATATAATCATTTTTTAAATCCATTTGTATTCCGAAGAAGACTGAATTGTACGTGAGGTGGTCTGTCTTGGCATTGTTTGTTTATTTACTGCTGTCAATGGGTTTTGTTTTTGACCTATAAAATTAAAGGTTTTCTGAAAAACCGACAGTGAAATAATTGTTAAAATTTGTAGTCATTTACCACAAACTTTTATTATATTAAGATATGTAAGAAGCATTTTGGTCATTGAGGGCATCATCTTTATTTAAAAAGTAGATAGCAGTTTACATAAATAAATTGTTTCCTTCTTTCAATATCCAGAAAATGTTAATTTTAGAGTGTGGTAGGTGAAAACCATTATTATAAAATTTATTTTTGATTGTAATATTAAAAATTTCAAAGCTCCAAAAAAGTTGTTCGCTCTCTAAGTAAAAAATTGGGAGAAGAAAGTAACTAATGTAAAAGGGTTTTTGGGAAATAGGGAGAAATACTAAGGTGGGTGTGGAAAAGAAGAAAAAGAAAGAGAAATTCATTTTGATCAATGCTAAATCTTCTCTTCTTCTTCCTAAAAATATTTCCAAATTCCATATGGCAATTGAGTCGTCTGCTATTTCAGATAGGAAACTTCTTGCTTAAAAATGACAAAAAAATAATATTGTCTGCCATTTGTTTCTTGTTGGTATGTTAATGGTACATTTGAATATTGTCCCCCTTTTTTTACTGCAGTTGCCTTAAAAATTATCTTAAATTGGCTTAGCCTACAATAAGTGACCCTTACCTTATGGGGCATGCAACTTCGTGGTGACCTTTTTCGAATGAAGTAGGAAATCCTATTTTGGGATGCAGTTTCGTAAGAGCCAATTTTTAGTGTCCTTTAGTGTCTGTTTTATAGAAAGGAAAACGGAACATTGAATTAAGCTGTTTTCAAGCCTTTATTTTTAAAAAACCAATCGTAATATATTATTTAACTAATATAATTTCAATATTAAATTTATGTCTTATTAAAATTAGTAAATTTTCCATTATTTAGCATAACTGAATTACGAGAATCTAGTTACTTGACATCCAATTTATTAATAAACTGAAATTATATTTAATTAACCATTTAATTAAACTGCTCAATTTCCTATTTGATGTAGGTGGTTCCTAGAAATAATGTCTTTATATTTGAACTGCATAACACGGACCCACACACCCAACATATATATAAAAGCGATTAATAAAGTTACCGACCACTTTATTGGGGAAGTTCAGTCTCACGTGAAACAGAAATTAATTCCGTTGAGGATAAACTTAACTTCTAGTGTTGCAGTTGCAATACATGACATCTAGGGTCGCAAGGGAGACAGTTTGAATTCTATATAGTTTGTTGAATGGTATTCAAAAATTATTATCTGAAATTCTAGATGAATAATTTTATTTGAAATACGTGTACATTGTTTATGTTGTCTCTACTTAATTTTAACTCAGTCGTAAGCATTGAATGCAAAATATTAAAGCTTACCATAATATATTGGACGGCTTTTAAGAATAAAAAAAAACTAAGTTCCTAATACTAGATGATTCGATTAAATTATTTTTTACAATCAAAACATCAGCGGTTGTCAGAACTCCCAATCGTGACACCGTAAGAGATGAGATAGTAGAGATGGGCGAAAATAAAACGATATTATATACAAGGTGGACTGGATTTAATTTGCGTATACAGAGATCTCGTAAACCGTAAGATATACATTGTCGGTTAAATGGGGAAAAAGTTTCGTATTTTGACGGATAATACAATGGTCCATAGAAGTTCCAGATTTTCTGACTGGTTCCGGAAATATTCGATAAAATCCGAAAAACCTCATTTTCGTTTTTTAAGTCGTGCGTTATTATAAAAGATACAAAAAAAAATTATACGAAGTTTTTGTTATAAATCAATCTATAATCTGCCATGTCAAAATTTTTATTACGACGTTTCGTATTTCCAAAGCCACCTTCAACTTATGTTTTTAAATACGGACCTGGATTTTTAACTGTAATTTTTTATAGCTTTTATAACAACGATATGTTACACTTTACCATTTTACTACGTTTCGTCTATGAAAATATCATCAGCTATGTAGCTTCTGATGATACCGTTTCTTACTTGGTTAAAACAAGATAGCTAATTAGATAATAATTAGAAAACAAAAAATGCTTAAAATGTGAAATTTTAAATATTATTTATTCCTAAACGATTGTAACTGTCCAAGCAAACCAATAAATGCGTCTTTTATCAAAACAACCTGATCGCTACATATGTAGTAATACATCTTTTACGCACTGTTTGGCTCCCCCACGGGATTTTAATAAATCTTTCCTTTTGTAAGGTCTGAATAGAGACGCAGCAAAGAGAATAGCTGGAAGGCTCTGGGAAGAGAGAAGCGATTCGAGTGAATGATATATAAAATTTAAGCTTGTTCAGTTGGTGTCGTCGGATTCTATTAATCTTAAGAGATTACCGAGTATTTTTCTAGAGAAATATCCAATAAACCTTTATAACAAGACGAAATACAAATAAATCTGAAAAGGAGCAATTTGTATTTCTTAAGACTTCTGGGATTTAGATAGAAAAAATATATTTAGGTAACTTTTCTGCTATAACAATTAATTTATGAAAGCAAAAAAGAGTTCATTGAAATGTGGGGTTTTTATATTAATAAGATTTATTTAGAATATACATGAAAAAATACCGGTGTTACTTCCGAATATTTCTTTGGTAAAAATGTTCTGTAGCATATGTCGCTGGTGTTAGAAGAATTGGGTTCTTTTGTAGAAATAACTAACGAGTCATAGGTAGTAGAAAAAGAAGTGTTTTTAATTTACTATTTTCACTGAAGTAAATACATAGTGGTTGATTCCATTTAGATATAATAATTTTCTTATCTTCACTAAACAGTTTTAAATATTTACAATTTTAGTTCATCACAATTTGATTAACTAATACAGTTGAATTTTTAGTTACCAACTTGAAAATATTTGTTTGTAGAATTTCTTATGCCATAATAATTGTAGAAGATATACACGGAAAAAAAATTGTAGAACAAATTTCTACAATTGTAGATTTTTTCTCTACAAGAAATAGTACATATAAGGACAGGGACAATTTGTAGTAAAAATTTCCAAATATTTGTGGAGAATGTATTGTAAAGTTATTATCTACAATATTTAGTTAAAAGAAGATCCAAATGCATCATAAGAGTTGTTCTACAAATTGTTATAATTTTTGCTATTCATTGTATGAATTTATATTAAAAATGTATTGCGTTTTATGAAAATAAATACGAAAATTTTACACAATAAATAGTAAAAATTCATACAAATTGTAGTAATTTTTAATAAAATTTGTAGTAGTATTCCATAATTATTATAATTATAACCTAGAAATTTTTTTTAAATGTGGACACAATAAAAACAAAAATGCTATTATTTATCGAGTCTACACAAAAATTTTACTGTATATTTAATATTAATAACTAAAATATATATTGACAATTAGTTTAACAGAATTGTCACTTATTTAAAAAATTTTAAATAATAGGAGTTGGGTGACCAAAATATGAACGTGATATGTAGATTTAATTTTGATAAAGTGTTCTCACTACCTAAAAATGGATATGAAATATATTCGTAGTTGAACGCAATAACATACTTTTTCGTTTTGTAGCATGTGCATAGATTGGCTAATATCCATGCACAGATTACAAAACGAAAATGTATGCTATTGCCTTCAATTGAACAAATATATTTCATATCCATTCTAGGTAGTGAGAACACTGCAAAAAAAAATTCTCCAATCACCGTTCATATTTTGATCAACCGACTGCTATTATTTTTAAAATTTTAAATAAATGACAATTCTGTCAAACTAATTGTCAGTATATTTTTTAGTTATTGAGATTAAACATAAATTAAAATAGGTTATTCTTTTGGAAAACGTTAGCATGGATGACTAAAGGGTATTGGGTTAATTAATTCTAAAAGTGTGGTACAAATGTTATTTTTTGTAGCCAATTCTTCAAAATTATTTTGAAATATCTTTTCAATATTGAATATTAGTTCTACAAATTCATCATTTGACAGTTGCAGATTTCCAAATGTATCTGAATTGGCGTTATCATATGCCTTTAAAAAGCAATAAAAAGAAAAATCATCTAATTCAACGTGATCTTTGTTATATTTAAGACAGGTATCACAGGAGTGGATCCGCAAGGCTTTTATTAAAAGGTAACCACACACATACCTGTTAAATTTTTTCTGTAGCAACTCGTCTTTACAATAATTTAGGGTGTTAATAATTTCATCATAAAATAAAACACAAGGTGTTCCATTTAAAAAACATACATTTTAATTTGCCAGGCAAAAACGTGACACCCTGTATATCCAAAGATATTTTTAAAATATGTAGGTATTTTTCAAATCCATATAACTTTTATTTAAAACTTTTTTGCGTGTCTACAACAAAATAATGAACAATAACGCACTAATGGGACACCCTGTATAAATTATATTTTTAACAATGAAAATTTCTTATAATGTGTTACTTATCGGTTTGGGTCCTTGGGAAAACTAAAGAATGTTTTCTTGCAGGTATAACCCTTATTAAAACAGCTTTTGACTGCACAAACAGAATGATGTCTTTTTTTTTCCCTCATTCTACTCACAGCTAAAGAGTCACCAAAATAATAATAGTACCTTTAACTCAAACAAAATCAACGAAATTATAGGCTCCACGAAATTATACAATCAACGAAATTATACGCACGACTCAACACCTTACCTAAGTACGCTTCTGAACGCCAAAACCATCTTTTCCCTCCGAAGGCGGAGCTTAAGCGATGCGCGACGAAATCGACGCAAACCGTTGCCGCCAAGAGAGTGTTTTAGCTGTATTGTATAAGCTGTGGCAAAACCACAACTGAATCACAGACCTTTTATATATTGTTTATAGACAGTACACTCAATGTATAATTTTCGTAGCTGATTTCAGCGCCCTCACAGTGGTGGGGGTTTAAACTAAACGATGGCGGCAATTTTTGAATGTCTGAATAATTTTTTCGAAGCACGCTTTGAACGTGGTTATTATGTGTGCCATTAAAGTTGAGATTTGATTACAATAAGCAAACAAATCGCAACTATAATAGTTTAATCATGTTTTGGTGCTACTTTTTTTTATGAAATGAAACCATTTATTATATTTATAACGATTTATTTATAAAATGTAAATTTCGGGTATTATTTTAACTAAAACTAAAAATAAGCTAAAAATAAGGCAATAATAATAGGTACATGCAAAATATTAAGATAAAATAAAAAAGATTCAAGTGTTTTCATGTTTTTAGTTTTATCTGGTTTTTCTTATTTCTTATATTATAGGTATCTTGTGTTAGCAAGAATACGTATTTTACCATTAAAATAATGTAACAACCTGGAACCGGGAACACTTACACTTTACAATCATGACTGAAAGTTTATCCATTATCTCAAATGTAATGTGGTCACATTAATCCTTCCTCCATGTGGTCACTGACCAATGTAAGCCGAAACTAATCGCGACACTGCCTATTATATAAACTTTATGCTGTGGTATTAATTTTGTGCTTTATTTCCATTTCACTATTGACTTTCTGTTTTATTTTCATTTTATTATTTAACAATCAGTTCAGAAACAAACAAATCACTCACAAAATTCATAAAAATAATAAAGAAATAAGAAATATTTGTGGTTATGTAGGTATCAAGTACACAAAGTAGGCAGTGTTGTCACGGTCAAATGGTGATAATTCTCATCACTTACTCCAAACGCCTGAAGTCACCAATAAATGCAATAGTGACGATGAACATATTTTAAAACATGACTTTTCAGCAATAGTACGTCATTTGTGCTTCGTTAACTATGCGCCGGACACTCATTTTGTTCCAATGCACCGCTGTGCACCTGAAAACACAGGTATTCGACGTTCGGTATTCTGAGAAAAATGCTATTTATAGTTTTATGACTTCACATTATATTAGGGTAAAAAGCAGTCGAACTATTTGAGAATTGTTTATTTATTTAGTAGATGTAAAATATTAATTTGTTGATGTTTTTACTGGTGAAATTGTAGAATTTAACCAATACAGGTTATTGCAGAATATGCGAGCAATCTCCTGGACTTAGATATAACGCATAAAAGTTTGTATAAATTTTGTTACTACTAAATACATATGGGATCATAACATTTTATGATTTTTTTGGTATGTCCTTTCTAGAATGTTCTTAGAATATACCTAGTATATACTTTGAAAGTATATTTTCGAAAGTATGTACTGAATAAGTGACAGGACATTCTTAGAAGATACTAAAAGTCATATACCCAGCATAAAAACGTTCTAAATGCTTACAGGTAAAAATTAACACAAAATACATGTAAAAACATGTTTACATAGATATCTATATGAATTTTTCCCAGATATCTGATAATTCGCTAGGTAATGCTTTAATGTTAAGTGTTCTAGCCAAAAAATACTCATAAACTTAATAGAAAAAAAATAACATAACCTCAAATGTTTTGATCATGCTTAATCGCTTCAAATAGGTAAATAAATTAATAAAAATCAATGATTTTAATGTCGATTAAAAATTATTAGCTACTTTCAAAATTTGTATAATATACAGACACATATGTATGTATAAGGAAGGATTAAACCTAACCCAAAGTCAATTATCATGAACAATTACTTAAAAATAGAAACACGTCTATTTAAATAATAAAATTGGTGACGGAATATTTAATTTATTATTGCACATTATGAAACAATGAAATAGTTTAAAATCGTAAATAGAATAGATACGTGATTAATTTTTGGATGCATGTACAATAGACACTAAAACAAATTGTTATAAAAATAAGTAATTAGGTGTTGTGTTACAATTATTACAAATAGTTCAAAAAACTAATTTCTTCTTTTTTTTTTCGTAATGCTGTCTAAAAATTGATATAAATTAAATGAAAAAGGATTAGGGTTGAATTTAATTATTTCCGAACTCGCGCCACCAAAGTTTGATAGTCCAAAAAGGCACTAGTACCACATTTATGTCAAAAGAATAAAATTCGAAATACTCTATAATGTTCTGTATTACTGGATGAAAAATATGTAAAAAGCCATAAAAGTTATATTTGTAGAATTAATAGAGTTAAACCATCATGTTTATTTTTGAAGAATACCACATCACTTCCTATCAGTGCAAGCTTTGAAAAACATTTACAGAAAATATGATTATACGTAATACAATTATTCTGTTAATGAACCTAGTCTAGGTTTCGTTTTTCTAAGTGTTTTTTCACGTTCATTAGTATTTCCATACTTTTGTAGAAATAATGAAATTTAGAACGAAAATTATTAAATAATTAACAATTGTAAACTACTTTATCATTAATCTGTTGATTAAAATACCCTTTTGAGTCATTATGAAAAGCTTCTTACAGGTATATAATAATCAAATGTTTTTTTTATATCCATATTATCAAGAAATCTTTAGGCGTACTTTAATAAGGATAATAATTGTTAATTTAAATGAATATGGATTTAAATTCTGATTTTAAATTTGGAATGAAAGGTAAACAGTCTTTTTTTTATTAATAACTACCCTAATCTTCTTTTTTATTAAATTATTGTTATGATTACGATACAGTTTGTGAGGTTAAGTTTTATGTTGCAGGTGATCCATGTAAATTTCTTAATACCATGGCTGTAGTATTTTTACTAACAAAATTCCGAAGTTTTCTTCTCCTAGGTTGTATGCTATTTATGGGATTTCAATTTATTGTGGGAACATACGACTTATGTATCAAATCCCCCTGGAATGTGTGCCAAAATTACTTTCCTATGTTAATTATGCTCATACAAGTAAGATATGTATTTAAAAATTTAAATTAGGGTTTAAAGACGCTGCAGCTAAGTAGGCTCGACGAGAGGGGACAGGGGGACAAAATCCCTGGGGCCTTTTTTCTAGAAGTTCGCCACAAAATTGAGGACTTTTACTTACTACATTTTAGATGTATGTGGAAAATGTATATATTTAGTTTATCCTCTAAACATTTATAGAAGTGCTATAAATACTATATTTAAATCTATCTAACCTAACCGTTAGGTGTATTTTTTTTTTTTTCATAGGGAAATACACCTAACCGTTAGGTGTATTTAACGGTTATTATATATTTTTTTTTCATAGGGAAATACACCTAACAGTTAGGTTAGATAGATCTAAATACTATATTTAGAAAAAAAATACACCTAACGGTTAGGTTAGATAGATCTAAATATAGTATTTTTAAAATACACGTTAGGTGTATTTTTTTTTCTAAATATAGTATTTTCCATTGTAAACAACAAAAACATTGATTTGTTTATTATTTGTATTTATAGAACACCTAAATCAAATGTTCACCTCTTTCTAGAGAATCTTCTTAATCTACTTGACGCATTGCCTATAAAAAGTAAGAAAATTTTATGCGGCGATTTTAATATTGACTTTGCTAATGTATGTGCTACTCAAAAGTCTTTGATCAATATTTTTGAATCACGTAAATTCTCCAACTAGAATCACAGAAACAACATCTACAATTATAGATTACGTAGTCTCTGATTTTAAACCCGTTGATGTAGAGCACCAAGTAATTAGCTCAGGATACCTATTCTCTAACTCATGGGAGCACTCCCACACTCCCATGCTCCCATACTCCCATGCCAACGTTGCCAAGTCGACAGAATAACTTTGATCTACTATTTAAGGACCGATCCACCGTTGTGTTAAACGAAGTTTAAAATGACATTTTTACATTAACAATGTCATTTTAATCTCCGTTTAACTCAACGGTGGAATCAGCCCTTAGTAATTCAAATTTGCTTTGTGATAAATTCGGACCTAATCTGGCAAGCCCGCAATTCTCCCTCTCATAGTATAAAATCTGACCTTACTACGCATGTACCTGGGCTAAAAGTGAGTAAGCACGATATACCCATCTAAGAGTAAGAGAGCAAAATATATGGGAACACTCCCATGGGAGCGCTCCCATGACTTGGTGAATAGCTATCCAGGTCTCTCAGACCACGAAGCAGTATTTGCCAAATTTTTGATACCCCGTACAGCTCCAAAAAAAGTCCGTCAGCTAGGTAGAATTTTCTCTAAGCATAATTTCAAAAATTTCTATAATTTATGTCTAACTACTGATTGGAATGGTCTTTCTGAAGATATTGACTCTAAATTTTTAGACTTCTTAAATAAAATAATTATGTGTTTCAATACAGCTTTCCCCCTTCGCCCCATTAAAACTAAATGTCATAAATCTTGGACAACTAAAGGAATAAGAACATCATCTAAAAATATGAGGTCACTCATGTATATTAAAAAGTACACAGATAATCCCCTAATATTAAACTATATCAACAACTACAGAATATTGTATCGGAAAATCACCAAATCTGCTAAGAAAAACTATTACAAAAATCGCATCGCAAGAGCCAAAAACTCCTCCAAAGAAACCTGGTCTATAATAAATGACTTAAGGAATAAAACCCGTTCTTCAAACAGTGTAAATCCTAGCCCAGATGAACTAAACAATTATTTCGTAAATGTAAGTAAAAATATCAAATCTAACATAGCTCCGAGTCAGGATGCTCTCTCCTTCCTCCTACCTACTAAAAGGATCACTGAAAGTTTCTTCCTAAGACCAGTAGACAAGCATGAACTAGTGCAAACCATAAACAACATCCAAAATAAATTTTCCTGTGGAATTGATGGCCTGTCCACCAAAATATTTCTAAATATACCGGATGTAGTAATCAACATTTTAACTTCACTGATTAATGAATCCTTTGAAATTGGTCTCTTTCCTAACTGTCTAAAAACAGCTATAATAATCCCACTTCATAAAGGCGGCGACAAAACCAAAACCTGTAACTATAGACCTATCGCGTTATTGCCTACCTTATCGAAGATAGTAGAACGGCTAATGAAAAACCGTCTTTTGCCCTTTCTTTTCAAGCATAACATCCTCACAGCTCATCAGTATGGCTTTCTACCTAAAAAATGCACTAGCGACGCAATGTTTTCCGTTCTTAATGAAATATACACATCACTTAATGATAAACTTTTCACCGCTTCAGTATTTTGTGACTTCGCAAAGGCCTTCGATTGTGTAAATCATGATATTTTAATTAATAAGTTACAAATTTATGGCATACGGGGTTCTCCTTTACAATGGTTTAAAACTTACCTAGAAAATAGAAATCAACAGGTGCGGGCGAATGATGAGGATTCTACAAATCTAGCAATAAGCAGTGGAGTACCTCAAGGATCAGTATTAGGTCCAATTTTGTTTTTATTATTCATCAACGACATCACAAACTTAAGAATAAGTGGTAGAATTACTTTATTTGCTGATGACACCAGTGTAACCTGGAATAATTCTAACATGCAGACATTACAATCTATCATAAGTGAAGATATAGTGACTATTAAGTCCTGGTCTGATTCGAATGGACTTTGTTTCAACACCAGTAAAACTGTAGCATTGTCTTACTGAGGTACTTTACAACCTATAACTTTAAACAATAATCTGATCCAAACGGTGACTTCAATCAAGTTTTTAGGTCTTTATATAGACGATTCTCTAAAATGGTCTGCTCATATAGATACCTTAGCAAAAAAATTATCCTCCACATGTTTTGCCATTAAATCGGTTTCTAAAGAGCTGACTCCTTCTACTGCATTAATAACCTACTTTTCCTTATTCGAATCTCACCTTCGCTATGGTTTACCTTTCTGGGGTTCTTGTAGCTTATACCTTTTCGAATCTATTTTTAAACTGCAAAAAAGAGCAATCCGCTATGTATTTGGTTTAAGTAGTAGGACACATTGCGAAAATTACTTCAAAAATTTCAAAATTCTAACCCTTCCTGCTCTATTTATTTTCGAATCCGTCTGCTTAGTTCGCATGCACATTCAAAATTTATCCGAAAGACCGACTCGTAGATATCCTACAAGAAATTTAGAAACTGATGTTTATTTAACAATGCCCACTTCTGACCTATTAAAACATTCCATTACCTACAATGCCAAAAAATTGTATAATAACCTTCCGATGCAATTAAAATCTATAAATACATACGATAAGTTCCGAAGACTGGCTAAAGCTTTTCTTCTAGAAAGACCATATTACACAGTAGCAGAATTTTATAACGTACCTTAGACATTTGAGTTCCACATACAATGGCATTAATTAATTAAATAATTAAATATTAAAGTTTAAATTTAAATTTAAAAATTAAATTAGAATAATTATAATGACGGATATTGCATATCCATTGCAATTGTTATTCCTATTTTGTTTGTTTGTTTTTTCTGCTGTTTAGTTATTTTTATAATATGTTTAGTATTTAAGTTACACGCTTTGTCTATAACATTTTTGTAAATTTTTTTACGACAATAAAGCATATCTCTCTCTCTCTATTTAGATCTATCTAACCTAACCGTTAGGTGTATTTCCCTATGAAAAAAAAATATATAATAACCGTTACATCTAACGGTTAGGTTAGATAGATCTAAATACTATATTTAGATCTATCTAACCTAACCGTTAGGTGTATTTCCCTATGAAAAAAAAAATAAATTTGAATTGCAGTCCACCAACCTAACGGTTAGGTTAGATAGAACCAAATACATCTATCTAACCTAACCGTTAGGTGTATTTCCCTTTGAAAAAAAAAATACTTAATTTGAATATATTGCTGTATTTCCCTATGAAAAAAATACAGCAATATATTCAAATTATGTATTTTTACTTTCCTATCTGTATACAGATATAAGGAAAGTATAGGTATCATGATTTTTTCGACCTCCAATTTTCGACGAATTTTTACGTTTCGAGGTCCCCAAAATTCGTTTTGACTATGATGATGATGATGTGTGTGTGTGTGTGTGTGTGTGTGTGTGTGTGTGCGTGTGCGTATGCGTGTGCGTGTGCGTGTGCGTGTGCGTGTGCGTGTGCGTGTGCGTGTGCGTGTGCGTGCGTGTGTGTGTGTGTGTATCTGTATCCACCATAACTCATGAACCGATACAAAGAAAAACACCAATTTTAAACTTAAGCTTTATTCCAGCGTCCAATGAACAGATCAAATACCACTGAGCCACCCACCCCCCCTTCGAATTTTGAAGAAAATTCAAAAACGGATAAAGGAAAAAACATTAAATTTTAAACTTAAGTTTTATTTCGGCTTGACGTGAAATGTTTAGATTTTGGACAAAGTCAGAATATTTGGGGGGGGGGGTACTTTATGGGTGGCCGTTTTTATATTTTATGGAATATATCTGTTATTTATGTTTGGAGAAGAAAATTCTTCAAATAAAAGTTACTTCTATTATTATTATCTATAATTTTTAAGAAAATTGTTAAACTAAAAGTTGTTTAGGATATCGATTTGTTTATACATGATTTTTCTAAAATGGACCGTAATGGAAAAATTGGAGGAAAAGTGCTAAATATAAATTTTTCAGTATTTTCGTTTTCAATGAATATCTATAGAAAAATGTTTCGAGGTAGATGTATGTGGAAAATGTATATATTTAGTTTATCCTCTAAACATTTATAGAGATGCTGCAATAGGTTGTACAAAATAACCGGAAAAAGCCTATAATAACTAGATAGGAAAGTCATGTGTTGGACACATCAGATTTTTTTTCAAGTGGATGTTTTAATATCTCTTTTGTACATTTTTTTGTTACCTTGTAACTTATAACCTTTGAGTTTATACCTAGCTAAAATTAAACCTTATTAGAAATACTCATTTAAAATAAGTAATGTAAAATTTTAATTTTTAGTTTCCTATTTGCGTTGGAATATTGATGTTATACAAAAAAAGATTCGCTTTGTTTTTAACTATGATAAACAACTTTGGAACATCACCAAAAATTTGTGGTAAACCTTTATTTCAGAAAATGAAGAAAGAATGTCGTATATTCAAAATTACAGCTATATTTGGAAATGTCTTGTATTTTATAGGTCTAGGATGCTATGTTTTTGACTTGACAGGAGATAAACAGTTTGTTGTTCAAGACTATTTAATACATCGCTACGTTACTTCGATTAATAATTTTTACCAACAAATTCTAATGTTTATTAACAATGTATTTTTTCTTATTATGGGATACATATCAATTTCTGGGCGACATGCTTTGATGTACTGTATATATAACATTAGGTTTCAATTTTGTATATTAAATGGATTATTGAAAAGCTTAAATAACAGAAAAATTGGTGAAAGTAAGAAAGGCATGATATATCAAAGAAGCGTTAATAGAAGGCTTCGAAAATGTATTAAAATTGATAACTGTTGTTTAGGGTAAGTTTTATTGTGTTTCAAAAGTTGTATTCTTATTTTCTTTTCGAGTTATACAGGGTGTCCTTTAAAATGTGTCCCAAAATTCTCAGGCAGATTCCTTAACCAAAAAATGGAAAAAAAGTTCCTATAGACCTATGTCCTAAAGTGCCCCCTAAGCGAGCAACAGCCTCTCGAAATCATTTTTTTTATTTTGATTTTTTGAATTTTCTTAAAAATGGAAACAAATAAAAGAACCAAATTTTGGCTGTTAAATATGATCAATAATAGTGACCTTTTGACACCTTCAAAAAGAAATTATTTCGTCAGGGGTGTACTTGGGAATTTTTTGAAAATTTTGATTATTCATAACTTTTTTGTGTTTTTGGTAATGACTTATCCATATTTTTTTTTACATTCTACATTGAAAACTACGTCAAAAAGGAATACTTGTTTGATCTCGATTGGAGCAGCCGTTTCCGAGAAAACATCATCCAAAGATATTCGTGCAGTTTAGGTTAATTTTCAATTTTGGCTGTTGTAGCCAAAAAGTTGGAAATCGAGGAACACGGCTTACATGTCCCTATCCTTACTTTTGAAGGTCTATTCAGTGGCAAAAAATATTAGTTGATACAGGGTGATCAAAAATCGGATGTGATTTTGGATTTTTGATCACCCTGTATCAAATAATATGTATTTTATGTCACTGAATAGACCTTAAAAAGTTAGGATAGGGACTGTAAGCCGTTTTCCTCGATTTCCAACTGTTTGGCTACAACAGCCACCTGAATTTGAAAAAATGTGATTTTTGAGTAGCTGTAGATCCTTTACTATTCATATTAGATAACAAGTGTGATATATCATTGAAATCAGATTATCGAGCAGATTCTAAAAATATAAAAATATACAGGGTGTTCCATTTAAAAAACATAACTTTGATTTGGCACGGCCTTATGAAACACCCTGTCACATCGTAACTAATTTTAAAATGTGAAGCTTAAAGCTGCCTACTTTTATTATAACAGATCTACAGAGCTTCCTCACACTAATCAATCACCCTGTATACTATTTTTAGCTCTCTAAATAAAATTTAAAAATTTAGTTCAAATTTATTTATTATGAAGACCATAAGGTTTGTATTTAGCTGTTTAGAATAAAAAAGTAAAAGAATGTATTTTTTTGGCGTTTTTGTGTTTCATGGATAATTTTTTTCGCTCACTGATAAAAATGTTTCTTCAGTTAAACATTATTTCTAAAAGTGTTCTGGTGCGATTCGTTGTATTGTTATTATTTTGTTTAAAATGGCTCACAATAACTACAATAATGATTACACATTCGGCGAAATGACGGACATGCACTTATGTTTTGGACTCGCTTCTGGAAATGCCAATGAAGCTCGCAGACTTTATCAGGAGCGCTTTCCAAATAGGCATCTTCCATGCGCTAAGACGTTTTCTAGAATTGACGATAGACTTCGGGAAACTGGTACATTTAAGAAAAACTCTAGTAACAGTGGAAGACAAAATTATGTGAGAACTCCTGCTTTGGAAGAAGCAATTTTGGATAGGGTAGCTGAAACCCCATCGACAAGTACCAGAAAAATAGCAAATGGTAAGTAATTACTTATTTATTATTTTAGCTACCCCGTACCTTATCGTATAAAACTAGTTTTTTTACTTGTTATTGCTTCTCTTACATTTCACGACTTTTCGTATCGAAAAGAGTTGCGTTATGCAGAAAAAATCTGATTTCCCAAATCAATGGATTCTCTTTCTTAACTATTCACTACACAGATTCTCTCATTTAATTTCAGAAGTGGGAGTCGGACGTAACACGGTATGGAAAGTTTTGCGTGAACAACAATTGTACCCTTACCACATTCAAAAAGTTCAGGCACTTAAAGCTACTGATTATGAGCCGCGAGTTATATTTTCTGAATGGTTTCTTGGAAGATGTAATCAAGATGCAATGTTTCTTAATAAAGTGCTATTTACCGATGAAGCTGGTTTCACTAGAGATGGTATAATAAATTTTCGAAATATGCATGAATGGGCTGAAGATAACCCTCACGCGGTTGTTGAACGTCACCACCAGGATAAATTTTCAATAAACGTCTGGGGTGGAGTTATTGATAATTACCTTATTGGACCATTTGTTTTGCCGAATAGGTTAAATGGAGCAGCATACAGGCTTTTTTTGGAAAATAACTTACATGAGCTTCTTGATAATATTCCGATTCAAATCAGACATAACATGTGGTTTATGCATGATGGAGCTCCACCACATTACAGCCTTGAAGCTAGACAGCACCTTAACGAAAGATTTGAGGGTAGAGTAATTGGCAGAGGTTGTCCTGTTAACTGGCCACCTCGTTCACCAGATCTAAATCCAATGGATTTTTTTGTTTGGGGTTATTTAAAATCATTGGTTTATTCCAGTCCTGTTGAAACAGTTGAAGAATTGGAAGAACGAGTTTTTCATCATTGCGAAGTTCTTAGGAATAATCCTGAAGTATTTTTTCGTGTAAGACAGTCTATGATGCGACGGTTGCGCTTGTGTGTGGAAACCAATGGTCGCCACATTGAGCATCTGCTTTAATTTTTTTTGATTTGTTTTTTTAGAATAAATATTTTTTTAAACCGTTTCTTATTATTAAATAAAAATAGTCCCACCACGACATTTGAACTACAATTATTTAGAGAGAGCTAAAAAAGTTATTTTTATTTACGAGATTCACCGAGGTAATTTAGGAAAATTGAAAATTAAGCTAAAGTGGACGAATATCTTTGGATGATGTTTTCTCGGAAACGGCTGCTCCAATCGAGATCAAACAAGTATTCCTTTTTGACGTAGTTTTCAATGTAGAATGTAAAAAAAAATATGGATAAGTCATTACCAAAAACACAAAAAAGTTATGAATAATCAAAATTTTCAAAAAATTCCCAAGTACACCCCTGACGAAATAATTTCTTTTTGAAGGTGTCAAAAGGTCACTATTATTGATCATATTTAACAGCCAAAATTTGGTTCTTTTATTTGTTTCCATTTTTAAGAAAATTCAAAAAATCAAAATAAAAAAAATGATTTCGAGAGGCTGTTGCTCGCTTAGGGGGCACTTTAGGACATAGGTCTATAGGAACTTTTTTTCCATTTTTTGGTTAAGGAATCTGCCTGAGAATTTTGGGACACATTTTAAAGGACACCCTGTATAAAAAGTTGGTAGAGCTTCAAATAATTATTACTTTTTTTCTTTAAGGTTAGGCCGTGAATTTCAATTGGAATTTGTACTAACTGCTCTACTAATAAGTATACTAGTACTTTTTTGTACACTCCATTTTCTGTACTATACAATATATGTAAGTACCTACCTATTTACTATTAAATATAATAATTATTTAAAAATTAAGTTCAATAATACAATATTAAATCTTTCGACACATAGACGGGGGGTCATGACATTATAATAACACGAACATACTCATGGGCGTCGTTACACAATTCTATAGGGGGGGGGGCAAAATTTTGAAAAAATTTAAAATGTTTATTAGTTGAAAAACAGAAAATGAAAAATAAAAGAGCAATACAAATTAACAAAAGTTTTTAATAAATAAAATAACCCAACAAAAAAGACAAAAAATAAAAAAAAACAAGAAACTTCAAACACATATTTTTAAAAAACAAATAGAAGGTGTGAGATAAAAGAAAAATATGAACAAGGAGACAGAGACATACATAATATATAAAAAAAATATTTATAGAAACACAAAATCAAAAAAACTCACTCAAACACGTCGACGAACACTAGGAAAACGTACATTTTTAATTTCTTCTTCCTCTACCTAAAATAATCGATAACAGAAAACATGATTTCTTTTTAGTTTTTTGCCTATTTTCATTCATTATTCGCTCTGTGCGTGACAGCAGCGCCAACTAATTTATGAACTAACGGACGATATTTGCGTATACTGACAATACAATTTTTAATGGAATTAAAAAATATATATGTTGATTTTAATAAAAGTACATAGATTTGTAAAACAAGTGAAAAAAATTAATTATTATATATTTTTATTAGGTACTTCAGCTAAAATAATAATAATAGTATAATCAATAATAAAACATAGGCAGGCTACGGTGATGTATGTGTTACGGCGCGGCATTCATTTGTCAGCCAATTTTCTGGCAAAACGAGACACGGTTTCAGATCCTACGGAAGACTATGTAAATTTATTTGCATGGTTCTCTATAGGATTTGATGGATCCAGTATTAGCAGAAATTTAATTTTTGTTGATATGACATCCAAATTATTAAAATAAAATCACCATGCATTACCGTTTACGATGATGGTGGGTGGGGTTTTCCGGGTTTTCCTCACCTGTAAGTCAAATGTCACCATTAATCATCTTTAAGTCGCCCCGGAGCGCCCCGGCAAATAATAATAATAGCCGTCCCTTTCTCCACACAAGCTCACCTTTTGGGGTTAAAATTCACTCGTAAGGGGGTGAATTAGGGAGAGTATTATTATTATTATATATTTACGAGAAAATGTATATGTTGCCTAAGCCTAATAAGTTAACATTGAAGAAAAGGTTAAATAATGTGAAAACAAATACATTTCCATTATATAATAACGTAGTCTCAAAACGTATTAACAAAAATAATTGGTAAATTTGAGATTGTAATTCATATTTTCTTTATTTTTAGTTCGAAAGAACTCATAGAAATTAATGAATAAAATTGGTTTCCAATCAATAAGTCACAAGATTGCATTTTAGCCACATACAATAATCAAAGGCAGAAATCTAATCCTTGCTTAACATTTAAGAGTTAGGGGATGTTGAACAACATTGTAAAATAATAATTTATTGTTTATTTAAAACCTTTCAATTTTCTGATGTCTACTATTTCCATTATTACTGTTATTATTACAAAAATAAAGGTTTTTTTCTTCTTATTGTACAACTATCCATTCATTTCTTTGATTTAATTTCCATTTTGCTACTAAAAATTTATATAATTTACAGTTTTTTCTGCTAGTATTTTTACAATTTACAACACAGCAACTATTATTGCTTTATCGCCTTGGACAAATTTTTATTGTGTTTTTTCGTGGTTTTTAGTAGCATTGCTGCATTTAGTTATTGTTAAGTCAATTAGTGTCAAAGTCATAATAAATACATCTTTTAATTTACTTCTCTCATTTACAAAGAATATTTTATTTCTGTGCTAATTTCACGTAATAATACGTCAATGCGCGTGCGCATATACTTAATTTAGTACTAAAAATTGGTATCGTTGCAAAAGGAAAAAAATATTTTTAGTTCTAAATTTAGTACTAAATTAATAACTTGATTTAGGGCTAAATTTAAGTACTTAATTTAGTATTATGACATACAGCATTACGCGTTGTATAGTCGTAAAAGCCAGGGGGGGGCAACTGCCCCCCCTTGCCCTCCCAAACGACGCCCATGAACATACTGGGTACTCTTATATTGTGTGATGTATTGAGGTACTACCTATTTTAAGTTAAAAATAATAACACTAGATATTTTCTCATAGTATAGTTATCTAATTATTAGTAGACTAATTTCGTGTTTATAATAATAATAATTATAATAAAACAGTTTATTTACCATAATAAAATACATTTTTTTTTTAATAAAATTACAAATATAGTTCTTATCAGTGACTGGGGCTGGGAATTTGATACTAGGAAGAATTTTTACCAATTGATTTCGATGACTAATGAAGCTGCCCCATCTTCTCTACTAGCGGTTATATTTTGTTCATGCACAACCACAGGCTGGGCAACAGTGTGTGGGTACAAGAAAGCGGGATTTTATTGCACTGCAGCATGTGCCCCAGCACAGTACCTTGAGGTACTCCAAAAGAGTGTCTCGAAATCACTGGTAACATCATCCACACTTACGCTCTGAGTCTGATCAGTGATCTGATCATCAGTTTAAAAACTATTTAATATATGAAACTATAGTTCTAATAAAATTGATAAGCTACTGCCAGTATCTATTTAAAAGTTTGCGTTATTTCTAGTATAAAAATATAAGGTAAATTTGATCTTACTAAATTCAGATTAATTGCTTTTCTCTGTGTTAGAGCTTCCACGCGAAAATTTGAAACTTGGTTATCAAAAGAAATATAAAATTCGGACCTTCAGTGGGTTCATGGAAATATGTCAGCTGTGTTGGATTCATGTTAATGTCTTTTTTTGATGACTATTATTGTCGTTAGTTGTTAAATGTTGAGAAATCATTATTTTCTTGGAACTGGCCCTAAATGAATTTTCGAATTGGTTTTGTACTATTTTGCAAGATAACGCCGTATCCATTGACTCTGGGATACTATTTGATCTATTGTTAAAATTGGTATTTCTTGAAATTAGTCGAATTTTGACTGAAAAATTTTGATTTTTGAAATTACTTAAATTTCATTGAAAATAGTACCAATTTGTTTCCTTTATCTTATTGATAGTAATAAAATAATAATAGAAACATTATAAATTACAAAAACGTAAGAAAAATATTCCAAACACCACCATATATATTAATTTTTCTTGACCGAACTTTGAAATGTAATTATGCAACTATTATTTAAAGTGGTAGCATTAAAACTTATGTAATAATACTAATAAACTTTAAAATTACAAAACAATACGTACTAGAAACAATTTTCATTTGACGCCGAACTGTTTTTAAAATGTACGAAGATAATTTTAGATTTGGAGAGAAAGGTATTTAACATTGTTTTTTTTTTTTAATAATCTAATCTGAATTGCATTTTTATGTTGTAGACGATCCTCTCAAATTTCTGATTGATATGGCAGTAGAACCTTTTGCGAACAAGTATAAAAATATCTTAATACATTTTGGTTTCATAATGTTGTCTATGGAATCACTTTTTTCGACTTACGACTTGTGTCTTAAGTCATCATGGATAGTCTGTAAATTGTATTCTCCTCTTATAATCATGAGATTGACAGTAAGATTTTTAATAGTAGCAAGCTGTCTCTCTTTTTAAATTTTACTATAGGGTGCTATTGAAATAGATTTATATAACTTCAGAATGCATGATACTTCTTCTTGAGGCCTTGCAAAAAAATAAGTAAACCAAAAATGTCACAAAAAATTATTAAAGTAAAAATAAAAAATAACTACTACCCTAGTATGGCGTTTTGCATATATTCCTAGCTCTACTGATTATCTAGTCGTTAAATTAAACGCTGTTGCTAGGTACACGCTAAAGTGTACACAAATCAAAAAAATATATACACACGAAACATCATATTGCTGTGTTGAGAGGTGTTTTTGTGAATGCGTCTTGTTTGTTTTCATTTACGCCGTAACTAGCAGTAAAATTTTATAAACCTTAGAAGCAAATTTCACATACATGAACAAATAATAATGCCGTGACAACAAGAAAACAAAGGAACGACTTCTCGTAGGGTGGCGGCTTCGCCGCCACCAGAAAATTTCAATCAGCATAAACCCCAACGGCCTAGACAAAGCTCACCTACTCTGTCAAGACGTTTCGCGTGTATATAACTGTTTGAATTGCGTACAAGTTAGCGTGTATGTAAATTAAAACCAAGTTTCTACTCATTAAATGGAGACATTCTAGCTAAAAATCTACTTCCTTCTGCTGATTAACCATTGTTCTTATTGTTATTTTTTAGTACTGTATGTTTATGGCATTAATGTTTTTTATACTGAAGAAACAGTTCCTTAAGGTTCCATGTTTATTGAATCAAATTGGTATATCGTTAAAATTCTGCGGAGAAGATTTATTTCAAAAAATGTCTAAACAATCCCAGTTACTAAGAATTGCAATTAAAATTATGAATTACTCTCATCCTTTATTATTACTGATATATTCTGCAACTTTGTTGGGAGATGAAAAACAGTTCTTTCCACATATTTATATTTTAGAGAACTATTTTAAATTCCTTAACAATTGGCAAAAATATGCCGTATTGTATATGTACCTAAGTATTTGCATATATGCCGGATATCATACTTATATTATGCAATCTTTACTATATCAAAGCGTTTACCAAACCAAATTTCAATTCATTATTTTAAATGAATGTTTGAAAAAACTGAATTATGGAAAATGGTTTCAATATTATGACAATTTATACCAAAGTAGAGTTAACAGAGATATTCGAAATTGTCTTAAAATTAATTTAGCCTGCTTTAGGTAAGTTAGTATTTAATATGTTTATAATAATAATAATAATAATAATATACAGGGTGTTCCATTAGTGCGTAACGCAAATAAGTTTCAAGTAAAAACTAAATATAGATTTGGTGGTGGTACCCCACGTAAAGTTATGGTGCCCCCCTAGAGGTGGATCAAAAAGGGGGTTCAGAGGTGACTCGCTATATTAAATATTCTTGGTAACAACAAGAGTTGAGGCTGTAAAAATTCTTAAATAAGGCAAAGATGGACTTAAGAAATTGTAACATGACCGAACTGGTCGAAATAACTTTCACAAATTACCATTTAATTAATTTAACTAAGCTTCTTGAACATAATTTTTTGTTTTAACCTTAGATAAAAGAGACCAGAGATATAACATACACCGGTTTTAAACCTGCGCAAATGTTGCCAATTTCTAAAGAAGGGTTAACGGAGTGGGGGAACTGGGCGGCGACACGCGGCGACCCGAACTCTGTGACAGGGACCGGACTTTGTTTATTAGCATCTTAATGAACTATTAGGTTTATTTAAAAGGTGTTTAATCGAATTTTGTATTATGAAATAAAATTAAAGTGATTTTTTAATATCAAACAGATGCCACGACATTTTATGTAAAGAGAAGACCTTTTATAGAATATTTCGTTAGCGTTTATTTACTACGGACTTTTCTGCAAGAGATTACAGTAAAATGTTGAAATAGAATATATTGTTAATAGAGCAAAAAATGTTACTCATTGTCTACGAGTATTATAAAAATAACATGTGCGCAGGCTAATACTGCAAATCTACCCTTATGAGTTGAACATTATATTTTTTCTACGGCTATTACATATTATTAAAAATTAGTCAAAATGAGAAAATGCTGTTTTGTATTGTAACCTCAGAAAAAAGTATATTAAGGCTTCTTTCTTTAAGAATATTAATTATTATGAAGGATGAGTCACATAAAACTCTAGAAATGCATATGTATGTCTGAAACCAGGTAACATTTTAAAATTTAAATCTATTAAAAGTCATTTGGTCGCTAGGGATTAGTGATTATCGAAATAAATTATCGATCATTGAAAATAATCGATTATTTTTGATCAATTGATTATTTTCAAACAATATATTTTTTGTCATTTCCTTTAAAATCGACTACTTGATTATCTTTGAAAAATCAAAAATAATCGATAATCGATTATTTTCAAATAAACCATTTTTTTCGTCCATGGAAACAGATTATTCGATAATCTTTGAAAAATCGAAAATAATTGATTAATCAAAAATAATCGATTAATTAAAAAGTCGATTAACTGATAAATAGATTTAAAAAAAACAGAATGATCGATTATTTTAAATAATTGATTATTTTCGATCAATCGATTATTATCAATAATCTATTTTTATTGTATTTCCTTTAAAATCGTTAATTCGATTATCTTTGAAATACCGAAAATAATCGATAATTCCAAAATAATCGCCTAATCGAAAATAATCAATTAATTAAGAAGCCGATTCTATGATAAATCGATTATTACCAATAATCTATTTTATTGTATTTCAAAAATAATCGATTAATTAAAAAGTCGATTAACTGTCGAATCGATTTAAAAAAAAAAACAGAATGATCGATTATTTTAAATAATCGATTATTTTCGATCAATCGATTATTATCAATAATCTATTTTTATTGTATTTCCTTTAAAATGGATAATTCGATTATCTTTGAAATACCAAAAATAATCAATAATTCCAAAATAATCGCCTAATCGAAAATAACCAATTAATTAAGAAGCCGATTCTATGATAAATCGATTTTCCAAAAAATAAAACGAATTATCTATTATTTTCTAATAATCCTTTTTTCATATTTCCTTTGAAATTGATTATTCGATTATCGAAAATAATTGATTATTAAAAAGCTGATTATCCAATAAATCGATAATTTTAAAAAAATAACAAAAATATCGAATTATGTAAAATAACCGTTTATATTCAATCGATTATTTTCATATAATATCTTTGAAAAATCGAAAATAATCAAATAATTAAAAAACCGATTAAACGATAAATCGATTATTTTGAATAAATCTACTTTTTTGTATTTCCTTTAAAATCGATTAATACATTATCTTAAAAAAAACGAAAATAATTTATTAAAAACAGCGGATAAATCGATTTTCATTAAAAAATATCAGAATTATCGATAAATCGACTATTTTTGTAACCCCTATCGGTCGCTTGCTTTTATCTGAGCATTTAGCTCCAAAATTTAGAGATTCGGATTTTTTGATCCAGTTATCTTTGAAATCGCATTCGATTGTATAATAAATAAATATTGCTAAATTTTGGATTTTTTTTAGTAAACGAAAATTATGTTCGAGTTGTTTAGGGGTTTGTAATGTAACATTTTATTAACGTGACTAAGGGTCGATTCCACCGTTGGGTTAAACGAAGTTTAAAATGACATTTTTACATTAACACTGTCATTTTAATCTCCGTTTAACACAACGGTGGAATCGGACCTAACTCCTGTAACTTTAGTATTTTTTTTTTGCTTATACTAGATTACTTTGTTTTAAGACTGAAAATTCAATGTCACTTTCGATTTGACCGCAAATAAGATGAATCTTGAAATTTTAAGTAGGTCATCCTGTATTTCATCTAATATTCTTATAAAAATACCTTATAAAAATACCTTATAAAAATACCTTATAAAAATACCTTATAAAAATAAAATTTAGCTAGCAACTATGATTCTTTACCTCTTATTTATCTACCAAAAAGGGCTAAAAACTACCTTTAGAAAACATTCTTATAAAACTACTTTTAAATACAAAATTTCGTTAGCAATAATGCCTATATATTATTTATTTAAATTAAATGTTCAAAATTTTACCCTTTTGTAAATTTATGTAAGTAATATGAAATCTGATTTCTGATGCTTAATATTTATTGAAACCCCTTAATGCGGATCTGAAGTATTCAGCCCAGAGAATCATGGCGCTTTATGTCAAAACGTTAATAAATATTTACCGCTGAAAACGAATATACTCATAATAGTAGTACTTGTATTATAAGTACATACAATTTTTCAAGATACATCGTGAAATTTTGAACTTGAAATTGAATAACTAGAACACTTTAAATTGCTAAAATACCAACCAATAAATCAAAAAACAGCTGTCAATGGTGATTAAATTCAGGTGGAGGTGATCGCTGAATGGAAATCGGAGCAATTCGGGTGGCGTCGTGCAACAATGATTTTCAATTGGTGGGTTACTTTGGCTTAAAATAGACAACATGCGCAGTGTGCAATGTTACATCTTCGGTCTCTTTAATCTAAGGTTTTAACCAATCAATATTCAAGTAACGTTTTTAGATATTTTTGTTATATTTAAGATTGCGGCGAGAAATGAGAGTAAAAAATGCAGTAGCCTGTTCAGTCACCTTTGGAATTATACTGGTGGCCCTAATTTTACAATTGTCTTTTATTATATTTGTAAGTATTATTCAATAAAGCTTTTTGTTTTGTAATAGTTAATACTCCACACATATTTTCAGTTATCCAAATATTTCAGATCTTATAACACTTATAATTTTACATTTTTAATTTAAACACTTTTTATCTTTTGATGTTTGGAAAGCATTTTGGAAATATAAAGTTTTAATAGTTTTTTTTATAAATAAATAATTTTATTCGTCGCCGCCATTTTGTTTTTCTACTTTTTCGTAGAGGGGCAATTACCCTTTTACACCCCTCCTTTGTAGTTATGCGCGCCTGTTGTAGTGGCTTTTTTTTTTTCATTGAAGAGCAAAAAAAGATGGCCCTAACAATATATTTTGTTAAATGGATATAATGCTGCTAGGAAAAACAAGTACTAGATTTTGCTTCGAGTGTACTAGTATACCAGATTCTTTGAGAATATACTAGATTTACTATAATTGTGCTAGACTGAGACTCGTTAATGGTTTGATAATGATAGAGACCTTTATTAAACTATTTACTTACAGTTAGTATGTATTTTAAATTAACATTTTCAATCAGATTTTTTTCGGAATCAATAGGCTTCTTCTCCAAAAATTTTTAAGTTGTTTGTTTAAAAGTTAGTTTTATTTTTAATATCTCAACACCTGTAAACCCCCCGCTCCCCCGACTTTTATTTAATTTTTTTTTTCCTTAAAGTTGTATCGCTTTTAATTTTTGATTTGTTTTTTTTTTAATTTCAACTCCACTTAAACCCCCCATTTTTAATCAGATTTTTTTTTAATCAAAGGGCTTCTTCTTATAGAGCTTGGTTTGCTAAAAATTTCAAGTTGGTATCATTGTTTGTTTTTGAATTAGGATTTTTCTTTTCGATATTTTAACCCCCCTTAACTCCCTCTTTTTAAATTGACATTCAACAATCTCCCAAACCTAGAAACCAACCCTTTCTACCTAGTTCCCAAAGTCTTCTTCACTTAAGACTTTTTATATCAATTTTTACTATAAGGGGTTATAACATTTTCCCATATTATTTTTATTTATTACTATTATTATTATTATTATTATTATATTTGGTGTTTTGATTACAATATATATATTCATATATACGAGTATATCCAGTATGTTATTCTCCCGATTTAAAAATATTAATATAAAAATTAATCAGATTATATTTATTTAACTTTTTTAAGGATATAAGTACTGGATATGGAAATTTTAGAGGATATTTTGGATTTATTATTGTTTCGTATAATTTTGCATTAATTTGCATAGTGTCGCAAAGCATGGTGGATGAGGTAAGTTCAACATTAATTACAATTTTTTACAAGTTGTGTTAGACGTTAAATCGAAAAAAAAAGGAGTAAGGGGGATTTAATCAATCTAATTTGAATATTTTCTTAATATATAACCTTAATTTACTATTTTTAATCAAGCAAATAATGATTTCCACTAACGAGTTATACAATTAATACTTATTAAAAAAATTTATAATAGAAAATTAGATTAAGTAATAACTGCTTTTAAGTACTTTGAATTTTATAATAATCGGTAAAGTTTCCTAATAAAATTAATTATTTAATGTTATTATGAAGTTTGTAATTTAAGTTTAAAGTTTCTTTATAAAGTTAATAATAAATGAAGTTTTGACTAACGAGTCAAATACATTATAATAAATATTTAGACTGTGGGTGATTTGAAATTCATATCATTCAGACATATCATATTATTAAGCATTTTAAAGTACATAATCTTCTACAGTACCCATATTAATAATTTAAAAAGTAACACTAAAATAATGTCCCTAATGTATTTGATAGAACTGACATTTAAATTGGGTTTATTTTTTAATGCCCTTATCGTATCCCCATATTAGCCAACCTCATTGAGCATTATTGACTCTTATATCTATCATCTTTCTTATTAGTATTGATATATTTTGCATTTAGGCAAACAGCATCAATTATAATTTGATAATGTGTCCTTGGTATAATTGGAACAAAGATAATAAACAAATTTACTTCATGCTAATATTAATGAATCAGGACGTTGTGAAAGAGACCTATTATGGAATTCCCATTATTAACAACAATTTAATATTAAAGGTACATAAGATTTTTATTTATTTGAACTATAAAAATTATCCTGAGCTCAAAATATGAAGATTTAATACAAATTACCCGAATAAAATGTTTAGAAAGGTATATAGTGTATAGACAATATTACGTCAAATAGTTTCTAAGTACTGGGTACAAATAATTTTTGAACTTTTAAATGAAACACCCTGTAACTCAGACAGAAGACACATTTATGTATATGATTTAAGTTAAATATTAATTTTTTGAGCTCAGGATTCTATACTTAAAATGAAATATATATGGTAGAAATTATAATACAATTCGTAAGGGAAGGGTGTAATTCGAAATTCTTAACTACAAATTGAATTTTTTTATCGACTGTAATAATTAACAGCAACTAGTCATCAATGTCTGTTATCTAGGTTAAAAAAGTATCAGATGAACTAAAAAGCCATGTTTAAAACCTAAGGTTTCTAAATTAAATTAAATATGAATATCGTAAAATAAATATAATTTTAAATATATGAAAATATATTATTATTATTTGTACCCAGTACTTAGAAACTATTTGACGTAATATTGTCTATACACTATATACCTTTCTAAACATTTTATTCGGGTAATTTGTATTAAATCTTCATATTTTGAGCTCAGGATAATAAAATAAATATAATTTTAAATATATGAAAATATATATTCCCAAATTCCCTTACGAAATTATAAAAAATATACCTTCTTACCTCCAAGTATCTTTAAAGATTTCCTAATCAATATTTAATTTCAAAATGACAGTGGTATTCACAAATGTTGACGCAGTAAGCCATAAAGGCTTCGGTGTATCCATGCTTGAGCTTTCAGATGGTAGAAACATTTTTTATTAAATTCATCTGACTTAAAATATATTTAACGTGGCATTATATTCATTTCATGTAGATAAATGCATATTATATTTAATGCGTTGATAAGAGGCTTTTGTTTTGTTTTACATCTTTTTCATTCATCATTCATGGTGTTTTTTGAGAAAAACTTTCTAGTCCTAATTTTTCTTATTCACATTGTCACAATGCTATTTATTTTATGCCTGATGATGATCGATTATTAATTTCATAGTTATAGTCAAAGTTTTTAAATGTAATAAATAATTCTTACTTATATGTATATGTTGTGATTTTAGGTTGGCAACATATTGTACTCAATTGCAACGTTATTTTACAATCTTCATTAGTTTATTTAAAATAAATCTTTTTCCACATCGTTTAAGAGGTATGTATCTATTTCCAAATATAACACACGTCATCAAACTTATGTAGAGTCATTCAATTTATATTTGAATGGGCTTATGCAGAAACATCACATGTCCCAAATTTAATTTTTTGGGAAATGGAAAAAACATTCCCCACATGTCCGGGACTTGTGTTGTTTTTGCAGAGTATATCTTTTATTAACAATCAAGGTATAATCTGGACATGTGCTGTTTATTCATTTTACGGTGTATCTATCTGTGTAGAATCATTTTTTGGCATAATCCATTTAAAGGCAAAAATGGACATGTATCGTTTCTGCATACGCTGTTTCATTTGGAAAATAAACAACAAATATGCGCAAATAAATCAAAATGAAAGAATTTTAGAATAGTCATACAGGTCTAGGATCGAAGTTAAATTTTTTCCTTAATTTCCTACCTATACGTCTTCTTTTCTATACTTTTATTAAAATTATTTCCCACTAACAATAGATTATGGCTATGTTTTCGCGTTCTCTTAGTTCAGCAGTGCTATCTTCGGTTGCTTTTTGAATAGGTGACTGTTAAGATGATAAAAATTAGATCGAATTACTATTTAATCATCTAAAATTTGGTAGAATAGGGGTCTTGGGTAGAGACAATAATAATACCATGGGAATTCAGGAGGATAAAACGTAACAGTATAACTTTTCATCAATGCAGTAGTCACTGAATAGTAGACAGTCTTATCAACTTTGTATAATCATTTCTGGTTTTGTTAGAAAATATAATAGATACTAAAAAAGTTGAATCCATATGAGTTTAATATAGGTTTATATATTTATATTTTTTTGTAGGTATTTACAATTATATTTAAAATTATTGCCACCATTTTTACTACCAAGGATTATGTTTTAATCGGTTAAAAAATGCACAATGACAGCACTGTCACTTTTAGTTTTAAATGTATATAAAGAAGACCTCTAATAGAAAAATTACAAGATATTTGATTTTAGATTTTTGTACAAAAATTGCTAATAGGTGTAATTAAGATTTGTTCACTTTAAGCAAATCAAACATTTGTTAACAGCACTAATTATTATTATTAAACCTTTTAAGCAGCTAATAGCGTATTATTTTTTCAGGAACGTGAGGGGTTACTTGTAGAAAGCTATTAGATTGAGAGTGTTAAAAATCGGATATCCTAAGTCAATTTTAACCTAACCTATTTGGCCTTTTGTTAAAATATTCTTTAAGTGCATTTATAAAATATAAAAAAATATCCTTTTTGAAAAAAAATCATTTACCTACTGATATAAACAGAACTTCTAGATTAAAGTCAACATAAATACGATTTGACGTTGACAAAGGCCAAACATACCCATGACAAATTCTAAAATTAAAATCAATAATCCTCTTACGTCTCATCAATTTATTGATGCTTCGTGATTCCAAATCCCTAACCTTATTACCTGGACTCTAATATATTCATTCCAACATCCGCCTGCGTTTGATGGAAGGTTTCGTTTCAAATAAGGGAGAGATACTGAATTCGTTTCAGGAAAAATACAGATTTGATTTTATTTCTTATGTAGGGAAACTGTTCTAAAGTTGTCACAATCTGAAATTTATAGGTATACCTGAATCAGACGGTAACAATACAGAATAAAGTGGGTAGAACTATTACATCTTTGCATTATTAGCACTATAGAATTAAAGCTGTGAAAATAAAAGAGCAGTGCAAACGTAACTAAAAATAAGAAAACTGAGTACGGAATCTACAAGAGAAGAGGTGAGAATGAGCAATTACGAATGCATTTAAATTGCTCGGGATAACAAATAAAGCTGATAATGTAGTGGTATAGTCCCCATCAAAGAAGGTCTGGATATGTTAAAGAGGATGGCGTTTTCTCTGTAAATCTGGAGAATTTAAGGATGGAGGGAAGACGAATCTTGCTGGCTCAGGTGTAGATGGCTAGAAAAAGGAGCGTGTAGATGAAAGCTCCAGTAAATATCGTCACTTTCGTCTAATTTTTATTCTCACTCACCGTTTCGGCTTTATCTTCGAAATTCATTTTTAAAAGGAAATAAAAGTAATCATTCATACAAGCATATAATAAAACAACATGAATTTATTATATTTAATAAGCTAATAAACGTTTGTTTTAATGAAAAAAACATATATGTGAGTATAAAAAATATACAAATAGATAAGATTAATATCAAAATCAATTTGAAAATACAACAGATAATAAAATGAAATAAATTAATACAAGTACAAATAGAAAGTTAATAACATACCTTCTAAAAGTAACACATTTTAAGTAGATAAATGTTTAAAGAGTTTATTCCTGAACATAACTAATCTAACGTTTTTCCCCTTTTTAATATTATGAGGGTTTTTGTAGTTGAAGTGAAAATTATAATTTATTTTGGTCCTAATAAAAATTTAAACATAGGTTATCAAAGAGTAAAATTCATAATAGAACTTTATAATCTTAAATCGTTATCAAAAATTATTAATGGTAAAACTTCAAACAATAGATTCTTAAACAAATTTCTAGTTTTTGTTTTGCAAGACTTTTTTGCCTTCTTCGGTTGCCTCTGCCACTTTTCTTTTAGTAGTTTCGAGGAGAATTTTCCTATGGAAACCAGTAGAACCATCAATTGGTTGGTAAAATTTTGATATTTTGAGTCTGGTAAGTCTTGATAAACTTTCTTCTTAGGAAGCTATAACCTTATGGAGAATAAAAATTTAATGTTAGATCAAAAGCTCTTAATTGAGAATTATATTTGCAAATGCCGTTTTAATATTTTCAAAAGTTCTTGGAATCGTTGTTAACAGAAACCTGCAAAAAAATATATAATTTTATTCCTAAAATATAAGATATCATACAATGCACATTCATATAATATCATTGTGCTAGAAAAATACTAGGTAGTTACTGAGACAATTTAAAAAAAGTATTTCGAGAAACTCAACTTTTAATGTCATCATTGTACTTAACTTTTTTATTACTAAATTATTAATAATGTCATTTTGTGTAGTTCGTTGTGATTTGTATAATATATATTATTGAAACCCATCGTCAATGTTAATGTGTCAAGTTTTTTTAATAATTATGTCCTTGTTATAGTAAAAACACATTTAAACACATTTTTAAAGTTTTCTGGATTTCTGCTTTAAATTATCGTACAATGGGCCATGTTCACATGTGAGATATGCTGTTTTATAAACTATATTGTAATAGTTAGTCGCTATACAAGTTATTCTAAATAATCAGTTCGTTAAAAAAGCTAAAAGTTTTTAAATTAAGCCCAATTGAAATTTAAAATTATACGTCATCGGGAATAGACCAATCAGCTTGTGTCGAAGTTTTAAAAAATACTTATTACACATGACTTTTTTAACTCGTTCTGTTAAACTTTTTGTAGCGCTTCCTTTATGGAATTAGTCAAGGTGAGTCAAGGTTATTGTTTAACTTTCTTTTGTGTTTTTTCTGTTATTTTGTATATGTTAAAGTCCGTTCATGCTTTTATAATTGTTTTTATTACAACTGACTCCTTGATATTCCATTTAGGTGTGCCTGATGATGAAGTGACAACTTCGAAACCGGTCGCCAATAAATTGACTTGTGAGAAATAAAGGACCTTCTCTTTAACCTTTACACTTAATATCTTAGAAGTTCATTTAGTTTAAACCTAAAACAAATTAAGTACAAAAAATGAACATTTAAACAATACACAAAATTAGTCTTTTAGATTAGTTAAACAAAAGTGTCAACAAAAAAATAGCTATGCCTTTTTCCTTAAACATTCTTTTTGAAAGAAACTTAAGTTTCTCTACTTACTTGCTGTTTTAGTATTTTAGTAGCAAATGAATATAGTGTAGAAGTAGTGACAGGATTGATTATTATACTTCTTTCGTCGAAATTGCATTTTTCTTTAATATTTTCCTTCCCTGAGGTCTGTAATAAAAATGTTCATTAGCATAAAAAGTTATTCAGGTGGTCACTTGTTGAATTCCTATATTTTGGAACCATGTATTTCTTTCTCATATCAAGAAAAAGAAACCTAAAAAAAATAACAATAAACTTTACAAAGATGTGATATTAAAATAATAATAAGTAATTAACCTTTACTATAATCATTATGAGACGGATGAAGACGAACGTAGCTGGAGTGTACTTGCTCTTAATTTTAATTTTTCGATAAGAAAATAAAGAAGTTTAATTGCAAATTAAAGGTGATTGCCTAATGCACCGCCTCTGATAATTAGGTTGTGTCTGTACTTACTTATGATATTATCTTGAACAAGCATTTTTAACAGGCCTTTTACAAATAAAGCATGTTTTCACCATATTATTAGAGATAATAAATCTTAAATATACATTTACAACCTTTACAACGTTATAAATAATAATATTTTCCGTAAAATACAAATAAGAAATTGACATGTGTCAGAAAGTGTCAGAACTGGCGCTCACAGAAAATTTCTGGCGCTGTCAAACTTGGCAACGCTGATTAAATAAGCCAATTACAGAAGAGGTATTTTCCCCCTCGGGGGGAGTAGATGTTGCTAACAAAATTTAGCGCGGGGAAGGGGGGAAGACTCCCTCTAGTAGTAATTGGTCGGAGTTTAGAAGTTAGACTTTCAATGTTTCGCGGCGAGGTCTTCTTTCCCCAAAAAATAATTATTTTCCAAACGGTCGACTAATTATGACATTTCAAGTTGTGAAATACCTTAGAATTTCATGAAAAGAAAGAAAATGGCCTCTAAAAGTTTATTATTGTGCTTTATCAAATTAGGTCACAGTCTAAAGGTTTTCTTGATTGAGTTGCCTGTATATTAGGATAGATCTATGAAAATTCCAGAAGTAAGCAGTGTCAAGTCAAGAAAACTTAGAAAATTTAGCAAACAAGAAGTCTAATTCAGTAGATTTATCAACTGAAAGTCGTTGGTTAAATGGTCCTGGTTTTCTTATAAAATCAAAAGAATGTAGAGTTAAATTTTCGTTGTCACCAGGAAGAGACGATTCTCCTGATATCTGAAAGATACCTATTTCCCATTTTTCGAAATTTTTGAGGTACTCCGTGGGTCCTTCATGATTACGAATGAGAAAAAAAGATCGCCCAATTGAAAGATGTTGATTCAGTAGAAGCAGCTGAAAAAATGTGGATTTTGTATGGCTATATTTCGTATTAGTTAGAAAATAGTTGCAAAAGTAAATTCTCCTTTAAAAAACCCGCCAAATTTCAAATTAAATATAAAATTACGGGTAACTACATTACCGACAGAGTAAGATTAGTTCTACTCCTCCCCCCCACAGGTCGTGGCAAGCAAACATGTTGCCAAATTTCTACAAAGAAACGGCAACTCTTAATAATCCTTCCTCCATGGTCAAACGTTTATCTCCACCAAAGGAGACTGGATGTCAACATTCACCTCTAGCATAGGAGACTGGACAGCAAAATTCACCTCAAATGCTCATCACTTAAGTTGGGGCGGTAAGAATAATAACACTAGGGGTAATTACCAACATTTTTAAATTTAAATGTCAAACAATAATGGATTTTTTTGGAATCTTCACAAGGTGTTAGGATCTTTTGTTAGAATGAGTCTATATAATTCAGTTGTTCTTCATGAATCCCTTCTAGATTTCCTGGGAGTATTGTTGTGTATTTATCTATAGTCCAATTTGTTTTGTTATTATTTATTGTTATTAATTTATACTCTGAACAATTTTTTATGTTACAAAAATCAGTAACATTTGTCTAAGTTTAGTTTCAAAGAGTCCCAATAAGCATTTCTAAAAAGAAAATTCATAAATTAACCCTACTAGACTAATCTTAGACAGGTACTAAATTGTAGTGACGAATTAAAATGATATAAGTACAATTCAAAAGTTTTACCTACATACATGAAAGTTTATGGAGAATGAATAAATGAATTTCTAAATTTCTAGCGAATATATAATTACTCATGCCAAAATGTTACGCCCTTAGTAACTAACTATAATATTAATGATATCAAACTTTTTTGATGGACATGTAATTTAAATTTATGTAACTTTGTTGGAACATCAGCTCAGATTATTTTCTTGTAACGCTTTCCTATTATCTAAAACTTATACAATTAAGATGTGACTTAAATATTTCCCAGATAATTAGTTAATTATATTATATTTGTTGAATTTAAAATTATTGGATTTAGTTTCCTTTCACTATAGTCTTTTAGTAGACAGTTAAAATATTTTTTGTATACACTTATATTTTCACCTAATTAACCTGCTGAAGGTAAAAAAGTGCAATTTTTTCTAAAATGTTTTATTTTTCCACAACGTATGTTAAGAACATTGTGTCAAACGGGTTATGTAGGTATAAGGGTTTAAACTTTGACTTTTAAACAACGTTACGTTGATAAATAATAATTTTAATATAAAAACTACTTCTGACCTACAAATCCAAATCAGAATCGAAATCAGAAGATGAACTGTCGCAACCAATATTTACAATGAGTGGCTCGATCATTTCATCAGTAATATTGTCCAACTTCCACATTTTCTCTTCTTCTTTAATCGTATGATTTACTGCCTTTTTCCAGTTTTCAGGCTTCACATTATTTACAGTCTCCAAAAACAACTGTTTAACATCACTCATTTTAAAAGAATTATTTTTTCTTGAAACGTCTCCCTTTATCTGTGCCCATATCAGTTCAATCGGGTTTACTTCGCAATGATGTGGTGGTGATCTAACCACCGTCATCCCACGATTTTTTGTAATTTCATCAATTTCATATTTTTTGAATTTCTCTTTATGAAGAGAACACAAATGATACAGTTCTTTACTCACAGAACCGGGATGGAACTTAATATTCTTTGAATTTAGCCAATTTTGTAAATCTTTTTTTAACCACTTGGTTGTGGGCATTTTTTCTATAAGTCTCGAGTGATAACTTGCATTATCCATTACTATTATACAGTTCTGAGGAAGAAGATCTATAATTTGTTCGAACCACTCTTTAAAGACATCAGCATTCATGTCCTCATGGTAGTCACCGGTACGAGTAGATTCAAAAGTCAATAAACCATCTTTAACAAAACCGTTTGAACTACCGATGTGTACTATTATTAGTCTGCGCCCCTTTCCTGATGGTGGATTTAAACCAGTAGATAAATTATTTAAAAAAGCCTGTCTTCGACTTGTAACAGTTTCATCTTGCCAAAATTTATTTGGTTTATGTCCCTCGTTGATCCAAGTTTCATCTAAATAAAATATATTTCTTCTTTGGTTTCTCATTTCTTTTATAGTCCTTAGGTAATTTCTTCTCCATACTACAATATCGCTTCTTTCTATTAAAATAGACTTTCTGGAATGATTTTTCTATAGAAAACCTATTTCTTTTAAAAGTTTCCATAGTGTGCTTCGACTCATTTCAGGGTAATATCCTTATCATCTCGAACCGTGGTAAGAACTTTGTCTACTGTCGGAAATTCTTTTCTAAAGAAGAACGCATGCACTTTCCTTCGAAGTCTTTCTTTCAAAAGATTTTCTAATGGAAATTTTGGTTTTCCTGGAGCTTTACGTGCTGTTGAAAACTCGCCACATTTCTCTTCTTTAACAACTCTGTAAATCGTAGATTTCCCAACACCAAGCGTACTACTAACTAATTCCACTGTGTCATCAACACTTTTAAATAAATGTTTGTCTGTAAATGATTTAAAACAATTATTAAATATTAATGTTTTTTCATTAACTGTTAAAGGACCGATTTTTTGTCGTTTACGCGGCCCTTCCAAATTTTCCATGATCACACTGCACCTTGCAAGTTGCAATTAAACGACATTTAGTAAACTGTCAAGAATACACAACTTGGACCTCCTTACTAAATGGAAAACCTATAATCGCATTTTCGGTGAAATTTGTTAGGAAGGTATTTATCTACTTATAATTCGATTACTGTAAGAAATTCTTGGAATTAAAATAAAACAAAATTGGAAAATAGGTACTTATTGAAAATAATCTTAAGATACGGCTATGTAATCTTTAATACTGTTCTGTACAACTTATGTTTATAAAGGATCAATAAAAGACCGAAAACTTGTAATAGCTCAGGTACATTTATTACAATTTTAGGAAATATTTAGATTATTCTGTAAAAATATTTAAAATGACCGTACTAAGTTTTGCATTAGAAATGCTGTTTTATTACTCTCTCATACATAAAAATAGACTATAATGTTAGTTATCACAATAAAATCCAAAAAAGTAGGTAAAATTCACAACGTCTTTGCATTAAAACTTTTTAAATTTACTATTGAAATTTTATTTCTGAATTACACAGATAAATCTCTAAAGAACAAGATAATGAAAATTGATAAGAATGGAATAAAATATGTTCTATTCTAATGAACATGAAAGAATGAAGCTTTGATTAAGATTTATTGGACTTTTCTGAACGAATTTATTCATGGAGACAGAAAGAAAACTTCACGTAAAATCTTTATTTTTAAAGTTTGCTAAATGTAATATAATTATTTTATAATTCTACTGATTTTCTGATTATATATTTTGAACAGTGGTGGCTGGTTCATAAATTCTGTAGAGCTGCATAACTGAAAAAATATTTTTATTTTATTAGTTTATTATTAACGATGAATTTTTATATAAGCCTCTTTTGAAAAACAAGAATGTAATAAAATATTTGCTTTACTTGAGGAAAAAGTCGCCTAAAAAATTTTGTGGCGTATGATCTTTTTTGGCCTAACCAGAAATTGTTTGGCTTCGCCCTTGGTATACAAATAACTATTATAAATTAGTAAAAGTCATATATTATTTTTAAATCAGGTATTTTATCTTAATAACCTAAAATAATTTTTAATACTTGTAGATTTTCGTTAGTGGATTATCCATATCCACTCTTGCTGCACAAACTACTATTGAAGTTCTTGTTTTTTCTCTTCTTCTGTCTCCCATGGTAAACGCACTGCTGACCTATTAAATATTGATTTTACCTAAAAACTTATTTAATTTAATTATTTTATTTTCAAATTACACTCGAATACGTACCAAATAAAACGAATTTAGAATTCGAACTGCTCGAATTGATCTATTCCTAAATGTTTTTCTTGCCATTAGAACGAGATTGACAGAGTTTAATTAGTTTCAATTTAAGTCGTAAACAAGTGCTTTGCAAAGTAAATACGGAAAATGAGTTCAATTAAAGTGAAGGCTGTTCGGATCATCGAGTTTGTAACCATGCGAAAGCGGAGTCCTAAGAAAAAAGGAGAGTGCTGGAACGATTGATTTTTCAGGATTGGAGTTAACTGAAAAGTATCAAATTTCAATTAAAAATTAAGTGGTTGGACTTGCGTAGGCTATTTTTTTAACAGAACAAATATTATTCATGTCCATTATATAGTTATTAAGACAGAGAGGGTTAATGGTATCTCCTTGAGAATAGAACTGATTTGATTTTTATTATTTACTGTAAAATTTTATTGTTACTAGTACGTGAAGACTAACCTGATGTCTCTCAGGCTATGAAATGAGTATACAATTTTGTCGTGGTTCACTATGATTTGCTCTAACATTATGTACTAAACAGAAACTATAGTCTATTTTTATGTATGAGAGAGTATTAAAATAATAAAGCGTTCTTAATCCATAGGCGTACCACTTCTTTTAGTAGACAGTTAAAATATTTTTTGAAGTTATTCCTCGAGTATACACTTATATTTTCACCCAATTAACCTGCTTATAACTTCTAAACAGCTGAAGGTAAAAAAGTGCAATTTTTTCTAAAATGTTTTATTTTTCCTCAAGGTATGTTAAGAACATTGTGTCAAACGGGTTATGTAGGTATAAGGGTTTAAACTTTGACTTTTAAACAACGTTACGTTCATAAATAATAATTTTAATATAAAAACTACTTCTTACTTACAAATCCAAATCAGAATCGAAATCAGAAGATGAACTGTCGCAACCAATATTTACAATGAAAGGCTCAATCATTTCATCAGTAATATTGTCCAATTTCCACATTTTCTCTTCTTCTTTAATCGTATGATTTACTGCCTTTTCCCAGTTTTCAGGCTTCACATTATTTACAGCCTCCAAAAACAACTGTTTAACATCACTCATTTTAAAAGAATTATTTTTTTTTGAAACTTCTCCCTTTATCTGTGCCCATATCAGTTCAATCGGGTTTACTTCGCAATCATATGGTGGTGATCTAAGCACCGTCATCCCACGATTTTTTGCACTTTCATATTTTTTGAATTTCTCTTTATGAAGGGAACACAAATGATACAGTTCTTTTCTCACAGAACCGGGATGGAACTTAATATTCTTTGAATTTAGCCAATTCTGTAAATCTTTTTGTAATCACCTGGCTGTGGGCATTTTTTCTATAAGTCTCGAGTGATAACTTGCATTATCCATTACTATTATACAGTTCTGAGGGAGAAGATCTATAATTTGTTCGAACCACTCTTTAAAGACATCAGCATTCATGTTCTCATGGTAGTCACCGGTACGAGTAGATTCAAAAGTCAATAAACCACCTTTAACAAAACCGTTTGAACTACCGATGTGTACTATTATTAGTCTGCGCTCCTTTCCTGATGGTGGATTTAAACCAGTAGATAAATTATTTAAAAAAGCCTGTCTTCGACTTGTAACAGTTTCATCTTGCCAAAATTTATTTGGTTTATGTCCCTCGTTGATCCAGGGTAATCCTTATCATCTCGAACCGTGGCAAGAACTTTGTCTACTGTCGGAAATTCTTTTCTAAAGACGAACGCATGCACTTTCCTTCGAAGTCTTTCTTTCAAAAGATTTTCTAATTGAAATTTTGGTTATCCTGGAGCTTTACGTGCTGTTTGAAACTCGCCACAATTCTCTTCTTTAACAACTCTGTAAATCGTAGATTTCCCAACACCAAGCGTACTACTGTAATAATTGGCATTATTATTTTTAAAATATAAAGAATTTAACAAAAATCCCAAAAATATCTAATATTTTTAATCTATTAAATTAACACAACATATTTATTAAAACCAAACAATTAGAAATAGTTCATTGTACTAGAAAATTAAAGGACAAATCGTGCGAATAATCATTAAAATTAAATAAGTCGAGTTTCTTTTTAAAATAATCACGTTAAGATTGATATAAATAGAGAGTCAATCATTGACAAAAGGGACTCATGGGGCGGCCGTTGGGCCAAACCTATGCCCAAAAATGTAACTTATTAATTATTAAAAATTTATTGTATATAGTAAAATGTGTTGTAGTGTTTTGTTTTCAAAGGTAATATCTATTTTATTTTAACATGTTTAAATCTCTTGTTTGGGTTATGTATTTTAAAATAGTTCATTAGTCTTCTTCAAATGCCAATTCTTTCATTTTCGTCCCAAGTTTACTTATTAAATGTTTATCAGTTTTAAGGGTTTTATCATATAAAGAGTTTTTTTATTATAGTAAAAAGTTTTTGTGATGTAAAAGGTTTCATTTTATTAAAGTTTTATCATAGATTATATTCTATTAACATGGTTTATCATAATAAAGATTTTACAATTATGAGTAGTAATTTTTGCTTATCTTATTTCAAAAATAAAGATTGTTTTGATTTATTAAAATTGTTAATATTTTTTTTACTTATATATAAATATACATGTTATTGTTTATTAACCTATTTTATTCTCACCTCTTTCCAAAAACCAGTAAGAAATATTCCGAGCATGTTAAGCCTCGGCGTTCCTACCCTTAAGGACTTGAGAGTCTTAAGTCAGTTGCCAAAACCGCTCGACATATGCTATTAAGGGATGTTTTTTTTGTATTTTTATTATTTTATTTTGCCACTGGCGAATGGATGTTCCTTCAGGACTCCAGGATCCTAGGGCTGGTGACAGGCGCTGCCTTTATCCCTTAATAGTATATTAACAGCAGTAGCTAAAGACCTATCAGTAGTTACAAATGGTCTTTAAGTCTTTAGGCTAACGGGTTGTTACACTACTAACTAATTCCACTGTGTCATCAACATTTTTACATAAATGTTTGTCTGTAAATGATTTAAAACAATTAAATATGAATGTTTTTTCATTAACTGTTAAAGGACCGATTTTTTGTCGTTTACGCGGCCCCTCCAAATTTTCCATGATCATACTAGAATTCACACTGCACCTTGCAAGTTGCAACTAAACGACATTTAGTAAACTGTCAAGAATAGACAACTTGTACCTCCTTACTAAATAGAAAACCTATAATCGCATTTTCGGTGAAATTTGTTGGGAAGGTATTTATCTACTTATAATTCGATTACTGTAAGAAATTCTTGGAATTAAAATAAAACAAAATTGGCAAATAGGTACTTATTGAAAATAATCTTAAGATACGGCTATGTAATCTTTAATACACAGGGCTTTTGGCCTGTCCAAACCTTTTTCTATTGTTCTGTACAGCTTATGTTTATAAAGGACCAATAAAAGACCCAAAACTTGTAATAGCTCAGGTACATTTATTACAATTTTAGGAAATATTTAGATTATTCTGTAAAAATATTTAAAATAACCGTACTAAGTTTTGCATTAGAAATGCTGTTCTATTACTCTCTCATACATAAAAATAGACTATACACAAGCTCAAAATGTTTAATATTTTAGGCCATAGGGTCCCAACTTTTTTGACCTTCCGCCCACATTTCTAAAAAATCTTTCCATCGAGTACTTTTGAGTATTTTGCAGGAAGAACAGTTGTTCCATAAGGCCCCCCCAAATTTGTCTTGAATCAAAAATGGTATTGAAAAAAAAAGTCCATTGACTGTTTTTTGCATGGAATTCTAATAGTTTTTGTACCAAAAATTAGCTGTTACAAAACAAAATATCAAATAAAAATTATTTTCCTTTCAAACTTATACAAAATGCATTCGTTAACTTTACGACAAGCTACTTTAATCAGAAATTTATATGGCATGTATCCTTTTTATTAAGTTTTCTTCAATCATAAGTCTTGCAAGAACTTCCAAGCTATACATATCTACTTTTATCAATACGTAGAATTTACGAAACATAATAATGAATGACTTCATCAATGTTCTTCCCTTTGAATATGCGCAAAGTTTAAGAAGTTGATTTGAATATTATTTGCTGAATTTTCAATAAATGAGATTTGGATTTTTTTATAATAAGCAGAAAATTAGGTTTACTTAAAGACACTTTTTCTTGATTTATTACAATTTGTCTTAATTCATCTAGAAACTGCACATATTGTAGATAAGAAGTGTATGTAGGTACATAATTGACATAATTAAAAAGTGACACATGAAATTTTACTTCTACAATATCAATATTAACAAAATGTTCGTAAAAATGATTTAGGTTCAAAACTTCTGATTCATACTTTGTTTTTGTAAGCTAATAAGACACAACCACCTTTTGTTTTCGAAGATATTAGTAAGTTACGGTCTTCCAGAAAAAAATCGCTGTTCTTTAAGTTTTCGGTTAGCCAAAATTCAGTTAAACCAATAATGAAGTCTAAATCAGCAAGAGTAATTGAAATGTAAAATTTATGTATTTATACCTCTCATATAAACTTTACATTAAAGATAATATAATAAATAAAAAAACTTTGTCACCCTGTATCTAGAAAACGAAGGAAGTTAGGACATACGATTATATGAAAAAAGTTTCTTATTTTTGGCTTAAAATCTTTGCATTCAATTTTGACTCACCCATTACAATGAAATTTTGAAACTAATTATTCCTTTGAACGTTATTGTTATTAGGTACTCTTAGATGATGGGAGTCTAAACGGTAAACATTGTTAATAATATGCATCTTGAAATGACATATTACATTGAAGCTTGTAAATAAGATGTCTCGTTAGTCTGACAGCTATTATCCGATTTACGGAACGTCTACCAACAAAGTATTTCCTAGGAAAATCCATTATCTTTATCACATAAGTGTCGCTCAAAGCATATAAAGGGATGTTGATTTTCCTAAAAACTTTTTTAATAATTAACAGGGAATTTAGACGAACAAATTGGTATTTATATGCTGTTATAAAAGCCGGCGGGTCCTTTTTGCCCACAAATCTCTGTTTTCTATCTGTGTAAGTAAAGGGGTGCGTTAATCTTACTGGTATTTTGCCCACAGTAGCATTCAGGTACCTAAACCCGCAAATTACATCCGCCCACAAATAGGTACCTACCTGATTATTAATAATTCTAATAGGTACTTACTTTGGGTGTTTACTGTTTATATTTCAGTCAGTTTTTATACGTTGATGATTGTAATTCGAGTGTTTATAAACAATAATTATTTCTATAATGTCAGCTACATTGATTAAAAGCACACGCGGGAAAGATGTACTCCTTTTGGAGAATTTTACGTTTGCCAAAGATAGAGAAATGAAAAGTGGAGAAGTTTCTTGGAGATGCTCCCAAAGAAAAACAAATGCTTGTAATGCCACTGTATTTACAATTGGTCCTGAACTTTTAGTATCCAGAGGCAACCTAATTCATAGCCATGAAGCAAATGAACCGAAATTAAACAGGAAAATTATTTCTAATTCGTGTAAGCGAAAAGCAGTTGATGATATTTCGGAAAAACCTTTTAAAATTATCCGTAAAGTACTTGCTACTAATTTACCAGAGTCACTAACTACAATTGATGTGTCCTACATAAGAAAAACTATATACAACAGTCGTCGCAAAATACTACCAGGTCCATTACCTACAAATATACAAGAAGTGCATGATGCAGTTGACTTATATTCTAATACATTTAAAACCAGTAAAGGTGAACATTTTCTTTTAATAAATAGCAGAGAAAATAATATTATTGTATTTACATGTGAGACAAATATTCGTACTTTGTGTAAAATGAACGTCTTGTATATGGATGGAACATTTTCGTATTGTACAAAGTTTTTCCTACAATTATTTACCATTCATGGGCTGTGTAATGGACACTATGTGCCCCTGGTATATTGTTTATTACCAAACAAATCTACCGATTTATACAAACATTTGTTTTTCTACACCCGTATTATAATAATGCACTTATATGCCCATAATCCGTTTCATAATGATACCCATTATGATACAGATTTTTCATTATGATACAGATTTTTAATCAATAGAAACCTACAATTTTTCAATCAAGCATGATGTTTGACGTTTGTCCTAAATTCCTATGTAATTGTTTTAGTTGTCAAAACGTATTAAATTTTCGTAGATAGCTAAACTTCGATAATTATAATATTAAAATGTCTGATATCAGCGATATAGAACACTCCTCCACACATATAGGAGAAAGGAGAAAATGCAGTACAAAATATTTTGCCCCAAAAATCTGTAGTAATACCAGTACCCAAGGTAATACCATTAATTACAATTTTGTAGAATTTTTTATAGAAATACGAGTAATTACTGTTATTGTGTTCTATACCAATATAAATAGAATATTTATAGGTCTTGATTATTTATCGGGTGTAGAAAAAATAGCGTATGCAACTCTCATGTAATGGTTATTAAAACACTCGCATAAACCATACGAAACTCGCCTTTGGCTCGTTTCGTATCCCGGTTAATGCTCGTGTATTAATAACCATCATTACATGATCGTTGCATAATATACTATTTCGTTATTGCATTATAAAATTTTGGAAACTTACAGTATTGCTTTAAATCCATCTAAAGTGTTCGTTGATTTTGAAATAGCAATTCATAAGGCGTTAATTTATATGTGGCCTAATACTGTAATCAATGGCTGCCGATTTCATCTACATCAAGCGTGGTATCGTAAAATTCAGTCTCTGGGATTAATGACTGAATATACAACTAACAGTGATACCGGAAAATGGCTTAAAACATCATTTGGGTTGACATATTTAAACGCCGATGAAGTTGGAGACTGTTTTGTGTTTGACTTAATGGCAAGTAAACCAGAAAATGCCGTTCTCGATAGGTATGCCGATTACCTATTAGAAACATATATTGAAGAAAATTCTACATTTCCTCCAAGTATATGGGCAGAAAAAACAGCTTCAATTACAAGAACTACAAATGCCTGTGAGTCGTTTCATTCAAGATTTAATTCTTCATTCTACTGTACACATCCTTCTGTATATATTTTTATAGAAAAGCTTAGACTTTCAAATCGACACGTATGTCACAATACAAAGCTTAAGTATACCTAAGAAAATCAAAGACAAAAGTGTAAAACAAAAAATTCAGTGTTTAGAAAAATTTATACAGCGATTTGATCTGCAGCAAATCAGCAGATTAGAGTATATAAAATTTGAATCACATTTATCCCTCCCAGTTGAAAAATATGTAAATAAAATATAAATATATAAAAAATATAATATAACTTATGTATACTTACTTTTTTATAATAATAAAAATTAGTGTTTAATATAATTTTTAGTTTAATTAATAATGTGTTTTTACTTTTCGATAATATATAAAAAATAATAAATGAAAGATATATCTATTATGATTTATTCAGTTAGAAATAAATTTGGGCAAAATACCAACAGGATTAAGATGACCTTTTACTTGCTGTGGGCAAATTACCTATAGGATTAGCAGCTTTAAATATTTTGTGGGCAAATTACCTCCGCCCATAAAAGCTTATGTGCACCAATAATTAATTGGCTCTATTCAGCAAAAACTACACATGATAAATAACACTTATAGAAGGACAACTCACATTTTCATATCAGTCTGCCTCTTCTTCGAGGTATTTAGAAGGATTTCTGTCTCTAGCTGGACGACTTTCTTTAGATAGTAAAATATTCGTAAAAACTTAGTTTTCCAAAGGCAGTTTCACCCAATTCAACTAATTTTCCGATCGTAGCTGATGAACAATTCAAATTGTCAGTGGATGTAGGCACTAAAGAGGGAGTCAAGTGAACTATTCTCAATAATATGTGTGCTAAATGACCATTTGAGACTCATTTCATTTTCATCTAGTTCATTTATCTAAAATGTTGTCCATCCTATATAAGCTTCTGTATGGATAAACCGTTAATAAGACTTTTGTTTTCCTATTTTCATTTAACATAATTCACAGTTTATAATTAACAATTTTAACAATGTAGTTATTACTTTTATAATTTGTCTCTGTCAAATTAACTCATTAGCACCACAAAATAATCCCTGATGTTGCTGGAAAGTTTTACAATAAAATTATGTTTAACCAATTTTCCTAGATTTATTCAAGATGGAATTTTGTCAAAAGGTAAATAATGAGTTTGGAATTTCAACAATATTACCTAATTTCTTTGTTCTAAGAAAAGCTAATGTAACAGGGACTTTGGGATAAGCTCTCATTAATTGAACTTTATAACAAATTATAATTTTAAAGGGATTTTGAGATTTAAAGTTTATAGCGACACAATTCATGAACTATAAGAGAAGTGTTTTGAAAATAGTTATTAAAAACATTTTAACGGGTTAAGAAATTCAAAACAACACCAAGCAAGCTATAGAATGTCTAATTAATAATTGGGAAAGAATAACAAACAAGTAGTAGTACGTTTTGCTTGTTTTTTCTTACAATTTGATCAAATTTTTCTCAATTATTTATTTATTAATTCACTGATACGGGTTCCACGAACAAGCTGGTTAGTCACCATTTTGCGTTCAAGTTTCGGTTTAATCCAATATAAACATTTATGACAGATTGTTATTTAGACGTCTGTAAACATATACGTGAAATATACCTTAACATATCTATGTTTAATCCATCTATGATTATCTTTTTTACTGAATAAAGCAAATTAATTATTGGTCCACATAAATCTAGTATTTATAGAGGTGGGTAGAAATAATTATAATCAAAATTCCAATAACTAACTTTAAATATAATATATTTTGATCAAAATTACATTAGTTAATTAAACACGAAGTATTTCCAAGAAGTTCTATTTATTCCTTAATAACTCTTGATTCTAGGAACAATTAAAATATATTTATAGTTTGAGGTTATTTAGTGATGTATATTTGACTTAGTTTAGACGTTGAGACAACGGAAAAATGAGTAGACTACTTTTCCGACTGTCCTAAAGAAAACGAATTGCAAGATCAGATAGGATGTTTTTCAACCTCAAGAAGAAAATTGTTGCAATAAATTATCTCGGTTCTCTTTAGGACAGGTTAAAGTGGTATTTGTACCTAACTTATGCTAGAAAAAAAAATATTTCTATGTCTAGGAGCGGATATAGTTGATTCATATTAAATAGTCGGAAAATTCGTTTTGGGGTTGACAAACACCCTGTTTGATCTTGCAAATCGTTCTCTTTATGACAGGTTTGACTTTGACAGAAAACGATTCTTATCATCTTTTCAACCCTATTGAAAATAATAGGAATATAAAATGTCAAAAATCTTTAATATCAGTAGTAAAACAAGAATATTGTAAATAAGGATTAAATATTTATCGTAAATAAAAATCAAGAAACAGAACTAATTTTAAAGAAATTTATTCTTCTCATTTTCTAAAAGAAACAAATATTTAACACCAATGAAATCCTCAAAAGAAGTAAAGTTATTCTATTATTCCACTTTTTATGTTAAGTACGGTCGCAGAGCATTATGTAAGGACCCGCAGATATTTTGCGAAAACAATATTTTGTTTTTAAGTGGCGTCGCGTGAAGGGAATATTATGGCTTGAAAGCTTTCTCTAAAATGGACGTTTTATAAAGTTGGGAAATTCAGGCATTGTACGGTGAAAACCCCATTAATTCGCCTCTCGTTGTTTCATAAACTACAAGGAAATGATGCACAGTAGAACGAGAATGACTTGTGGCAGTACTTTTTATAATATATTTGGAAAAACAATACTGGAAAATATAAATATGCATAAGTATATTTTATAGATTTAAGTTTTTAACAAAAGAGATTAAGAATTTTATAAGTATTAAAAATGCCCAACCAAGATGCTTGATTGAGTTCCTTCTTTTTATACGATCAATTGCTGTGACGGTAAAATGCTGGCGGTCAATTGCGAGTGGTCAATTTTCCTAGGCCTGTATATCTAACGCATCCTATTTATTTAAATAAAGATTTTGACAAAGCTGTTTAATAAATTTTGGTAACAAATAATAAATAAATATTTCTTTTATATTAGATACACCGCCTATGCTGACTCTGTTACTTTTCATCGGAATTTTCATTTAGAAATAAAAGTGTTGATCATGCACATGACTGGTCTTGTCAAATATTTTGTTCCAGTAGTTTCAAATAATATTTTAAAAAATTCTCTTATCTTTACTGATATTAGTAGAAATGCGGGCGGGCGGGCGTTCATATCGAAAGGAAGAAACAAGAAAACAGTCTAGGATTCGTAAAAGCTCTAGTTAGTAGCCTAACGAAGCGACAAAATGGTCCACCCTTTTCGATTTCCGTCCCAATTGCAATAACAGCATCAAAAAAATAAAATGGTGCTCGCGCTTTCGTCAACTTCAGACATATTAATCCAATTTTACACTTTTGAACATAAAGTAGTTGCGATAGATACACTTATATTTTTAAAATCTTTCAACAAAATGTGTTGACGTTCCTAAAAATAAAAAATGAATAGTCAAAAAAAAATTTCATGTCACTGGACGCAATATAATGGAAAAGGTTCTTTCGGAATCCTATTTGTTTTGGCTATCAGTTTATGTAGATAAGAATAGGCAAAAAAAATCACTATAAAAAACGATGGAAAAGCTAAGAGCAAAGTTTTTTAAATTATGCTATACTAAGGTGCAGCAGACAAAAAAAGTTGCAAAATTAACATTCCTTCCATGTGTAGAACAAAATATTCACTTGTACTATTCTTTCTTCCTATATATAAGTATAAAATGTCCTCTTGATGCCTTCTCGTTGAGCGACTCTGTTCATCCAACTGGAATTGTCCAACACACAAATTTAAAGAGTTAAATCAGTAAAATTATTGATTTCTTCGTCGTCATTTTTGAAAAAAATTTAGTTAGGCTGTTTTAGAACTACAAACAATTCACACCTCTTTTTATTTTTCTACAAACTTTTTCTGTATCTTCCGACAATTACCCCAAAGAAGGCTAAAGCCAAACGCTTCCTGCTAGGCAAAATTTCATTATTACAGGAAATACAAAAGATTGTTTTTCATTTTAAATTCAAAGAAAAGTCTGACAGTATATTCAGAAAGGAGTCGCCGTCGCTGGTTTATATGAACTATGCGATATTAATTATGGGATGAATGACCTCGTTTGATAGATAATTAAATTAATAGGATATTATCATCGTTTATACTATGCTCATAACTGCATAAATACGTTATCATAGCTTTTCATACACATACAAAATAAAATGGGTCAGAAATGAACGATTTTATAAAATTTAGCGGGATTACGAGTTAAATAATTCTTACAAATTAATACACATAAGGGTAAAAGTTGAAGCCATAGGAAACAAAAATAAAATCATGCAGATATATCCTTCATTTATTACGAAATTATAAGTGGCATCGACTATCTACCTATTCTTGCTAGAAGAAAAATATTGTATGCAACACAGGTGCTTTTAAATAACATCCTCAGCATTTACACAGTGATTGTTGAAATTACATTCAACATATTCTATCTGCAGGGCATATTAATCTAAATCAGCATTTAACAAACAAAAAGGAATAAAATACTAAATAGACACTCCCTGTATAAACCAATTATCCAAAGTTATGCAATAACCACCCGTTTAACTTTCAAGTAATCATACGAGACTAGATAACCAATTAGAGAAAAGCCGGTAAGCCGGTGCGAGCTGACGAACAACGGTAGCACAAAACTAAAAATCACTTTCACTTTGTCAGTCAAACAAGCAACAAGTCGCAAAAACTTTAACCTAAAAAGCCGGCATTCGCGGTAATCAATTCCAAGCATTGTGCGATTTGATTTATAAAAGCTAATTTATCAATAATTGTATGTAACAAAGTTGTAAATGTGTTAAATGTGAAAGTATCAAGCAGTGAATAAATCGAAATCAAATGAAGGGTGATGGTTTTATTTTAATATACCCAGTGCTTCAACTAGAACTTCAAGAATATATTTCAAAGGCTTCTGGGTGGAGCATAAGGCCTTCACCCCAGGTAATCTATTTCGAATACAGTCCATCATGATCGAAGGCAGTATATGTCAAGCAGGTAGAACAGGAATCTATAAAAATTGTTTCTTTATTTTTTCGTCTGCCAAGTATCTAAAAAGACAGATCAGTACAATTGAATAAGAAATTTTCCAATTTCGGTTACTTCCTGTATATACCCACTCACAGTGGGGGTCAGAGCTTCCCCCATGGAGGGTCCTTTGGTGACTGTTTTTATTTAGTTTCTTGATGGAACCCCCTCATAGTTCTCAAAAATCCCTCCCATGAAAAATGGCTGGCTATACCACTGCCCACTCATGAATATTTCACCCTAAATAAAAATATAATTTTCTCCGTAGGAAGAACTAATGTCTCCTATGCCGGCATACTTTCATGTTTCCCCAGATTACTTGCCCATTTCAGGATGAGTAATGAGATTAATTTACTTGTACTAAGTTACTTATCTACCACGTTCAGGATCAAATAAGTACATCCATAAAACACAGAATATATGAAAGAATAAATGTCGACAAAAAATATAATGAACTCATATATCTAGTTATGAGTAGGAAAAGAATTTTTGGAAGTCATTTTATAAGCCTATAAACAAAAAATGTCTGGAATATAAAATAGCTGTGTAGGGAAGGGAAATTTTTCCTATATTGAGGAAAATCAAGACATTAATAGTTTCCAGATAAGTATCACAAAAAAAATATTTATTGCAAGAGAATTATATTTTTAAAATCAACCATTTTGTTTCGAGGTTACTTTTTATCTACAAAAATTACACGATTGAAGTTAAAATGTGTTTTATCTCTAAATAACTTAGGACCGAACAGTCGCGTCTTGGGAAACGTCGCCCTTCCGCCGCCCTCTATGTTTAGAGCACCTTTGGGGCCCCCACAGAGGTTTGTGCATCCCAAAAAACTACGCCACTGCCCTCGACTAAGCATAAAGCGAAATATAATGTAGGTGTAAAAACCAATGAGCTCTTAGACAAGACATATTATTATGTTTAGCCAAATTAGTTAGTGAAAGTTTAACTTAAAATTAAAATAGCGCCTGTTCAAAGTTTCCAGTCGGTCCTGTTCGTAATTATTATATCAAAATCAAAGAAAATACAGAACTGCATTAATGAACGCTTCGAAACTTCCAGCATTTCAGCCGTGGAAAATGAGCTGGGTCTTTAATAGACTTAGCAGTTCAAAGGAGTTACTGAACACCTAAGTTATATAGGTTGGACTTCGATTTTAACAACTGAGAAAAAGTATAGCATAATTTAAGCACACTGAGACGAATGTTGGTTAAAGCAGTAGAATGTGGGCGCCTTCAGCTCCCCATTTTTAGCTCCCCTGTCACGTGACACTATGTTCAAGCCAGTTTCCCTAAATTATAACTTATTTAACATATTACCGCAGAACTTTAAAAATTTAAGTAATAATGCTTTTAAAAAAACATTAAAAAAATATCTATTGAGACATTGTTTTTACTCTGTCAATGATTATGTAGCTCATTTTCGGTCTGTATGAGACATTTCACTGTCACTCTGCCTCATCACAATTTTAACCTTGATAAGTACCTAATAATTATTGTTTTTATTTGTTTTATTTATATTGTTCAAATTCTGTTACCACCTATGACTTGCTATAAACATAATGACTTATGTAAAATAGTTAATAAAATTATTCTATTCTATCTTTATTATAAATTTAAGAGACTTAAAATAAAATTTTCAGTGCATAAAATAATTTGCAAACACAATTCATTGAATGACAACACAACATCAAAACAAGTATTATAGTAAAATTGTTACATAGAACCTCTAATTGCAATTTTATTTTCCTGATACCTTCTCAATTAAAAGAAAGTATTGTGATAGCCAACACAAATGTTTTTGAAAGAACCGTTCCATTAAGATAGGGTTAAGATTAATAAGATGATAATCTCTCAAATATTTTGTTTTCCCAGGATTAGAGGGAAATCGTTCTCGAAACCCTTTTTAACTCGGGAGTGAAGATAAACATTTCCTTCTTAACACTTGCTATTTGTTTTCTTTAAGGACAGAAGTTTTGCAAAATAAATATGAAGATAAATAATCTGTTTTAATCTAAATTGAATAGTCGGGCAAAGCGTTGACTTTGAGATTAAAGCAATTATGGATATTTAGGAGATTTCCTCTGTAAAGAGATATTTAAGGATAATTTTCTTTTGAAATAATTGTCTTATCTTATAGATGTCAGTCCTTAAAATACCTCTGGTTTATTAATAGTACACTGAGAAAAAGTCTCAGCTAAACAGTTTATTATTTGATAGAGGATTTTTATAATCTATTTTTGGATGACATGCACATTATTTAAATGACAACCTTGTAGTAATATAAAAAGTATAGTGTAAGTATTTTGACATTACAAAATTTGATACCTAATCCTGGTACTCAGCACCGCCTCTGATTATAAGTATTACATTATTTTATAATTTAATAAACAACTCCACACGCAATTTTAAAGCCCGTCGCTTACGCGTTATACTTTAACGTTTTGAGGGCGGACAATTCAGAAATGATGGTTTCTCTGCTGTGTAATATTCTCGAATTGCATTTTTATGTAAATTTATAGTCCAGTGTTGTTAGATACGAAATATTTATGGATATTTAGAGATTAAAAAAAAAAGCGTTTAAACGTACGATATTACAGGATCAGAACTAATTAAAAAGGAGTTAAATATATCCTGATTAATCTTGTTTTCTCGAGTAGGGTTCCCTGTATTTTTTAAAATCTTTGTTTCGAGCTTCTTGTGCTTCCTTAGTTAATTGGCATATAGGCACTTTAAACTACTATCATTATAATCTGCATCTTTTTGATAAGATAATTTTTGTAATCTCAGCAGAAATTTCGGTTTTCTTGAAGTAACATCTGACTGTGTTCCTGTCATTTGTGTTACCACATACAGGTTTGGGTTCATCTGTGATTAGTCCACATCGTACTTGAAATTTTTTTTGAATACTTGTCTTATTCTCTAATCATGTTCACCTGAAGCTTGCTATTTTGTTTACTGGCAATTTGTATGCTATGTGCAGAAGACATTCAAACATACGTATCGATCCATGTAAGACAGATAATCAAAATGTCAATTATTCTATAGATTTAATTAAAATATTTGCATGTTGCACCATATATACATATAATTTTTGTGTTGATAACGTGCCTGTCAATGCATTACAGACTGCCCAGACTCCTAGAACGATTTATAGTATCTAAAAGTTCCCTTATTTCTATAAATATAGCGCTGAAACTTGTTACTAAAAAAAAAAGTTAAGAAATTGAATATTAGACGCGTTAGCAAAAAAAAAATCCGATTGACTAGGCTATAAAAATTTCGAATAACGATGGAAAGAGCAAATAAGTGCAAAAAATTAACTGTTTCTGAAATGTACAATCAATATATCATGCAACAATTCAATAATCAAAATCCGGACTGTCTTGGAACACAACTAATATTCATAGTGTTTCTGTGATTAATATAAACATCTAACAATTAAAAGTTCTGATACTTTAGAGATATTTTCTAAAACTATATAAACTTTGCTATAGTCTATTTTTATGTATGAGAGAGTAATAAAACAGCATTTCTAATGCAAAACTTAGTACGGTCATTTTAAATATTTTTACAGAATAATCTAAATATTTCCTAAAATTGTAATAAATGTACCTGAGCTATTACAAGTTTTGGATCTTTTATTGGTCCTTTATACACAAAAGCTGTACAGAACAATAGAAAAAGGTTTGGACAGGCCAAAAGCCCTGTGTATTAAAGATTACATAGCTGTATCTTAAGATTATTTTCAATAAGTACCTATTTGCCAATTTTGTTTTATTTTAATTCCAAGAATTTCTTACAGTAATTAAAAGTAGATAAATACCTTTCCAACAAATTTCACCGAAAATGCGATTATAGGTTTTCCATTTAGTAAGGAGGTCCAAGTTGTGTATTCTTGACAGTTTACTAAATGTCGTTTAGTTGCAACTTGCAAGGTGCAGTGTGAATTCTAGTGTGATCATGGAAAATTTGGAAGGGCCGCGTAAACGACAAAAAATCGGTCCTTTAACAGTTAATGAAAAAACATTAATATTTAATTGTTTTAAATCATTTACAGATAAACATTTATGTAAAAGTGTTGATGACACAATGGAATTAGTTAGTAGTACGCTTGGTGTTGGGAAATCTACGATTTACAGAGTTGTTAAAGAAGAGAAATGTGACGAGTTTCAAACAGCACGTAAAGCTCCAGGAAAACCAAAATTTCAATTAGAAAATCTTTTGAAAGAAAGACTTCGAAGGAAAGTGCATGCGTTCTTCTTTAGAAAAGAATTTCCGACAGTAGACAAAGTTCTTGCCACGGTTCGAGATGATAAGGATTACCCTGAAATAAGTCGAAGCACACTATGGAAACTTTTAAAAGAAAAAGGTTTTCTATGGAAAAAGCATTCCAGAAAGTCTATTTTAATAGAAAGAAACGATATTGTAGTATGGAGAAGAAATTACTTAAGGACTATAAAAGAAATAAGAAACCAAAGAAGAAATATATTTTATTTAGATGAAACATGGATCAACGAGGGACATAAACCAAATAAATTTTGGCAATATGAAACTGTTATAAGTCGATGACAGGCTTTTTTAAATAATTTATCTACTGATTTAAATCCACCATCAGGAAAGGGGCGCAGACTAATAATAGTACACATCGGTAGTTCAAACGGTTTTGTTAAAGGTGGTTTATTGACTTTTGAATCTACTCGTACTGGTGACTACCATGAGGACATGAATGCTGATGTCTTTAAAGAGTGGTTCGAACAAATTATAGATCTTCTTCCTCAGAACTGTATAATAGTAATGGATAAGGCAAGTTATCACTCGAGACTTATAGAAAAAATGCCCACAATCAAGTGGTTAAAAAAAGATTTACAGAATTGGCTAAGTTCAAAGAATATTAAGTTCCATCCCGGTTCTGTGAGAAAAGAACTGTATCATTAATTTGTGTTCCCTTCATAAAGAGAAAAAATATGAAATTGATGAAAAATCGTGGGATGACGGTGGTTAGATCACCACCATATAATTGCGAAGTAATAGGGATGCGCGATACGATCCGATATTTCAGATTATCGATACTTTTACGTCCGATACTCGATATTTTGGATCGATACTTTGCTTTACGATATGTTGCAAGTATCGATACATTTCTACTGTATCGATACCTTTACGATCCGGGATTTTGGTTGGTGGTGGATCGGGGTGGCGTCATCTACTAGCAAAACGAAAAATTAAATACATTTACGCAACCGTTATTCATCGTTTGCAGTTTCTCTAAAAATGCATATACTTGATAAAATCGTATCGTTGTATGAAGATATCAACAACGATCGTATTCTAATTTCTTATGAGCACAGTATCGTTCTATCCTCTGTCAGTCAGCTGTCAAGTGGGCTGAGTGAATCCCTGAAATATTTTCGTGTTATAAGTAGCTACTATTTTTTTATGTAGTTAGGAGTATCTAAAATAATTGGTTTGTTTTATCTTTTGATTATGATGTAAGCCGCACAATTGTGCTGTGTACTTTGTGCGTTATTTTATAGGTATTGATCTTGTTCATAATTATTTTTAAAATGGTGAATAAATGTTTTAAATAAAAAAAAATAATATGATCTGTCTGTCTTCAATTTATTACTACCTGTCAAACTGTCAAGCCCTAATAAAGTGGAAATAACTGAAATAACTAATAAAAATCTCGGATCGTTAAAGTATCGATATTTCGAGTATCGATACATCAACATTCGATATTTTACTGTATCGATACTTTACGTTCCGATCCGTATCGATACCTGATATCGATACTTTTAAGTGTATCGCGCATCCCTAAAGTAAACCCGATTGAACTGATATGGGCACAGATAAATGGAGAAGTTTCAAGAAAAAATAATTCTTTTAAATTGAGTGATGTTAAACAGTTGTTTTTGGAGGGTGTAAATAATGTGAAGCCTGAAAACTGGGAAAAGGCAGTAAATCATACGATTAAAGAAGAAGAGAAAATGTGGAAGTTGGACAATATTACTGATGAAATGATCGAGTCACTCGTTGTAAATATTGGTTGCGACAGTTCATCTTCTGATTTCGATTCGGATTTGGATTTGTAGGTAAGAAGTAATTTTTATATTAAAGTTATTATTTATTAACGTAACGTTGTTTAAAAGTCAAAGTTTAAACCCTTATACCTACATAACCCGTTTGACACAATGTTCTTAACATACCTTGTGGAAAAATAAAACATTTTAGAAAAAATTGTACTTTTTTACCTTCAACTGTTTAGAAGTTATAAGCAGGTTAATTAGGTGAAAATAGAAGTGTATACTCGAGGAATAACTTCAAAAAATATTTTAACTAACTACTAAAAGAAGTGCTACGCCTATGGATTACGAACGCTTTATTGTTTTAATACTCTCTCATACATAAAAAATAGCCTATAGTAATTTGCAATGATTAAAATGTAGATAAATACAGTACCTGAGCTTGAAGGTTTCATGGCAAAATTATAAGATAATACACAAGTATAGTCGTCGGAAGTACCTGGCTTTGACTGAAGGGTCTGTTCTGAACAAAAGGGTGACTGGGAATGGTACATAAGCGTTCTATAATGGAACGGATTATGGTTTATTGAATTGTAATACAATTAATTTTTTTCCGAATATTTTAATTTCTGATTTATTGCCAGCTTTGGAGGTATTTTGCGACGTCCGAATTTTACAGTTTTGGTTTAATTGGGACTGGACTATAAAACACATCTCGCGTTGTTGGATTCGTATTAATAAGTTCTGTTTTGAATAGAAAGTTGGGTAAAGATTAAAAAAGTATATTTCAAGTCAAAATATAGATGTACCTAAAGTAGAAAATGTTTTTTTACGTTTTGTAGAAACAACTTTAATCTGGAATATAAATTAATGTTAGAAATATTTTATTTGCATCAAACAGAAAAAGGTTTCGTCGACCACGATTCATATTTGAATCCCAATTCGAATTACTTTCCTGGAAAAAACTTTACGCTTCTTCAGAATCTCAAGGCATGTTTTTTAATATTGGATTAAATAAGAAATTTTTGTCCCTCAGCGCGTACGTTAATAAGTGTAAGTCCTAAATATTTATAACTGCTATTAGATTTTTTTTCTGTATTATTTTGAATAGTTAAAGACTGATACATAGCGAGACATCCAGAATTATTTGAAAAGGGCATAAAAAAGGTTTTTTCATAATTTACAGTTAGTAAGTTGTGTTTAAATCATTTAAAAGCTTTGATTTTTAGACGGTCCCAATCACTGTCGGTATATAAAACGGCGGTGTCGTCTACAAAACTAAATAATTGCCCACTTGAAGCCGATGTAAGAATATTATTAACATACAATGTAAACAAAATTGGTCCCAAAACAGTTCCTTGTGGTAAACCGTAGTTAACTATTTTTTCTTTGCTAAATGTCTTGTCTATTTTTACCACTTATCTTCGATTTGTTAAATAATTGTTTAGGTTCCTCACGTATACCTGCAGCTTCCAACATCTGTGTATGGCTCAGTGTCGAAGGCCTTGACCAGATCAAGAAAAACGCATAATAAGGGTTTATTTATTTATTTCCAAACATTTTGTAATTTCATAAACTAGTTTTCCTATGGCATCATTTGTTGATAAATCTTCATTGAATCCAAATTGTTTTTCTGATATGATGTTACAATCGTTAAAAAATCTGATGACACATGACTTTCCTATCTAGTTATTATAGGCTTTTTCCGGTTATTTTGTACAACCTATTGCAGCACCTTTATAAATATTTAGAGGATAAACTAAATATATACATTTTTCATATACATCTAAACTCAAACAAATAATGATTGAGAGTGAAAGCAGGTAGAAATACGACCAAATCGGAGGTGTGCTTATTATTTTTGAGAGGGTACAATTATTTAAAATATTCATACAATTTCTTTTATTTATTTCATGAAAACTTTGCAATATCGTAATTTACCTAATCGTTGTAGTCATTAGTGGGGCTTTATGAAAACGGAGTAATAATTGTGGTAATTATAGCAGGAACCAAATAAATTAAGAATATTAATAAAAATCACAATATATATTTCAAATTAAAAATAAGAAAGATACCTAATCAGGGGTTGGTTTGGTGACAGAAACAATATTATCAATTTTACTATTTTAATAATGAATTTAACTTTATTTCACAAATTAACGTATATTTATATATTATGTCGCAGCCGAAGTCAGTGAGGAACTGTCTCTTAAGTTTCTTCTTGGGTTACACATACAGAAGTATTACTTAAATTTTAAATTAAAATCATAATGACGGATATTGCATATCCAATGCAATTGATATTTTTATTTTGTTTAGTTATTTTTAAATTTTTGTATTTTTTAATCTTTTTATATTATATTTAGTTTTTAATTTACTTCGCTTTGTCTATAAAATTTTTGTAATTTTTCAATGACAATAAAGCATACCTCTATATATACCCTAATTGGATTCGGCCAACATTAAAAGACATTATAAAGCTTAAATTACTATTTGATTGGTACTTAAATCATAAAAGTTTACACGCACCTATCATTTCGGAAATCCCTAAGTAAGATAATTAGTTTGGATATAACCTACAGGATTATGTTTTCTTGACCGCCAAACATAATAATAATAATAATGTTTATTTCAAATTTATGTAACAATGTACAAATTGATACAATAATAATAATTAAATAAATAAACATTTGTATCCTGCTGAGACATTGTTCATGTCTGTGTAAGGAATTAAAAATACAAATTTATATAATAATTTCTAAATGGTAATAGTGAATGGTAAAAATAAAAATTATACCTAAATATATAGACTTCTTTTTGTGTACAAATTTTCTTCTAATCTTCAACCTCAGATTCGTCACTGCTGCTACCGCTATCATCAAAGTTAATTATGATTGGTTCAATATTGTGTTCAATACGGTTGTCTACGTCCCACATTTTTTGCTCTTCTTTTAAAAAATGCTGAATGCATTTCTTCCAGTCTTCTGCAGAAACATTTTGAATGGCTTCTTGTAGGTAACGTTGCACGTCCACTAATTTAAATGTTCTGTTTTCTCGTGCCACATATCCTTTTACTTGCGCCCAGATTAATTCTATTGGGTTTAATTCGCAGTGGTACGGTGGTAACCTTAATACTGTAATTCCACGACTTAACGCCATTTCATCCACTGCGAATTTTTTATATTTATCTCTGTGTAATTTTGTTAACTGAAGTAGTTCTGCCTTTAAACTATCTTTTTTATATTGGATGTTTTTATTAATTAACCATTCTTGAATTGCTCGTTTTTTCCATGATTGTTTCGGTAATGATTCTAAATACCGACTATGATATGGGGCATTGTCCATGACGACGACAGACCCAGGTTCCACAAGTTGAATGATGCCTTCAAACCATTTTTCAAACACCTCCGCATTCATCTCTTCATGATAGTCGCCTGTTTTCTTGGATTTAAATATTAATTCACCATTTGGTAAAAATCCACTGTCGGTTCCTATATGCGTAACTATCAGACGACTACCTTTTCCAGACGGCTGTTTTAACCCAGTTGACAAGCCTTCAATAAAGGCTTGTCGTGCACTTGTTATATGACCATCCTGCCATACTTTTTTGACCGTATGTCCTTGGTTAACCCACGTCTCATCCATGTAGTAAATTTTTTTTTTTTGATATTCCGAAATTCCTCAATTTTTCGGAGATAATTTCTTCTCCATACTATTATTTCCTGACGTTCAATGAGAATGCTTTTCCTGTCGACTTTTCCGTACGTAAATTTCATTTCGTGTAAAATTTTCCTCAAAGTTTCTTTACTCATTTGTGGGACCAATTCATGATCGCTAACTACCTCCAGAAATTTTTGCAAAGTGGGCAGCTCATTTCTGAAAAAGAAACTGTGAATAGTTGTGCGTATACTGTTTTTGGCTTCTTCATCAACTGTGATTTTTTTTTCTTCCGCTACTAGTTTTTGGCGTTTGTACTTCCCCATGAATTTTGTTTTCTCTTAGTATTTTGTAAACTGATGATTTTGGTACACCCGTATAATCAGAGCACATATCAACTAATTTATCTTTTGTAATTGTGGAAGTTAATGATGTTGGAACGCCCGGTTGGTTATTCGGAGATACATCCGTAGAATTACAGCACATATGCACTAAGTTATCTTTTGGTCGCTGATGATCTCTTTCAAGACAGTGAAATACTCGAAGTACAATTTGTTTTTCACTTAGCGACCGAGACTTCGACCGTTTTACCTTTTTCGACGTTGAAGGCCCTTCAATGTCTTCCATTTTTTGCATAGTTTTAGAACGGTGAAGAAATATTATTATTTAATGTTTAAACACTTATTAGCACTAATATTTTCACCAATTGTTCTTACAACACTCGATTACTTACTAACTTAAATGTAAAACTAACAATTCACACCGTATAATTCAAAACCCGATGTTACGCTCGTGGTTAGAAATACACTACTGAGAACATCATCGACGAGATGGATTTTACGCGTAACAGACAAAGACATAAATATCGCTCCGTACACCGATGCCATTAGTTGTAACAAATACTGAACAATCCATAAAATAATTAATTTTAAATGATCAAGAAATGTATAAGTATTATTCATTACTGATTTTTGTTATAATTAATATCTTTTATTAGTACTATGATTGTATATTATCTATAATTTGCCACAACTTACAACTCTACTACTTACTCTATTTTGATTCTGCTAAAAACTAGTAAGGTAAAATTGAGATATGACAACACGGTTCACTCTCAATCATTATTTGTTTGAGTATAGAAACACGAAACATTTTTCGATAGATATTCATTGAAAACGAAAATACTGAAAAATTTAAATTTCTTACAATTTTTCTATTACGGTCCATTTTAGAAAAATTATGTACGAACAAAAATTATAGAGATCGATATCCCAAACAACTTTTAGAAGAATTTTACACATTTTGTCAAATTTCTCGAATATTATTATAATAATATTAAAAGTAACTTTTATTTGAACAATTTTCTTCTCCAAATGTAAATAACAGATATATTCCATAAAATATAAAAATGACCACTCATAAAGTACCCCTCAGATGTTCCAACTCTGCCTAAAATCTAATCATCTCATTGGACGATGGAAAAAAGCTTAAGTTTAAAATTTGGTGTTTTTCTGTGTATCGGTTCATGAGTTATGATGGATACAGACACACACACAGACAGACACACACATCATCGCAAAAATAGTCAAAACGGATCCAGGGGACCTCAAAACGTAAAAATCCGTCGAAAACTCGAGGTCGAAAAAAATCATGATTTCTGTAATTATTTATATTTTTACTTCACCTTTTTTATGTATAGGGGTTACAACTGCTATTTTAAATTCATCTGGAACTTTACTGGAAACAAATATTCTATTTATGATATATCAAATTGGTTGTACTATTAAATCAGTAGTTTCTTTGAAAATTTATTTTTTTATATTATCAAATCCTGGAGATTTTTTATTTTTTAGAGACATGATAATACCAAGAATTTCATTAGTATTTACAGGACGCAAAAAAAGAGATTTAGGGTTTATCTTAGTGAGTGGTAAGGGTGTATTTGGTTTTGTAATATTTGTAATTCTCCAGTATTAATAAAAAAAATCATTAAATGCCTCTGCAATGGTTTCAGGGGTGTTAAAAGTGACTTTTTTAGTCCTTTTTTGTTGTCAAGTATCTTGGCAAAGCAGCTGTAAATATTTCATCTTACACAATATAAAATTGGGCAGATTTAAAAGGTGCCCTATGCAAACATAAAATTGGAAGAAAATATTTAACTACGAGGCGATAAGACTATATTAAAACGATAAAATTACAAAACAATAAAAGGAAAAATAAAAAATGTAGTCTACAGTAAAAAAAACTTTATTTGAACAATAAAAACGATACAACGACAAAAAATAAACCAAAAATTAAAAAATTCTACAAAACTAATGAATAAAATTAACATTCTTAAAACATCTGGGTACAAATTGGCTTCATTCTGTGAATCTGCAAGCTCATAATTACTCTTCATTGTCAGACAGTGTAAATCGTTTTCCTGCTACAGAATTATTTTCCAAACAGTATTTGATGAAACTCGACCAGTTATTATCGGTTTTCAAAACATTCGCGTTGCCAATTACGATTAAAAGGGCTTTAGCTCTTGTCAGGGCGACGTTGAATCGCTAAAAATTGAAAAATTTAATTACAAATCAATTGACTGGATTATGCAAAAGTTACGGCGGTAATTGGAAAATAAAGAGGGAAATTAAAGCTATCTAGAATTCAATCTGTTTTTCTAATTTTTAAGACAACGATGTGAAGAATAATTTTATAGTTATATAGATTGATCGGGCAGCATTGGATTGCCAAACAAATGTGAATTTTATGTGAACTATACCTTAGGATTTTTTAAAAAGCCCAATTGACATTTCTGATCAATCTGTTCGTACTTATGAACGTTCTTGGATCTAACAGTAGATATAACTATAATCATTCTTTCTTTTCCTTGGAACTGTTCCACAGATCCGACGAGAAGGGAGTTCCATTGCGTTTTAGAACACGCGTTTCTAATTTTTTCAACCTTAAATAAATGAAAATTAATTATAAAAATCAGACAGGTACGTTATTAAATCTTTACTTGTTTACGGTAAGGCGTAATTACACCAACATCATCTTGAATTATTTGACGGCCTCTCACTCTGTTCGATATAATTTTTTTCAAGTAATCTACAACTACTTCTATTTCTTGGACATTAAAGAAACTAAAAAAAAAAAAAAAAATTAGGTCTTGTGTGATTAGAAAAATGGATTCTAAATTAAATAAATTTGATGGTAGTTATATGGATAATGGGGAAAAATAAAAATAATTTATAGGAACGAAAGTCAAAAGGTGAAAAAACAATCATTAATGACTGAAAAACTTATAATTACATTTTAAAAAAGGTATATACGTAATACAATTAAATTAATTCACTTTCTGACATTCTGACAGATCCTGTATAAATGAATAAAACAAGAGTTTTCCTTGAGATGTATTTTGATCGTTTTCCTAAATACACAGCTCTACGTTTAATAGTTTATTAGTTATAAGTTAAAATGGTTACAATAATAAATAAGTTACAATAAAGTATGATAATGGAAACCAATTATACAGGGTGGGGCATAATGGACGGGCGTTTTTAGATCGGCTAATAAACGCGAACGGATGGGGGTAAAGAGCCGCGGTTGACATCGTTGGATTCAGGAAAGCTTACCGTTTGTTATTCACAATGGTTATCTGGACAAGAGAGCATCGCGTGTTCGCAGTTGAGGAGTATTTAAAATGGGACGAGTCCGTTATTGTTGTGCAGCGACAGCGCTTCAATATCGGTCCTGTCTAAATTTTGACATGTTAAGCTTCTAAATTGAGGTCGATATCAACCACTGCCTTTGAAAAAGCAATGTAATTTGTTTTGTTAACATTCAAAAACAATTTAAAAACATCCAGCTAGTTTTTGACATGTTCCATTCCAGCTATATCATCATTTGACGGCTTTATCACTGAAGACTAGCACTGTATCATCAGCATATGATACAACTTTACCTTGAATATCAATCTGAGTTAAGCTCTTAATATATAAATTAAATAGTACAGGTCTCAGAACAGTCCCTTGAGGCACTCCGATTTGTATATTTTCAGGGTTACTCACATTGTCTCTGACCTTTACCATCTATTGTCTGTGTGTCAAATAATCATGAACTATTTAAATGTATCTTCATAATCCCGAAGTCTTTCCCATCTTATACATATTTTTTCCTTTGTATCAATTGTTTAAATGCAGTTCCTCAACATTCACAGTATACACTATACAGTATTGAAGTCTTATTTCGTTTTTCTGATATAGTCCATTTAAAATAACGGTAAAAGAGCGAGAAATGCCGCACTTGACGAGACCACAATGAGGGTTAAAACTGGCAGCAGTGGTTGGAACACCCTTAAAATTGTAAAAAACCCTACATAGGGGTGTTTTTCGATTGTAGTTATTGTTTTACAAACTAAGCGCTGATTACGGGGGTGTTTTTTGCAATTTTAGGGGTGGTTCAACCATTGCTGCAAGTTTTAACCCCCATTTTCGTAATCAGCGCCCCAAAAAACATATAAGATGACTTAGTTCGCGAAACACCGTGACTGGTCATTTTTTCCGAAAATTCACCCCTTGGGAGGGGTATTTCTGGCATGTGGGAGGGTGTCACAAAAATTTTCCAGTCTCGACACTCCGATTTTCGAAATTAGCGCCCCAAAAAACATATGAGATGAGTTAGTTTGCAAAACAACAAGTACAGCCGAAAAACACCCCTATTTAGGGTTTTTTTTTGCAATGTTTGGGGTGGTTCAACCATTGCTATAAGTTTTAACCCCGATTTTCGTAATCAGCGCCCCAAAAAACATATAAGATGGCTTTAATATTCTCTTAAAGCATTTTTATTATTTCATTTTTGCTATTTATTATTTCATCTTTACTTCTTATTATTTTATCCTTATTTTCATTAGTCTTCTTTAGAAAATCAGTAGTATATAATCTTCTGCATCCATCACATGTGGAGCATGGATATTTTTATTCTTCTGTAGGCTGATGAATAATTCCACACTGTGAGCATTTCATTGCGATTTTTCTTATTAAATCATTTTCTTATTTTATAAACTAAATGTAGGTACGCCACTGGATATTCTATTTGTATGATTGCTTAGTAGAAAATATTGGTGTTTATTTCGCTTAAACTTTTTTGTCATCTGATAAGGTTTGGTACTTTTTTGCGTTTTTTATTTCCATGGTAAATTTTATTTCGGCGAAATTGCAGAGATAATGCATTAAGAGCAAACATGACGGGCGCTCCTCCACCAAAAAACAATTTTACATTTGAGGCAGTTAAAAAAAATTGTAAAAAAAAATGGTTCAGGCCAATCGTTGTAAAAATGAACCAAGAATTTCGCTAAACCGCGAAAAACTTATATTTTTAAAGAAAAACAACAAAAATTTCAACTTTTTAATAAATTTAATTTTTTGGCTCTTTACCGGCATTCTATAACAAATATCTTAACTATTTTCTAAATAACTTTTTTTCAAAAAGATTACCAATTTTAAACAGGACCGAAGATTAACATAGTTTTCATTCCGATACTAATTCTATTAAAACAATGATACCAGTGAATATGGCAACGCTGCTAGTCTTTGAAGCCCGTGGTTAAAAGGGTAGCTGCCGTTTAGTTAAATTTGTTAATTCCTGTGTCGAAAAATAGGTAGTTGTTTTTGAAGAGGTGCGAAATTATTGTGATCGTCTTAGTTTGTTGTTGAGGCGTTGTTAGGTTTTTGTTTAATTTAGTTTTTAGTTAATTTATGAAATGAAAAATTCTGAAAGGCAAAAATGCACAGCTGACAAATTTCTATTTGAAGATGAAGTGATGACACTTCGAAACCGGTCGCACTCAATGTTTTGTTAAACAATTAAACATTGACTTTCCTATAAAGGACTTTTTCTCACCCTTCACCTTAAAATCTATTTTATTTGTTTGCTGCCAGAGTTAGTAAATCCTAGAAAAATACGACATGTGCCAATTAGGGAAAAGAGATTGTCAAGAATTTTTCACGCTTAAAAAAATGTGTAATATACAGGGTGTTTCTAAATACATGCGACAAAATTCAGGAACTGAATGCTCGTATGAAATTAAGATGGGTCTTTTCTATAACAACATTTCCTCAGCCCACCCCTTTTCGAGATATCACCCTTAAAAAGTGGTGACTAAAATTGAGTTATTTTTTTTCTAAAATTTCAGTAAAGCTAGAAACTTGAAATTCTGTAATCGCAAAGGACTAACCACGGGTATTTTTTCAATATTTCTGTTACATTATAGGGGGATCAAATTAGCAACACTTACTTTATTTTATATCAAAACTTTTTTTCGAGATCAACTTTTATGAAATCCTTGATTTATTTAATTTTTTTTTATTCTTAAATTTTTTTCCTAAAACCAATAGCTTCAGAGAAAAAAAATTAACACCCTAATTTATTATTATTTTTTTTTTTAATAAATTGAGTGGAAAACAGTGTAACGGGCTTGTAACTATCGTATCGTACACTCTGTCATTATTCGTTTCTTGCAATAATTTACACCAGTTTACACCAGAAGATAGCACTTAACGAAGCGTTTTAGCCACTAATTTTGGCGAATTTTAAGAAATCATTAACAAGACATTGAGGGCTTAAATTTGGGGATTATATTAAGAATAGTGCTGTCGAGGAATGCATTTATTTTCATTATGATATTTCAAAATTAAAGCCCTTTTAGTTTTTTTGGGAAACTGGAAGCAATTAAAACATTAAAATATATGCATATTATAGATATTATTGCCTAATTTATTTTGCCAAAATTTAAATATTTTGAGATATTCTTGTCCGATAATTATAAGGGGTATGAACACCTTAAGATTGAAAGAGAATTAACTTTAATTCATGAGATGCAAGGCATCATAATTGTCGCGTCACAAAAACCACCTGCTGCCAAGAGAAAATTTTGATTCAACAGTATTGTATATTTTGTGTGGTAAAAGAGAAAAAATTAACATTTCGTGTTTTAATAGTTATTTTTTTAATTTAATAATCTGTGTGAAAAAAAAATTTTTTAATACAGACTTTAAAAAATTGTTGTATTAATATACTTATTTAATTGTACCAGGTCTTCAACAATACCCGAAACCCACGTGATCTGATAACCATCAAAAACCCATCGAAAGGGCCTGATTTGACGTAAAAGGAACTAAACTGAACTGTCAGTCCTGTCAGAAATGTCACTGGCGTTCATTTGGGGACAGAATATTTATGTTATATTTGTTTATATTTTATAAACACCTTTATTCCATTTTTCATTTAATATTAATAGAGCAATTAGTTATTTTTAGAGATTATTGCTACCTTAATTCTTTTTATTGGTAAGTACAAATTTATTTACTGCAACTCGTAAAAGTTAATGTATATCATTTATTTCAGGTAATGTTACACTGGAACAAAATTATTTTATATTCGTAATTGTATTCCAAAATTTGAGGAACGTTTTCCAGGTGAATAAATGGAATGTGATTCCCTCTTGTCATAAACAAATATTTGTTCAAAATTATAAAAAAGGAAAAAGCTCTAAAAGGCCCCAAGTAATAACAAAAGCTGTTGAAGATGTGCAAATTAACATGGTGTAAATTCCCAATAAATTAGTAAAAAAAAAACAGCACCTCAAACAGGTATGAACGGTGTTTCAAAGACTGACTCTGATGAGTGAAATTCAAAACATTTTTTTTTTTAGGTTTGTCGCTACGAATTAGTCATAATGTATTGAAAACATTTCTGATAATGCATCCCCTATAAAGTTTCGGTACTGCAACAATCATTTTACCTTAATTTTTTTAAACCTACCTATGGAATATTACAGATCGCTCAATTAAATGACATACAAAAAGAACGATTGATGCTTGCGTTAAAGCTGGTGATAAAGATTTTGAATAGATAGGTACTGTGAATTAGTATCGTTTGTGCACCACCGATTACTACTCAATATCCTTTTAAATAAAATAGTTGTTAATAGGTATGCCTTTATAATTTAAAGTGAGAGCTGTAAGGTAAAACAAATATGTGCTTGTTACAGTAATTATATTAATATTTTTTTGTGTACATAAGTAACATAATGTATTTTGTAAATGGTTTAAACCCTGTAACAAATAAATAATAGAACAAACTTAAATTATTTGTTTATTACTTCCCATTGCCCAGGTACAATTCCAGTAAACTTTAAATTTGTTTACAAACTGCAATAATTGCCAAATACTGCCATTGTTTTCTGCCTATCCTATTTAAAGTTTCAGCTGTAGCTAAATATCTTAAGAGTCAATCTAAAGTAAATAATTTTTAATTTTATTCATATAATAATGCATAACATTTTTTTGTCCATAACTTTCTGGTAAAGGTTTTTTTTTGTTATAGTGGCAATAACTGGCACGCATATTTCAGTTTATTCTTTTTGTTAAATACAAACTAGATATAATAGCAGCTAAGTTTTTAAGGTTATGTTAATTATATCATAATTTTAAAAATTGCATTTAACTAAATCTAATTAAAATATCGAAAACTAACATTAAAATACAATAATGTAAAGTACATCTAATTAATATTATGATTTTGTGTTGTAATTCTAACAGTTACCAAATTGAATTTTGTTCTCGTAATTTCAGACCATAAAAAAAGAAGAAGGTATATTTTGTAATAAAATACCTACGGCACTGGCTCACATCTAGGGATTTTTCCTTTTATTTTCACCAATCGCTGTCATGACGATTTGGTCACGTGGGTTTTCGGTATTGTTGAAGACCCAGTACTTATATTTGTTGTTCCTTTAATACAATAAATACAATTTACCTATCTCCAATTCATCACTTTCAATATCCATATACCTAGGGTCCGATTACAATTAGAAAAACACCGCTACGTCATAACTATTATTTCGAATTTCCAATATACAAAATTAGACGGTCATATTTTAACAGCGTAATCTACATTCTACAAGTATTAGAAATTAAAAATTAAAAAAAACCGAATTCAAAAACGTGCAGATGCCGTCACCCAGAGCTGGGACGAATCCTCGAAAAAATAGATTCGAATCACGAATCCGAATCACGAGATGTGATTCGAATTACGGATCCAATGTTCGAATCCTTTTTCAAAAAAAAAAAGGATTCGAATCAAGTGATTCGAATCCATTTTTTCGGATCACGGATACGAATCACGAATCAGTGTTATACTGTGATAATAATTATATTTGCTTTCGTAACTAATACTGTTTTATACCTCGGTCCTAAAATATTTAACGCACTTCCGGTGGAATTTCAAAACCAAAATTCGATAGGTCTTTATAGATCTAAATTGCAATAATGGATATTAACTAAACAAGGATAAATATTTTAAGATTTTATTAATTTAAATATAACTAAAATCTAAAATCATTTAGCTAAAAAGAACTTTACTTATTTGCAATTATCCAATTATTTATGTATATGATAATTATTTATAAAATATTCAATGCTGTAGCTAGTTTGTATCTATAATAAATAAAAAAAACAAGTATTAGAAATTAAAAATTTAAAAAAACCGACTTCAAAAATGTGCAGATGCCGTCATCACATCTTAACCAAATTTATATGGAACCATCCCTGAGGTACCCCCTTACTAACAAACAAAGAATCATTAAAATCGGACATCGTGTTAAAGAATTATCGCTGAACATACATAAAAAAAAAATTAAAAAAATATTGCCACGAATTGAGAACCTCCCTCCTCCTTTTATGAAGTCGGTTAAAAATAGGAGTAAAAGTTTATATAAACATAGGTCCGAAAACGTTTCGTTTTCGAGATACAGGGTGTTACAAGTGAAGTCCAGATGAAATATTTTCTAAAATTTCTTTAGTTACCGGTTTTTCAAAGTTAAAAAAAAAAAAAAATAAAATTTCTAATTCTACAGACCTACTAATTATTGTTTACACTTTCGAATAAGTTAACATGCTTTTCTCTTGAAAATGGTGCGTCCTAGCGAGATGCAACAAATGTAGCTTTATTATACAGAAAATATTGGTTTTCCAAATTTTATAGTCAAAAAATCTGATGTGTCCAACACATGACTTTCCTATCTAGTTATTATAGGCTTTTTCTGGTTATTTTGTATAACTTATTGCAGTACATCTATAAATGTTTAGAGGATAAACTAAATATATACATTTTCCACATACATCTATTTACCTCGAAACATTTTTCTATAGTTATTCATTGAAAACGAAAATACTGAAAAATTTAAATTTAGCAATTTTCCTACAATTTTTCCATTACGGTCCATTTTAGAAAAATCATGTATAAACAAAAATTATAGAGATATCGCAAACAACTTTTAGTTTAGTTTAGAATTTTGCACATTTTGTCAAATTTGTCGAATACGGACCATTTCAGGAAATTTTGACATAAAGCAAAAATTATAGATAATAATATTAGAAGTAATTTTTATTTGAATAATTTTCTTCTCCAAACATAAATAACAGATATATTCAATAAAACATAAAAACGGCCTCTCATAAAGTACCCCCCCAGATGTTCCGACTTTGTCCAAAATCTAATTATTTCACGTCAGGCCGAAATAAAACTTAAGTTTAAAATTTAGTGTTTTTCTGTGTATCGGTTCATGAGTTATGGTGGATGTAGACACACAGACACACACGGCAATTTTACCCTACGCTCCCCCTAATTTACCCACCTAAGAAGATGATCAATAACTGGGGTTTAGTCCAATAAATGAAGCGTAAAAAGGTAAGTATTTGTAACAAATTTTACCTAATTATCTTTAAACGTTTAGAAAATATTTACAAAAGTGTGGTATCAGGACTTCACCTTTAACACCCTGTATCTCGGAAAAGAAAAGTTTTCGGACCTGTTTATATGAACTTTTACTACTATTTTAGGATGTAGATTACGCTGTTAAAATATGACCGTCTAATTTCGGGACACCCTGTATATCATCTATAACTATCAATAAATAAAAAATATTTGAGATGTTTGGTTTAAAAATAGTATTCCTACATTCGTATATTAACAAACCACTAACCCCCAGTAGGCGGCGATAGCCAACGAATTATACCTGAATTGTATTCGGACCCTTCAGGGTACGACACGCAACATTGCCAAATTTATGTAGCGAACAAGGTTCCAAATACTTTAAAGGGAGGTGGTGAGATTCGTGCGGTGTGACGTCAGAAGGGACTGGATTGCTCTTTCTACGCAAGTGTGACTCATCTAAACAGTTTATTTAATTCACTAGTTGTTTTTTTTAACATTATATAGTTTATATCGGTAGAAATATAGATTTATTCTTCTGACCTTGAATGAATTGTTTTCTAAGTGATTAAATATTTCTCGAACTTGGCGACATTATTACTGTACCGTTTTTTGTTATATGGCTAACTATAATCGTATAAATTTGTAATTTTTTATTATCTAAGTTAGCCTTTTCTTATACTTCCTTCTCGTCAGACATAAGTCGAATCGAAGATGTCTAGACAAATTGTGATGTGTTTCCACAGATCTGTAGTAAAAAAAAATCACGATTCCTATACTTTTTTTATTAGGCGACGATATAGATCACATTAAATATTTCTGGTATCCTAAAAAGATTTTCCAAAGGTTTTTAGCAGAACATTTAACATCATAGTGACTCGCGTAAGAATTTAGATAAAAAAAATACTAATTTTATATAAATATACCATAAATATTAGGTACAACGTCATAATATATGAATATTACAACGTTGCGCATGATTCTCGCATGAATGGACAAATTCAATAACTGGAAACCAAGTACTTCCGAGGCATATATTAATGCATTCAATAAAATCATCCAATAAATTTTATATCGGAGTTGTAATATGACTTTATCGATTAGTTCATGCAATAAATTTTCTATTCATCTATTTAAGGACGGTTTAAATTGAAATGGGGCCGAATAGGATAAAGTAGATGGAAAAAATAGCATTATTGGGGCGAAAACTGAAAAATTTTTGTATGTTTCTTCTAAAAGTAAGTATTGTCCTATCTGTACTCGAGCTTTAACTAAAAACATAAAAGCTGCAACTCATAAATGTTCAAAAAATTTTTCAATAAAGAAACAAAATGTAATAACATTTTTCTTTTTCATGAACACTTATTACAGAACTTTAAAATACATATTTTAAACGTTCACCAATAAAAACCACTTCAGGGTTTTCTAGTATTCCAAAAATCCGACCAAAAGACACTGTTGAAACATTCTTTTCATTTGCAGTAATGTTTTTTTTTTACCTTGGGTCAATACAATTTAAAACGATAATACTAATGTCGTCCCCAACGATTTCCTGTATAATACATACATATTATGTAAACTTTTGATCATTTTGTTTGCCTTCTACAAAATTAACCAATATAACATCACAATTTTTTGAGTCGTTAATGTGCTTCACTTTTTCTATTCCTTGGTCTCCTTTATCTTTTTCAATATTTCAGCATAAATCATGTGATTTTTTATCGTCTTCATTGGATTCGTCTAATTCTAGTTTCTTCAGATTTTCATTTTAATTTTCTTGTAATTTATTTTTACTTTCTTCTTTCTTCCCTTTATTTGAATTTTTCTCTAAAACTTGTCTCTTTGTTTCGTTCCTTTTTTAGCAACTTTTTTCGGTTGTTACCTGTTATGGTTCTGAAGTTATAACTGAAAGTATTTTTTTCTTTGTTTTTTTCCTCAGGTCAAAACAAGGCTTTTTTAAACGACGATGGTATTATCACAGCTTATACAATACAGCTCCACAACTCCGTGTCGGCGTCTTTGATCTGGCGGTCGAGAACCAAGCAAGACGGAATGGTGTTAGATTCGAGGGAAAAGTCGGGCCCGGATTAAACAATTTTTTTAATATTGAAAAAATTGAAAACCTTGGCGTAATAATGTTGGTTACATGCCATATTAAGTAAGTTTTGGGAAATTAAATTTTTAATTTGTTTTAAATCTGTTAAAAAAATTATTTAAATATAAATATTACGAAAAATAGCACATCTTTCGGATTAGAGGTAAAATAATTTGTATGTGGCTAGTAAAATCCTCGTTAACAAATATTTTGACCTAAAACAGTCACTTCACGACAAATTGTGTCTTGGATCCTTTTTACACCAAGGGCTTCAATTGTTAAAGAATTTTGTCACGCTCGTGGATGCAAATAAAGTGGTACCCCGTGTGTCTGGCAAGTGTTACTCTTCGCGCAAAGGGTTTATACCTAGATAAACGAATGCTTCGACTGAGGTCTGGGAACTCTATGGTATTTTGGAATTATAAAGAATTTGTGCTTTTATTTTAACAATATTGGTTATATTTAGATGTATTCTTATTAATTGAAATACAGATATGTAGAAGTAATACTTTGACAGTTTTTATTAATATTATATATTCAATTTTTATCTGACCATACCGAAGTAGGGAATTTTGTAACTTTATAATGATGTGAAATTTGAATTACAATATTATACGAAATTACATAATTTGTAGGTACTTATTTTAGGTAGGTATTAAATTTGTATCGATTTTTACAAGACAACTTAAAAAGTAAATTAATTTAGTTCCTATTTCTGATGTAAAACTTAAACCAAGAAAACAAATAAATAGTAGTTTGTTCAACAAGAGTGGGATATGATAGCCATATCACACAAAGACGAAGTTTGAGCACGACGTCGTAGGTGGAGTACTCATTCGTCTGATTGTGATATGAACAATCCACTCGATATGGTCAGTATATTTTTTCTACGACCCATTAACGAAAATCTACAAATTTAAAAAATTATTTTAGATTATTTAGACAAAATAACTAATATTAAAATAATTTACGAAGTTGACTACATTATAAAATAAAATAAACATGAAAAATTAATTAGTCCTCGGCCTAGATTCGATCCCGGGCTTTTCGCGTGGAAGGCAGATGCTCTGTCCTCATCTTCACCGAAACTTTCAGGACTTTTGTTTTAATACTTGTAATTAAATTAGTATCATGTAGTTTGATTAAAATTTATTTTTTTTTAAATGTTGGACAATAAAAACAAAAATGCTATTATTTATCGAGTCTACACAAAAATTTTAATGTATATTTAATATCAATAACTAAAATATATATTGACAATTAGTTTAACAGAATTATCACTTATTTAAAAAATTTTAAATAATAGGAGTTGGGTGACCAAAATATGAACTGTGATTTGTAGATTTAATTTTGTTAAATTGTTCTCACTACCTAAAGTGGATATGAAATATATTCGTAGTTGAACGCAATAGCATACTTTTTCGTTTTGTAGTATGTGCGTAGATTGGCTAATATCCATGCACAGATTACAAAACGAAAAAGTATGCTATTGCCTTCAATTGAACGAATATATTTCATATCCATTCTAGGTAGTGAGAACACTGCAAAAAAAAAATTCGCCAATCGCCGTTCATATTTTGATCGACAGACTGCTATTATTTTTAAAATTTTAAATAAATGACAATTCTGTCAAACTAATTGTCAGTATATTTTTTAGTTATTGAGATTAAACATACATTAAAATGGGTTATTCTTTTGGAAAACGTTAGCATGGATGACTAAAGGGTATTGGGTTAATTAATTCTAAAAGTGTGGTACAAATGTTATTTTTTGTAGCCAATTCTTCAAAATTATTAGGAAATATCTTTTCAATATTGAATATTAGTTCTACAAATTCATCATTTCACAGTTGCAGATTTCCAAATGTATCTGAATTGGCGTTATCATATGCCTTTAAAAAGCAATAAAAAGAAAAATCATCTAATTCAACGTGATCTTTGTTATATTTAGGACAGGTATCACAGGAGTGCATCCGCAAGGCTTTTATTAAAAGGTAACCACATACATACCTGATAAAAATTTTCTGTAGCAACTCGTCTTTACAATAATTTAGAGTGTTAATAATTTCATCATAAAATAAAATACAAGGTGTTCCATTTAAAAAACATACATTTTAATTTGCCAGGCAAAAACGTGACACCCTGTATATCCAAAGATATTTTTAAAATATGTAGGTATTTTTCAAATCCATATAACTTTTATTTAAAACTTTTTTGCGTGTCTACAACAAAATATTGAACAATAACGCATTAATGGGACACCCTGTATAAATTAAATTTTTAACAATGAAATTTTCTTATAATGTGGTACTTATCGGTTTGGGTCCTTGGAAAAACTAAAGAATGTTTTCTTGCAGGTATAACCCTTATTAAAACAGCTTTTGACTGCACAAACAGAATTATCTCTTTTTTCTAACAGCTAAAGAGTCACCAAAATAATAACAGTACCTTTAACTCAAACAAAATCAACGAAATTATAGGCTCCACGAAATTATACAATCAACGAAATTATACGCACGACTCAACACCTTACCTAAGTACGCTTCTGAACGCCAAAACCGTCTTTTCCCTCCGAAGGCGGAGCTTAAGCGATGCGCGACGAAATCGACGCAAACCGTTGCCGCCAAGAGAGTGTTTTAGCTGTATTGTATAAGCTGTGGTATTATTAGCTTCTCTAAAGTTTTATTAGCTGTGATATCGATGTTAATACTAAAAGGAGTTTGTATTTTCTTCTCTAGAACTTCTTTTTGTGGTGCTGAATGAACTTGTTAGGTATTTACGCGTTTTTTCCTTAATTTATAATAATTATTTTATGTTGATATTTCTCATAATTAATTGGATGCTAGTGACCCTTAATATTTTTATCAAAATAGTTTAATTTATTTGTTGCCAATATATTGGGAATCATTCGCGTCGGCGCACATCTGTACGTTTATAAAGGACATTTTTGGATTTTTAATAGACGCGAGTACCGTATGAATCGCTGAAGTGTTCGCATTGAAAAATCGAAATATTTTGTTATTTTGTTCGTCGGTGTTCCGTTTTCCCAAGAAGAAAACGTGTAGGGCCCCCTTCAAGAATTCCAGAACGCAGACATACCACTAGGCGAGTTTCCTTAAAATATTGGCTTCTTCAGATCTTTTTTTTTGTTATTTAAATTCAATTATTTAAACGACCGCCTAAAAGGAATTAAGGTTCTCTTGCAATCCAGAAACTGAGCTTTATCTAAGGGAAAAATCAGCAGAACTACAATGTCAAATTATTAATCAAATAACTTTGATTAATACCGGCCTATCATTTTCAACGGTTAAAACATGAATATCAAATTTTAAAAGTGACCAAAATCGGCTTCCACGAAAGCTATGGTTTAAAGTCTATACAATTGTATTGAGTGGCCGATCATTGAAGTTGATGAAGATAGCTGAAACTTTGAGGATTTCAAAAGAACAAACACCCTATATATGAGAAATTTTCCGCATAGAAAGGCTCTCCGTAAGAAGGGTGGACGAGATTTGGGTTCACTATGATGTTTTACCTTCATTGATTACCTTTAAAAAGGTAAAACAATAAATGAACAATATTTTGTTATCGTTTGATTAGTTGCAACAGAAATTTTTGAAAAAATATTTTGGATTATCCAAAAAAAGTTCATTATTGCGATGGCCAAATTTAACGAACTGACCCTTGAATTACTGTCCCAGATTTAATCCCTTCGGATTTCAAAAGCATTTATCGTCAATCTATAGCACTCAGTATATTACATATCTTCTTTAATTAATCCAATTGAGAGAAATAACCGTGTAGGACGATATTTTAATATTTGGATTAAATTATTTTTGGTCGAGTTTTAGTTTTTTTTCTTGTATATTAAATACGCCAATAAGTTATTTTGATTTAATCTCTTTCTTAAAAATCTGATGCAAATTTAAATTAGGCGCGGAGAGCACAACTGGGACAATATCTGTCTGCGAAAGTTTTAATTACTTTCTAATTTAAGAATAACATTCTTAAATAGATTCATTGGAATTTTAACCAAAAGATAATTAAAAAGAAAAACATTCAACACAGAATATATCTTCAATAGCGTGTGATACAAATTTTACTGTTCATTTCTATTGTGCATGTTATACTTTGAATTCTAAGGTTAAATACGATACATTTTTGATTAGTGTAGAAGTTAATTTAAAATTAATCACTCAGTACTGTTATCTATTTTGGAAGACTATAGAATAACAGGAAATGCATTGTCTTTCTTCAGAGATTATTTCAATGGTCGTACGCAGTTTGTAAGTATTGGAAATATCTTAAGTAAAATGGCTGATCTACAATATGGTGTACCCCAGGGGTCAATTCTTGGACCAACGTTATTCCTGATCTATATAAACTCCATAGCTCAGCTACCATTAGCTGGTTATTTGCAACTTTATACTGACGACGCTTGTCTCTCACCTATTTTGGAAAAGATACAGACGGACGAAATAAAGTATATTATAGAGCAAGATCTAATTCAAATTCTTGAGTGGTTAAAGTTTCATATATTAACTCTGAATACTAAAAAGTCAAGTTTTTAGTGGTCAAAAAAGCCTGAATGGAACCAATTCCAAATAAATATAGACAATGAACATTTGATTAGGACAGAATGCATTAAATATCTTGGCTTGTGCATAGATTCCAAGCTCAACTGGGAACATCATATTGCTCAATTGTGTAAAAAAAATTAGTCCTGCCATTGGAGTATTGGGACGTGTTGCCTGCTACCTTTTAGCTGACTTAAAGAAGGCTCTGTATAATTTACAAATTCATTCACATCTATCATATTTAACTCTTATTTGGAGCAAAACTTCTCAAAATAGACTAAAACCCTTGCAAATTCTACAGAATAGAGCAATAAGAAAAGCTTTTCAACTTCCTTTGTATCATCCTATTGCTCTTTTGTATCGTCCAAATGATATTATAGACATTCAGTTCCTCTCTAAATACCAGACATGCATTTTTATTCATAACCTATCTCTGAATAATATACACTCATCCATACAACTTACTACTTCCTATGATATTCGTAGATATTAATACTCGAAATATTCAGAATCACAGCCGTAAGAACATGCTTTGGTGACCGAAGCATACTATTTGATGGTCTAAGACAATACAATGAGCTTCCTAGCACCATAAAGGACTGACCTCTTTAAAAAAAAAACTATAAGCTCACTTAATAGAATTTTCTTAGTTTAAGTAATAGTGTAATATTAAATTAATGTATTTTTTTTAATTATTATTGTTGAAATTACATTCAACATGTCCTATCTGGTAAATACTAGGTAGACACCCCCTGTATAAACCTCCGCTTTTAGCAAAGTACTGAATAGTCACTCCCTGTATAAACTAATTATCTAAACTTGGAACAACACGCTTGACTTTCAAATGACCGCCAGACACCTGCTATGTCGCAAAGACACCTGTGTCTTCGCAAACAGTTAATATTATCACGTACGCAATCATGCGATCTGGGACGGCCAATGAGAAAAAAGCCGGTAAAACCGTTGCGAACCAGCGAGCTTGCATCGGAAAGAACAACTTCACTTTCGTTTCGTCAGTCACACAAAACACATCACAACAAACCTTGTCAACACCGGCAGCAAGCCGAAATTTAAGTCAAACCATTTGTGCGATTTGATTTAAAAAGTTGTAACATGTAATTAATGAATAATTTATGTAACCAAGTATAAATATGTAAAATGTGGAACCAGTAAGCCGTGAATATATTAAATTCAAATATAAGGTGATAGTTTCATTTGAATAAAATCAGTGCATCATCCAGAACTTCGAGAGCATCCTCCAGAGGCTACAGGGTGGAGCATAAGGCCTTCACCCCCAGGTAACATATTTCACAGTCATACAGTCCACACATGATCGAAGGCAGTAAGTGTCAAGCCTTATAAACCCAGGATAAGACAATTATTAGTTATTTTGTAGTAGTATTGTTATTATTATAACTAAGCAGGTATCGAATTCTTCTTCTGTGAATAAGATATTATAAAATTTATACCTTGTAAGACCCACATAGTCTTAAGCTCTGGGTCTAAATATACCAAACTGTATTCTTTTTTTTATTAATAATAAACTTGATGGAATCTTAAAAAGTCTTTCCTTTCAAAGAAGATTCTGAGGAAAGAAAAGCCGGTTCTCTTTTATATGAGATATCGCTATAAATTATGACTTGACAGGCGTCACGACATAGTTGCTGATTTTTCATCGCGAAGAGCTTTTTATGAAAATTAACGTTTTTGAATTTCCTACAGTAAACGAATAAACAAAGTGCTGAAACTTTTTAAACAACTTCCAAAAGGATATTATTTATTTAGTTAATAACAGAAACACCAAAAAGCGAATAAACAACGGCGCTCCTACGGGCAAAATATAAAGCCTAACGCACTTTTGCATTATTTAAATGTGAGATAATTTTCCAGAACAGTGACAACGCGCTAATAACTCACATGAATTTTTCGTGCCGCTGGCTGAAACCGGCGAATTTTCAGGATAGTTTGTCATTTTTAATAAGCTTTCACCTTACAAACTTTATATTTTCGAGAATAATTTACCTCCGGGTAAAACAGAGTTGTTTGAAATGATAAATTATTTTTAAGATTGGCTAGTTATGAAGATGGCGAGTTTTAAATAGCATTTCCTGCATATTTACAGAATAAAACCAAAAATTGACACTTACCTAGGTGACGTTTTTTCTCTAACATCTTCTCCTTCGACATGATGAAAAATTACTGGAAATTTGGCATTTTTAAGATGCTCCCAGCCTTCAAAAGTGTGGGTAAATTCATTACCTTCTGCTTGCAATTGTCCATGGTAGAACAAATCGTTTGGTACTTTTAAAATGGTTTCGTGAGATCTATAATTTTTGATAAGTTTAGTTACGGACCGGTTATCGTAGCAATCATCATTTCCAGTTCTAGCATAAACGTCACAAGTTTTTAATAATCTTTCTAGAAGAGAGGTACCTGAAACGACCATTTATTGTATTTAAAAACCTTAACTTTGCATCCCTGAGCGAAAATTAAAGTTCAGGTATTGCACGAGAATGCACAGTGAAGTAACATTTTGTTATTATATCTTTAATTTATACCTGGAACTCTAGAACCATTATACCTAATTATAGAGTCACAGTTATGATATATATAAATTTTAGAACAGAGACAGAGGAGGGCATAGAACTTTTAGACTAATAAATGCAAATAGTCACAAAAAAATTTGCCTAGGTAATAAAAACTTAATTTTCTTCTTTTCTCTCTTGAAGTCTAGCTCTGCATGAGCATTCGATCAAAAAAGTTGCTCTAATAAATTAACTACAAAGTTACTGTTTACATTTTTATAAGAATTGAAGGTATTTATAAAAATAACGATTAGAATAAATATTAAAAATGCGTGAGCTGTATCTATTATACTTAAAAATTTAATTCTTTTTTTTGAAACACACTGTATAAACAAATTTATTAGCTTGGCTAGATTCATTACCTCGGCAATAAATCTGTTACTTTTCTATTATTTTATTTTAATACATGGCATATTGGAGTTTCTAGAAAAAGTAGTGTTTATTTGTAAAAAAAAACAAAATTATTTTTGTAACTTATAATATAATCCCATACGGCATATAACATTTCAAGTGAAAGTTTCTTAAATATTTCATAAATGTTTCATACCTAAATGTTTTATAAATGTTATACAAAAGTTTACAAAATAGATTATGTTGAAGAGAATTTTTCTTTTGTAATTATTAGAGCTAGGAATATATGCAAAACGTCATATTTTGCATATGTTGCATATATATATATACAATTTTTGATTTTGAATACATATATTGACATTTTGTTAATTTTTTGGCATATATCTGACGTACTAATTGGCTGGACATATTAAAGTTATGAGTTTTGGCCCAAAATAATATTTTGTGAAATGCCTTTACAGGTCGATTTCCTAAAATTTTGAAGGATTAACTTTTCTCTGTAATAAATTACGGTTAATGGCGTAGGTACTTGAGAGGATTAAATTATAAACACCCTCCTTAAACCAACAAGTTTTGCTAAATATCCTTTCAGGTAGTTGTATTAATATCTTCAAATTTCTAAATGACTCAGTTTACTTTCAACTTCATTTCAGTCTTTATTGTTGTGTTAACCAGTGGGAAAAATGGCAAAATTAATTGAGTCGTGGGTAAAATCTTATTCAGATTTTGTTGTAGAAGGTGATAACCAGGTGTTTTGTAAAACATTTTCTGAAATTGTAAGTACTTTTTAATTTTATATTTTATTTTGACCTTTTACAATGGTAAATCAAACGACAGTAAACTATTATTTCAACTCACAGTTAAAAAAAAGTAGGGCAACTTTACAACGTACGCATTTATTTAATTTAATTAAAACTTCAACATCTACAGGAATTTATTTGTTTTAGATTCCATGTAAAAAAAAGTTTCAAATCGACCAACACGCGAAAACACCCTCACATATAGCAAAGCAGAAATCTAAAGACACTCGCAGACAAAGTCAACTTCCCTTGAAACAATATTTAGAATCTGGATCGTCTAGAAGTGAACAAGCTATTTTTAATGAAGATTTATGCAAAGCTTTAGTGACTTCGAATATTCCTTTAATACGATTAAATAATCCAAATATCCGATCATTTTTGCAAAAATACTGTAAATTTAATATTCCAGAGCAAAGTATATTACGTAAACGTGGTGTTGACAGTTTGTACATTGAGACTCGTGAAAAAATTCGTGAGATTACCGTTGGAAACCATTTCTACATTATTGTAGATGAAACAACAGACTCTTGTGGTCGATATATAGCCCATTTAATGATAGGTTCATTACGCGAAGAAATGCAAATTGGTCAATATCTAATCGCTTCAAAGCAATTAGATAAAGAGAGAGAGAGAGAGAGAGAGAGATATGCTTTATTGTCGTAAAAAAATTTACAAAAATTTTATAGACAAAGCGTGTAACTTAAATACTAAACATATTATAAAAATAACTAAACAGCAGAAAAAACAAACAGAAACAAACAGACAAAATAGGAATAACAATTGCAATGGATATGCAATATCCGTCATTATAATTATTCTAATTTAATTTTTAAATTTAAATTTAAACTTTAATATTTAATTATTTAATTAATGCCATTGTATGTGGAACTCAAATGTCTAAGGTACGTTATAAAATTCTGCTACTGTGTAATATGGTCTTTCTAGAAGAAAAGCTTTAGCCAGTCTTCGGAACTTATCGTATGTATTTATAGATTTTAATTGCATCGGAAGGTTATTATACAATTTTTTGGCATTGTAGGTAATGGAATGTTTTAATAGGTCAGAAGTGGGCATTGTTAAATAAACATCAGTCTCTAAATTTCTTGTAGGATATCTACGAGTCGGTCTTTCGGATAAATTTTGAATGTGCTTGCGAACTAAGCAGACGGATTCGAAAATAAATAGAGCAGGAAGGGTTAGAATTTTGAAATTTTTGAAGTAATTTTCGCAATGTGTCCTACTACTTAAACCAAATACATAGCGGATTGCTCTTTTTTGCAGTTTAAAAGTAGATTCGAAAAGGTATAAGCTACAAGAACCCCAGAAAGGTAAACCATAGCGAAGGTGAGATTCGAATAAGGAAAAGTAGGTTATTAATGCAGTAGAAGGAGTCAGCTCTTTAGAAACCGATTTAATGGCAAAACATGCGGAGGATAATTTTTTTGCTAAGGTATCTATATGAGCAGACCATTTTAGAGAATCGTCTATATAAAGACCTAAAAACTTGATTGAAGTCACCGTTTGGATCAGATTATTGTTTAAAGTTATAGGTTGTAAAGTACCTCTGTAAGACAATGCTACAGTTTTACTGGTGTTGAAACAAAGTCCATTCGAATCAGACCAGGACTTAATAGTCACTAGATCTTCACTTATGATAGATTGTAATGTCTGCATGTTAGAATTATTCCAGGTTACACTGGTGTCATCAGCAAATAAAGTAGTTCTACCACTTATTCTTAAGTCTGTGATGTCGTTGATGAATAATAAAAACAAAATTGGACCTAATACTGATCCTTGAGGTACTCCACTGCTTATTGCTAGATTTGTAGAATCCTCACCATTCGCCCGCATCTGTTGATTTCTATTTTCTAGGTAAGTTTTAAACCATTGTAAAGGAGAACCCCGTATGCCATAAATTTGTAACTTATTAATTAAAATATCATGATTTACACAATCGAAGGCCTTTGCGAAGTCACAAAAACTGAAGCGGTGAAAAGTTTATCATTAAGTGATGTGTATATTTCATTAAGAACGGAAAACATTGCGTCGCTAGTGCATTTTTTAGGTAGAAAGCCATACTGATGAGCTGTGAGGATGTTATGCTTGAAAAGAAAGGGCAAAAGACGGTTTTTCATTAGCCGTTCTACTATCTTCGATAAGGTAGGCAATAACGCGATAGGTCTATAGTTACAGGTTTTGGTTTTGTCGCCACCTTTATGAAGTGGGATTATTATAGCTGTTTTTAGACAGTTAGGCAAGAGACCAATTTCAAAGGATTCATTAATCAGTGAAGTTAAAATGTTGATTACTACATCCGGTATATTTAGAAATATTTTGGTGGACAGGCCATCAATTCCACAGGAAAATTTATTTTGGATGTTGTTTATGGTTTGCACTAGTTCATGCTTGTCTACTGGTCTTAGGAAGAAACTTTCAGAGATCCTTTTAGTAGGTAGGAGGAAGGAGAGAGCATCCTGACTCGGAGCTATGTTAGATTTGATATTTTTACTTACATTTACGAAATAATTGTTTAGTTCATCTGGGCTAGGATTTACACTGTTTGAAGAACGGGTTTTATTCCTTAAGTCATTTATTATAGACCAGGTTTCTTTGGAGGAGTTTTTAGCTCTTCGATGCGATTTTTGTAATAGTTTTTCTTAGCAGATTTGGTGATTTTCCGATACAATATTCTGTAGTTGTTGATATAGTTTAATATTAGGGGATTATCTGTGTACTTTTTAATATACATGAGTGACCTCATATTTTTAGATGATGTTCTTATTCCTTTAGTTGTCCAAGATTTATGACATTTAGTTTTAATGGGGCGAAGGGGGAAAGCTGTATTGAAACACATAATTATTTTATTTAAGAAGTCTAAAAATTTAGAGTCAATATCTTCAGAAAGACCATTCCAATCAGTAGTTAGACATAAATTATAGAAATTTTTGAAATTATGCTTAGAGAAAATTCTACCTAGCTGACGGACTTTTTTTGGAGCTGTACGGGGTATCAAAAATTTGGCAAATACTGCTTCGTGGTCTGAGAGACCTGAGCTAATTACTTGGTGCTCTACATCAACGGGTTTAAAATCAGAGACTACGTAGTCTAGTACGAGTCTAGTAAAACAAATAACTTGACAATAACTCGTTTTATCCAGACATAATTGTCTTCTTTTTTTCTTCCGGAAGCCGTTCCAACAGAAAAATGTTTATTGCTGTTATCCGATGCCCCCCGTACTTGGTAAAAGCCGCACAAAATTTAAAAATGTTTTATGAAAACTTAATCCATGTTACATGTTTGGCTCATGGCCTTAACAGAGTTGCAGAAGAAATTAGGTCTAATTTTCCTTTAATAAATGATTTAATTAGTAATGCAAAAAAAATATTTCTTAAAGCTCCTCCAAGAACTCAATTGTACAAAGAAAAATTTCCTGAATTACAGATGCAACCGGAACCTGTGATTACTCGGTGGGGTACCTGGCTTAAAGCTGCCTTTTTTTACGCAGATAATTATGAAAAAATTAAAGAAATCATATTTAATTTTGATGATTCATCTAAGGGAATATCTAATACAAAGAAGTTGTTTCAAAATCACATATTACCAAAGCAATTAGTGTTTTTAAAAAATTATGCATTTGTACCCTAAATTATATTAGATTTAGAACAAAAAAATTTACCTTTGGTGACTTCCGTAAATTTAATTAAGACGTTTGAATCAGAGTGTAAAAATGTCCAGGGCGATATTGGAAAGACGATTTTTCATAAATTTTTAAATGTAATTTTAAAAAATGAAGGATTTATTGTTTAAGAAACCTTGCTAATATTTATTCAGGTAACTTTGGAGATATTAATACTTTCATCCAGATATTTCAGGAAAATTTAAGTTTGCACCTATTACTTCTGTAGATGTCGAAAGGAGTTTTCTTTGTACAAGTACATACTTACTGATAGGAGACAATCATTTAATACAGATAGTTTAGAAAAACATCTAATTGTTCATTCGTTTTATAATAATGTTGATTTGTAAATAAAATTAGTTAATAATTATTAAGTATTATATTAGGTATTGTAAAATAAAACAAATAATAAATATTAATAAACTATTTCGATCAAATAACAAATTACTCTTATTGCATATGCTCTGCATATTTTTAAATTTTTTATGCATATATTGAAGTATTTTGCGGCATATATATGCGCATATTTAAATACTTTTTGGGTGCATATATTCCTAGGTCTAGTAATTATAATTTAATTTCATCCTATATCCAGAGACAACCCTATATACTAAAATACATTACTGAAATATTACTGTTATATTTCTAAAAGGTATCAAATTATTATCTCTGAAATATTGCTTAAAATATTACATTTTCAAGACATTTTTACATTTCAGAAACATTCCAGAAATGTTTCTGGCATATTTCCAAATGTTTTTATGCTGTATGGGATAATAATATAGAAATATAATAATAATAATTATAATATAGCAACTTATAGTATTTTTGTTTAGTTAAAACTCACCGTATCCACAATATTGAGCAAAACTCGAATGAACTCTAGGTCCCAGTTGTTTGGGATCTCCAGTCAAAATTATTTGGCCCGTTAATTTCCCTTGAACCTCTGCACTAGATAAGATCCCGGCTATTGGAATTAGAGTTTGGGTTTCAGTTGCGAAACCGCTTTCGTCGATAAAGACGTGAGTAAAATGACCGGGCGGTGTTCCACCATTGACAAGCCTGAAAAAAATACGGTTTTATCTATCCAATTTAATTAACAGCTTGTTACGAACCGTGTGAAGGATACATACAAACACAAACGTAATTAAAAAGAAACTAAAAACAATTTATTGATGTGTGAATAAAAAAGTATGTAGATGAGGTTAAGAGGAAGAGGACGCAAATATTCACTGGTTACATAATATATTTCGTAACTAATTAAATAGGTATTTGTTGGAAAATGAACTATTTGTAATGGCTTCGTATAATGTTTTTTGTACGTTATTTAAGTTATTTGACTGTTAGACAACCAATTATGTCGAACAGCGTATTGTATGTTGCATACCTACCTTTTTAAAACAATTATTTATATTCACATAAAAAATGCATTTATTTAACATTTAATTTCTATCCCAATTAATGTAATCTAATTTAACAATGTTTTCTGTTTATTAATATCAATGTTTCTGTAAAGTATTATCTTATTTTAAAGATCTATTTTTTGATCCACTAATGTGCATTAAATCACTGCGCATAAGGATGAAATGGCGCAACGATCTCGGTCAAGTTCGTTCGTCGCTTCGTTTCTGTAAAAAGGCTTCTTGCGACATCGATGAAACATCTAATCAATATTATTAATGAAAAATGTCAATTTAATTTAAGTGAAGTGTTTAGAACAGTCAGTTTTTCTCCTTTGTATTGGTTGCAATTATTTTAGTGAATGGAACTATATGTACGCAAAGCTAAATAAATTTAAATACAACACAAATTGTATTATTCCACTAAAAAATCAAAAAGCTAAACCCATCTATCGAGCGAAAATGCGATGATGGAAAAAGAAATCCGTTATCATCCATTCAGTATTAAATAAACGCGACAAAATCTTTTTTACATATTTGACATGTATGTTAGCAAGTAAACAAATATTTGTGTGATTACTAACTATAGTACTGTAGAGAACATCGGCGCTTCTCTAGGCAAAACAATTTGAGTCGCCTTGAATGTCTAGTGTGATCAGCTGTTGTTGCTATTGGCTGATTTTCACGCATTGTGTTCTATCGGTAATTACTTGATAATTAAATTAACTAATAAATGATTGCGTTAAATGAATGAATTACCTCGCCGCTGTGATTATAGTCGTAATCAAAATTCTTCGTTTTAACAAATCTTCCATCGAAGGCATATACCATGATTTATCCTTTTCGACATTGATAATATCTATGATCTTCTTGAAGCCCTTTTCTACTACTGAAGAATAATAATTCCCAATCAGTCTAAATATGTCGCTCTTTGAGATTATATCTACTAATCTGTAGGCCACTTCATTAGCAGCAGCATTTGAGGGGGCGCATATTAATACTCTGCTATTGGGGTAGTTTTTCCATAACTAACAGAAAAGAAATAAAATAAAAAAATAATTGAAAAAAGTCAAATTTAAGTCTACTACTGTTAAAATAACAATAAAACCATAACAAAAATGAAGTTTACATTTTAAAAACATTTAAGGTACCATTTGGCTACGCGCGACGCGAGACCGAGACAGAAGTAAGGCGGCAAATATTGCCATACTAAATCTGATGTCGTCGGTCGCTTCTACCGAAACGTGTTTCATATAATTACATGTGTTCAAACGTGAAGAGACCGTTTTGTGTCTCCCTTGCTGTCGCGGCGCGTTTTGAAGCCGGTCTCTGCCTCGGTTTGCGAAATGATAGCTTAAGGGACATAATAAACCCTTCAATTTTTATGACAAATAAAAGGATTTTTTTTTTTGAAAATATTTGTTATGTCCTTGAATGTTTTTAAAAAAATGTAACAGTTACTGCACCAGTGTTATCTAAACAAAAATGCAAAGAATTTTTTTACTTATTTATGCAGAATATGCAAAATTTGTTTACCTGGTACGCTGCTTCTACCACTGTTACCGTTTTGCCTGTACCAGGTGGTCCAAATATCACAAACGGGTAATTTTTAGGCATTAGAATACTATTAACTGCCGTTTTTTGTGCCTCATTCAAAACCCGGTTGGAAAAATGTAAACTAAAATAAAAAACAATGTGTTCTAGCCTTAGATTAAAGAGACCGAAGATGTAACATTGCACACTGCGCATGTTGTCTATTTTAAGCTAAAGTAACCCACCAATTGAAAATCATTGTTGCACGACGCCACCCGAATTGCTCCGATTTCCATTCAGCGATTACCTCCACCTGAGTTTAATCACCATTGACAGCTGTTTTTTGATTTATTTGTTGGTATTTTAGCAATTTAAAGCGTTCTAGTTATTCAATTTCAAAATGTCACGATATATCTTGAAAAATTGTATGTACTTATAATACAAGTACTACTGTTATGAATATATTCGTTTTCAGCGGTAAATATTTATTAACGTTTTGACATAAAGCGCCATGATTCTCTGGGCTGAATACTTCAGATCCGCATTAAGGGGTTTCAATAAATATTAAGCATCAGAAATCAGATTTCATATTACTTACATAAATTTACAAAAGGGTAAAATTTTGAACATTTAATTTAAATAAATAGTAAATAGGCATTATTGCTAATGAAATTTTGTATTTAAAAAGTAGTTTTATAAGAATGTTTTCTAAAGGTAGTTTTTAGCCCTTTTTGGTAGATAAATAAGAGGTAAAGAATCATAGTTGCTAGCTAAATTTTATTTTTATAAGAATATTAGATGAAATACAGGATGACCTACTTAAAATTTCAAGGTTCATCTTATTTGCGGTCAAATCGAAAGTGACATTGAATTTTCAGTCTTAAAACAAAGTAATCTAGTATGAGCAAAAAAAAATACTAAAGTTACAGGAGTTAGGTCCGATTCCACCGTTGTGTTAAACGGAGATTAAAATGACAGTGTTAATGTAAAAATGTCATTTTAAACTTCGTTTAACACAACGGTGGAATCGACCCTTAGTCACGTTAATAAAATGTTACATTACAAACCCCTAAACAACTCGAACATAATTTTCGTTTACTAAAAAAAATCCAAAATTTAGCAATATTTATTTATTATACAATCGAATGCGATTTCAAAGATAACTGGATCAAAAAATCCGAATCTCTAAATTTTGGAGCTAAATGCTCAGATAAAAGCAAGCGACCGATAGGGGTTACAAAAATAATCGATTTATCGATAATTCTGATATTTTTTAATGAAAATCGATCTATCCGCTGTTTTTAATAAATTATTTTCGTTTTTTTTTTAAGATAATTTATTAATCGATTTTAAAGGAAATACAAAAAAAGTAGATTTATTCAAAATAATCGATTTATCGTTTAATCGGTTTTTTAATTATTTGATTATTTTCGATTTTTCAAAGATATTATATGAAAATAATCGATTGGATATAATCGGTTATTTTACATAATCGATATTTTGGTTATTTTTTTAAAATTATCGATTTATTGGATAATCAGCTTTTTAATAATCAATTATTTTCGATAATCGAATAATCAATTTCAAAGGAAATATGAAAAAAGGATTATTAGAAAATAATAGATAATTCGTTTTATTTTTTGAAAAATCGATTTATCATAGAATCGGCTTCTTAATTAATTGGTTATTTTCGATTAGGCGATTATTTTGGAATTATTGATTATTTTTGGTATTTCAAAGATAATCGAATTATCGATTTTAAAGGAAATACAATAAAAATAGATTATTGATAATAATCGATTGATCGAAAATAATCGATCATTCTGTTTTTTTTGAAAATCGATTGGTCAGTTAATCGACTTTTTAATTAATCGATTATTTTTGAAATACAATAAAATAGATTATTGGTAATAATCGATTTATCATAGAATCGGCTTCTTAATTAATTGAATATTTTCGATTAGGCGATTATTTTGGAATTATCGATTATTTTCGGCATTTCAAAAATAATCGAATTATCGATTTTAAAGGAAATACAATAAAAATAGATTATTGATAATAATCGATTGATCGAAAATAATCGATTATTTAAAATAATCGATCATTCTGTTTTTTTTGAAAATCGATTTGTCAGTTAATCGACTTTTTAATTAATCGATTATTTTTGATTAATCGATTATTTTCGATTTTTCAAAGATTATCGAATAATCTGTTTCCATGGACGAAAAAAAAATGGTTTATTTGAAAATAATCGATTATTTAAAATAAAAGATAATTCTATTTATATTATATTTTGTAAACACTGATTTATCGGTTAATTGGCTTTTTAATTAATCGATTATTTTTGATTTTTCAAAGATAATCAAGTAGTCGATTTTAAAGGAAATGACAAAAAATATATTGTTTGAAAATAATCGATTGATCGAAAATAATCGATTATTTTCAATGATCGATAATTTATTTCGATAATCACTCATTCCTAGCGACCAAATGACTTTTAATAGATTTAAATTTTAAAATGTTATCTGGTTTCAGACATATGCATTTCTAGAGTTTTATGTGACTCATCCTTTATAATAATTAATATTCTTAAAGAAAGAAGCCTTAATATACTTTTTTCTGAGGTTACAATACAAAACAGCATTTTCTCATTTTGACTAATTTTTAATAATATGTAATAGCCGTAGAAAAAATATAATGTTCAACTCGTAAGGGTAGATTTGCAGTATTAGCCTGCGCACATGCTATTTTTATAATACTCGTAGACAATGAGTAACATTTTTTGCTCTATTAACAATATATTCTATTTCAACATTTTACTGTAACCTCTTGCAGAAAAGTCCGTAGTAAATAAACGCTAACGAAATATTCTATAAAAAGTCTTCTCTTTACATAAAATGTCGTGGCATCTGTTTGATATTAAAAAATCACGTTAATTTTATTTCATAATACAAAATTCGATTAAACACCTTTTAAATAAACCTAATAGTTCATTAAGATGCTAATAAACAAAGTCCGGTCCCTGTCACAGAGTTCGGGTCGCCGCGTGTCGCCGCCCAGTTCCCCCACTCCGTTAACCCTTCTTTAGAAATTGGCAACATTTGCGCAGGTTTAAAACCGGTGTATGTTATATCTCTGGTCTCTTTTATCTAAGGTTCTAGCCAAACAGACAATAGATTCCATATTTTATCAATAATGCAGTAAAGAAATATTTCATTTTGTGTACATTATATTGCAAATTCGAAATACGAACGACGACACTATCAGATGTGAGGAGATTACTTGAACCACGTACACGGGATATTTCACACTTTTAATGGGTTTTCCGCACCGACAGAATTTCATGAAATTTTAATATGCTCTTGAGGGAGTCAAAGTAAGCATTTTGTTCCGTTGCACGATCCTTGTAACTATACAGAATGATACCGAAAATGCACTTGTGTTTCATAAGTGCCAAAGAATTGAATCTTGATACTTTGAAGGCAAAACATAGGGGCACTATTTTGTTCTATTGCATTTTAAAGTCATATGAATCAAGTAAAAATTTTAGATTTTATAGAACCTGAAAAACTGTTTTCAAAACAAAATTTATAGAATAATCCTGTATCGCGGCAAGAAGGACCATAAATATGTTAAATTTTAAGTTTAGTAGTACTTTGGACGTCCAATGGACATCCATCTTAGGTCAATATGTATTTAGCTTACCAAATAATACTTTCTTTTTTTTATGTATATATAATTGATAATTAAAAATTGACAAATTGAAACTATCAGCATAAGTTTGAAATCTTATTCTATTACAACCAAATCTAGTAAAAATATTTCAAGTGTCTCTTTGGTCTAAGTTGTCTAGAGGTTGAAAGTGTACAACGTTAACAGACGTGTCGTGAGTTCGATCCCGCTCAGGCCAAGCGATTTTTAATTAAAAAAAAAAATAATGGTGTATAGCGGGTTGCAAAAATAATATGTCCAGTATTCTATCAAAAATGTTCAATAATAATAATAATAATAATAATAATAATAATAATAATAATAATAATAATAATAATAATAATAATAATAATAATAATAATAATAATAATAATTTCAACCCCTGAAGTCGACTGAACGACTTGTGTAGGGGAAGGGACGGCTTTGCCATGGCGCTCCGGGGCGACTTAAGGATGATTGATGGTGCCATTTGACTTACAGGTGAGGAAAACCCGAAAAACCTCACCCACCATCATCGAGACGATAATGTATGGCGATTTTATAATCTGCATGTCATATCAATAGAAATTCAATTTCTATTAGTACGGCACACATCAAATCCTAAACCGAACCATGCAATTTAATTAAAAATCTACATGGTCCGGTCTGGGATTCGAAGCCCAGCAGTCTCGGACTCATAAACTTGCTTATTAATGAATATAAGCGCGTTAGACCGCTACACCATCGACCCGAATGTTTATTGGTCATTGTTTAAGATTCATTGCATGGATGTAGAACGTCGTATAATCAAATAGACGTAAAAAAAAAAAAACTAATTTTAGGACGTCCAGCGTTCAAAAATATAGGTATATCGAATTTGTACTCTCTGGGTATAAGTACTTTTAAATCTACTTAGTACGGGAGATAATTTGGTTTTGCCACTGTATAATAATTACCTGGGTTGGTTGGTTAATAGTTGAATTTCTATTCTACTTGGAAATAGGCAAGGAACGATTCCATGACTTTCAGCCAAAAATAAGGCTTGTTTTTCAACTTTAATAGAACGCCTATTGAAACCAAATTCAATGTGATATTCCTTTTTGTTCAAAAAAATATCATTAAACCTAAAAATTAAAAATATCTGATAAATTGTTTATCGTTTTATCTTTAAATTATTAAAAAATTATGATTTAAGAATTTAAATATAAATCAAGATACAAATAAATACAATTACCTTCTGTTTAATCCTAAATGAATTGTCTCTTCCAAAACCCGATGAACGATTCCTTCGTACTTAGTTTTGCTATTTTTGCTCTCTTTTACATAAATCTTATCGAATATTAATATAGAAGGTCTGTCTTCTCCTAATCCTGGAACCTGTTGAGTAAAAAGATGATTATACCAGTTAAATTTTGTTATATAGTTAGCCTGAAGGGCGGAGGTAATTTGCCCACAAAATATTTAAAGCTGCTAATCCTATAGGTAATTTGCCCACAGCAAGTAAAAGGTCATCTTAATCCTGTTGGTATTTTGCCCAAATTTATTTCTAACTGAATAAATCATAATAGATATATCTTTCATTTATTATTTTTTATATATTATCGAAAAGTAAAAACACATTATTAATTAAACTAAAAATTATATTAAACACTAATTTTTATTATTATAAAAAAGTAAGTATACATAAGTTATATTATATTTTTTATATATTTATATTTTATTTACATATTTTTCAACTGGGAGGGATAAATGTGATACAAATTTTATATACTCTAATCTGCTGATTTGCTGCAGATCAAATCGCTGTATAAATTTTTCTAAACACTGAATTTTTTGTTCTACACTTTTGTCTTTGATTTTCTTAGGTATACTTAAGCTTTGTATTGTGACATACGTGTCGATTTGAAAGTCTTTAAGCTTTTCTATAAAAATATATACAGAAGGATGTGTACAGTAGAATGAAGAATTAAACCTTGAATGAAACGACTCACAGGCATTTGTAGTTCTTGTAATTGAAGCTGTTTTTTCTGCCCATATACTTGGAGGAAATGTAGAATTTTCTTCAATATATGTTTCTAATAGGTAATCGGCATACCTATCGAGAACGGCATTTTCTGGTTTACTTGCCATTAAGTCAAACATAAAACAGTCTCCAACTTCATCGGCGTTTAAATATGTCAACCCAAATGATGTTTTAAGCCATTTTCCGGTATCACTGTTAGTTGCATATTCAGTCATTAATCCCAGAGACTGAATTTTACGATACCACGCTTGATGTAGATGAAATCGGCAGCCATTGATTACAGTATTAGGCCACATATAAATTAACGCCTTATGAATTGCTGTTTCAAAATCAACGAACACTTTAGATGGATTTAAAGCAATACTGTAAGTTTCCAAAATTTTATAATGCAATAACGAAAACAATTGTTTGTATATATCGGTAGATTTGTTTGGTAATAAACAATATACCAGGGGCACATAGTGTCCATTACACAGCCCATGAATGGTAAATAATTGTAGGAAAAACTTTGTACAATACGAAAATGTTCCATCCATATACAAGACGTTCATTTTACACAAAGTACGAATATTTGTCTCACATGTAAATACAATAATATTATTTTCTCTGCTATTTATTAAAAGAAAATGTTCACCTTTACTGGTTTTAAATGTATTAGAATATAAGTCAACTGCATCATGCACTTCTTGTATATTTGTAGGTAATGGACCTGGTAGTATTTTGCGACGACTGTTGTATATAGTTTTTCTTATGTAGGACACATCAATTGTAGTTAGTGACTCTGGTAAATTAGTAGCAAGTACTTTACGGATAATTTTAGAAGGTTTTTCCGAAATATCATCAACTGCTTTTCGCTTACACGAATTAGAAATAATTTTCCTGTTTAATTTCGGTTCATTTGCTTCATGGCTATGAATTAGGTTGCCTCTGGATACTAAAAGTTCAGGACCAATTGTAAATACAGTGGCATTACAAGCATTTGTTTTTCTTTGGGAGCATCTCCAAGAAACTTCTCCACTTTTCATTTCTCTATCTTTGGCAAACGTAAAATTCTCCAAAAGGAGTACATCTTTCCCGCGTGTGCTTTTAATCAATGTAGCTGACATTATAGAAATAATTATTGTTTATAAACACTCGAATTACAATCATCAACGTATAAAAACTGACTGAAATATAAACAGTAAACACCCAAAGTAAGTACCTATTAGAATTATTAATAATCAGGTAGGTACCTATTTGTGGGCGGATGTAATTTGCGGGTTTAGGTACCTGAATGCTACTGTGGGCAAAATACCAGTAAGATTAACGCACCCCTTTACTTACACAGGTAGAAAACAGAGATTTGTGGGCAAAAAGGACCCGCCGAGCCTGAAAAGGTTCTAGTGACCAGAAATGTCGTTACAATGGTTACAAATATGTTTTATAAATAATTGCCGATGTTCGACTGAGTTTTTGAGTTAAGAATGTCTGAGAAAAAGCTAGATTTGAACCAATTACAATTTCGTCAGTTTTGTTTTTAAAAGGACTATCAGGACTAAGTTATTTAATACATGATATTTAATCTAAAAAAAAATACTTACTGTTAATTCATATAATGTTGAGCCTTTTTTAAATTCTAAAGCAGAACGCATATCATAATTTCTAATGTCAATCGACTTTTGATTTTCTTCAATATGCAGCAATGTCTCCATGTTTGAATAATAGTTGTTTGCATTAATTCCAGGATAGATATTCAGAAAAGCTGAAAAATGTGGGTAAAAAGCCCTTCCACTTGGGCCTCCTTCGACGAATTGTGGGCAACTCTCAATTAACTCCATTAATTTGTTATTTAAGTGAGGGGGAATTTTGAATTGTCTTAATTGGAGGGTTTCTTTATATTCAGACGATCTGTAAGACAAATTAGGCCAAGTAAGAGGATTTAAGCAAAAATAGATCCTATATAAGTTTTTAAAAATTCAAAGTGAAATTTCAGGTGAGATCAAGAGGAAGATCGATGTAGAGAGAAATATGAAAAGGGGGTTTTGGTTTGGTGGTTTTAATTTTAAATTATTAAAATTTAAATACTTAGGTGTTCTCCCTGTTTTTTTTTTTAATTTCTAATAGAGGGAAGTTCTAGCTAAAATACTTTACCAATTTTTTTTATTTCACTTTGTTTTTTGTTTTCTTTTTGTATTTTTTATATTTAAAAATATTTAAAAACAATTAAAACATTTAAAATCAAAACATTTAAATAACACATGGTCCCACCGAGATGAAAATTCTTACGATTTATGGGCCTTTTATTTAAAAAAATATGCTAAAAAGGGAATGGCTAAAGGCAATGCCCCCTCCCCCCCTCGAAAATTCGTCTTGAAGCCGTCCTTGCAAACATTTGCAGTATTTTCTATTTTTTATATTTTTATTTTGTTTTTATCTTTGTTTTTTGTATTTGTCTTTTTAGTTTTTTTGTTTCATTTTGTTTTTTTAACATTTAAAAATATATAAAACCATTTAAAAACATAAAACAATTTTAAAAAATTTAAAAACATTTAAAAAAATACATTCACAAACATTTGCAGTATTTAGATTTAGATTTATTTTTGTTTTTTTTTTTTAATTTGAAAAACATTTGCAGTATTTTTTATGATTTATTTTTGTTTTTATTTTGTTTTTCTTTCCTGTTTTTCTATTTTTTTTATTTTTTGTTTTTTACTTTCCTATTTGTAGGTATAGGAATCATCATTTTTTTCGACCTTCAGTTTTCGACGGATTTTTACGTTTTAGGGTTCCCTGAATCCGTTTCTACTATTTTGGCGACGATGTCTGTGTATGTGTGTCTGTATCCACCATAACTCATGAACGGATACAAAGAAAAACACCAAATTTTAAACTTAAGCTCTATTCCAGCCTCCAATAAACTGATTAGATTTTGGACAAAGTCGGAACATCTGGGGGGGTACTTTATAAGAGGCCGTTTTTATAATTTATGGAATATATCTGTTATTTATGTTTGGAGAAGAAAATTGTTCAAATAAAAGTTACTTCTAATATTATTATCTATAATTTTTGCTTTATGTCAAAATTTCCTGAAATGGTCCGTATTCGAGAAATTTGACAAATTGTGCAAAATTCTGATTTTTAAGAAAATTGTTAAACTAGAAGTTGTTTGCGATATCGATCTCTATAATTATTGTTTTTACCTGATTTTTCTAAAATGGACCGTAATGGAAAAATTGGAGGAAAAGTGCTAAATTTAATTTTTCAGTAGGTATTTTCGTTTTCAATGAATATCTATAGAAAAATGTTTCGAGTTAGATGTATGTGGAAAATGTATATAGTTAGTTAATCCTCTAACCATTTATAAAAGTGCTACAATAGGTTGTACAAAATAACCGGAAAAAGCCTATAATAACTAGATAGGAAAGCCATGAGTTGGACACATCAGATTTTTTTATTTTTAAAAACATTTAAAAACAATTAAAACATTTAAAATCATTTAAAAACATTTAAACAACACATCCACAAACATTTGCAGTATTTTTCTACCTATTTTTTGTTTTTTGTCTTTGTCTTTTTAGTTTTTTGTTTTATTTTGTTTTTTTAACATTTAAAAACATAAAACCATATAAAAACATATAAAACAATTTAAAAACATTAAAAAAAAATTAAAACATTAAAAAAACATTTAAAAAACACATTCACAATAATTTGCAGTATTTTTAGATTTATTTATTTTTTTTTTAAACATTTGCAGTATTTTTTATGATTTTATTTTATTTTGTTTTTATTTTCTGTTTTTTTTTTTGTTTTTAATTAATATATATGTATGTATTTGTATTCTGGGTATAGTTTTAGTATAAATTTTTAAACATTTAATAAAGTTTAAGTTATTATAATTTCAAATAAAGTGTTATATAATTTGGCCCAGGATATAGAAAGCTTCTCTGTCCTATTGACTTATACATAAGAGATGTAAAATGTCAATTTTTTGTTTCATAAATCAATAAACCGTGTTGAAGGGGTGACTGTACATTTCTATACTTACAAAGGAGGCTGTTCCCCAGGAATTATTGTATCCAACATATCTTTGAGTCTTCCAACAGCATTGAGTTGTGTTTTAACGTATTTTTCATCAGTGGCCAGAAATGAAAATTCCGACGTTATTTCAAAAATCTACGAAAACAAGGTATAAAAATTAACTAGAAAATAGACTACCGCGTATTCAAGATTCATTATAGTTACGCATTATACAAGATGTCTCAGAAATAAGTTCAATTTAAACCAGTAACAATTTATAAAAATTATAAAATTTAAAGAAGAAAACAATACAATGATTTCTGGTAATTATTTGGTCGTCAGTCTCCACTTATAGGTCCTTATGGATAACTGATAACTGGGTACCAGAGTGCATCGATGATGTTCTTTATAAGTTTATTCTGTGGAATAATCAGGCTAAAGATGAGCAAATAATGCTAATATCACTAATTTTTCTGATAATTCTATAACAGGGATTTCTTTATAGAAACACCAATTCTTGAAGATATTCAGTACTGTTAATGGGTTCCAAGTTAAATCGTACCTTAGGAGAGAAGGTCTTAGGTCACTAACGCCCAAAGAAAAAGCTGACCTATCATCTGAAGGAGAGAGAGCAGTGTATAATTTAAATATGGGTGTGTCTGTAAGAGCAATATTTAACTTATTGAAACGTTGACAGAATCTCTGATACACCCTGGTATCTGGTACTGTAGAATCAGCTATCAATAATGACACACTAATCATTACCAGACATCATAAAAAACGACTTCTATAGAGCTAAACGAGAAACATTAGTCAATCAATTAAACTAACTACCCCCTCTAAACTTTTATTTCCCCAACATTGGTAATATTTAATACTTACAATTTCTTTTAGATGATATGTTTTGGTATTAGATCCCTTAACTCCAGTAACTATCACAATAGGATACGCAAAAAACACACTATTTTCAAAATAGGCGTGTAAATTCAAATTTACATGTTTCTTTGGTCCAAGTAAAATTCCTTTATCAAAATCTTCGCTTAAATTGACATTTTTTATAAGGGGATTTACCACGATGATATCCAATATATTCACTTCTTGTTTGGTATTATTTTTGATAGAAATGGTAGCATTTATGTCCGACATTATTGAATGTTGAATTTTTAAAGTCAGTGGACGTAGACCGTTGTTTATTTGTGTTATTTGGACCTTTAATGTATCTGATTCGGTAAATTTTTTTCTAAAAAACAACACATATTTTACTAAGGCGCGCTTAAATTAATGAAGAAATTGATAGGTGTGTAAAGCCAAACTTATGTAAAAAAAATTATGATTTTCATCACTATAAATAGAACATGTTATATTTTTTTAACAATCTACCAAACGACCAAGCTAGATAATAAATAACACTGCACAACAGCTTTTCTGATGATTAAATTATATAACATGAGCTTATATTAATGATCTTTTCCTACGACCACTTAGGAAAGTGACACATATCACACTATATAGTCCTATGGAAAGTGTCCTATATCACACGCGTATGACTAAGAATTTACTTTCCACCCAAGTGAGAATATGTTTTTCCGCAGTAGTTGTCAAAAAATGTCAAACGCCTAATTTCTATTTTGATCTATGTAATGTCCATATTAATACTAAAATCGATATGATTGTTAAATTATTGAAATTGTTTTAAATTAGATCCTAGATATTTATCTTTAACAATTATTATTAAAATAATTTTAAAATAACTAAGATTATGTTTGCTCTTTAATTTGGGTAAATACATAACCGATTAGATCATTCAATTGACGTAAGGCCCATTAGCTCAGTTGGTTTAGACGTCGAACTTATCAACTTTGCCATTTTTTGACCGCGTTCAATCTATGGTTCAAATCCTGGCGGAGCTGAATTTTTTTTTTGTTTTTTTTTTATTTTTTATTAGTTTTTTTTTGTTTAGAAAATATGAAAATTGAATAAATACGATTATTGTTGATTATTTTTTTAAATACATTTTAATTAATATAGTAATAATAACCTTGGTTTTACATTTTTTTGATATTATTTTGTAAGCTAATTTCTATTTTGATCTATGTAATATCCATATTAATACTAAAATCGATATGATTGTTAAATTATTGAAATTGTTGTAAATTAGATCCTAGATATTTATCTTTAACAATTATTATTAAAATAATTTTAAAATAATGGTTGCTCTTTATTTTGGTTAAATACATAACCGATTAGATCATTCAATTGACACAAGGGCTGTTAGCTCAGCTGGTTAGGACGTCGAACTTATCAATTTTGCCATTTTTCGACCGCGTTCAATCTATGGTTCAAATCCTGTCGGGGCAGAATTTTTTTTTTGTTTTTTTTTATTTTTTTTTATTTTTTTTTTATTTTTTTTAGTTTTTTTTTGTTTAGAAAATATGAAAATTGAATAAATACGATTATTGTTGATTATTTTTTTAAATACATTTTAATTATTATAGTAATAATAACCTTGGTTTTACATTTTTTTGATGACATTATTTTGTGGTCGTAGGAAAAATATTGTACATCACTTGTGTGAAAAGTGATTTTCCACACTCGTGTGATAGTCGCACTCGGCTTGCGCCTCGTGCGACTATATTTCCCACTCGTGTGAAAAATGTCACTTTCCACACTCGTAATGTAATATACTATATCTGTGGCTCAGCTTTTCTACACTCAGTTTCGGGAATTTTTTTAATATAAATAGAAAACAATTTCTAGTTTTGTTAAGACTAGACTTTTTTTGAGCACGTGCTATTTTAATTCAAAAAATTCCACGTGAGCCCTATCCGTTTTTTATTGTCATTTTCGTCTTTTCCAGGCCAAAATACCCTATGTTGAATTATTTCAAATTTTTAGATCAAGTAATAAAAAATTTTGTGGTCCACAATTTACATATTGTTCATAAAATATTCCAAGTTTCTCTAGCGACATCAGGAGCTTCTAAATATTTTTTTATAACTTTTAAACTCTATTGAACCGTTCTTCAACATATTTTGGTCATATATCAAATAATATGGGCTCGGGAACGGTTTATCTGCACCCATGTCCTGAAGAGGTCTTCTTCTTAAAAAAAAAAAATTATTTTCCCAACGGTCGACTAATTGTGATATATCTTAGAATGTCATGAAAAAAAAGAAAATGTCCTCTAAAAGTTTGTGCGACTTTTCCTTTAGAAGTCAGACTTTCAATTTTTTGAGGCGAGATCTTCTTTCCGAAAAAAAAATTATTTTCCAAACGGTCGACTAATTATGATATTTAAGGACGTGGAATACCTTAAAACTATACTTAAAACTATTCATGAATACCCTCGTGAATACCTATAGCCCAGTCATTTAAGCTTAAATTAGGTAAGAATCTCGGAACTGGAGATACCCAGCTGTAAGTCTGTAAATACTTGTATATTGACACGCTAAAAGTTATTTCAAAACCTACATATGGTAGGGTGTACGCAACTATTAAATTTCAAGGTCAAATGTCACAAAAATCGGTTTTTTGCGCTTTTTTGTAAATATCTCATTTTTTATGGGTTTTTTGCTATTTGTATTTATTATGAATATTGTAGAATACAAAATTCTCTACAAATTTTGTTTAAAAAAATTAAGATTACAGTAAGAACGTAAAAGCTATGGAGCAGCAGAGAAGATGAAACAATAGTTGTACCAGTTACTCAAGAAAAATTCTTATCAAATCGAAATAACAAAGATATGCTCATTAATATGTTAATTGAAAAATTACAAGCTGCAAATATTACTACTAAACAAGCCAGAGATAATGCTGATGTTCTTATTGTTGAAACTGCAAATTGAAGAATCAAATTCTGAAAAAACTGCAGTTATAATAGGACAAGATATTGATTTACTTGTCATTTTAATTGGGCGTACACTGTCTTACGAACAAGACATTTTCTTTAAAAAAGTTGGGAAAGGAAATGTAAAAACGGGGATATACTTGACTAAAAGTTTTGATAATTATCCTCATTCCAAAACACATATTTTATTTCTGCACGCATTAAGTGGCTGTGACACAACTTCTGCGCGTTTTAAAAAGAAAAAAAATCATTTTTTAAAGTTTTTGAGAAACTGACAAATATGAATGAACTAGCTGCAGCATTTGAGAAAGAAAATTGTTCGGCCCAGAGATTATTAAGGCGGGTACAGATCGGCTGTTCGCCACTGATCCAGTAAATTTACGAGCACGCAACTGTATACCCAGAAAATTCGTAAAATTAAAACAAAAATGAAGGATGAGGATGACGTTGCGGACTTAAGTGCATGCTTTATAATTTTATCCGACACATTAAAGAAAAAAGGAGGGGAATCGATGGTTGATTTCCTGCCAAGGATATCATTTTTTTATTGTGTTGTTATAGAACTGGAGTTTTGCTCTCTTAAGATATCACGCTGATTATTTAAATCCAGAAAAAGCAAAACGTTTTCCTGGTTCCATTCCTTGCAAAATAATACTAAAAACTCTCTATAATCTGTACGGTGCTGTATGGTACAAATTCACCGTCCAGACTGAGCACGTACTACGCATTGCCTCCCTTTGATGTACCGCCATGAAACGGATCGGGGCGAGGCCGTACGGCGCACACAACGAGGCAATTTGCCGCGCCTCGGAAGTCCGTCCACATCTGCATGCTCATGCGTCCTCGGCTTGCCTCATACGCGTACGTGCTCAGATCTGTACCCGCCTTTAGAGAGTGGAACTCAAATCTTATTGGCAGTCTATAATGCTCCGAAATCTGTGAAAAGTCTCGATCATCTTCGTTATATGCATTACGTCAAGTCTACAAAACTTAATTAACCTGTGCAGCTTTCAAATATTCCACCAACAAAAGCAGCTGCTCATCAACCTTTCAAACGTGTATATTATTAAATTCAAACTTGGTTAAGGCATGATTTGGAACCCCAGGTATGGAGTTGGGCAATGCGAAACGATTTTCTGGAGCCTATCATGACAATTTTACCACCTGCTCAAGAAGATTTGCTATATACAATTTTCTGCAACTGCAAGAGTGGTTGTGGTTCGCGATGCTGATGCAGGAAAGCGGGCTTGCAATGCTCTTTAGCTTGTGGCCAATGTAATGGGCAAGCTTGTCTCAATGCTCTACCATATCAGAGCGACATTAACGAAGATGGAACCTTTGACCCCGAAATCATGGAAGAACTAGAGAGAAATGTCGTTGAAGACGATAATGAAGACCAGTTTGAAATTTACCAGCAGCCGGAAGACGACGATGAAGAGGAAGAAGATTATTAAAATTATAAATTGTAGTTTTTGTACCTTTTATTCCATTTTTTTACTTTTAATAAAAATAAATGTATTGAATGAAATTTTTTAATAAAAAGATTAATTCATAATTTATTTGTTTTTTTTTTTTCATCATGTAAGAATTTAATAATATTAATTAGGTTAAAATTCAAATATAATTCCTATATTTTCATTAACAATTTTGCAATTACATGGGCAGGTAAGTGTTGTTAAATAAATTAATACTAAATAAAAAGTGGATAGGTTAGGAAAAAAAATGATAAAATATAATATAATAGTTAATAAAAATTGACAAATATTTATAATCATTGATTTATCGATATTTCATCAACTATATATGGCGCGTTTTCGACCGGAGGCACCGGTTGACCTGAAGTGATGCTGTGACCGCGCGCTCTCCGTCATCTATCTCGAAAACGGTTCACCGTATGAAAAATTTTTTTAAACAAAATTTTTAGAGAATTTTGTATTTTACAATATTGATAATAAATACAAATAGCAAAAATCCCATAGGAAATGAGATATTTACAAAAAAAGCGCAAAAAAACCGATTTTTGTGACCTTTGACCTTGAAATTTAATAGATGCGTACACCCTACTATATGTAGGTTTTGAGACAACTTTTAGGGTGTCAATATACAAGTATTTACAGACTTACAGCTGGGTATCTCGAATTCCGAGGTGAACTTACTATAATGATTGGACTACTATAATATTCATTAAACTGTAATTGTCAGAGGAACATAAGTTACGTCATCACTAATTTATCGTAGATATAAGTAGTATTCGGTCTCGGTCATATAATTTTTTAATTTTTTAATTATTATATTATTTACATTTTGTTGGCTTCATTTTTTGTTTTTTATTTATAATTACAAATTATTGTAATGTGAGCCATTTCATTATTCAGTCATGCTCTAATCCTCCAAGTCCCTCTCTGTCTTATTTGGCCTTTGAGGTTCATCTTGTCCTTAAACCCCTTAAGACCAAACATATGTGACGACTATGGCGGAGGAGCTTTCGATGACTATTCGAGAAAGAACGGGATGTTTCTAGTGTATTCCAAATATAACGTGATAATGTTTCTAATTTTGGATAGAAAATTCTGGAACCTTCACCGTAATTTTAAATTTGTATATAAATATTGGTGGAGGATCAACGGGAAATCATTAGATATATGAACAGTGAAGATAAATAGTCAACAGTTTAAAGACATTCGAAATATAAGTAAATTATAATAGTAATGTTATAAAATAAATAAGTGTTTAAATAAATTATTAATAAATAAACTGTTGTTTAAATAAGAATGGGAAATAAATAATTTTATATTTTATTCAAAATCATTGTTGATTTATTTGTGTTAAGTTATAGGTTGCTTTTGTTTTTTTTTATTACGAATTTTAATTGTACACAATTGTACTTAGGTATTACAAAGCGTTAGTAAAAATAATTTAGGTATAATTTGAATCAAATTAAACATTGTGATTTTATGATATTTGGAAAGACTTACTTCTGATTTACATATTGCAAGCGAATCTTGTGACTTTCGCTGTTTGAATGATTTTCATCAGAATTATTATACGCAACATCGCACAATAAACATTTAGTATTAGTAAGGTAATTTCTGCCAAGGGATTTATCTGAAAAATTAAAAATAAATATTTATAAGAAATCTGAAATCCTGGTTCACTTGTGGTAAAAATACGTCTTAAATTTTAATTATTTTTTAACCAAAAAAGGTTGATTTGAGTAACATTTAGGAAAAATCAATTATATAAATCCTATCAGTTAAATTGAGGATATTAACACAGCTTATACAATACAGATCCACAACTCCGTGTCGGCGTCTTTGATCTGGCGGTCGAGAACCAAGCAAGACGGAATGGTGCTATCTCTGTTAGAAACATTATTTAAATATAAATATTTTACTAAAAATAGCACATCTTTCGGATTAAAGGTAAAATAATTTGTATGTGGCTAGTAAAATCCTCGTTAACAAATGTTTTGAGCTAAAACAGTCACTTCACGACAAATTGTGGCTTGGATCCTTTTTACACCAAGGGCTTCAATTGTTAAAGAATTGTGTCACGCTCGTGGATGCAAATCAAGTGGTACCCCGTGTCTCTGGCAAGTGTTACTCTTCGCGCAAAGGGTTTATACCTAGATAAACGAATGCTTCGACTGAGGTCTGGGAACTCTATGGTATTTTGGAATTATAAAGAATTTGTGCTTTTATTTATTGGTTATATTTAGATGTATTCTTATTAATTGAAATACAGATTTGTAGAAGTAATACTTTGACAGTTTTTATTAATATAATATATTCAATTTTTATCTGACCATACCGAAGTAGGGAATTTTGAAACTTTATAGTAATGTGAAATTTGAATTACAATATTACACGATATTACATAATTAGTACTTATTTTAGGTAGGTACTAAATTTGTACTTGGAGAAAGTAATATCGATTTTTATAAGAAAACTTGAAAAGTAAATTAATTTAGTTCCTATTTCTGATGTAAAACTTAAGTTTTGGTTTAAACCAAGAAAACAAATAAATTATAGTGTGTTCAACAAGGGTGGATATGATAGCAATATCACACAAAGACGAAGTTTGAGCACGACGTCGTATGCGGAGTACTCAATCGTCTGATTGTGATATGAACAATCCACTCGATATGGTCAGTATATTTTTTCTACGACCTACTAACGAAAATCTACAAATTTAAAAAATTATTTTAGGTTATTTAGACAAAATAACTAATTTTAAAATAATTTACGAAGTTGACTAATTTATAAAATAAAATTAACATGAAAAATTGATTAGTCCTCGGCCTAGATTCGATCCCGGGCTTTTCGCGTGGAAGGCAGATGCTCTGTCCTCATCTTCACCGAAACTTTCAGGACTTTAGTTTTAATACTCGTAATTAAATTAGTATCATGTAGTTTGATTAAAAATTTATTTTTTTTTAAATGTGGACACAATAAAAACAAAAATGCTATTATTTATCGAGTCTACACAAAAATTTTAATGTATATTTAATATCAATAACTAAAATATATATTGACAATTAGTTTAACAGAATTGTCACTTATTTAAAAAAATTTAAATAATAGGAGTTGGGTGACCAAAATATGAACTGTGATTTGTAGATTTAATTTTGTTAAAGTGTTCTCACTACCTAAAATGGATATGAAATATATTCGTAGTTGAACGCAATAACATACTTTTTCGTTTTGTAGTATGTGCATAGATTGGCTAATATCCATGCACAGATTACAAAACGAAAAAGTATGCTATTGCCTTCAATTGAACGAATATATTTCATATCCATTCTAGGTAGTGAGAACACTGCAAAAAAAAATAAATTCGCCAATCACCGTTCATATTTTGATCAACCGACTGCTATTATTTTTAAAATTTTAAATAAATGACAATTCTGTCAAACTAATTGTCAGTATATTTTTTAGTTATTGAGATTAAACATACAATAAAATAAGTTATTCTTTTGGAAAACGTTAGCATGGATGACTAAAGGGTATTGGGTTAATTAATTCTAAAAGTGTGGTACAAATGTTATTTTTTGTAGCCAATTCTTCAAAATTATTTTGAAATATCTTTTCAATATTGAATATTAGTTCTACAAATTCATCATTTGACAGTTGCAGATTTCCAAATGTATCTGGATTGGCGTTATCATATGCCTTTAAAAAGCAATAAAAAGAAAAATCATCTAATTCAACGTGATCTTTGTTATATTTAAGACAGGTATCGCAGAGGAGTGGATCCGCAAGGCTTTTATTAAAAGGTAACCACACACATACCTGATAAAATTTTTCTGTATCAATTCGTCTTTACAATAATTTAGGGAGTTAATAATTTTATCATAAAATAAAATACAAGGTGTTCCATTTAAAAAACATACATTTTAATTTGCCAGGCAAAAACGTGACACCCTGTATATCCAAAGATATTTTTAAAATATGTAGGTATTTTTCAAATCCATATAACTTTTATTTAAAACTTTCTTGCGTGTCTACAACAAAATAATGAACAATAACGCACTAATGGGATACCCTGTATAAATTATATTTTTTAACAATGAAAATTTCTTATAATGTGGTACTTATCGGTTTGGGTCCTTGGGAAAACTAAAGAATGTTTTCTTGCAGGTATAACCCTTATTAAAACAGCTTTTGACTGCACAAACAGAATGATGTCTTTTTTTTTCACTCATTCTACTCATAGCTAAAGAGTCACCAAAATAATAACAGTACCTTTAACTCAAACAAAATCAACGAAATTATAGGCTCCACAAAATTATACAATCAACGAAATTATAGGCTCCACGAAATTATACAATAAACGAAATTATACGCACGACTGAACACCTTACCTAAGTACGCTTCTGAACACCAAAACTGTCTTTTCCCTTCGAAGGCGGAGCTTAAGCGATGCGCGACGAAATCGACGCAAACCGTTGCCGCCAAGAGAGTGTTTTAGCTGTATTGTATAAGCTGTGATATTAATATACATATTTTTAGGAATTTTGATTAAATTTTAAATCCCTGTGACATTAAATTATACAAAAAATCATAAACAAATGCATCTTCAATTACCTTCTTCCAATCTTTTAAAATAGTTAATCCAATTTGTATCGAAAATAACCTCCTCATTGGACCATTCTAGAACATACCAGTTTGTCCATAATGATAGTGTAAAGGGAAAAAATTTTAGTTTGGTTTTTTCTTTGTAATTTCTATCATAAAAAGCACGAACTTTTTCGGTGTCTGCTGTGTAATTTTCGATAATATTTTCATTTAGAAGAGCTATTACGAAGTCCTCTGCAAAAGAAAATGAAATTATATTATTTCCCTTGCCTATCAGATTTGAAATTTTAACCAATCACATCGCAATTTACGTTATCGTTAGAACCAATCAGAAATAAATAAATCGACTAAAGTCTATTCAGATTTCATTTACGCCGCGTCAAAACAATTTCTCCCATTCAGCAACAGCTCACGTGACATTTTTTGCGCTTCTATTGGTTAATCGGTCTTTTGTCATTTAGACGTCGCGCAAATATTTTTTGTCAGAGTCGAATTTAGTTCAATTTGGATAATTATAAACGGCGTTTTAGTAGCATTTACCGTGCTGGTTAGTTTAGACATTTTGTATGTTTGATTGATTATAATTCATTATATTATAGTTTAGATATACATATATTGTGTTATTTTTTTTGTTTTTGTGGTTGTTGTTAGTTTGAACATGTTTTACTCTATTTTATGGACATTTAATTGACTATATTTTGTAATTGCTGCGTGACACTATGTCATCCACAGATACTGCAGATAAAGTCTAGAAAAATGTTTTTACTCCTTCTAAAAAGCGACTGAAAAGGGACATTTGGTCATCCGTACTAAAGAAATGGTTCTTAATATTTATAAGCATTAAATTTTATAGAACCCTGATATGTTGGTACATGATGTTGAAAGGAGAGTTGTTGATAAAACAGGGATGTGCGCTAAAACCGTTTTTAATGTTATGAAGGAGTATAGGCAGATTCATAAATTGTCTGAACCAAAAAGAAAGCTACGTTATAAACAAATTAGTGGTCTGTGGATGATTTTGATAAAAATGCAATAAGGCGCAAAGTACATCAATTCTTCTTTAGAAATTAACTTCCAACAATTGATAAGATTTTATAAGAAGTCAACGATGATCCATATTTGTCTACTTTTAAGCGAGCTACATTTTACAAGCTTTTCAAAACCCTTAATTTTAAATTTAAAACTCGAGGAAAAAATAGTTTGCTTTTAGACAAAAATGAAATTGTTTCGTCCTACGCCACAAAAAATAAAACGGTACAGAGAAGAAAAGCAAAAAATATATTATCTTGATGAGACTTGGATTAACGCAGGCCACACCAAATCAAAAGTATGTTTCGATATGTCGGTTTTTTCATCCAGACAAGCCTTTTTGGATGAACTTTTAACTGGTTTTAAAAACCCATCAGGTATGTGCGTAAAATCAGCTCATTATATGCCATATTGGAAGTGAAGAAGGCTTTGTCTCTAATACACTTTATGTATTTGAGTTGAAAAATCCGGTGACTACCATGAAGAAATGTGTGGAGAATTGTTCAAAGAGTGGTTTTCAAACACTCTACCAAAATTAGAAGATAACGGCATTATTATTCGAGAAAGCTGGAAAAAATATCTATGACGTCTAAAAAAGGTTATATTTAAAAATGGCTATAAGGGAAAAAAATTGAATTCGACTACCAAATGCTTAAGATCCAACTTCTAAAACTTGGTAAGCAACATAAACATTATGATAGGTATGTAATAGATGAAATGGCTAACCAGCAAAACAACATAATACTTCACATTGAAGCAAAAATGTGGGAGTTGGATAATATTATAGAGGTTCAGGTAGAACCACTTGTAATTTTGATTAATGAAGATAGCCTTTCAAGTCTAACTAATTTATCCGATTCAGAATAGTGCTAAGTTAAGTAAGGAAGATTGCTATAATAATCTAAATACTAGTAGAACAAGAACAATAAAGAACAAAAGTTATCAAAAATACAAAAGGTTTCTTTTTAAGATGCACAATTTTAAATCAAATACCAAATTCAAATACCAAATACCTCTTATATTTAATTTTTTTTATTGCTTTTAGTAGATATATATTAGCTATTAAAGAATTTGCAATTATTTGGATACCCTGTACAATATAATTTTATAATATGATTGTTTTAATGCTTTGTATCACAGTAGACATATGTAATGAACTAAATATAATGCAACCATCTCTTTTAAAGTCAAATACATTTATTAATTTGTATTGCAGGTTAACGCAGTTTATGTCGCTCACCTATCTTCGTCCAGAAATGTCACTTAAGTCTGGGAGACCGTGTATGGCATTTATTTTATAGTTTTACTTTACAAAATATGTTTTTATCGTAATAAAAAAATAATTTCACAATTACACTCTTTTTTACATTTTTACAAGACGGAAAAGTAAAATACGGCCCTGCTCAATTTTAGCGTCCACCTGCTTCTGTTTACATCAGGCGTAAATTAAATTTGAATAGACTTTATTTGAAATCGATTATCCATGAATGGTGCTAGATATTCACCTATGTTGACAGCAACTCGCATACTTCATTGTAGGTGTAATAATAAAAGTGGTTACTGTCAAATAATATTAAATGTTAAAAATGAATATATTAGTGAAACGTTTAACATGAACCGATTTGGGTGTGTTAAGGGTGATATTTTTTTTAAATTTCACCCGCAATTGCACCCTTCAGACGTCTTTACAAATGCTAGCATGAAGAAAATAGCAAACTACATAACGGCTACGGTCGATATTAGGTCCAGTAATTTTGTCACTTTTTCCATAAAGATTAAGTTTAACCATAATATTTTTACCCTTTTTAATCTTCTATAAGTGTGCACTAACCTAATTAAAGTAACAAATATTATTAAAACACATTTGTAAGCTAAAAAATTAAGAATATGCATTCATTCACTACATTCTCACGTAGCCATATTGTTTTTAATTTTTTCGATTTGACATTTACACTAAAAGCGCCTGTGCGTGATTTTAGCGATGTTGCCAATTGATTTTTCTTATTTGTTATAAATAAATATATTCATGGTATATTATTTTTTATGAATAATATGACAACTGATATTTTTATTTCTGTAAATGTGGAGTTGTCAAACATAGTAAAAGAACGTACATAACAGGAATGACAGTGGCTGTTTTTTCAATAGCTCCAAGCCAAATGATAAAACCAGAATATAAATGTGTTTATATGAGACTTTTCATTTCAATTATTCAATTTGAGCTGTGTCCAGGCCGTTGGAGTCTATGCCGGTCGGCGTAGCTAGGTATGGGTTGATGTTTTTTGGTGGCGGCGAAGCCGCTACTCTTAGACTTATCGTAGGGTGGCGGCTTCGTTTTCTTGTTACATATTAAAAAATTAGTTAAAAAAGTATACGTTTTCAATTCAATTTGAGCTGTGTCCAGGCCGTTGGAGTCTGTGCCGGTCGGCGTAGCCAGGTATGGGTTAATGTTTTTTGGTGGCTGCGAAGCCGCCACTCTACGACTTTCGTTTCGTTCGTTTTCTTGTTGCATATTTATGGATCGGTATGCGCAATCACAATTTTCCATTAACTACTAATTTTATCACAATCTGGCAACGTTGTAATTATATTTTCTAAATTTGACAGAAACCATCGAGTTTCCATGTTTACAGTCGTCAAAATGCTGATTTTTATAGAAATTAAATAATTTTTTTTTGGCTTAAATGCATTTACCACAAATTTTTTTTTTTTTTTGAAATGTACTATTTAAAATACGCTCTTTCTGATCAAAAATAAATTTCTTTAAAATTTTACTGGACCTAAAGTCGACCGTACCCCAAGCTGAAAGGTGTACAATGCCATTTGTGGCTTCTATGTTTTTTTAATTTCACCCCCAAATGCACCCCTTCAGACTGAGCAAAAGTTAATTGCGGGTATGGTTGTTAGGTATTGAAACCTCCCCAATTGAAATCTGCAAACAAAAAGCCTCTACATGTCATTTGAACCAAGTTATATGACCATTACAATGGGGCTGTATTTTTCTCAGTGTACATTTGTGGAAGTGGATTACTTCACACCCGTTATAGAGCTTAGATTGTTTTGTTTACAATAGAGATACCTACAAATACCAAAATACCTCTTCCTAGTTTTTCGGTAATCGTAAACAGAGCTGGACAAAATACTTTTTAAAAGTATTTAAATACTAAATACTTCTTCCTAAATACGATTATTTAAATTTTAAATACTTTTTTAAAGCAAAAAGTATTTAAATAACAAATATCTACAGTATTTAAATACTTGTTTGAGATAAATACTTACACAAAGGTATTTAAATAATGAAAAGGTATTTAAATACTTATGCTATATTTAAATGCTTAAAAGTATTTAAATACTATCATAATAATAAAACAATTATATTATCTTAAAGGCCTAACACCAACAGAAAAAAAATATTATTTTATCCTTTTAGTACGTTTAAAAAATTTGATATGTTAAAATATATATACAGGGTGTCCAAAACCTTTTCACGAATGAAAACTAAGAAACAAATATGAATATATATCACAAACGTCTTAACTTTTGGACACCATAATTTTGCATTGTGAATTTTGAACCAAGTTATATGACTATTACAGCATTTGCAGGTACAGGTTTTTTGTACCTAGGTTTTTTAGGTTTTTTTTTAAAAAAACCTAAAAGTGACAATTCTGCGATTTTAGATTTTTACTTTCCTATCTGTATACAGATATAAGGAAAGTATAGGAATCATGATTTTTTTCGACCTCGAGTTTTCGACGGATTTTTACGTTTTGAGGTCCCCTGAATATGTTTTGACTATTTTCGCGATGATGTCTGTCTGTCTGTGTGTGTGTGTCTGTATAACGCATAACTCATGAACCGATACACGGAAAAACACCAAATTTCAAACTTAAGCTTTATTCCAGCGTCTAATGAGCTGATTAGATTTTGGGCAGAGTCGGAACATCTGGGGGGGGTACTTTATAGGTGGTCAATTTTATATTTTATGGAATATATCTGTTATTTACGTTTGGGGAAGAAAATTTTTTAAATAAAAGTTAAATAAATAAAAGTTATTTTATTATCTATAATTTTTGTTATTTACAAAATTTTCCTAAAATGGTCCGTATTCGAGAAATTTGACAAAATGTAAAAAAATATTTTTTTTTATAAAAATTGTTCAAACAAAAGTTGTTTGTAATATAATTCTCTATAATTTTTGTCCCATAAATAATTTCTCTAAAATGGACCGTATTCGAGATATTTGAGAAAATGTGTAAATTTCGAAATTTGAAGAAAACTCAAAAACGGATAAAGAAAAAATCAATAAATTTTAAACTTAAGTTTTATTTCGGCCTGACGTGAAATGATTAGATTTTGGACAAAGTCGGAACATCTGGGGGGGTACTTTATGGGAGGCCGTTTATATATTTTATGAAATATATCTGTTATTTATGTTTGGAGAAGAAAATTGTTCAAATAAAAGTTACTTCTAATATTATTATCTATAATTTTTGCCTTATGTAAAAATTTCCTGAAATGGTCCGTATTCGAGAAATTTTACAAAATGTGCAAAATTCTGATTTTTATGAAAATTGTTGAAATAAAAGTTGTTTGCGATATCGATCTCTATAATATTTGTTCATACATGATTTTTTTTAAATGGACCGTAATGGAAAAATTGTAGGAAAAGTGCTAAATTTAAATTTTTCAGTATTTTCATTTTCAATGAATATCTATTGAAAAATGTTTCGCGGTAGATGTATGTGGACAATGTATATATTTAGTTTATCCTCTAAACATTTATAGAGATGCTGCAATAGGTTGTACACAATAAACGGAAAAAGCCTGTAATAACTAGATAGGAAAGTCATGTGTTGGACACATCAGATTTTTTAAATAACTTTTGGATTTATCCATTCAAAGTTGAGAAATCAACTGCAAAAATTATTTTGTCAAAAGTTTTGTTTGCTGAATTCTTTTTACTTTCCTATCTGTATACAGATATAAGGAAAGTATAGGAATCATGATTTTTTTCGACCTCGAGTTTTCGACGGATTTTTACGTTTTGAGGTCCCCTGAATCCGTTTTGACTATTTTCGCGATGATGTCTGTGTGTGTGTGTGTCTGTGTGTGTCTGTATAACGCATAACTCATGAACCGATACACAGAAAAACACCAAATTTTAAACTTAAGCTTTGTTTCAGCGTCCAATGAGCTGATTAGATTTTGGGCAGTGTCGGAACATCTGGGGGGGGTACTTTATAGGTGGTCATTTTTATATTTTATGGAATATATCTGTTATTTACGTTTGGAGAAGAAAATTCTTCAAATAAAAGTTACTTCTAATATAATTATCTATAATTTTTGTTTTATGCAAAATTTTCCTAAAATGGTCCGTATTCGAGAAATTTGACAAAATGTAAAAAACATAATTTTTTATAAAAATTGTTCAAATAAAAGTTGTTTATAATATAATTCTCTATAATTTTTGTCCTATACATAATTTCTCTAAAATGGACCGTATTCGAGATATTTGAGAAAATGTGTAAATTTCGAAATTTGAAGAAAACTCAAAAACGGATAAAGGAAAAAACATTAAATTTTAAACTTAAGGTTTATTTCGGCCTGACGTGAAATGATTAGATTTTGGACAAAGTTGGAACATCTGGGGGGATACTTTATGGGAGGCCGTTTTTATATTTTATGGAATATATCTGTTATTTATGTTTGGAGAAGAAAATTGTTCAAATAAAAGTTACTTCTAATATTATTATCTATAATTTTTGTTTTATGTCAAAATTTCCTGAAATGGTCCGTATTCGAGAAATTTGACAAAATGTGCAAAATTCTGATTTTTATGAAAATTGTTGAACTAAAAGTTGTTTGCGATATCGATTTCTATAATTTTTGTTTATACATGATTTTTCTAAAATGGTCCGTAATGGAAAAGTGCTAAATTTAAATTTTTCTGTATTTTCGTTTTCAATGAATATCTATAGAAAAATGTTTCGAGGTAGATGTATGTGTAAAATGTATATATTTAGTTTATCCTCTAAACATTTATAGAGATGCTGCAATAGGTTGTACAAAATAACCGGAAAATGCCTATAATAACTAGATAGGAAAGTCATGTGTTGGACACATCAGATTTTTTTTTTTAATATAAATACTTAACACGTTGATGGACACAACCTGACTGAAAAAATCATGTTTTGACGATACTTCTTATTTCAAAAAATATTTTAATAGAAGCTCTCTTGATTATAAAGGATTCCTAAGTATGTTAAAAAATTACATTTGACAGTAAAGCTTTTTCTTTAACATGTGGTGACAGTTGGTCTCCGATCACTACTAGTTCATATGAATATCGTAACGCTGATCGGCATTTTGACGCAATGATTAAATATTTGACGCCTTACGGCGCTCTGCTAATTTGCAAAAACTGTTATGACGTCTATCGGCGTCACTGTCCATAAACGTGTTAATAAAATTCTATTTTTTAACTTTACCTTCTATTTTTTGTTTTACTTTATTAATAATATTTTTTTCCGCATATGAACTAAAAACCTTAAAAAACCTAAAAAAAACTTAAAAAACCTAAATAACCTTAAAACCTACTTATATTTTTTAAAATTCATACGTTTTTTCCAATCTTGGATTACAATGGAGCTGTATTTTTATCAGTGTACATTTGTGGATATGGATAACTTCACACCCATCATGGAATTTAAATTTTTTTGTTTATAATAAATATACCTACAAGTACCAAAATACCTCTTCCTAGTTTTTCCGTAATCGAAAAGAGCTCAAACTAGATATTTACCGTTTTTAATAGTTCCTGCCATAACCTATAAATTGTATTAAAAAACTAATTTCATAATACATACGAATTCTTCCAAATTACATAACTAGTATGCAGGTAGGTTTACTTCTTTAATTATATAGGTATACCTTTTTATGCAAAATATTACGTAGATACATAATTTATAAACTTGTTTTTTTTTGTCTATTTTGTAGGTAAATATTATTTATATTATATACCTACCGATTACATGTTTATAATAAAAAAAAATAAAAATACTAACTCACCTAACAAATCCATCGTCTTTACTTTTTCCAAACAATACTACACCGAAATTTATGGCACTTATGTTCTTATAAATATCTAGTTTTTACATCCTGTGAACTACAGACGCATTCATTCGTTTACTTATTTTAACAAAAGTGTACTCAAACTGCTTATCACTTATCTCTGACGAAACAATGATCACGATTGTCGATTGTCCCGACTCAGTCGTTTATCAACACAAGGACGAAACCGGTACTTCAAAATAGAGATGGGCCATTATGTTATAACTGTTCCGTTTAATTCACAGACTAGTGTTGTAAATATCCGTATCTTTTTAGTATTCGGATAATACGTATTCGGAACCAAGAGATATTCGGATTCATCATCCGGATACGTATCCATATTCCATATGTGAGAAGTCATAATAATACGCAACCGTAAATACACAGCGACATGTAGAATCGGAACCGGGCAGTGTTGCTAAACCTAACAGAATTTGTTTGAGAGTGAAGTAGCAGAAGCTTTTAATGTTTTAGAATAATAAACTCAAGAAAATCTCAAATATTTTGTTTTTATAATAATATCAGAAATAACATTTCTCATTCACTGAATATTATTTATATTTATACAACTTTGTTACCATTAATACATGCCGACTAACCGACTACGAATTGCAACAAGGCTAGTTGCTAGTTAGGCCGATTCCGAATTCCGATTTCGCATCGGTTGCCACCCGCAAATCTCGCAATCGGCTCTGTATATGAAGCATTCGATTCGTGTATTCGGATTTCAGATTTTATTTCTGTCATTTTTGATTCCGAATCCGTATTCGAATTTACACATTGATTCCGGAATATCCGGATCCTTTTACTATTCGGATTCAACGGATTTTTGGATACGTATTCTTACATCACTATCACAGACCTCTTTTTAGATTACACTTTGTATCCGTATATACTTTGAATTATGATTATTCTATTAAATAAAAATATGTCCAATACAATAATATACTCGTATGTTTGCGTAATATTAGGGTACTATCATTTAATCTGGTGTAAAGATATTTGAATATCGAAATTTGAAACAGAAATATTTTAATGATTCTTTAGATATTTATTATATTCCTATTACACCATTTACATTCAAGGCACCGTTTTCGGTAGCCTTGATAGATTATTTCATATTTGTAGATACCAGGAGCTGGGTAAAAATAATTACAATTAGAAATTTGTAAACCTCCTAGATTCAAAGTCTGCTTCGAAATTATCTGTTGAACTTATATAAGAAGCAAATATGTAAATACCACGAGCTTCACACCACTGCCATATTGTTCTTGCTAAAGTGTTGAGCTTGGGGTAGCGTATGCCCCCTTTTTTGTTTATATATGATTTAGCCGTGGTGTTATCAATTCTGAGAAGGACATTACAATATTTCTCTTCGTTTACAAAACATCTTAAAGCAAAATAGGCAGCCCTCAACTCTAAAAAATTTATATGGTGTGATTTTTCATGATCAGTCCAACTGCCCGAAACCTTTTGGTTCTTGTGTACTGCCCCCCAACCTAATAATGACGTATCAGAAAATATTTCAAAAGCAAAAGAAGATCTAGTGATGTATTCAAAGCTTGTTGGAATGTTTTGAATCCACCATTTAATATCTAACTTAACACATTCAGGTATAATCATTATAGCCTCATAATCATTTGATCTTTTTAATGCTGCAAATCTAAATTGTTCTAGGATTTTAATGTAAACCCAACCATATCTGATTGCTGGACATGCAGCTACCAGAGCGCCTATTAGTCTAGAAAATTCTCTAATTGAACAGGAATACATCTCTAGGAAAGAATTGAGCAAACGTAAAATTTTTAACCTCTTTTTTTCGGTAAGAGACATAGTCATTTCAGTTAGTGGATGGATTGAGGTTACTCTTCTCCATGTTAATTATAAAACCTAATGTTGTTAAAAGAGATGAAGTCTCTTTAATATTTTGTTTACAATGTTCAATTAAAGATCTGACAGGTTTAATTGGAATCATATTTTGTATGGGTGAAGAAATAAAGTTTAAGGAGTAACCTTTAATCCAAGACCTTATAAATGGATCCTGTGAAATATTTTTCCAGAATCTGTAATATTTACTTAAATTCCCTGCTAGAACACTTACTTTCACATGAGAAGTCGAGCTCTGTTGTATGAATGACTCTGTTTGGGTTGATGTTTCTGGGATCTTTTCCAAGCTTTCTGTTGATGTCCCCCTGGGCGTGAGTACTTCTGTTGTCCGGGGAACTCCGTGAGTACTTTTGTTGTCCAGAGAGACTCTTGTAGTTTAAAGTCTTGTGAGATACCTTTGACTTAGATCTCAGCTTTAAATCTTCACCTGAACACTTCATAGCTTTTGCTGATGAAGGTATAGTTAACAGTTTTTTTAAGTAAATTCGTCACTGTTTTCGGTTTTGTAGTAGAATAGATAGTTTTTTTTAATTTTATTGTTTACTGTGATTTAAATTGCTGTCTTTCTTTTTAATCCTTCATTACAGTCTGAGTAAAAGTATAATTTCCAAGGATATTTCAAGTAGTGGAGTTTGCTGAAGAGTTTATTATTTTTTTAAGAGTTTGTATAGAGTACAATTATTATACTTTGAAGTTTATTATTTGTTTAATATTTTATACGAGTCATCTGTGTTGAATTTTATATTTCTCTAATTTAAATTTATATGAAGCAACCGTTTTTTTTTTAAACTTCCTATACGATTTATACGAGTCATCTGTGTTGAATTTTATTTTTCTGTGATTTAAATTTATATGAAAGTACTTATATTTTTTAAAACTTCCTACACGAAACAGTTGTTTAATTGAAGTAACATTAATTATTGTTTAACAATGCATTACTACGTCCTACGTGATACATAAAAAATGCTTTATTTATTGAATATTGAACAAATCAAATTTTGAATACAAACTAGATCTTTATTCAATATAAAAAAAAATATTAATACGAGTTGAGAACCGATAATTATGCCAAATATTACAAATGAAGTGATAAAATCGCTAAACTGGTCACCTCTATATAAAATAGCATTTTGGCGCCATAAATACGAATCTGCGCACTAAGACAAAAAGTGAAACGGTAGACTGACTTTGGTTTGGTCATAATTTTACTGGGACAATATCATAACATGCATTTCCGTTTCAATTATATCTCAGGGTTGGTTTCAGGAGTAGTCTCTCTGGATATGCGGTACGAAACCGTTTTATTAAGAACAGGAAGGATAGGGATCACTGATCACTCTGTTTTTCATATTATTTATATTATATTAGAGAGACAAAAAGACATTTATTTTAGTATATTTTTTTACATTAAAATGTATAAACTTGTTTACATTAATGATGAATTTCGGTTAAAGTCCGATTCATATGATATAGATTATCGTATTTCCAGTAACTACTACCTATTGTTCATTTTTGTTCATACCGGGTGTCTCACTTAACTTTAATTAATTTTGATCGCCTTGTTTTATTTGAATTTAAGAAAGTTTTAATTCCAAATAATACTTATGTTTTTTTACAATGACAAGACCTTCATTTGGAGGTAATACATTTATTTGTTCAACTATTATTAAAGAAAATTACAAAGTTTAAATTGTTACGCTTAAGTTGATTTTAAAAATTTGATGCTTAAGTTATGCAGAGCTATTTATAAAAAAGCAAGATATTTTGCTATATAGGTACCTAATTATTGTTGATATGGAGATAGATAGAGATATACAGGATGACAAGATTTTAGAAAACACAGTTATAGAGCAAAACCAACAGAAAGTAGAAATAATGGTTAAGGACTTTATGCAGATGCTTATTGGAATGAAAGAAAATAAGGAAGAACTAATAAGGAATAGAAAAGAAAATATGGAAGACAAAGAAAGAAGATAAGGAAGAATTAATGAAGAAAATTACTTTTCTTAATAACTTTGCAACATAAATGACACATTACTTTAGTGAAAAATAGGTTTTCTGAAGACATCCTTTATTTCTCAAAACTGAATTATATTAAAAATTAGCCTTTCATTAAAAAATTTCAATCGAGAATTTTTTATTAGGACACACTGTATATGAAGATATTTAAAAACCATTAATAATCAGTAATCATGCAATTTCTGAGAACAATTTATATCGTGATAAAACATATATGATACAGAGATAACTCAAAAAATTAAAAAAATATCAAGAATATCTATAATTTATAATAAATGGGTTAAGATAAAAATTTATCTATCTATGTAAAAATGTGAATTAATATCAATATTTATGAAAAGAAAGAGTTATTATAAAAATATATCTTTTGAAGTATTGATTGGAAAATTTACCATATTGAAATTTTCTAGAGATCGTAGATATTTAAAAATATAAGTTTTTTAAGTATTTTATAAAACAAATCTGATGTGTCCAACACATGACTTTCCTATCTAGTTATTACAGGCTTTTTCCGGTTATTTTGTACAACCTATTTCAGCACCTCTATAAATGTTTAGAGGATAAACTAAATATATACATTTTCCACATACATCTACCTCGAAACATTTTTCTACAGATATTCATTGAAAACGAAAATACTGAAAAATTTAAATTTAGCACTTTTCCATTACGGTCCATTTTAGAAAAATCATGTATAAACAAAAATTATAGAGATCGATATCGCAAACAACTTTTATTTCAAAAATTTTCATAAAAATCAGAATTTTGCACATTTTGTCAAATTTCTCGAATACGGACCATTTCAGGAAATTTTGACATAAAATAAAAATTATAGATAATAATATTAGAAGTAACTTTTATTTGAACAATTTTCTTCTCCAAACATAAATAACAGATATATTCCATAAAATATAAAAACGGCCTCCCATAAAGTATCCCCCCAGATGTTCCGACTTTGTCCAAAATCTGATCATGTCACGTCAGGCCGAAATAAAACTTAAGTTTAAAATTTAATGTTTTTTTCTTTATCCGTTTTTGAGTTGTCTTCAAATTTCGAAATTTACACATTTTCTCAAATATCTCGAATACGGTCCATTTTAGAGAAATTATGTAAAGAATAAAAATTATAGAGAATTATATTACAAACAACTTTTGTTTAAACAATTTTTATAAAAAAAATATTTTTTTACATTTTGTCAAATTTCTCGAATACGGACCATTTTAGGAAAATTTTGTATAGAACAAACATTTTAGATAATAATATAAGAAGTAACTTTTATTTGAAGAATTTTCTTCTCCAAACGTAAATAACAGATATATTCTATAAAATATAAAAATGACCACCTATAAAGTACCCCCCCAGATGTTCCGACACTACCCAAAATCTAATCAGCACATTGGACACTAAAACAAAGCTTAAGTTTAAAATTTGGTGTTTTTTTGTGTATCGGTTCATGAGTTATGCGACACACAGACACACACGCACACAAACATCGCGAAAATAGTCAAAACGGATTCAGGGGACCTCAAAACGTAAAAATCCGTCGAAAACTTGAGGTCGAAAAAAATCATAATTCCTATACTTTCCTTATATCTGTATACAGATAGGAAAGTAAAAAATATACACAATACGATTAAAAAATAATAACCGGCGTTTAATATAGGTAATATTTATTGCTGACCTATTGTTTTAGCAAGAAAATGCCTTTTAAGTTTCGATTACGCGAATTCACCGTATTCCAACCAAGTTTTATGATTATTAATAACTGGGTATAATTAAACAGAAGCAAATTTAAACTAATCCAAACTAAACTGTGAACTAATTTAACTTAATTGTACTCCCGACCCTTGGTAACTAAAAATCTTTATTTGCATGAAACCCTTAGTGTACAATCTCTCGGACTGTAACTCATTTTCGGAAAATTAGTATAGATTGGTACCTATTATAAACTAACTTAAACTAACCTGAAACATAGGGAAGACCCCTTATTAAAGGTAAACAGTAATCAATGAGGTGATGAAGGAAACTTGGGAAATTATTTAAAAGCATTTCCGTAATAAATTAGGGTGTTTCACGATAATTAAATAATGAAGGCAAATCAGAAAATAATCACTAAAAAGTCTGTTAGGAAAAGTTAAAAGTTTTCCATTCTAATTTTAAAAAATTCAAGATTTAATTAGTTTTAGTTTTCGCACAACAACCAACTTTTGTTATGTGCCGATTTGCATAATTATTTTAATAAACGATGCATATGTAATTCACCTACTCACTTGTAACTAGTTCTGTAAAGTTAAATTAAATGTTAAAATGCAATTTAAACACATCAAAACGAAGGTAGGATATAAACGCGAAAGCGCTAATGGTAAAAGGTTTAAAATAGAAAGAAAGAAAAACACTCATTCTTTTAGGCAACGTAGGATGGAAAATAGTTTACTTAAATTGTAAAATAAATCTTAAGAGTTGTTGCTCCATCCATAAGAACTAATTTATCGCCACAGAAATAGTTCTCATTCACAGTTTTCCTACCTAAAAATTTGCACGACATAGTCTTTATAATAGTTACTTTTTTTTTGAATTACATAAATAAAAAATCTGATGTGTCCAACACATGACTTTCCTATCTAGTTATTATAGGCTTTTTCCGGTTATTTTGTACAACCTATTGCAGCATCTCTATAATTTTTTAGAGGATAAACTAAATATATACATTGGCCACATACATCTACCTCGAAACATTTTTCTATAGATATTCATTGAAAACGAAAATACTGAAAAATTTAAATTTAGCACTTTTCCATTACGGTCCATTTTAGAAAAATCATGTATAAACAAAAATTATAGAGATCGATATCGCAAACAACTTTTAGTTCAACAATTTTCATAAAAATCAGAATTTTGCACATTTTGTCAAATTTCTCGAATACGGACCATTTCAGGAAATTTTGACATAAAACAAAAATTATAGATAATAATATTAAAAGTAACTTTTATTTGAACAATTTTCTTCTCCAAACGTAAATAACAGATATATTCCATAAAATATAAAAATGACCACCCATAAAGTACCCCCCCAGATGTCCCGACTTTGTCCAAAATCTAATCATTTCACGTCAGGCCGAAATAAACCTTAAGTTTTAAATTTAATGTTTTTTTCTTTATCCGTTTTTGAGTTTTCTTCAAAATTCGAAATTTACACATTTTCTCAAATATCTCGAATACGGTCCATTGTAAAAAAATTATGTATAAAATAAAAATTATGGAGAATTATATTACAAACAACTTTTATTTGAACAATTTTTATAAAAAAATATTTTTTTTTACATTTTGTCAAATTTCTCGAATACGGACCATTTTAGGAAAATTTTGTATGGAACAAAAATTATAGATAATTATATTAGAAGAAACTTTTATTTAAACAATTTTCTTCTCCAAACGTAAATAACAGATATATTTCATAAAATATAAAAATGACCACCCATAAAGTACCCCCCCAGATGTTCCTACTCTGCCCAAAATCTAATCAGTTCATTAGACGCTGGAATAAAGCTTAGGTTTAAAATTTGGTGTTTTTCTGTGTATCGATTCATGAGTTATGCGACACACACACACACAGGCGCGCGCGCGCGCACGCACGCACGCACGCACGCACCCACGCACCCACGCACCCACGCACACACACACACACAGACATCATCGCGAAAATAGTCAAAACGGATTCAGGGGACCTCAAAACGTAAAAATCCGTCGAAAACTCGAGGCCGAAAAAAATCATGATTCCTATACTTTCCTTATATCTGTATACAGATAGGAAAGTAAAAAATATAAAAAACAATAATAATCGGATTTTTGTTTTCTTTTGACCGAACTACTTTTTCACGAGATATTTCTACTTATTTTTGAGATAACAGTTTTAGTTCTTCATTACTAGATTCTAATAGGGGATGAGTTTATTAATTACACGTAATCGAGTACGGCCAAAGTTTTGTAATAATAACTGGTCGAAGTGTTGCGGCAAATCTTTGAGATGAATAACTCTAATTTCCCTTTGACTAAATATTCAACAAAGCTGGAGGCAAATTTGTTTTCTCAAGCCGCACTATTATTTGCGCGAAAGACATTTTAATACCTCGAATCACTCTTTGATAACATTTCCTTTGTTTAATAATTGAATTACGAAAATACATCTCGAAGTTTATAAAGTGCAGGATATTGTTGACATTATTTCGCAAGTGTCTAACTGAGTAATAATATCCACTTGACACTTAGATTTTTCCACAAAAATTATTCTTCATTCTAAAAATATTTTCATATATGTAGAGTTCAGAAGCCAAACAAAAGTGAAACTTAAGTATAAAACAAATAAATATAAAAAATGATTTTAAGAGCTTAATAACAATTTTTTATTAAAAAATGATATAAGAAAATTTTCTTAAAAATATAACAAATCAAAATTTAGATAGTTTCAAAAATGACTTTGAATTAACACAAAAACTGTGACCAGTAATATTCAGCAGAACTATGACTTGACTATAAGTGTGTTGATAATTATTAATTACATTAAATTTTAATGAGAAAATGCAAGGTTTTTAAATTGGTAAACATTTTGTATCAATAGAAAAAAAGTAATTTGGCTATGGGGATCTGAGGTGTCAGTTCATTTTGGAAAAGGGTTTTTTTGTCCAAAATAGTTTGAGAATCCCTAATTGAGAGTAATTTCGAGCGATATCAAACCAAAATGTTCATTTATATCGACAATGGTCCTTCACCCTTCGATTTAGCGAATAAAATTGAGACAACATAATACACACATTGTTAAACGGATTGATGAACAAGAAGCCTGCAGCGAAAATCAAGAATTTTCAACAAAATGTTTACATAATTTAATTTAATTTGATGAAGTGATACACTTGTTAACGAAGTAACACAATAATCTAGTGTTTGTAGCGAATTTAACAATTATTGAACCCGTGTAATTTTCAACCTACTAAGTTGATTTGTTAATGAATAAAATTAGGGTTTATATTTTAATAAATTATGAGGATTTAAGTAATTAAATGTGTAAGGCTATAAATATGTACTTTACAATAAAGGAAATGGTTCTGTACTTTTCAAGCATGTACAGGTAAAAAATTGCGTTTTAACCACGGTTACATGGTTGGTGGTTATGTGAGGATAAGACGTCAAAAATTAACGCCATCTAGACTTATATATCAAGGGGATTTGACACTTCAGGTAATAAATACAATCTTAGGGCTTTTATCTCATTAAATAAATCATTTTCTTCTACGTCAACCTCCTCCTTTTTCTGATCAGTTAGCTTTTGCTGTAGAGCACGACAGCATTTTAAAAGATCCTCGTCATTTAATTTAAAAATATCACTAAAAAAACCAAAAACGTTGTCGTAATCAAATATCATTTCAAATCTACTATTTAAAGAACGCTGTTTTTGGATCTTGAGGTGTCTCATCGCAAGAGCTAAAAACTCCTCCAAAGAAACCTGGTCTATAATAAATGACTTAAGGAATAAAACCCGTTCTTCAAACAGTGTAAATCCTAGCCCAGATGAACTAAACAATTATTTCGTAAATGTAACTAAAAATATCAAATCTAACATAGCTCCGAGTCAGGATGCTCTCTCCTTCCTCCTACCTACTAAAAGGATCACTGAAAGTTTCTTCCTAAGACCAGTAGACAAGCATGAACTAGTGCAAACCATAAACAACATCCAAAATAAATTTTCCTGTGGAATTGATGGCCTGTCCACCAAAATATTTCTAAATATACCGGATGTAGTAATCAACATTTTAACTTCACTGATTAATGAATCCTTTGAAATTGGTCTCTTTCCTAACTGTCTAAAAACAGCTATAATAATCCCACTTCATAAAGGTGGCGACAAAACCAAAACCTGTAACTATAGACCTATCGCGTTATTGCCTACCTTATCGAAGATAGTAGAACGACTAATGAAAAACCGTCTTTTGCCCTTTCTTTTCAAGCATAACATCCTCACAGCTCATCAGTATGGCTTTCTACCTAAAAAATGCACTAGCGACGCAATGTTTTCCGTTCTTAATGAAATATACACATTACTTAATGATAAACTTTTCACCGCTTCAGTATTTTGTGACTTCGCAAAGGCCTTCGATTGTGTAAATCATGATATTTTAATTAATAAGTTACAAATTTATGGCATACGGGGTTCTCCTTTACAATGGTTTAAAACTTACCTAGAAAATAGAAATCAACAGGTGCGGGCGAATGGTGAGGATTCTACAAATCTAGCAATAAGCAGTGGAGTATCTCAAGGATCAGTATTAGGTCCAATTTTGTTTTTATTATTCATCAACGACATCACAGACTTAAGAATAAGTGGTAGAATTACTTTATTTGCTGATGACACCAGTGTAACCTGGAATAATTCTAACATGCAGACATTACAATCTATCATAAGTGAAGATCTAGTGACTATTAAGTCCTGGTCTGATTCGAATGGAGTTTGTTTCAACACCAGTAAAACTGTAGCATTGTCTTACAGAGGTACTTTACAACCTATAACTTTAAACAATAATCTGATCCAAACGGTGACTTCAATCAAGTTTTTAGGTCTTTATATAGACGATTCTCTAAAATGGTCTGCTCATATAGATACCTTAGCAAAAAAATTATCCTCCGCATGTTTTGCCATTAAATCGGTTTCTAAAGAGCTGACTCCTTCTACTGCATTAATAACCTACTTTTCCTTATTCGAATCTCACCTTCGCTATGGTTTACCTTTCTGGGGTTCTTGTAGCTTATACCTTTTCGAATCTATTTTTAAACTGCAAAAAAGAGCAATTCGCTATGTATTTGGTTTAAGTAGTAGGACACATTGCGAAAATTACTTCAAAAATTTCAAAATTCTAACCCTTCCTGCTCTATTTATTTTCGAATCCGTCTGCTTAGTTCGCAAGCACATTCAAAATTTATCCGAAAGACCGACTCGTAGATATCCTACAAGAAATTTAGAGACTGATGTTTATTTAACAATGCCCACTTCTGACCTATTAAAACATTCCATTACCTACAATGCCAAAAAATTGTATAATAACCTTCCGATGCAATTAAAATCTATAAATACATACGATAAGTTCCGAAGACTGGCTAAAGCTTTTCTTCTAGAAAGACCATATTACACAGTAGTAGAATTTTATAACGTACCTTAGACATTTGAGTTCCACATACAATGGCATTAATTAAATAATTAAATATTAAAGTTTAAATTTAAATTTAAATTTAAAAATTAAATTAGAATAATTATAATGACGGATATTGCATATCCATTGCAATTGTTATTCCTATTTTGTCTGTTTGTTTCTGTTTGTTTTTTCTGCTGTTTAGTTATTTTTATAATATGTTTAGTATTTAAGTTACACGCTTTGTCTATAAAATTTTTGTAAATTTTTTTACGACAATAAAGCATATCTCTCTCTCTCTCTCTCTTAAGATATTTTATTTGTTTGTAAAAAATATATTAAATTGGGTGTAGGAAATCCTTCTGCTTACACAAAGTTACAAATTCCCTTTTTTATGCCTTAATAATTTTTATTTAATTATTTGTCTATACAATAAATCATCATACAAAATTAAGATAGATATTATGTTACCTGCAAATAAACATTTAGTTTTCGAAAGGCTTGAAGGATGTCTCAAAAAAATATACCATCTGCTTTATATTGTATAAAAATAAGAAGACCAAAGACATTCTGATCACAATGTGGAATTTAAGCAACAATTATAAATCCTATCTACAGAAAAAACAGGAGAATGATAAAAACCATTATTATTATTATAGTAAAAGCTGGTACCATTGCACTTTCTTGGACTTCTACAAACATTTAATAAGCTGTTGCCCATAAGTTTACACTTTCGACTGTTGAATATAACATCTTGTTAGTGGAGACAAAATTCGTATAGATTTGATTTATTTCATTTCAAAACACTTGTCTGCAAACATATCGTATCCTACTTCATAACTTTGCTACATTTTACCTCAAGAAAGAACCCTTATTTAATAAGGAAATCCATACCAACTAATGGTAATCTTGTAGTTTAATTTTAAGAAAAAATATTACAAATTAAACTATACCTATAAAGAAATATAAAAATAAACTTTATATTTTTGTACCTGCCAAAATTCTTCATTTTAAATAAGCTTTTCTTCAACTACATATTTTTCAGTCCCTCCTAAATATGTTTTGTAATAGGTAGGTAATAATAGGTGCTTAATTTCATTTCAACAAATAGAACTGGCATACCTATTTTTCTAATTTTTCCATCAAATTGAAAAACCTACTATTTACTTTCTTTTCTGTTATTATAATAGATATATAATTTTCTAATCACAGTTACTTATAAAACAATGAATAAAATATCGAATTAAAACTCTATGTTAAACTCAAAATGTCATACTGTTAGCCATTTTTTCCCTTTCTTGGACTATAACTTTTTTTTGCTCACGAAATTTTGCACCAGAAGGCCGTTTTCTCTTCTGTGACTCCTAGAAATTAAGGAATACTAGATCAAAAATTGGTAAAGGCATTTAGACTTAGTTGTTACCTAGTTCATAGAAAGAAGAAATGAGTTTTAGAAGATTTAACGAATCTACAGATTCCATTAGAGACTGGAATAAGAAATATATATTTCTTGCTGATAAGTTCTGATAAGGAAGAAGTAATTTCAAAAATTACATTCTCTTTAGTAAGCAAAATTAAATTCTAGAGTGTTGTAAATTATTTTTTAGGTTTGCTGTTTTTCTTTTGATATAAGTAATTCAATGCCTCTTTCGGTATTATTTAAAGTAGTAGTGGTTTTCAGAACAATAGCTGTTGTTCGATGGTCTTTAAGTTTATATAACTTTTCTTTATTTTTATCCAAATTCTCGTATGAACATTAACTATACTTTATTTTTTTCTAACATGTTCTAATGCTAAAATATTTCTTTATCATTATTTTGTATTTTAGTTTTTAAACTAGACATTATAGTTTTTTTTTTTTTTTCAATAAATAAAATTTCAAATATTTTTTGTTTGCATCATAAATATTTTTTTACAATTCGTTTCATTCCATAAGTTGTTGGATTAACATCCGCATTGCAATTTTTTTTAATAAATAGCTTTCCTTGCACTACTTATCTCAAGTATTCTGTTACACAATAGATGTGAAGCTGGAATATCTATTCATGTTCCCAAAAACTTAAGCCGTGCTGAATAGTTGGGGTCAATTTAATCAACCTACTCTCTTTTCATATATTAACTTCATAAAGGGAAATCGGAGCATCTAAAAAGAAATTGCAAAACCAAGAAATATATTTCCTTTTTACTAAATTAAAAATACAAGTGTATAAGAGTTACCCTGTTTATTAGTGAGGTGGGAAATGGATGGAAATGTCATATATCGTTGTTCCAAATAAATAACAGTATAGGATCGGGATTATTTTAAACTAGCAATTGAGATGCAACCAATGTTTAAATATGTTTATTTATATTAAAAATGTGTAAAGTAGAAATGTATTTTAATGAGAAAAAAAGTTTTTTCAAAAAAGTTAAGAGAAATTAATATAAAACTTTGCACATTTATATAAAAACGTTACTTAATTTTTTTGAAAATAAAAATCACAATTTTCTACAGTACACTGTGTAAGTATAACTGTGAGAGAGAACCTTTCAATAAGCCGCCACATTTTTCATCAGAAAATGCACACACAAACTGTTGCTTTATCAATTTGTAAAACTGTAAACTTAATATGTATTCCTATTATATTGGAATATACCTACCTTGCTAAATAGTATCTGTAAATGACAGTTCGAAATTAGTTTAAAATTAAGTTGAATCCAGTTAATGTGAAATGTATGTCTACTCATAGCCCTTCACCACAAATAATTATGTGCTGAACAAAAATGCACTCGATTGGAGAAACAATTCGAATGTTGAAAACAACAAAATTATTTACCTTTTAAAATAATACAAAAATGCGATATATCGTAACATTTATAAAAATTTTATAAATGATATATTGTGAAAACTATACAAAAACAATAAAAATTAAGAAAAATTCCAAATCGATAACATTTTTTTTCAATAGTGAAACCCCCTACAGAGTGTCACATTAATAATGGAACATAAAGCAATACAATTAGATAAAAACTATTTAATACTTGCCCTAATAGGATTATTTTATCCCAAATTAAAACCACCCTTTTGTTGACGTCTATTTTAACACAAAATTTCTTACAATCTTATCATAATTTTAATGAAACTGGCCACTGCCAATTAATCATAAATGCCGTAAATATTTCAGTTATCTTTGACATATCCAACGTTAACAAAATTTATAACTCCCACATATGTTCATAATAACAGACAACCTGCTTTCTATATGGTTTTATTATTCAAAAATTGTAATTTGAAATCTGTAAATAAAATAAAATGTAACACATCACCCACAATCTAAAATTGTACATCGAAAATACGATTGCACACATGAGCGTTTCATTTTTTTTTTTTTTCGGTTTAGTTAGAATATACAAATTTACCAAAAAAAGAGAAATTAAATTATTGAAACGCATTTATTTAAAAAAGTTTTCTGCTTTTTTTGATAATAAAAACCTCAAGTTTCTAGAGTGCGGATATTTTTTGTATACGCTTAACCGTAATAGGATATGTGATTTCTGAAAATTTCTTTTTATCTACATCAGATATACTAGAACAACTAAGTATTACACAAATAAAACACTTGAAATCTTTTCCGCATAGCATTATTTATTAAATACAGCGACCGATTGTGGCTAACAAAATTATAATTATTAATTTGAAATCTGAATACCTGAAACTCATTTTAGTTTGCAGCTGCCGTTGACTGCCTAGGAAATGTTCAATATTGATTGTAGTGTAGTTGTACCAGTTGTATCAGGCTCCGTCCCGTTGAGAGTGGTATTCCTCCCTGTATAATTTATCTAGATATTTTCCATATAATTTGATAAGCAACCGTTCTATTATTATAACTAACAATTTCATCACGTTCGTTTAATTTTCAAACATTTTTTTAAAATCCTGTTTCCCAAGTTTTAATTACTTTATGTAACCTTTGTCAAATCGAGCGAGACATTTCTGCAAAACTGATTTTGAATACCATTTCTTGTTGAGACAGACGACGGCGAAAAACTAAATTATGAAAAGGGCAACTCCAAGCCCAAGTATAAAATTATTATAAATTAATTTTGCCATAAGGTTAATGAAGCATAAAGCTCGTTGTTGATATTTGAATTGTTATTTTTAACTCAGAGAATACTAATGACAAGGAATTGGAGTTAAAAATTAACTAACTTAAGAATAAAATATGAGATATCTTTCTTATAGAGTTTCTGAATTATAAAGAAATATCTATCTTTTAGTCCGTGTGAAAATGAATAATTATTTTTACGAATAACTTGAGTTTCTTTCGTTTTTTATTTAATTAAAAATATAGGTATATAAACAAAAATATTTAAATAGTTATTTAAATACAACTACAATATTATTTGGACAGTAAAATCACAGCTTATATTGTATAAGCTGTGGTAAAATATTAAATAGTGTGATAAAATAATTATAAATTACGTTTATAAATTGAAATATTTTTGTGTAGTAGATTAGTAATTATATAAGTATGAATTATTTATATTAAAAATATACAAAACGTGTATGAAAAGAAATAACAATTCCTCTATTAAAATCTAAGACTCGTAATTAGTACAGACTGCTTTAAAAACTCATTTATATCCCATTTTTTTATTTAAATTTCTGTTAAAACCCCGAATCTCGCCATTATATTGAATTAATTCAGGGAGTGAAAACATTCGACCGAAAAGACAATTAAGCCGTGATTAAGTGTACTGAGGTTAACGAACATTTTTTAATTTATGGGATATATAAAAAATTAGGCTCTTCTTTTAATATTTAAATACCTAATGCTAAGGCTAAAGCACGTTTTGTAAAAAGAGTAAGGCAGATTACAGTTTGTTTTTATGTGAATATACTAAAGTTACAGATAGAGACCGAAAGGCCATCGCTTGAATGTAAACTGGCTATTTAGAATATTTACGTATATTCACGGAAAAATACTGATTACAACAGTGCTTCAACTATTTATTTGTTACAACATTGAGTAGGTATTCTAAATCACGAGTATCATTTAGCCATACAGTTCATCAAATTTCTAGAGGTGTTCGACGCCCAGACAGAGAACGCGCTACGTGTGACTAAGATAGCTATTGTACAGTCTGCTAAACAAGTTATTTTAAATAGTTTTTAATATTTTTAGGTAATTAAATTTTAAAAGTGTGGAATAGTTTAGGGATTAAATTGGTCTGATTGGACTTTCTTAGAACGTTTTTAAAAGCAGCTAAAGATAGTATGTAGAATTGAAAATAATTATTATGCCATAAAAGGTGTTTTGGAATTCCTTCAACCTTTTGAAATTGAGTCAGAAAATATAAATTTTATAGGATAGCGGAAAATACCTATAATTTTTTTGTAGGCCTTTGTAAATCGTGGAAATAGTTTATATTTTATTTCTACCTTATTAAGGAAAATGGTACCTATTATTAATAACGGTTGTTTCTGAAACATTACTAAAATTTTCGAAATTTTGTTTTTCTACAAAATAATAAACTATACTATTTAGAAAAAAATTTATTTCTCTTATAATTTTATAAAAAATAACAGGGGAATATTTACATTTCTTGATCTATTAAACAAAACGATAAATTATCTCGACGAATGACACCATGTTCTAGTACGGAAGCTAGCTTTACATTTTTGTTGATGGTTTCATGGGTTTCATATCAATTTTTTGTAATTGTAGTTTACACGTACATATACCTCTTAACACTTGTTTGCTTTATTAAAAAAGTGTGTTGTTGTGATTTACGTCGAAATAAGTCAAAAATAACTTGAAACCCCATATAAAATCAAAAAGGAGAAACGGAAAAAAATTGAGCCTGTAAATGAACACAACTCGGAAACAAAAATAGCTATCTAATAATAAAAAAATAAAATTTGATTCTTGTGCAGCTTCATCTATATCATTAACTGTTTTTGGTTTTTTAATGGTTTTTCTTGGTGATGAAAATTCCGATATCTCACGGTTATCGATTCTTTTTTTCTCTCCAGAAATGCGGACGACAGTGTTTTTAGATACTCCTGTGGCTGCAGCAACACGATCATTTACATTTTTAAATGGTATTGAAGGTGAATTAAAGTTTCCTTTTCTTCTCATAAACTCTATAACATTGGCTATTATTTCGCGAGATTGACTGTTAATCACGCGGCCTCTTAATTTGCTATTAAACTCCATACTTAGGTTCTATTAAACTGTAATGAGCAAAAAACACAAACGAAAATAAAAGAAATGTTTTAGAGAAATTTACATCTGACATTTACGTCTGAATGAAATAGTGAAATACTTGATGCGCAGAGTGTACTTTCATTGCGTAAATCCGTCGGGATGCCTGTCAGTAGTGCTTTCTCTGTCTAGCCGTCGAAAGCCTCTAGAAATTTGATGAACTGTAATAATTTTGTTTTAAATAATCATGCCCCAAAAAAAAACCATATTTTTGACGATATTCATGTTAAATTTGCTTATTTTAATAGTATTATAAATTCTGTTTGCTCTATAAAGCTGTAGAAACAAAATTTAATCCTCTCAATTTTCAAATACTTAAATTGCAAACGATTTAGTCATTATAATGTAGCAATTTGAAACTATTACATGGTGAACTTGTTTTGTAGGAATGACTGATACATCTTAATTATTGTATTACAGTTGTTTTTATTACAATAATATTTTATAAATACTATATCCAATTTATTCAGGTTATTTACTCGCTATGAAATGAAATTTTTCCACCTTACTCACTTCTGTGTGTTGTGTGATAAGCTTTATTTAGCGAAGAACTGAAAATGACATTACTTATCTTACAAACGTCAAGCATGTAAAACTGGAGAAAATCTAACTTTAGGAATTTATATTCTTTAGGGAGTCTCTATAAATGTATATGTATACAGAAGCGTACCCATGCCAAATTTATATTATAAAGAGCAAGTAACCTTCTTGTTATTTTTTAAGGTTACAAATATTTTTTAGGTTGAAGATTTGATATTTATTATCTATCTTCTACATCTATATAAGCGAAATACGAATACTCCTTCACACACTGAAAAGGAAAGATGGAGTTTCTGTTACTTTAAAAATTTTTAAATTGTTTGTAATCGTCCCCATGTTTTATTAAATTTTGACTGCACCTGGAGATGGATTTTTTTCCGAAACGATAGAAAATAAAAACATGATCGAATAAACAAAGGAAATTTTTATTTATATAAAAGAATTTTTAAATAAGAATTCCAAGAAAGACAACTTCAATAAAAAGAAAATAGAAAAAACTGTTGACAGACAAGCTATTATTTTTTTATTTATACAAGAAGCTCACCGATATGTGTTGTATAAATAATTGAAAAGATGTTTGTCAATCACCCAAGCTGTGACTCCGTTATTTCGAATTTTTTATTTAAAAATACAAGAATAATATCAATAAACGTGTTACTTTTTCTTGCAGATGTATAAATGAAAAATGTATTTTTGCTCGTCTTTCTAAAAAAAAAAATACATAAGTATAGGTTTGTTCAGAGATAATTTTTACTTCTTTTCGACGAGGCATAGACTTTAATTGGATGTTACGATGAATTTAATAGTATACATATACCAGATTTCTGACTTTATTGAACAAATAACAAAAATATGCGCATTATTTAGAAGAAATACCAGTTTTTAGTGTAAAATGCACATTTTATGCGTAGATATGCCAATGTTCGTAAAATGTATGTTTAAACGCGAAAAAATGCTATTTTAATTTGTACTATCGAAAAATGATAATGCTTAAAACACTGGTGATTACGTTATATTGTCAAGTATTTGTTTATTTCCGAAAATACATACTATATTGACTATTGGATACAAAATATAATTTCAGTGTTTTCCATTACATATATGTTTTAGTAAAATGAAAGAAAAAATCTACCTTTCCACAAATATCAATTTGATAAAACAAAATAGATTTGATTGGAATAAAAGATTAAATCTGTCTTTGGATTTATCGATTTCGGTGAAATAAAAGATAAAATCAATTTTCTCTTTTACTTCTTTCAGTCAAATACGATTAAATCAATGTTTTGACTAGAAAAATACGTTTCGATAAGTAAACCTAAATTATATAAACTGTAGTAGTGCAATAATGAAAAGAATCTAAAATTTTATTATTTTAATACAATTTCTTAAAACAAGATACTTATTATATCAATTAAAAAAAAAACAAACTTTTACTGGGTCTTTAACAGTATCCGAAACCCACGTGATCTGGTTGAATCAAAAATGCAACGAAAGTGTCTTATGTCAAATAAAATTAACTAAACTGAACCGTCAATCTTGTCGGAAATGTCACTGGCGTTTAGTTGGGGACTGACGATATTTACATTATATCTGTTTACATTTTATCAACACTCATATTCTATTTTTTATTTAATATTAATTAACCAATCAATTACTTTTAAATTTATATGAGGTAATAGTTACAGACAAATTATTTTTTTTTACTACTAACCTGAGAAATTGCTATTATTCACTCCATTCCCCTACCAAGGAGTAATATTTCTCACCCTAGGTAAATAATGATAATAAAAAAACACCTAGATAAACAATGATAATAAAAAAACACCTAGATAAATAATGAGAAAAATTCTATATTCTTAACGAAATTAACAGAAACACTTGTTAACGTAATTTTAACCAAAAGCACAAAAATATATATTAACTAGGAAATTCAACACCGGCAATAGGCTTCAAAAATTATTAATTAATACCAATAAATCCATGTCACTAAAATATCAAAAATGCAAAGAGATATTTCCTAGAATCATATCAAAATTTGACACATGCCAAATTTTTACATAAATAAAGCCAGTCTGATTAGAAACACGCTCCACTCTGCTTGATATTTCGAAATATATAACAAATTATTAGGAAATTACTTATGTCAAAATTAAAATTGCTAATATATTAATGTTAGTAGTAAAAAAAAATTTATATATACCTCGGCTGAGAAAGCTATTATTTACCTCGCATATTATAAAAGTGCTCGGTAAATAATAGCTCACTTCTCACCCTAGGTATATAATGTACTATTACATAACGCTTTCTATTTTTATTATCCACAGGATTTTTGTATGTATATGGGTGTTAAAAATAATCTATACCTAGATGAAATTACCTGGCCTAAATATTTATAATGACAACACATTCCTGCTAGGTAATGTCAACAAAGCCACGCCTCACATCTAATGAAGTTATACAATTCCAATTAAGCTCGGAATAGTTGTTGGAAAACTATTTTATTTAACGTAGTGATTGCCATTATTCTCTTATACCATTTGCGAGACTGTTCTCGTGCCTTAAATTCAATTATTATGTCATAAAACAAACAAATACTTATATTTCATCAACTGAAAAAAGAAAATCAACAATTATTATTCCTCAACCTGTGGTAAAGCTTACTAATCCATTCTCCGTGCGACAACATTGCTTGTTTGCTTTCACGAAGTATATTTCGCGTTTTCCAATTCGATTCGATTCTACACGTGTCTGTCCATTATCTTTTTAAAATTATAAAAGTGCCAATGGCCTTACCGCGAATGATTTGTATTTTTGCTGTTAAAAATAAATTCTATTAGCTTAGACAATGGCATTTTCAAAAATAATTATTTCATTTTAATTAATATCAGAGTTTGCCGACGTTCACATAATCACAGGCTACACTGTTAAAAAGAGTGTTAGTAAAGGAGAGTATCGCTTTAAAAAATATTTTTATATTTCAAAAAATTAAAAACCTGAGAGAAAAGAACATAACTAATCTGATGTATTTCCCCTTTTTATTATTATGAGAGTTTTTGTAGAAATGAAAATTATAATTTATTTTTGGTCTTAATATATTAAAAAATTTCATAATCTTAAAACGTTATCAAAAATTATTAATAATAAAACTTCAAACAATAATTAGATTCTTAAACAAATTTATTGTTAATTGTTTTGCAGAAGACTTTTTAGCGTTCTTCGGTTGCCTCTGCCACTTTTGTGTCGATTGCGATTCTACTTACAGAAGAAAGCTGTCATTTCAATTTTATAAATAAATAATGTGTACCTTATGCCATTAATATTATACTCGTAGAAAATAAGTATCATTCCTTACTCGTTAAACATTATTGTCATGAAATTTTTTAAAGCCTACCCTGTGTACGCTCGACCTTCAAATGGCAATCGACTCGTGCTCGAGGCGACGAAGCGTTAGGAATGCCTGCCGCTGACACGCTAGAAACAGCTGGAACGGCGGAGAGTGCCGTTTAGTCATAGGAAAGGAATGTTCGAGAGCCTCTGGTATTTTCCAGTAGCGGAGTTGGACTAATATAAATAGCCGACGTATCAGCGCCGAGTTTAGTTTAATATAGAACGTTGTATTGAAAAGTTAAAGTGTAAGAAATAAATTAGAATTGTTAGTTAGTGTCTAAATATTATATAAATTAAATAGTGCGTCTGAAATAAATTGTAAATAGTGTGTTTTTAAATAAATAAACTAAAAATAAATTAGACTTTCGTCACATTACTATCAAAAAATTCTATATTGAAAACATTGTGAAGATAAAAATAGAATTTGGTGTATCATATACAAAGTAAACATTATTTTAAGATTATTAAAATGTAAATAAAAAAAAAAGTATTTTATTACTGTTTTATCTCTCATGAATAGAGTTTTATGGGAAAACTTCAAGTGAAACTATCCAATAAGAAGATTGGCAGTATGTTAAGCAGTTCTACTCGTAAAACTTTCCCTGATTTATGTTCGTAATCCTCTAAAAACTTTTGTTTTGTTTATTTTATTTTGGTAAATCGAAATATCAGATTTGCTTTACGTGATTTATTTTTTTCTAGCAACTTTTTTGTTGTGTACATTATTTTACAAAATTAATTTTTCATATTCCGTAATTTTTTGTTGTCTATTTTGAATTACAATCTTAGTTAATGGAAAAGTCTAAAAAAAGATTTTTAATAAAGGTTTTTTATTCTTGCAATGTGCTAAGAAAATATGGAAGCGTCATTTTTAAATCCAATTTCTTTTTTAATTGGCTGGAAAAATTATAAATATTACAAAATGTCTTAATAAGGAATATTATAATCAAGATGATGGTAGTATTATTACTAATATCTCTAAAAAAAAAATACGTGTGGCACTCGGGGACTGCCGCGGTAAAGCTATTGCATAGCATTTTTTATCAACTTATGCATTTATAATTATTTATTTATTTCATTTATGCAGTATTTTTTTTCTTTGATAATAATTCAAGTTTTTTCTTTGATATTAATTCAAGTTACACTTTTTGAGCGTGGTAACCGATAAGAAAACAATTTTTTATATATTTCCTATTTGTTTATCTTTTTGAATTTAAATAAACGAAGTCTCCATTGGTAGCTTGCATTTTTAAAATTAGCTTAACTTGAATGAACCTCGTTATGCGCCACTATGCATTGAATATGTATACAGTATGGTTCAAATGAAAGGAATAAATTCATTATAATGGAAGTAGGTGGTTTTTCGAAAAATGCTCGGACAGGTCAATTTTGTTTACTTAAAGCGCAATTTTTTAAATAAAATTCAATTTTCCCCCACTTCCCATTTTTGGGCAATGACGTCATTGACAATTTTTTTAAATAGCAACCCCAATTTTTTTTTCTTGATTTTGATAGATCTTGCAATTTCCTACTCGGAAACATAATATTTGAAATATCTGACATAACAATTTTTTTTGAAAAAAAGTCATTTAAAGATCAGATACATAAATTTTATGTTATTTTGAAACACAATAAATTAATAAAAGATAATTATTTGTAATTAAGTACCTAATCTAAAATAATAATAATAATAATAATAATAATAATAATAATAATAATAATAATAATAATAATAATAATAATAATAATAATAAAAAGAATTTAATGACAATTTCATAAATTCTTTTTATTATTATTATTATTATTTTTATTATTATTTTGTTAGATTAAGCATTTAATTACAAATAATTATCTTTTATTCATTTATTGTGTTCTCAAATTAAACTAAAATTTATGTGTCTGATCTTTAAATGTCTTCTATTCAAAAAAAATTGTTATGTAAGATATTTCAAATATTATGTTTCCGAGTAGGAAATTGCAAGATCTATCAAAATCAAGAAAAAAAAATTGAGGTTACCATTTAAAAAAATTGTCAATGACGTCACTGCCCAAAAATGGGAAGTGGGGGAAAATTGAATTCTATTTTAAAAATCTGATGTGTCCAACACATGACTTTCCTATCTAGTTATTATAGGCATTTTCCGGTTATTTTGTACAACCTATTGCAGCATCTCTATAAATGTTTAGAGGATAAACTAAATATATACATTTTACACATACATTTACCTCGAAACATTTTTCTATAGATATTCATTAAAAACGAAAATACTGAAAAATTTAAATTTAGCACTTTTCCATTACGGTCCATTTTAGAAAAATCATGTATGAACAAAAATTATAGAAATCGATATCGCAAACAACTTTTAGTTCAACAATTTTCATAAAAATCAGAATTTTGCACATTTTGTCAAATTTCTCGAATACGGACCATTTCAGGAAATTTTGACATGAATCAAAAATTATAGATAATAATATTAGAAGTAGCTTTTATTTGAACAATTTTCTTCTCCAAACATAAATAACAGATATATTCCATAAAATATAAAAACGGCCTCCCATAAAGTACCCCCCCAGATGTTCCGACTTTGTCCAAAATCTAATCATTTCACGTCAGGCCGAAATAAACCTTAAGTTTAAAATTTAATGTTTTTTCCTTTATCCGTTTTTGAGTTTTCTTCAAATTTCGAAATTTACACATTTTCTCAAATATCTCGAATACGGTCCATTTTAGAGAAATTATGTATAGGACAAAAATTATAGAGAATTGTATTACAAACAACTTTTATTTGAACAATTTTTATAAAAAATTATTTTTTTTACATTTTGTCAAATGTCTCGAATACGGACCATTTTAGGAAAATTTTGTATAAAACAAAAATTATAGATAATTATATTAGAAGTAACTTTTATTTAAAGAATTTTCTTCTCTAAACGTAAATAACAGATATATTCCATAAAATATAAAAATGACCACCTATAAAGTACCCCCCCAGATGTTCCGACTCTGCCCAAAATCTAATCAGCTCATTGGATGCTGAAACAAAGCTTAAGTTTAAAAATTTGGTGTTTTTCTGTGTATCGGTTCATGAGTTATGCGTTATACAGACACACACACACACACACAGACATCATCGCGAAAATAGTCAAAACGGATTCAGGGGACCTCAAAACGTAAAAATCCGTCGAAAACTCGAAGTCGAAAAAAATCATGATTCCTATACTTTCCTTATATCTGTATACAGATAGGAAAGTAAAAATTGCGCTTTGAGTAAACAAAATTGACCTGTCCGAGCATTTTTTCGAAAAACCAGCTGCTTCCATTATAATGAATTTATTCCTTTCATTTGAACCATACTGTATACTTTTTAAAAACTAAACATTTTAAATTACCAAGACTGTGAAATAATAAAACAATAATATTTTTCCTTTTTTTTTAAGGAAAATAAAAAACAAAAAAAACCAAAAGTTTCGAGGCTCGAACCACCAACTTTGCTATCCACACTATCCAAATTTTGACCACTGTACGCTCTGCGCCAACGAGCACATATTGATATAAGTTTTGAATCGTTTATACTAATATATAACATTTGATTACAAATATTTATGAATTATTACTTTTTAATTAAACAAAAATAAATTGGAAACAAAAAGCTTCTGGCCTCCCCTTATGCCGTTACCGGGTCCCCACATGAACCCGGGCCCCGGGAATTACCCCCCTCTCGTCAGCCCTGGCAACGATTCTCATTCGTCATCAGTCCAAGATTTAAAACTACTAGAATACAGTCTTGTCGAAATTTGATGCTATTATGAAAAATTTTGCTAGGCGAAAGTTGACCATATTATGGTTAGCTATAAAAAACGATTTTATCCAAAAAAAATTCCCTATAAAACTATAAAACTTTCGTCTGAAACGTTTTTTTTTTTTATTTTTATAAAAGGCGGTATATAGCTATAACACTTTAATTTGAACACCCGATATATTTTCATATAAATATCAAAGGATCCATCTTCCAATATAGATAGTTACCTTCCAATAAAGATTTTCAATACTCTATCTTAAACCAATAAATTTAATTCGTCTTTCTTTCGAAACAGAGCTAAATTGAGACACTTGAAAAATTCATTCCAATAAAATTCGTTCAAATCAATTTGGTTAAACTCATCCTAAGTAGTAAAATTTCCGCTCTCGACCACAATAAAACGAAGACTAAAAACGAGAATTTTATTCCATAATTATTCGCATTCATCTTTATTTGAGTTGTAATTCTCCACTAGCGTTTCAAGGAGAACTTAAGGAGGCATCTAATTTATTTAATGGTGGAATGAATTTTAATTTTTTTTAAGTATTGAATATTAATTTATTTAACGTCATCCTATTTATACAAAGACGTTGGTGAGTACGCTATTCCAAATACCAAAAATTTAGCCGAATGGGCCATGTTCACATGTGAGATATGCTGTTTTATAAACTATATTGTAATAGTTAGTCGCTATACAAGTTATTCTAAATAATCAGTTCGTTAAAAAAGCTAAAAGTTTTTAAATTAAGCCCAATTGAAATTTAAAATTTGAAATTATTCGTCATCGGGAATAGACCAATCAGCTTGTGTCGAAGTTTTTTTTGTTATACAAAACCAAGCCAACGAACAAACCTACATACAAATATCGAAGTGAACGCACATCTAAGTGACATTAAAAATTGACAGCACCTAACAACTAACCTTAGTTTTTTGTTTTGGTTTAATTTTATTATTAATCTGAATTTATCTGGGTAAATTATCCTGTGGGATATAGGATATATAAAGGAAGAAGAATATGAATTTATCAGCTGTATTTATAAAAGTTGAATCAAGTATTTTTCCCATTGTAAACGAAAATATGATTACCGAGATGATTACTGTATTTTTTAACAATACTCAGTTTACAAAAGATAGAAAGGTAAAACTTTATTTATAAATTGTTTTAATGGTAGGTAGTTACAGTTTATATGAAGCAAATACACTTTATAGTAAAACATATTTTTCTCAGGTTTTATTTTTAGATCTGCCAAGCAAGAATATGGAGATATTTACTTTTTCCATAACAGAGAAGGAGACAAATTACACCTAAACATAAAGTACAGCAAAAACCTTATGATGTGGCTGTTGTATTTAACAAAAATGAAATTTTTAGTGCACAATGCTTAGGATATGTTGAATCTCAAGGTTTGTAATATTTATTATGCTTTTTTGTTTTTATATCACATATAATAAACAGTGTATAAGGCCCTTTATTCCTATAAATATTTTTTTTCTAATTTTGACATAAAGAGACATTTTTTGTAATCGCAGCAAGTGTTAAAATAATCTAGAAATAGATTTTGTTAGTGAACCTAGTAATAATTATGATACCAAAGAATGCTGCAGAGCACCTATGAAATTTTGAGTTAAAACATGCCATATTTTTAGGCTAATTTTATACCCTTTTCAAAAATTTTATGCTCCTCGTTTTATGCAAAACTTAAAATGCTCTGATAGCTTCGAACGAAGTCAGCAAAGCACCTCTGTTTTATAAAGTTTTTTCTGTAAAAACAGCAACACCATATATTTATGCACTTGAAATATTATATTTTTAAAAAATACATGGTGCTTGCTAACCTTCGAAAGAAGCCAGCAGAGCAATTCGGTTTTTTAAAGCTTTTTTCTAAAAACCACACCCCATTTTTAGACTCTTGAAATATTGTAAAACTTTACTAAAAAAATTGCTAATAATACAGGGTGATTTGTTGGAACAAAGTCAGCAGGACACTTCAGTTTTTTAATATATAAAAACAACTACTTATGACACATGTTTAGGCTGTTTTAAAATCCTAAAAATGTGGTAAGTATATTTGTTTTCAGAAAAAAAACTTTGAAGTCAGCAAGGAATTGCGAATTTTTTTAAAAATGCCAAATTTCGAATATTTTATAATATTGTAGGAGCCAAAAAATGTGGTGTGGTTTAAAAAAAAACTGGGGTGCTCTGCTGGATTCGTTTGAAGCTAACAAAGCATCCCGTAATTTTTTATTTTATAATACTCAATAGCCTAAAATGAGACATAGCAGTTTAAACAAAAATGGTACTTTTAAAAATAGCAGTTTTTTTCGAAAAGCTCTATAATATTTCAAAAATGTGAAAATGTGGTGAGCTTGTTTTTTTTAAGTTTTGAAAATCAGAGGTTCTTTACTGGATTCGTTCAGAGCTAGTAAAGTGCTCGTCTTGTTACATAAAATAAGGCATTTTGTAGCTGGTTTAATAGTTATTTTGTAACTGCATATCTAACCCTTTTATTTTTTTCAGGAGGTTGTAAACATGTGGTTTCATAGAAGAAGTGAGGAACCATCTGTAACATCTACTCAGTGTTATTAATAATGATGTACACTTGGCTAGATTGTTAAAGAGACCTCTTCATCCACTACAGGAAAATAAATCAGTACTTTTATATTCTTAGGATTTGTATATATTTTTTATTTGTAAATAAATTGTTTTTTTACTTCATTTTTCTCATTTTTTATTAAAAGGTTAATAAATAAAATTTTCACAGATTTTTATATTTTTGTTTGTAAACAATAATTGAAGTTTTTATTAAAAATCACCAATGTTAATAATAATAACTTAAGTCAATATTATTCTTTCTCCTTTTTTAAAGCTACTATTAATAAAGGTATTACTTTAGCTTGACCTATGATCAATTTTTAATTTTGTGATATATTTGGTTTGACAGAAAAAAAATTAAAACCCTTTAACATTGGTTGTTTTTACTTAGATTTTCATAAAAAATAAACGGAACTGCAAACATGTTTTACTATCGTAATAACGAATAGCAACATGAAATTTTTTTTTCACATTTATCACTGTTGTCATTTTCATAAGAAGGCACACTTTCTGGTTTTTTGAAAAAGGTGGCAAGAATTGTGATATTTTTAAATTTATCACCAGTGATACCACATGTATTCCAATTTATTGGAATATATAGACTTTGCTACCACATTCAACTGAACTTGGTTTTTAATATTTATCACTGTGACATAGGCGTTTTTGTTAAAATGTTTCATTTTAAACTGCTGTAAATAGGTGCCTTTGGTTTGGTAGTTTTAGTCTCAAAAAATCTATGCATATACAGGTACTCATTCCTCTTTGATTTGCTCAAAAAGTTAAAATTTTATAATGGCTGTTTAAAAACTCATTATAATCCCTGAAATGTGATAATTAGGTAAATTAAATTGAAAAACAAACAAAAAAGTTTATTAAATTAATATTTACTCTCTACAAAATAGGTTCTTGTAAGTTAACAAGCAATTATGCAGATATTACTAAGTAAATGTACTTGCTTAAAATTCACACACGAATGTGGTTTTAACATGTTAAATTAACTAACCCTTCTTATAACTCTTTCCACATGTATTCTTAGAGATGCTATTCTTTTACTTAATTGTACATCTTCTGGAGAAGTTTTTTCATTCTGTGATACACTAGGTGTGGCTTTACTAAAGTGCATCTCATGTTTTCAAGTAGCTGATTATTCTGAAACCCCTATCTGCCATTATATGGGATCCAGGAACCAGTTTGTTTAAATACCCACATTTTTCCATTATTTCTTTATCACTAGTTCTTCCACAAAATGATGAATAAATTCGGTATCTTCAAAACTTTCAGGAGATTCTGCATTTTCTTCCAGAAGGGTTTTTAGGTAATACACCTAAGAATTTATAGTAGCCTCATTTTCAATTTCCTGAAGGGGACAATTAGCAGAAATTGCTGCTACATCTTGATAATCCGGTGTATTTTTATTAAAAAGTTCACGAGAAACATCGCTAGTAGAAGGTTGATTTTCTTATTTCCAAATTTCTAGGAACACTAATAAATATTTTTGAAGATGAATGTGAATCATTATCACATTCTGGAACAAAACACTTTTTCGTAGTCATAATATTTATAAAAAGTACAAAATTAAACAATCAAATTCCAAATAAATTCTTGATGGAGACACTATGATGACAGATGCCATACACAGTGCTGCCATTTTGCCATTTTCTGAATTATTAAGTGACTTTTAAAACAATGAAACTTTAAATATGGTAAAAGTTTAAACATAAATAATACTTTCAAAAAACATTTGATATTATATATTTAAAAGATATTTGTTTAACGATGTTTTAGAAGTCTAAAAGTAAGAAGGATTACACAAACGAACGTACATCACTTCTCGTAAACCTTCTAGCCGGCAACGTTGTGCGCTAGCTCCTATTGGTCTATTCCCGGTGACGTCATAAATTTTAAAAAAATTCATAACTCCGGCAAATGAATAGATAAAAAAAAAATAAAAAAAATGTAATTTTATTTTCAACTCTATTATTCATAAAAAAAATTTCAAAATTTTTGAACATGCCCCATTCTTTGGTGTTTTAACCAGAGTTTAACATCTATGGACTTGAGACCGACGGCTTTGCATCCCTGGCGAAAGATGGCACACCCGACGCTATACTTTATACAGTTTGTTTGGGATTCATAGATACGCCAAATTTCCCAAGGATAGATACTTATCCAAGCACTAAAAGCGCACAGCCTTGCTTAACTGTAAATATCAATACACAACAGGACGCGATTCAGCCAGAAGTTACACATAATTTTTTATTCTAATGGTAGACAGCCTAACCGAAAATTGTTTTCATGTCTATTCAGCAGATTAAGAGAAACCGAAGTTTTCGCCGAAAAAGAGTCAGTGGTTCGAGATTTACAGCAGGAGGAAGAGGTATTAAATTTTGTTAAACATAACCCAGCAACAAGTATCTTTCGTATATCTGCCATGTTGGTTTATGAATAAAAAAAACACTCGTTTCAGCAATACAAACTTTGAAATTTGAACCTCCTCTTAAATTCTAAAAATTTTGAGAATCGATAATAAAAATTATGGATTCATTGACGCACATCCATTATATAAACACGTTTTTTTTCCTTTTATAACACACTCTCATGGGTAGTTTTATGCAAATCATCTCATATAGAGAAAATCTTTTATTTCTATGAGATATAATTATTTAATTATTACAAAAAATACATTAACATTACTTTATAAAATTATTTAAATATATAATCGTTAATTCCCAGTATAAACAAGATAAATCAGTAACAACCCTTAACATATTCCATATTGTTTCCAGTAGCGCAGTGTTCCCAGTAAGATCCCCACGCGTCGTATCCAATTTCAGATAACTCCAGGGTATCCTTGTAAATCTTCAAAGCACACGCAATATCATCTGCGATGTATTCATCCCGGAACTGACTACAAGTTGTTCTGCATTCCCGTCCTGGAGTTTCGAAAGGAGAACACCTAAAACAAATTCAGCCATTGTAATGTTTAGAGTTAGGATACTTTGTTGAAATGGCTTAGGGGATATTAGTTATGATTTTTATTTTAATTAATATTGTATGAATTACGAATCAAATTTCGCTTCAATAATAAATTTTAAAAATCTACACGTAAAAATGTTAAACTGGAAAACTTGAAAATAAGTGAAAACCGAGAAAAACGTTGAGACACATACATTTTTATTTTAACCCTTTGTGTCACGAATGAAGAAAAAACCACTGCAAAATGCTTCAAAGCTTTAATATAAGCATTCAATTTTTTTTATATACAAAAAAATCTGATGTGTCCAACACATGACTTTCCTATCTAGTTAACCTATTGCAGCATCTCTAAAAATGTTTAGAGGATAAACTAAATATATACATTTTCCACATACATCCACCTCCAAACATATTTCTATAGATATTCATTGAAAACGAAAATACTGAAAAATTTAAATTTAACACTTTTCCTCCAATTTTTCCATTACGGTCCATTTTAGAAAAGTCATTTAAAAACAAAAATTATAAAGATCGATATCGCAAACAACTTTTAGTTTAACAATTTTCTTAAAAAACAGAATTTTGCACATTTTGTCAAATTTCTCGAATACGGACCATTTCAGGAAAATTTGACATAAAACAAAAATTATAGATAATAATATTGTAAGTAACTTTTATTTGAAGAATTTTCTTCCCCAAACGTAAATAACGAATATATTCCATAAAATATAAAAATGACCACCAATAAAGTACCCCCCCCCCGAATGTTCCGACTCTGTCCAAACCCTAATCAGTTTACCTCAGGTTGAAATAAAACTTAAGTTTAAAATTTAATGTTTTTTCCTTTATCCGTTTTTGAGTTTTCTTCAAAATTCGAAATTTACACATTTTCTCAAATATCTCGAATACGGTCCATTTTAGAGAAATTATGTATGGAATAAAAATTATAAAAAATTATATTACAAACAACTTTTATTTGAACAATTTTTATAAAAAATTATTTTTTTTACATTTTGTCAAATTTCTCGAATACGGACCATTTTAGGAAAATTTTGCATCAAACAAAAATTATAGATAATTATACTAGAAGTAACTTTTATTTGAAGAATTTTCTTCTCCAAACGTAAATAACAGATATATTCCATAAAATATAAAAATGACCACCTATAAAGTACCCCCCCAGATGTTCCGACTCTGCCCAAAATCTAATCAGCTCATTAGACACTAGAACAAAGCTTAAGTTTAAAATTTGGTGTTTTTCTGTGTATCGGTTCATGAGTTATGCGTTATACAGACACACAGACACACACACACACACACACACACACACACAGACATCATCGCGAAAATAGTCAAAACGGATTCAGGGGACCTCAAAACGTAAAAATCCGTCGAAAACTCGAGGTCGAAAAAAATCATGATTCCTATACTTTCCTTATATCTGTATTCAGATAGGAAAGTAAAAAGGAGTTGTAGATTAAACTTAGACATAGCAATATGACGGTATGGACAACATTCTTAGATATATCTTTAAATAGAAGAAAACAATTGGATTTCCGCTGACCCTGGCTACATTTCGTTTGAATAATAACATTGCACAACAGCATTTCTGATGATTGAGTTATATTACATGACACTAGCTTAATTTTTAATGAAGAATTTCCGAGCGTTTTTCCAAACACGCAGCCATTTATTTATTACCCAAATTATTCCATTTGGCTGTTCCACACTGTATGTTTGAGGCTTTTCTAATCAGCTAAGTTTACTCAATATTATTTTCCAAAAATCGCCTATTAAATTTATTTGTTAATCGATACAAGTGCGGATTTAATAATATCTCAGAATTGTAGAGCTTGGATCACCTTGTAGAATTAAATTATATCCATTTTTTCTAATTAAATCGTTCAAAATTCTATTAAAAAAGAAAAATTGATGATGAGACATATGACCTACTTATTTATTACTTTTTCTTAATAAATTATTAATCCTGGACAGTAATAAGATAAGTCATAAGCACGTACAAATTTCCAAACTTTGTTCTAGGAAATCGTTTTTGCTAAGAAGCCGCTTGTTTTTAGTACTATATTCTATCATTCCCATTATTAAAAATGTCAGGGACACTCGAGCTGAGACCTCTGGAAATTTTGGAATGGCTATAATTAATCATTTTGAATATGCAAAGTTTTTTTAATGCCGCAAAACCATTTATTATAAAGGTATTATAGAAATACTGTGACTAGAAGATTTAGGAGAAAAAATGTGCTTATTTAACATACTGTCAAATTATTGAATATTAAAAATTAATTTGATTATCACATACATTTTTATCTAACCAATTATTAATTTGAAATTAATAACTATTTTTAATCTGTTTAAATTTCATGAAATGCGCTTGCCTAAAAACCTTGGGCGGAGGTAATTTGCCCACAAAATATTTAAAGCTGCTAATCCTATAGGTAATTTGCCCACAGCAAGTAAAAGGTCATCTTAATCCTGTTGGTATTTTGCCCAAATTTATTTCTAACTGAATAAATCATAATAGATATATCTTTCATTTATTATTTTTTATATATTATCGAAAAGTAAAAACACATTATTAATTAAACTAAAAATTATATTAAACACTAATTTTTATTATTATAAAAAAGTAAGTATACATAAGTTATATTATATTTTTTATATATTTATATTTTATTTACATATTTTTCAACTGGGAGGGATAAATGTGATACAAATTTTATATACTCTAATCTGCTGATTTGCTGCAGATCAAATCGCTGTATAAATTTTTCTAAACACTGAATTTTTTGTTCTACACTTTTGTCTTTGATTTTCTTAGGTATACTTAAGCTTTGTATTGTGACATACGTGTCGATTTGAAAGTCTTTAAGCTTTTCTATAAAAATATATACAGAAGGATGTGTACAGTAGAATGAAGAATTAAACCTTGAATGAAACGACTCACAGGCATTTGTAGTTCTTGTAATTGAAGCTGTTTTTTCTGCCCATATACTTGGAGGAAATGTAGAATTTTCTTCAATATATGTTTCTAATAGGTAATCGGCATACCTATCGAGAACGGCATTTTCTGGTTTACTTGCCATTAAGTCAAACACAAAACAGTCTCCAACTTCATCGGCGTTTAAATATGTCAACCCAAATGATGTTTTAAGCCATTTTCCGGTATCACTGTTAGTTGTATATTCAGCCATTAATCCCAGAGACTGAATTTTACGATACCACGCTTGATGTAGATGAAATCGGCAGCCATTGATTACAGTATTAGGCCACATATAAATTAACGCCTTATGAATTGCTATTTCAAAATCAACGAACACTTTAGATGGATTTAAAGCAATACTGTAAGTTTCCAAAATTTTATAATGCAATAACGAAAACAAATGTTTGTATATATCGGTAGATTTGTTTGGTAATAAACAATATACCAGGGGCACATAGTGTCCATTACACAGCCCATGAATGGTAAATAATTGTAGGAAAAACTTTGTACAATACGAAAATGTTCCATCCATATACAAGACGTTAATTTTACACAAAGTACGAATATTTGTCTCACATGTAAATACAATAATATTATTTTCTCTGCTATTTATTAAAAGAAAATGTTCACCTTTACTGGTTTTAAATGTATTAGAATATAAGTCAACTGCATCATGCACTTCTTGTATATTTGTAGGTAATGGACCTGGTAGTATTTTGCGACGACTGTTGTATATAGTTTTTCTTATGTAGGACACATCAATTGTAGTTAGTGACTCTGGTAAATTAGTAGCAAGTACTTTACGGATAATTTTAGAAGGTTTTTCCGAAATATCATCAACTGCTTTTCGCTTACACGAATTAGAAATAATTTTCCTGTTTAATTTCGGTTCATTTGCTTCATGGCTATGAATTAGGTTGCCTCTGGATACTAAAAGTTCAGGACCAATTGTAAATACAGTGGCATTACAAGCATTTGTTTTTCTTTGGGAGTATCTCCAAGAAACTTCTCCACTTTTCATTTCTCTATCTTTGGCAAACGTAAAATTCTCCAAAAGGAGTACATCTTTCCCGCGTGTGCTTTTAATCAATGTAGCTGACATTATAGAAATAATTATTGTTTATAAACACTCGAATTACAATCATCAACGTATAAAAACTGACTGAAATATAAACAGTAAACACCCAAAGTAAGTACCTATTAGAATTATTAATAATCAGGTAGGTACCTATTTGTGGGCGGATGTAATTTGCGGGTTTAGGTACCTGAATGCTACTGTGGGCAAAATACCAGTAAGATTAACGCACCCCTTTACTTACACAGGTAGAAAACAGAGATTTGTGGGCAAAAAGGACCCGCCGAAAACCTTAGTATTTAATAATTCAAATAAATGTATTCATAATGTTTTTTTTTTTTTTTTTTTGGAAAAGACGAACATGACCATAAAAAACGAATAGGGCTCACGTGGAACGAGATATGGGGCCGAAAGTGGGGTTTCGAGCGATTTTGGGGCCCTACGAGAAAACTGAGAAGCTCTAGAAAAATGTAGAGGTCAGTTTCGGCTTTTCCAGACCCAAATACTCAGTAAGAAGATTTTTCAAGGTATTTTGAGTTAAAATAAAAAAATTAGCATGCGCAAGTCCTCAAAGAAAAGGCGCGAAAAATTGAAAGTCTAACTTCTAAAAAAAAAAATTGCACAAACTTTTATGACATTCTAAGGTATTCCACGACCTGAAATGTTGTGTCAAACTTCTAAAGGAAAAATCGCACAAACTTTTAAAAGACATTTTCCATTTTTTCATGATAGTCTAAGGTATTCCACGACCTAAAATGTCATAATTAGTCGACCGTTTTGAAAATAATTTTTTTTTCGGAAAGAAGATCTCGCCTTAAAAAAATTGAAAGTCTAACTTCTAAAAGAAAAATCGCACAAACTTTTAGAGGACATTTTCCATTTTTTCATGACATTGTAAGGTATTCCACGACCTGAAATGTCATAATTAGTAGATCGTTTGGAAAATAATTTTTTTTCGGAAAGAAGATCTCGCCTTAAAAAAATTGAAAGTCTAACTTCTAAAAGAAAAATCGCACAAACTTTTAGAGGACATTTTCCATTTTTTCATGACATTCTAAAGTATTCCACGACCTGAAATGTCATAATTAGTAGATCGTTCGGAAAATATTTTTTTTTCGGAAAGAAGATCTCGCCTCGAAAAAATTGAAAGTCTAACTTCTAAACGAAAAATAGCACCAACTTTTAGATGACATTTTCTTTTTTTTTTTTTCATGACATTCTAAGGTATTGCATGACCTGAAATGTCATAATTAGTCGACCGTTTGGAAAAATTAAAATGTCGACTAATTAGTCGACATTTCTGGTCGTGGAATACCTTAGAATGTCATGAAAAGAAAGAAAATGGCGTCTAAAAGTTTCTGCCAATTTTCCTTTAGAAGTTAGTCTTTCAAAAAAGGTTAGTGGCATTAGCATTGCTACATATTCATAGGGACCTAGATTTAAACATAGAAATATTTGCCAAAATTAAAAAAAGGCATTTAGATATGATTTTATAAATATTTCCTTTTTTAAGTACTTGACAAAGAATATTATTGTTGTTTAAATGATAAATATGTATGATTGTTTGATTTGTTTGTTTTTTTGTCCAAAGAATTTTTTTCCTAATATGTTTTATACATATATACATATTTTAGCAAATAAACTAAATTAACATAACTTAAAGAAAAGTTTTATGTATATATCCTCTTTTAAATTTAAATCAAATTCATTTCATAAAGAGTAAGAAAGTTACTTAATTTATTTTTTCTATATACATAGACATACTTAGGGATTTGAAAAATGAGAAGTATCAGGCAAAAGGAGTGGTAACAATGTTACACTGGCAGAAGGTTAAATAGGAGTTGATTAGAATTGAAAATTATATTCAAATATGCAATTACATCGATCTATCCGAAAAATCAGATTTTTTCTAGATTTTGCATTGATCCACCTAATTACGGTAATCCATAATTTTTTCTTTCTCTTCTCTTACTATAAACATGATACGCTTTCCTTTTCTTAAAGTTTGTGAAGAATTTAGCAATTTTCTTAATGAAAATTTTCGATTTTGTCGAAAATAAACGTACTTTTCTCTTGAGCAAAATTCATATTTTTTGACAAACCTCGTATACAGCTTGAAAAATTTGATAACTGATGACTGTATTTTAAGTTTTGGGTCATGCAGGACTTTTTATCAAGAATAACTTTTTTTCCTAAAATCAATAATAATTTTTTTTCCATATGGTTCCAACTTAAGTAGACACACTGTATATATACCAACTTTGATTCATTCAAAAGTTAAAAAGATGAAAGCACGAGCACAGTATATATCAAATATAACTTACCAGACACGCTCGTTGATTTGAAATATTCCGTGCGTTCCCGTTTTGTAATCAAGTTTCCCTGAATCGTATCCTGACTCCCAGTGTGCGATGCAAGTAAAAGTCGGTATTTGCCAATCAGGAACGCCGTGTTGTGCTAACTGATGAACAAACTGACATCGCTTGAACATTTTTGCTTGCGATGCACAAAGGATCGCTAGAGCGTAAACGAAAATTATCAATATTTTCATGGTTCTAAAGTAAAAGTCAAATCGAAGAAAACTGGGTGTGAACTGGTTCAAAACGAAGTGTTTCTAGATATTTTTACGATTCTGCGGTTTTCCTTCCTTTTAAAAAGATAATTAATATGTAGTTGGATGATAATTTTGTATAATCTTTTGTGAATACTTTAAAGAAATTCGTAAAAACCATTCTTATCTAATGTAGGAATTAAAAGATATTTATAGCCTTTCATAATTGGCAAACTACTTCTAAACGTATCTAGATTTGATGATATTTCAAAAACTCTTATTTAACTGGTAAAATATCCGTAAGCTGACATTATTTACATGTTATTTCTTTCTTTCCTATCAATAGGCCATTAATTGCCCATATATTTATTTCTACACATTAAAGGTAAATGGAGGCATATTAACTAGATTTGATGGCTAAGAGACTTAGACCCGACTGTCGGCCATAGTTACCTATATTTTCTTTCTTTTTTTTCATGACATTCTAAGGTATTCCACGACTTTTTTTTTTTTGAGGGGAAATGCCTTTACGCACACCCTGCTAGATGTACAGCAGGATAGTGTGGGACACATGACTTCAAATACCCACTAAAACCCCCCCATGTCAGTGGCCTGTGATCGAAAGTACCGGGACTAATCTTTTGATTTTTTTCGTCAGTACCTTCAGGCCGTTTCCATCATGTTCCGCCCATATCTTGATAGTCTCTTTCCTCTTCGCACTTCTTTCTCATTATCTTTCCTATGAAGGTCGTTATTTGATTCCAATTTTCTACGCTTTTGGTCATATTCTCAATGATATTTTGCGGCGTTAGATTTGGATGATTTATTTCAATGGAGTTGTTTCTTTCTGAGTTCCATCGGATACACCAGAAAATCGTGTGCTCGGATGTGTCCTCCTCGCCGCAGTATATACACTTTGAATCCATAGCCTTGCCTATTTTGTTCGTTTCTTTCTTTTCATGACATTCTAAAGTATTCTACGACCTGAAATGTCATAATTAGTCGACCGTTTCAAAAACTCTTATTTAACTGGTAAAATATAGGTAAGCTGACATTATTTACATGTTATTTCTTTTTTTCCTATCAATAGGCTTTAATTGCTAATATATTTATTTCTAGACATTAAAGGGAAATGGAGGCATATTAACTGGATTTGATGGCTAAGAGACTTAGGCCGGACTGTCGTCCATAGCAACCTATTTATACCAACCTTTTAATCATAAAAGTTAAATGCTCATTATTATAATTGAAAAGTAACCGTTATTGTGCCTTTTATATCCCTATACAAAAAGTTTATTGGGTTGCATATTTTTTACTATAAGTGTCTACACAAAAACAAACAAATTTTTTAAACATTCAATTCACAAATAAAACAAGAATCCTGTCTGGGGAGTTATTAATCAAAATTCCTTTTTAGTGGAATTGGTATCGAAAGCCAAACATTTCGTAATAAAAGACCAATACCTACCACAAATCTAAATAAATTTCCTTTGAGAAACTGAATATGGAATTCGTGGGGTTCGAAATATTCGATAGGGCATGAATATAGATGGACCCTTCGAGAAACATTTGTTTCCAGGAAAACGAAAGCGAATAAAAAAAGAATATGATATGCATATATTCTAATTTGGGCAATTTTTGTTATATCAGTGAATATATAAGTAAAACATGAAAAACGAAAACTCACATTATTATACCTTTCGTAAAACGTATAAATTTATTATTTGGAAGAAAAAAAGTAGATTATAGAAGACAATTCTGAAACAGATCGAGTTATTTCAACAACTTTAAACTATTTCAACAACTACAGAATATTGTATCGGAAAATCACCAAATCTGCTAAGAAAAACTATTACAAAAATCGCATCGCAAGAGCTAAAAACTCCTCCAAAGAAACCTGGTCTATAATAAATGACTTAAGGAATAAAACCCGTTCTTCAAACAGTGTAAATCCTAGCCCAGATGAACTAAACAATTATTTCGTAAATGTAAGTAAAAATATCAAATCTAACATAGCTCCGAGTCAGGATGCTCTCTCCTTCCTCCTACCTACTAAAAGGATCACTGAAAGTTTCTTCCTAAGACCAGTAGACAAGCATGAACTAGTACAAACCATAAACAACATCCAAAATAAATTTTCCTGTGGAATTGATGGCCTGTCCACCAAAATATTTCTAAATATACCGGATGTAGTAATCAACATTTTAACTTCACTGATTAATGAATCCTTTGAAATTGGTCTCTTTCCTAACTGTCTAAAAACAGCTATAATAATCCCACTTCATAAAGGTGGCGACAAAACCAAAACCTGTAACTATAGACCTATCGCGTTATTGCCTACCTTATCGAAGATAGTAGAACGGCTAATGAAAAACTCTTTTGCCCTTTCTTTTCAAGCATAACATCCTCACAGCTCATCAGTATGGCTTTCTACCTAAAAAATGCACTAGCGACGCAATGTTTTCCGTTCTTAATGAAATATACACATCACTTATTGATAAACTTTTCACCGCTTCAGTATTTTGTGACTTCGCAAAGGCCTTCGATTGTGTAAATCATGATATTTTAATTAATAAGTTACAAATTTATGGCATACGGGGTTCTCCTTTACAATGGTTTAAAACTTACCTAGAAAATAGAAATCAACAGGTGCGGGCGAATGGTGAGGATTCTACAAATCTAGCAATAAGCAGTGGAGTACCTCAAGGATCAGTATTAGGTCCAATTTTGTTTTCATTATTCATCAACGACATCACAGACTTAAGAATAAGTGGTAAAATTACTTTATTTGCTGATGACACCAGTGTAACCTGGAATAATTCTAACATGCAGACATTACAATCTATCATAAGTGAAGATCTAGTGACTATTAAGTCCTGGTCTGATTCGAATGGACTTTGTTTCAACACCAGTAAAACTGTAGCATTGTCTTACAGAGGTACTTTACAACCTATAACTTTAAACAATAATCTGATCCAAACGGTGACTTCAATCAAGTTTTTAGGTCTTTATATAGACGATTCTCTAAAATGGTCTGCTCATATAGATACCTTAGCAAAAAAATTATCCTCCGCATGTTTTGCCATTAAATCGGTTTCTAAAGAGCTGACTCCTTCTACTGCATTAATAACCTACTTTTCCTTATTCGAATCTCACCTTCGCTATGGTTTACCTTTCTGGGGTTCTTGTAGCTTATACCTTTTCGAATCTATTTTTAAACTGTAAAAAAGAGCAATCCGCTATGTATTTGGTTTAAGTAGTAGGACACATTGCGAAAATTACTTCAAAAATTTCAAAATTCTAACCCTTCCTGCTCTATTTATTTTCGAATCCGTCTGCTTAGTTCGCAAGCACATTCAAAATTTATCCGAAAGACCGACTCGTAGATATCCTACAAGAAATTTAGAGACTGATGTTTATTTAACAATGCCCACTTCTGACCTATTAAAACATTCCATTACCTACAATGCCAAAAAATTGTATAATAACCTTCCGATGCAATTAAAATCTATAAATACATACGATAAGTTCCGAAGACTGGCTAAAGCTTTTCTTCTAGAAAGACCATATTACACAGTAGCAGAATTTTATAACGTACCTTAGACATTTGAATTCCGCATACAATGGCATTAATTAAATAATTAAATATTAAAGTTTAAATTTAAAAATTAAATTAGAATAATTATAATGACGGATATTGCATATCCATTGCAATTGTTATTCCTATTTTGTCTGTTTGTTTCTGTTTGTTTTTTCTGCTGTTTAGTTATTTTTATAATATGTTTAGTATTTAAGTTACACGCTTTGTCTATAAAATTTTTGTAAATTTTTTTTACGACAATAAAGCATATCTCTCTCTCTATATATTTGTAAAAGCTCTTTCCTTTGCGTAATTTAGTAGTTCAAATACGCGTTGAATAAATTTGAAACAGGTATAATTTTGAATGAGTAAGAATTTTTCTTTTTTCACAATTAAATAGTATTATTAATACCGGATCATCAAGAAAAATCGTATGAAATTTAAAAATTTTACTAGCTACTAACACAAAAATAAAGTTTTAAAAAGAATAAAAAAAACACCCTACTTGATCTTGCAAGTCGGTCTCTTTATTTATTTTCATTCAAATTTTTCGTTTATGAACGAATAGAAAACGGAAAATGTAAAGTTTATTGAAATTTTATAGGATGTCAATTGTATAAAAAATATGTCAATACATTTCAATTCTATACTAAATTCCCTGAAATCAGAAAGATCAATATATTTAAGAATTTTTGGTAAGAATTTCGTGACAAATCTGTTATACGTTCTTCCTTGTACGGTTTTTCCTTCCCATCGCCGTTTCACAATAGAAATGAGAAAAACCAGCATGAAATGTCCGCTGGAGGTAGTTTTTCCATTAAGGAGGACGTTCCACTCCCAAATCAGATGGAAACTCTTTGTGTTCTGTTTCTGTATGTATAGAATTTATATATTATATAGTATACAAAAACATTAAATCATTTCGTTAAAAAAATAAAAGTACAAACAATTCAGTTAAAAAATCTTGTGCACCCCAGTATGTAAAAATAGGAACAGGGTCATTTAAGATCGGGATATATATAAAAATTTAAAAAATAACCATTTATAGGGATGTTCTTAAGTTAGATGATGCCTGAAATTGCGAGATTTCGCTCTATCTACTGTATAGGGGAAGTATTACAATTTTTGAACAAAAAAAAAATGGGTCTTATAGTTCAAATATAGAGTAAAATGGATTGTTCTATATGTAAAACATTTTTTTTTAACTGAAAAATGTCGTTTTTGCGGCTTAGGAGGTCCTGGCTTGTGGCCCTCGATATATGTCGCACCTGCTTCTTTTCTGGACGGACCCAGGCATTGAGAGAGAGAGAGAAAGAGAGAGATATGCTTTATTGTCGTAAAAAAATTTACAAAAATTTTATAGACAAAGCGTGTAACTTAAATACTAAACATATTATAAAAATAACTAAACAGCAGAAAAAACAAACAGAAACAAACAGACAAAATAGGAATAACAATTGCAATGGATATGCAATATCCGTCATTATAATTATTCTAATTTAATTTTTAAATTTAAATTTAAATTTAAATTTAAATTTAAATTTAAATTTAAATTTAAATTTAAATTTAAACTTTAATATTTAATTAATGCCATTGTATGTGGAACTCAAATGTCTAAGGTACGTTATAAAATTCTGCTACTGTGTAATATGGTCTTTCTAGAAGAAAAGCTTTAGCCAGTCTTCGGAACTTATCGTATGTATTTATAGATTTTAATTGCATCGGAAGGTTATTATACAATTTTTTGGCATTGTAGGTAATGGAATGTTTTAATAGGTCAGAAGTGGGCATTGTTAAATAAACATCAGTCTCTAAATTTCTTGTAGGATATCTACGAGTCGGTCTTTCGGATAAATTTTGAATGTGCTTGCGAACTAAGCAGACGGATTCGAAAATAAATAGAGCAGGAAGGGTTAGAATTTTGAAATTTTTGAAGTAATTTTCGCAATGTGTCCTACTACTTAAACCAAATACATAGCGGATTGTTCTTTTTTTGCAGTTTAAAAATAGATTCGAAAAGGTATAAGCTACAAGAACCCCAGAAAGGTAAACCATAGCGAAGGTGAGATTCGAATAAGGAAAAGTAGGTTATTAATGCAGTAGAAGGAGTCAGCTCTTTAGAAACCGATTTAATGGCAAAACATGCGGAGGATAATTTTTTTGCTAAGGTATCTATATGAGCAGACCATTTTAGAGAATCGTCTATATAAAGACCTAAAAACTTGATTGAAGTCACCGTTTGGATCAGATTATTGTTTAAAGTTATAGGTTGTAAAGTACCTCTGTAAGTCAATGCTACAGTTTTACTGGTGTTGAAACAAAGTCCATTCGAATCAGACCAGGACTTAATAGTCACTAGATCTTCACTTATGATAGATTGTAATGTCTGCATGTTAGAATTATTCCAGGTTACACTGGTGTCATCAGCAAATAAAGTAATTCTACCACTTATTCTTAAATCTGTGATATCGTTGATGAATAATAAAAACAAAATTGGACCTAATACTGATCCTTGAGGTACTCCACTGCTTATTGCTAGATTTGTAGAATCCTCACCATTCGCCCGCACCTGTTGATTTCTATTTTCTAGGTAAGTTTTAAACCATTGTAAAGGAGAACCCCGTATGCCATAAATTTGTAACTTATTAATTAAAATATCATGATTTACACAATCGAAGGCCTTTGCGAAGTCACAAAATACTGAAGCGGTGAAAAGTTTATCATTAAGTGATGTGTATATTTCATTAAGAACGGAAAACATTGCGTCGCTAGTGCATTTTTTAGGTAGAAAGCCATACTGATGAGCTGTGAGGATGTTATGCTTGAAAAGAAAGGGCAAAAGACGGTTTTTCATTAGCCGTTCTACTATCTTCGATAAGGTAGGCAATAACGCGATAGGTCTATAGTTACAGGTTTTGGTTTTGTCGCCACCTTTATGAAGTGGGATTATTATAGCTGTTTTTAGACAGTTAGGAAAGAGACCAATTTCAAAGGATTCATTAATCAGTGAAGTTAAAATGTTGATTACTACATCCGGTATATTTAGAAATATTTTGGTGGACAGGCCATCAATTCCACAGGAAAATTTATTTTGGATGTTGTTTATGGTTTGCACTAGTTCATGCTTGTCTACTGGTCTTAGGAAGAAACTTTCAGTGATCCTTTTAGTAGGTAGGAGGAAGCACTATAATAATTAAAAAAACGAGCATATACTAAGTTTTTTTCTTTCTGTTTTTCAATTCTTCTTGTTTGTTGAAAAAAGAAACAAAAAAAAAGCAAAACCACAAAAACACTATAAATTCACTTGTGATATTTTATACAAAAAGACATTGTCGACTATGCGTGCCTTTGTCACTCCGTATTTTGATACTTCGTCTTAACCTTATAGTCAGCAACTACCCCATTGTCCGTTTTTGATAAAAGCTACGGTCTTGTAATCCCTTACTAAAAAAAGACATTAATCGAAGAAGTATAGAGCCCAATTTCATTTATAAGATTGGATCGAAAGGTTATATAACAGATATAAAGACAAAAACCCGTGGAAAGCCGAGGTTTTTGCTCCAAAAAAGGCAATTTGGCGAAGAAAAATAAGCGTACATTCATCGAGAAATAAATAAAAGTCGTAAGTCGCTCAAGGACTGGAAATTCTGATTCAGATACTTCAGTATTCGCATAAAAAGTACATTAAATGAAAATTTGAAATCCAATTTCAATTTATATGTGATTGTAAAACTCTAATTAAATGAACCAAATAAATAAAAACTGTATGGCTAGCTCAGAAGAAAATTTTTATTTACATAGCCAGTGCCCGTTATTATTTGGCCCCGGAAATCAATGACCAACTTGTGCTCTTTTAAAAACCAGATAGAAAGTTATTACACCAACTCATGTCCATGGTTTTTATTTCTTATTAATAATTAAAATATTCAAGACTTAATGGAACTAATAATGAAAAACTAGAGATTGGAATTGAGAACTATTTGTTTCTTTGATATATGTTTTTATAAAATGTAAACTATAACCACACAAATAATACGTATATTACCTACATACTGCTTTTACATTAAAATAAATACACCTTGAATTTTTTCTAAATAAAATATTTCATTTGATACAATCAGTATACTAAAAATTGCTATTACAAATGTCTATATCTGGAGATTCATTTTTCTGCCATCTGCAACTTAAATTCTGAAATTAAAAATATGATTTGTTCGTTATTTATATCTAAAGACGATATAAACTTTCGCAATATCACACAAAATATTTTACGATGTAATCGTCCAATATTTTCTTACTCAATATTAGGTTTATAGCCGTATTCGCCCAACCGAGATAACCGCTAAAAGCTTATTTTTAACTGCCACTTTTAAATTAATAACCTCATTTGACGTACCGACTACGAAACAACACTTTTAATTCATCTTTTACAATAACTGAAGTTGATGGGGATATCCACTTAATCGATGTGTTAGATAGAGCAAGTGCGATTTCAAATAAACTATAGAAAAGTGACAAAAGTCAAAGAATATTATTATATATAATTATTAATTATGTTCATATACTTGTTTATTTAACAAAAATGTAACTTTTTATTTATAGGTAATCTTATCGTTGATTCAAAAAAGATCTTCGCAAAATATTTTTGAATTACAAAAATTATACTTTAGTGTTTTAAAGAATTGTTTCAAAAGTGGCTCATGTCTTGGATTTTTGGTCCATGATAGTGATGAACTAGTTCAGGAACATTTTGTGGTTTCAACATTATTAATATAAAATTTTATTTGTGAATTAACTCACGAGCAGCGACAAATACTATGGAAATGAGTCCGTTGCTTTCTATCGCGCGGTAAATCCACAACACCATACAAATCTGACGAACCTGGGCCCGTTAATGGCCCGAGACCTCTTCCAAATGTTTAAATTGTTTCTATTGTAATTTTCAATAAGATCCCCTTCTTCGTTTTTCACTTGACAGCTTCATAAATTTAATTGCATACCATTGAGAAAATTCACATTTCTTATTAAAAATCTTCCAATTAATTGTGGAAATACTTTTGAATTTTTTGGTATTTTTTCTATATCCGTGATGGAATTAGACTTTTCTGAGGATTCTACACAAGCAAGTTTTGGCACCTTCCAGTAGATAACATTCTAGAAAAGTTAAGCCCGGTTTTTCACTTCTATGAGGTCAAAGTAGAAATGCTACAAAATTTTTACAATATATAAATATACAATTTTTATTTTGGTATTTTCTCTATACCCAAGGCCAAACAGGACACAAAATATACTTCAGCTTTTCAACATCTTGAATCTAAATTTTTGTATACCTTCTTATCCCCCCTTAAATCAAATTGTAAAATCATCCGTAATTTTATCCTACGCGTTAAATAAGGAACTAATCTCTAACTATAGGTAAAAAAAATAAATTACCTCATTTAAATATTTTTCAAAATGCATTTTTTGGTCCTTGATTATAACTTTTTTTTATAAATTTTGTGTAATTTTCGCCTTAGATCCCTTCCTGCTTTTACTGAATACAACAAACTGCACTATAGTCTATTTTTATGTATGACAGAGTAATAACACAGCATTTCTAATGCAAAACTTAGTACGGTCATTTTAAATATTTTTACAGAATAATCTAAATATTTCCTAAAATTGTAATAAATGTACCTGAGCTATTACAAGTTTTGGGTCTTTTATTGGTCCTTTATAAACATAAGCTATACTAGGTTTGGACATGCCAAAAGCCCTGTGTATTAAAGATTACATAGCCGTATCTTAAGATTATTTTCAATAAGTACCTATTTGCCAATTTTGTTTTATTTTAATTCCAAGAATTTCTTACAGTAATCGAATTATAAGTAGATAAATACCTTCCCAACAAATTTCACCGAAAATGCGATTATATGTTTTCCATTTAGTAAGGAGGTCCAAGTTGTGTATTCTTGACAGTTTACTAAATGTCGTTTAGTTGCAACTTGCAAGGTGCAGTGTGAATTCTAGTGTGATCATGGAAAATTTGGAAGGGCCGCGTAAACGACAAAAAATCGGTCATTTAACAGTTAATGAAGAAACATTAATATTTAAAAGTTTTAAATAATTTACAGACAAACAATTATGTAAAAGTGTTGATGACACAGTGGAATTAGTTAGTAGTACGCTTGGTGTTGGGAAATCTACGATTTACAGGGTTGTTAAAGAAGAGAAATGTGGTGAGTTTCAAACAGCACGTAAAGCTCCAGGAAAACCAAAATTTCAATTAGAAAATCTTTTGAAAGAAAGAATTCGAAGGAAAGTGCTTGCGTTCTTCTTTAGAAAAGTATTTCCGACGGTAGACAAAGTTCTTGCCACGGTTCGAGATGATAAGGATTACCCTGAAATGAGCCGAAGCACACTATGGAAACTTTTAAAAAAAATAGGTTTTCTATGGAAAAATCATTCCAGAAAGTCTATTTTAATAGAAAGAAGCGATATTGTAGTATGGAGAAGAAATTACCTAAGGACTATAAAAGAAATGAGAAACCAAAGAAGAAATATATTTTATTTAGATGAAACATGGATCAACGAGGGACATAAACTGTGACGGCCCGCCCCCAGGCCCCCTCTTCTTTTGATTTGTTCTTGTGTTTTTAGTTTGAATGTTATTTATTTATTTACCTCACAAGTTTTACTTTACTTTAAATTCTATACTTACTGTAATTTGGCCTTTTCCCTCTAGTAGTAGAAGTGATCGTCTAGTTAATTAATTGATATTTTATATACCCACGTTGTGATAATGTTAATTAAGGTAAACCAGAATTCGATGCAAAGTTTGGTGCAAATTGATAAATAAAACCATACAAAATTATATTTAAACCTTTTTATTTTGTAATTCAATAACTTGCAAAGTATATTACAATGGGTACTATTTACTGAGGTATCACCTGAGTATCGTTGAAATGCAGACCCTATTCATTTGCTATCAATATATATCCTATTTAGGTTGATGACCAACAGAGTTAACAAACAGCGTCAATTCGCCAGTTGATTAACTATAGTGTTGTTGTTATATTCTGATTTAGGTTGATGACCAACGGAGTTAATGAACAGCGCCAATTCGCCAGTTGATTAACTATTATGTTGTTGTTTATATTGATTCTATTCTAGGTATATACAGGTTGCACCCTCTTAGGTAAATATTACGATGAGTATAGAGGTGATGACCAACTGAAGTAACAAACAGCGCCAATTCGCCAGTTGATTACCTTACTTTGTTGATTTCACATATACTTAGTTTCAAACCTTGTAGAACGGGTTGCTTAGCGTATAGGTGTCCCCCCTTGAGCTAACGAACAGCGTATTCGCCAGTTGGTTAACTTACTATTAAACTTTACCATCTTGGTTTGTACAATTTATCCAAGATAGCACATCCTTGTATATTTCTAAAATATTGATTTTTATAATTTCTATTGAAATGACTTAATAGGACTGTATATTTCTTAACATTGAATTTTATAATTTCTATTGAAATTAGTTAATACAACCCTGTATATTTCTAAAATATTGATTTTTATAATTTCTATTGAAATACTCAAAATTCACCCATCTATAACAGATGTTATCTTAAGTGTCTTTCGGGGTGTATGACCTGAAGCCCATGTGGTTGATAATATTTTAAGCAAAATGTCAGGCTTTGCATTTAAACGAGACCCCGGTGGCATCTCAAAGAGAGTTACATAAACCCTTTTTACTCACCATTGAAATTACAGACATTTGGTTCGTCTAAACTAGACATTATGTACGTCGCGGTGTTGACCGTCGCCTTGCGTCGAGACGTCAAGCGTCGTGGCGGGAGGAAGGTATTTATTTCGTGACTGTGTCGAGACAGATATATATGGTAGGAAATACTTAGGTGGTACGGGACGTGACGAAAGGTGTCGATAAGGATATTATGAAGGAAATATTTAGGGGCGGCAGGCGTCGAGGAGTAGAACGATGGGGCGTTGGGCGTCGGAATGAATGTAAGGTAGGAAATACTTAGATGGTGCGGAATGTGACAGCGTTCGATACGTGGGAAGTAGGTAGGTAGGGAGTCTGGACGTCGAACGTCGAGACGTTGGGCGTCGGGATGAATATAATGGTAGAAAATACTAAGTGGTGTTAGGAGTGATATCGTTGGGACGTCGAAAGGTGGAGAAGTAGAATGGAGAGACGTTGGGCGTCGAGACGTTGACACCTTGGAAAATAGGAGGTATTGTGGGATAGACGTCGTTTAGGAAAAGCGTTTAGGAAAGGTACAGACTATATAACTGGGTACTGACAATAAGGTGATTGCTTGAATGTAAAATAACAAATGTATGCTTGCACATCAAATGACAAAAATTGAATGAATCTGAGCTCATTTTCGTCAGACTTTTTATACACAGTTTAATCGTTTCTGTGACGTCTCTATCGTTTTGTTTCTCATAGAAAATACGAATGTAGGTGCAAAAGAGGGTGGGTTATTTATTACTTGCCTTGAAAGTTTTGTGTATCGAAATATTGTCGATATCGGTCTGAACATCGAAACTAGGAAAATAAGCGACTTAAGCGCGTTAATGATAATTACTTCATAAACAGAAATATGCTTTATGGTGTTTTCTTTGTCTGAGAATTCGGCCACGTACACGAACTTTGGATCTTTTATGTACGTGGTTATAGCTATTATTTATTAGGTGTCGTAAATAAGATTTAATTATCTAAGAGATTTTTCGTTAAATGAAGCATTTTGAATTTAATAAGAATGTAATATTGTATTTAATAAATGGAATTAATAAATTATTAAGGTACCTGGGTGCGGTAGGTTACAAAACCAAATAAATTTTGGCAAGATGAAACTGTTATAAGTCGAAGACAGGCTTTTTTAAATAATTTATCTACTGGTTTAAATCCACCATCAGGAAAGGGGCGCAGACTAATAATAGTACACATCAGTAGTTCAAACGGTTTTGTTAAAGGTGGTTTATTGACTCTTGAATCTACTCGTACCGGTGACTACCATGAGGACATGAATGCTGATGTCTTTAAAGAGTGGTTCGAACAAATTATAGATCTTCTTCCTTAGAACTGTATAATAGTAATGGATAATGCAAGTTATCACTCGAGACTTATAGAAAAAATGCCCACAACCAAGTGGTTAAAAAAAGATTTACAGAATTGGCTAAATTCAAAGAATATTAAGTTCCATCCCGGTTCTTTGAGAAAAGAACTGTATCATTTGTGTTCCCTTCATAAAGAGAAATTCAAAAAATATGAAATTGATGAAATTGCAAAAATCGTGGGATGACGGTGGTTAGATCACCATCATATCATTGCGAAGTAAACCCGATTGAACTGATATGGGCACAGATAAAGGGAGAAGTTTCAAGAAAAAATAATTCTTTTAAAATGAGTGATGTTAAACAGTTGTTTTTGGAGGCTGTAAATAATGTAAAGCCTGAAAACTGGGAAAAGGCAGTAAATCATACGATTAAAGAAGAAGAGAAAATGTGGAAGTTGGACAATATTACTGATGAAATGATCGAGCCACTCATTGTAAATATTGGTTGCGACAGTTCATCTTCTGATTTCGATTCTGATTTGGATTTCTAGGTAAGAAGTAGTTTTTATATTAAAATTATTATTTATGAACGTAACGTTGTTTAAAAGTCAAAGTTTAATTCCTTATACCTACATAACCCGTTTGACACAATGTTCTTAACATACCTTGTGGAAAAATAAAACATTTTAGAAAAAATTGCACTTTTTTACCTTCAGCTGTTTAGAAGTTATAACAGGTTAATTAGGTGAAAATATAAGTGTATACTCGAGGAATAACTTCAAAAAATATTTTAACTGTCTACTAAAAGAAGTGGTACGCCTATGGATTACGAACGCTTTATTATTTTAATACTCTCTCATACATAAAAATAGACTATAGATTAGGCATAATAAAAAATAAACACCATTAAAACTAAAGTTACTTCTCCTCTAAAGTTTTTATGTTGTTCAACTCGGCAATAATTTTTTAAAAATCACTACCATAAAACTCCATCACAAAAATATAATACACCGTTCTTAAATTAGACTCCTATAGTTGTTGAATAAGGAAACCATCTAAGGATTTCATTAGATACTGTTATATTGAAATATAACAGTAGGGCTTCTTTACTAGATGGAAATATGTTCCATCAATATATCGCCAACAAAAATAAAAATGGAATATAATAATAGGCCTCTTTTTATTCCGTTCAAGCAATTTTAAAAGAAAACAGGATAGGACTTAGTCCATCTCTGCCATATTTCACGGTTGCTTATTATCTTGGATGATATCATGAGCTCCACTATAAATAAGTCAATTCAATTAAATGTTCCTATTTATGCTGGTCGCTGTGATAACTGGATTTTATATTGACCATACTGATTTTTAGTTTAAATAAGGATAATTTCCTAACCGTAGCTGAATTTTATATAAATAAAAGTTTCCTTGGTTTAATCGGTCAATGTTTTTATTTTCTATTGTTTAGCACAGCACGAAACAATAAATACAAGTACTAAAAAATCCTCAAAACATTTTTGCTTTCGCGAGATGTACGGTTTGCAAAATATTCTAATTTGGGACCACTTTGTATTTGACCAAGCCTATTTTGTACATTCCTTTAGCTACGACCTTGCCCCCAGCTACATACTCTACGAAATCCAATTTTGTTATTCAATTTTTCTCATTTCCATCGTTTCCCGAACTTAATATAGCTACATTTACGCGATTTACATTGACGAAATAAGTAAAACAAAATGCGAGTGCTGCCACATCGAATCATATATAATTTCTTATCCAGCTTACCCTTGTCAAGAATTATTATTTTAGCCAATCTAAACGAGGGGACCGATAAAAGGTATAGAAAAAGAGTTATCAGATATATTTTATACACACATTTCACATTCGCTTATTATTCCAACGTAGTTAATATTGATGGTAGTAAATGTATTTTTCTAGAATAAGGTAGGTACAAATACCACTTTCAATCATAGAAATAGTATAGAAAGCCGATTCCATATATCAAAAATGAAACCGTAAGGAGAAAATAGTGTGTCGGAGCTCATGCGTATAACGGTGCTGGCGCGAACAGGACCGGTGCAAGTTTTTTATTGATCGAACAAATAGTTCGCACGATATTTCAATCATACATTTTTAGAGATGATTCTATACAAAAAACGATTAAACAAATTTCAAGTTAAGGTAAATATGGTTCTGACAGTCCTTATTAAGAAAGATATGGCATAAAATATGAATTAGTTAATTTTCGGCAATCATTAGTACAGTAGTCATGAGATTTTGCTTGTGATTTTAAAAATACTTTCCAGAAAAACCACGTGCTCCGGTTTTGACTACGTTTATTATTAAACAGCGAAATTATATACAAAAACTTTAATCTACAATCTAAATTAGGTACTATCACAAGAAAATCACTGTTACAATAATTAATTACTTAACCAAAAACTAAAATACTTTTTAGGTACCTACGTAACCAGAAAGGAGCTGGACCATTTATCCTAATATTGATGTTCTCTCTCCCTACGGTAAAACTTAAAACAATAACAAATTGCCTATCTACTAGGGTCGGTAACTAAACGTATATACATAATGGACGGATTTTGTTTATACTTAACATTACACTCGCGCATTTAAATATAACTATGCATATAAATATTTACAAATAAAGATACTTTTCCAAACAGGCAATCATTAGTACTGTAGTCACGAGATTTTGCTTGTGATTTGACATCTTATTTGATAATATCATTTGCTACAACTAAATTTAATCTGGGAAGTGCAAAATAGGGCCCAGGAATATTATGTTCGATATTTTTTTTACATTTTGTCAGCCGAGACTATGAGTCGTTAGACAGAAAACCTTTCATGTTACCATTTTCAATATAAATTAAAAAATTAAAAAATACTACTACATTTACTTGGTACATATTTTATTTTAATTTTGAACCTTTTTAAAAGGGTCTTTCGGTTCCATAATAAAAATTAGTTGCTGCTTACTAGACACATTCTATATAGCCTAAACCAATTTATGGTTTGTTTTCGATCAATTTAATATAAAGATTTAAAGTTTTTAGTCGATGATAACATTCCACACCAGCACATTGCAAACCTATTTTATAAATAATAGGAATAAACTTGTAAATCATTAATTTGGTAGTTATCTCACTCATATTATTTTTTTGTTTATATGACTATTTCGATTTCTAAATATATTTTGGCCTTACAATACGAAGCGTTTTGTATCTACCACTTTTTTAATGAACGATGAATGTTGGCAGGCGTGTACCTTTTTCGGAACAAGAGGCGTTTTAACGAAGGAAATAATTTTCGAAATATCTAGTTAGTTTTCGGAAAAATAGAAAACGTTTGAAGAAAGTTGTCATTAACAGTTTGTCGTTCATGTGTTTCATTTTGATCAGCTTTCATACTAAATTGCGTAGAATATTTTTCCGATTCAAAATCGAGATTCTCGATATTTCCACAGTTTATTTATAATACCTTCTAAACTGGATTTATCTATCATTTTATATACTTTATAATATATGTTCATGCCCTACTTTTCACTTTATTAACAATTTTTTTTTAACATACTTCAAAATGGTAGGATATTCTCAATTCGTTGAAATATTTTTTTATGTATGTTGAGCGATAATTCTTTACCACGTTGCCCGATTTCTAGGATTATTTTTGTTAGAAAAGGAAACAGTTTTATATACATTAAGTGAAGATCTGAAGATGGGATCCATAAGAAAATCATTAACATCTTTATTTTTAAAGTAGGTTTTTTTTTTAAATTTCTTTAAACCTTACTGGTTCGAACGCGGTAAGGAATGAAGAAATGTAAATAATTGTTGTGCCAGCCAAAAAGCGAAGAGGAAGTACCGATTAAAATATCGAGTGACAGAAGAGTTCCTAAGATTGTTGAAATCGGGTTTATGTTTTAAAATGCCTTAAAACCGATATCGATAATATCTCCCCGTCGCTGTATAAATATACAGCTCTCTATTTACATAATTATAATTCTTAGGTAGGTTTAGATTTGCAGACATAAATCTTGTAATAAATATAACAGCTGCTTAATACATTGATTACATTTTCATTAGCCAATGTAAAAATGTCTTTTATTGTACCTAGGATTTGACTAAACACTACACAAAACTAAAAATAAAATGCCACTTTCATCGTGTAATTAATGCCGCGTTTGAGAATCCACATCGGATGCATTTTTTACATCTCAAGCGTTTTTTATCCACATCGGACACATCTGTCCCATTACATTTACGTATACTGAATCACGTGATCAAAGATTTACTACTTACTACATCTCAGATGCATCCGATGTGGATTCTCAAACGCGGCATAAATAATAAACTACAAACGGTCCTGTAAGGGCAGCGTCATATAGCCTTGAAACACCGGATTTTAGTGCTATTGCCAGGTCAATATTGAATTTGTAGGTGAATCGCTTATTGAACATTAAAAATACGGTATTAATGACATTAATACGGTATTTGTATATATTTTTGGGAATGTAATTACACATAAATATTATTAGTTGATTATTTAAATGTGTATAAGTTATTTTGTGGCGATATTTCGTAGATATAAACTGTTTAAATCATATAATTTAAAAGTTAATTAATTTAAAATTCTTTTCTGTTAGGTATGTTTAATATATTTGGCAACACTACAGGGACAAGTCATGCATATTGCGCAAGCTTCTAGACACACTATTTTGCGATGTCAGGCGCAGAGACGCGTTTTTATGCACAGTAGGTTTCAATTTCTGCTTAAATGTTATGTTTATATTGGTCTTCTATATTATTTCTATGCTTTCAATACAAAGAAAACTTTTGTCTGTCAACTGATTTTGGGTCTGTTTCCCTGGTTTATAGTTTGTGGTTTGCTAATATGAATTCCACTTCCAAATTTAGTTATTTTTAGGTATACTGGATAGATTTTTGGCAATATTTGCAATGTTTGGATCTTGAAAAGTAACAGAAGATATGTTTATATTTTCGGAAAGTGTCGGGTCCACAACAGTTGGAGTGGATGGAGCAATGTTCTGTTTTTTGTTTAGATTGTTCGCTAGTTCTTCTATTCCTGTTAAGTCTTTGACAGAATAAATATCATTTACAAATAACTTATTTCGTTTAATATAACACGTGTTTTATTTAACTTATTTTAACAAATTTAAATGTTTTCTACAAATGCTGGAGTGGTATTTTTATTTGTCCCCTTAAGTTTGTTACTATTTAGTCAACTCGCGTCAAATTGACAGGTCTTACCTGCAGTAAAAGGACTAAATAGAGACGGCAGAGTTTTTGATATAGGTATTTTGAATGTTATACTATTATTAAAATATATAATAAACCTTTGTTTGATCTTTTAAAATGGCCAAATTCTGGATATTAAAGAAAAAAAAACAGATATGTAACGCGATGACTTCCCCAGGACTTTGTTTATTTGTTATTTTTATAGTTCTTGTGTGTTATTTAATAAATAAATATACCTACCAAGTACTAAAGATATTTTTCAAGGGTGAAAATTCACAAAGATATTTTTGTTTCAGTTTGTGGACCTCTAGCAGCCAAACGAAGTTGGAATACAGGTAAGTTTAATTAAATTAACTAATTTTAAACCCATCTAGCTCCTTTTAGACATAATTTGCTGATACCTTGTATATATGTATACAAAATTTATATTTTTCATTTTTATGAAATACATAATCCAGGTACATCATTCTGATTAATTATAAATACATTGGAAACATTATTTAATTCTAATCTTTAGAGGATACGGTCCTTTATGTATTGCCGTGAATTACGTTTCCCTCCACTTTAATAATACAATTTAACAAGTCGACTCGCGTTTTGTCAAAGGGTAAAATAGTATGAAAGTTATGAAGAAAGTTAAGTTAGCTGGAGGCAAAAGCCAATTAGTCACATTTCTTAGCTTCGAGTTCGAAAATTCGTTATAATTCAGTCACGGACTGGACAAAATTGCTTAGATATATAAAAGTTGATTGTGGTAAATTTGATAAACTAACCCATGTATAGCACATTTTTTTTAGATGAATAGACATTGAAAAAAGAAATAGTTGGCTCTAAAGCATTTATCGCATTTTGATTTTTGGAATTAATTCGTTTTTAATAGAGTTATCATCTATTCACTATTTATTTAACCTCAATGGAACACTTCAATGCCATCATCTCATATGCACGTGTCACTTTTCCATTTCATTTCAGATCTTCGGAAACGAAACAGTCGTTCATGGAATTGTCATGATTGGGAGTTTGCTTTTACAGACAAAAATATTGACACTGCTTTGTCCTTCTGCGACTTGTTTGCTCTGGTGATCTTGTTTTGACGGGTCGGGACGCGATTCCTCATCTGCCTCTCACTATTTGTCAACATTCTCAGAAAGCAGTTCTGAATATCAGAAAGTGTGTTTATTCTCAGGAATTGATGTTTTCTACGTTTGCAGAAGTCCTTAAGGATTATGCATACGATGAATAACTGTTTGGAATAATGACATTTGAATATCATTTTAAATTATTACTAGGTACAGGGTCTTCAGAGATATCCGTATATCACATCGATAGGATCAGCCTTGCGGGGCGGGGGGGGGGGGGGGGCGACATTTAAAGGGGGCTTTATGATTTTTTAGAACCACTATTATAATGGTTAAAAGCACAAATATTGTATGTCCATTTTTGTCGAAAATGGGATAGGTAGGATTCTATATCCTTCATGATAAAATCTTTATGGTTACCAAATATAGTACGTCAACTTAAATAGGTTTACCACGCAGTAAAGTAATAGGTAATAGCATAGTGGAGTTAAGACAGATCATCACTAATTGTAAAACGAAAATGAGAAAACACAGCCACTGGTACGACGTCAAACACTGTAGAAAATTCACTACGGTGATCAGCAATCAAAGAGAGCAAATTTTTACTCGTCATCTTATTTATGCCTTTTCAGCAGGCAAGCTTGAAGCCCGGCAATTCGGAGTGGGAGATACCACCACTACAGCCGACGGTTTACTACTTAAAAATTAAAAAAATGTCCAACTATTACCTTGATAAATACAAGTAGATAATTGATACGAAATTAAATCTACAAATGCCCATTCGGATTTAGGCAAATATAGAAAAATTTTAACCTACGAGGGTACTCGCAATTGTTAAAAAATGGGAATTCCAGGGAAACACAATTACGGGGAATCTTCTATGTCATCAGACTAGAATTAATAATTTTAAAGTTAATTAAAAGTAAAGTTTAGTGACTTCGTCACAGTTCAAATAGATCTGAAAGGTATTATAAATTTCGTAAACAAATTTAGTAACAAAATTAAAAAAAAATTCTACACCCACATGGATATTAGTTTATCTTCACATAGACTACAAAACGAAAAATTATGTCATTGTGTTCAATTGAACGAATATATTTCATATCCATTCTAGGTAATGAGAACAGTGCAAAAAAATGAAATCGACCAATCACACAGTTCATATTTTGGACCCTCAATTGCTATTATTATAAGTGACAATCCTGTCAAACTAATTGTCAGTATATTTTTTAATTATTAGGATTAAATATACATTAAAATTAGTTATTTTTGTATAGAATCGATAAATAATCGTGAATAATAGCATTTCTCTTTTTATTTGAACCATATTTTGAAACAAAAATTAATTTTTATTCTCACTATATGAAACTATTTTAATTAAACCAAAATCTTAAAAGTGGCCATAGAGGCATGGACAGAGTATTTGAGTCTCACGCAAAAAACCGGAGATCGATTCTCGGCTGGCGATTAATTTTTTTTATATTTATTTAATTTTAAAAATCAGTAAAATTCAAAAATTATTTTAAAATTAGTTATTTTGTTTAAATTAAATTTTAATTTGTAGATTTCCGTTAGTGGGTCGTAGAAAAAATGTACTGTACAACTCAAGTGGATTTTTCATATGGCACTCCGCCTACAGCGTCGTGCCCAAATTTCGTTTTCGTGCGATATAGCCGTCATATCCACTCTTGTTGTACAAACTTACTAAATAAAAAATTGCACAAACTTTTAGAGGCCATTTTCTTTCTTTTTATGACATTCTAATATATTCTACGACCTGAAATGTCATAATTAGTCGACCGTTTGGAAAATAAGTTTTTTTTTTCACCGGCATTCCCAGAACACTCCGGATGCTTCGAGTGAATCAGAGAACGGTCCGGCTGTTTCCACACGTCAGCGTTACTTCGGCCACGAATTGATTACGTGCGTATACAGGGTCGGCTTAGGAATTCATGACAATAAGATTTCAGAGATCTCATGTGGTATGTAACCAATTTTATACCCAGATTTCCAGGTCGAAATTTGATGTACACTAGGTATGTTTTTCAAAGCATCAACTATTTTTGACAATTAAAATTTGTATAAAATGACATTACCTTTGTTTCTTAATATTCCAATCCTAAATAGAGAGAGAGAGAGAGATATGCTTTATTGTCGTAAAAAAAATTACAAAAATTTTATAGACAAAGCGTGTAACTTAAATACTAAACATATTATAAAAATAACTAAACAGCAGAAAAAACAAACAGAAACAAACAGACAAAATAGGAATAACAATTGCAATGGATATGCAATATCCGTCATTATAATTATTCTAATTTAATTTTTAAATTTAAATTTAAATTTAAACTTTAATATTTAATTATTTAATTAATGCCATTGTATGTGGAACTCAAATGTCTAAGGTACGTTATAAAATTCTGCTACTGTGTAATATGGTCTTTCTAGAAGAAAAGCTTTAGCCAGTCTTCGGAACTAATCGTATGTATTTATAGATTTTAATTGCATCGGAAGGTTATTATACAATTTTTTGGCATTGTAGGTAATGGAATGTTTTAATAGGTCAGAAGTGGGCATTGTTAAATAAACATCAGTCTCTAAATTTCTTGTAGGATATCTACGAGTCGGTCTTTCAAATAAATTTTGAATGTGCTTGCGAACTAAGCAGACGGATTCGAAAATAAATAGAGCAGGAAGGGTTAGAATTTTGAAATTTTTGAAGTAATTTTCGCAATGTGTCCTACTACTTAAACCAAATACATAGCGGATTGCTCTTTTTTGCAGTTTAAAAATAGATTCAAAAAGGTATAAGCTACAAGAACCCCAGAAAGGTAAACCATAGCGAAGGTGAGATTCGAATAAGGAAAAGTAAGTTATTAATGCAGTAGAAGGAGTCAGCTCTTTAGAAACCGATTTAATGGCAAAACATGCGGAGGATAATTTTTTTGCTAAGGTATCTATATGAGCAGACCATTTTAGAGAATCGTCTATATAAAGACCTAAAAACTTGATTGAAGTCACCGTTTGGATCAGATTATTGTTTAAAGTTATAGGTTGTAAAGTACCTCTGTAAGACAATGCTACAGTTTTACTGGTGTTGAAACAAAGTCCATTCGAATCAGACCAGGACTTAATAGTCACTAGATCTTCACTTATGATAGATTGTAATGTCTGCATGTTAGAATTATTCCAGGTTACACTGGTGTCATCAGCAAATAAAGTAATTCTACCACTTATTCTTAAGTCTGTGATGTCGTTGATGAATAATAAAAACAAAATTGGACCTAATACTGATCCTTGAGGTACTCCACTGCTTATTGCTAGATTTGTAGAATCCTCACCATTCGCCCGCACCTGTTGATTTCTATTTTCTAGGTAAGTTTTAAACCACTGTAAAGGAGAACCCCGTATGCCATAAATTTGTAACTTATTAATTAAAATATCATGATTTATACAATCGAAGGCCTTTGCGAAGTCACAAAATACTGAAGCGGTGAAAAGTTTATCATTAAGTGATGTGTATATTTCATTAAGAACGGAAAACATTGCGTCGCTAGTGCATTTTTTAGGTAGAAAGCCATACTGATGAGCTGTGAGGATGTTATGCTTGAAAAGAAAGGGCAAAAGACGGTTTTTCATTAGCCGTTCTACTATCTTCGATAAGGTAGGCAATAACGCGATAGGTCTATAGTTACAGGTTTTGGTTTTGTCGCCACCTTTATGAAGTGGGATTATTATAGCTGTTTTTAGACAGTTAGGAAAGAGACCAATTTCAAAGGATTCATTAATCAGTGAAGTTAAAATGTTGATTACTACATCCGGTATATTTAGAAATATTTTGGTGGACAGGCCATCAATTCCACAGGAAAATTTATTTTGGATGTTGTTTATGGTTTGCACTAGTTCATGCTTGTCTACTGGTCTTAGGAAGAAACTTTCAGTGATCCTTTTAGTACGTAGGAGGAAGGAGAGAGCATCCTGACTCGGAGCTATGTTAGATTTGATATTTTTACTTACATTTACGAAATAATTGTTTAGTTCATCTGGGCTAGGATTTACACTGTTTGAAGAACGGGTTTTATTCCTTAAGTCATTTATTATAGACCAGGTTTCTTTGGAGGGGTTTTTAGCTCTTGCGATGCGATTTTTGTAATAGTTTTTCTTAGCAGATTTGGTGATTTTCCGATACAATATTCTGTAGTTGTTGATATAGTTTAATATTAGGGGATTATCTGTGTACTTTTTAATATACATTAATCATATTTTTAGATGATGTTCTTATTCCTTTAGTTGTCCAATATTTATGACATTTAGTTTTAATGGGGCGAAGGGGGAAAGCTGTATTGAAACACATAATTATTTTATTTAAGAAGTCTAAAAATTTAGAGTCAATATCTATAGTGCTATTATAGAATGATATACCAGGGTTTTTACTAGTTTTTAATTAATTTTCTTTTTATGTTCTTAAATTTACATCATGTTTTTCAAGATGTCTATCATCGTCTTCCACGAATCAACAAAAAAATCATGTACATTTTATTTACTTCAATCAAGATATCAGAATCAGATTTGCGTTATAACCTTTATAACTGACATTAGTTATTTGCAAGATTTAAAAAAATATATCACATACAGGATGTTAAAAAACCACATGATAAGGTATGTTGAATATATTTTAATTTCTTGTGTATTTATTGTCTTTGTCATGATTTTATTAAAAAGTGTTAATTAGAATTCAATTAAATATTTATTTCTCACAAAATTTGTCTCAGACATACTATTTATAGTGCATTACTTGTTTTAATATGTTTTTTATTAAAAGGAAACATTACATATGTTCATTATCATTTCATTAAATGTTTATTTGTAGATATTTTGTTTTATGAAAATATTTCTTTAAAATTATATGTTTAATTAAAGAAAAACACCATAATATATATGTTGATGTTTAATTCATAAAAGTATAATGGATTCCTGTATAAGAAAAATATATCTCAACTAAAAATATAATAAATGAAAAAATGTAACCACAAACTAAAATATATATAGCTGTTTGAATATCTCGAACATTTAATTTTTTTAATCTTCCGCTTTCTTCTTTTTTCTGACTCATAAAAATTTCTCGTTTCCAATGATCTATAATTCCTGCACTTGAAAGTTCACCAATTATTCTACTAAACTGTCGAGTGAAAGGAAAACCATTTCTCATAATACCAGAAACATATATATAATCAGTAAATGTGAAGCAGTTGATACTAGTTTTGTTTTCTTTTAAAAATTGAAGCAGATAGTTCTTTCGATGATCTGATATAAAGAAAGCTGAAGTACCTGCTGCGACATTTTTAAGACATTGTATTTCATTGCTGCACACAATTTCTTTATGTGCTATAGTTTCGAAAGACACACCATCATCGGTTACCCTATTTTCAAAGTATATCATGCAATTTTTAGCGAAGTAATACGTAGTTAGATTATTGTCGTAAATTTTTTTTAGAGAGTCATATTTTTCCACGCGGTACGCTTTTATGAAAGAAGTTGTCATTCTACTTGTGATAATTGTATTTATTTCGAAAGCAAAAAGTAGCATTAGAGTTATAAGATACCTTAATTTATTAGGTTTGGGAAGGAGCATTATGGGTATTCCTAGAAGGATACCCCAACTGTTTAAAATTAAATGCGATACGTTTTTGTAAAATCTAAAAGCAGGTCTTTGTGTTCGATCTACAACCCATAGAATTATAATTAAAATAGAATAAATTAATAGAATGTATAATAGAAATAATGTATTACTGTTAAAAGAATGGGGATAAATATATTGATGTGGTACACACCACACCATTCTTTGTTTCAAAAACGGACAGGCTTGTATAAAATAAAGCATCCTAGCGGGTGTTAGAACATATCCACCAATTATCATATCCAGCTTCTTTTTATGTAGACTAACAAATTCATCTGTGAAAGTACCATTAATATAAACATCTCCTTTAGCCGTTTTTAATTTAATATATTTCACTTTAATTTTTAGTTTATCAGTAATAGTATTTATCAAATTTATTTCAATACCTGTTAATTTGGATGTTAAATATTCTATAGAATAAGGTTCGAACAAAGCATATGCAATTTTAATTGTCTTCTTAGACATTTCTTCTGTTCTTTTCTGTGGAAAAAGAGGTCTGCTGTTTGAGAATTTTCCAAAATCACAGGAATTGACAATGAGTGTTTTATTCGTGAATTTTTGTGTAAATGATCGGGTGGTGTATATATTAAAAATTGTACTGTTTTTTCTGTTTAATAATAAAATTGCGCCATTTGCAACGCCTTCTTTGTGTAGTCCAGTAAATAATCGATCACTTATTAATTCGGGTTTTAAAAAATGATTGTAGGAAAAAATTATGAAATATGCAGCTGGATTCCAATGTTTGTAATCACTCAAATTTTTTAAAAAAGTTATAAATTTGTTGTAAGAATTCATATCTATTATATAATTATTATTTATTTCATATACGTCGTTCTTAAATGATATAAAATAGGAACTTCTTGCGTTAAATATCTTATAAGTATTATTAGGAATTTTTGATAAATCGTTTACAAGTAGATCATAAAATGTCGAAGATATTGACATATTTTGTAAATATAAGTTTAGATTTGCTAGTTGAAATGGAAAATTTCTACATACTTTCACAATACATTGACTTAACGATTTTTGTACTTTTTGCAATGGATCTATCTGTAGTTTAGAGTCAGTGTAATACAAAAACAATAACAATTGAAATATAAGTACCTTCATTTTTAAAGTGTTACTTTATAATGGTTAAAAAATCATATCCCATGTAGGTTATTTACAAATATAGCGTGTCGCAAAGAACGAAATTCACATGAATTCATAAAACGACATGTTTCATGTATTTCTATAATAGACATAGTTATATATACAGAATATAAATTTTTAAAAACTATTATATCGCAAACAAATCTACGTTTCAATATACGCGTCGAATTTTAACTCTAGTTTTGTGTGTAGTGATATGGAATTATGGAAACCTTCTTTTGATTTTCTGATTTCCAATTAATAAATAAGGATATACAATGTTATACCAAACTAAATATAAAAAAATTGTGTCTTCGTAATTTGTTATCTCTGCTTGTGTCTAATGTGCCTCTCTTTGTCCTGCCTCTACCTTTCTCTCTTTATTATTCTTGTCTATCGTTTTTGGTCATTTTCTATGAAAGTTCCTGCTGGGTTCCTGCGGGACCTCCATCTCGACTTGTCTGCTAGCATTTCCGTTCTGCTTTTCTGCTAGTATTTTATCTTGCACCTAGATTTTTTACTTTTATAATAAAAAACAAAAAGATCCCTTTAGACATTTATAAAAATTTTCAGATCCCACCCCGATATTGCTTTCGTCACTTTATGAAGTCATCCTCAGTAACTTATAATATAAGGAATGAGTTTTGAAGACTATTTTTATATTTAGGAGTGAAAAAAAACGAAAACTAAATTAAACTTGATGTAGATAAATGAAGCAAATTTATTTGGGGAAGAAAATTCTTCAAATGAAAGTTACTTCTTATTTTATTATCTATAATTTTTGTTATATACAAAATTTTCCTAAAATGGTCCGTATTCGCGAAATTTGACAAAATGTAAAAAAATTTTTTTTTTATAAAAATTGTTCAAACAAAAGTTGTTTGTAATATAATTCTCTATAATTTTTATCCTATAGATAATTTCTCTAAAATGGACCGTATTCGAGATATTTGAGAAAATGTGTAAATTTCGAAATTTGAAGAAAACTCAAAAATGGATAAAGAAAAAAACATTAAATTTTAAACTTAAGTTTTATTTCGGCCTGACGTGAAAGGATTAGATTTTGGACAAAGTCGGAACATCTGGGGGGGTACTTTATGGGAGGCCGTTTTTATATTTTATGGAATATATCTGTTATTTATGTTTGAAGAAAAAAATTGTTCAAATAAAAGTTACTTCTAATATTATTATCTATAATTTTTGCTTTATGTAAAAATTTCCTGAAATGGTCCGTATTCGAAAAATTTGACAAAATGTGCAAAATTCTGATTTTTATGAAAATTGTTGAAATAAAAGTTGTTTGCGATATCGATCTCTATAATATTTGTTTATACATGATTTTTTTAAAATGGACCGTAATGGAAAAATTGTAGGAAAAGTGCTAAATTTAAATTTTTCAGTATTTTCATTTTCAATGAATATCTATAGAAAAATGTTTCGCGGTAGATGTATGTGGACAATGTATATATTTAGTTTATCCTCTAAACATTTATAGAGATGCTGCAATAGATTGTACAAAATAACCGGAAAAAGCCTGTAATACCTAGATAGGAAAGTCATGTGTTGGACACATCAGATTTTTAATTAAATAATAATTGAGAATCTTTTGTATAATTGAGAGCAGAATTAAACTTCTTCATTAATGGCGTCTAATGTGGCTTTTATAAACCTAATAATAATAATAATTTTATATTACACTTCACACAAAAAATATGGTCTATGTATAATAAGAGGGTTATTTAGCTCAAATAAAATATTTTCTAACATAAAAATTTGTTCCATGTAAAGAATTTCAAATGAAAAATAAAAAAATTAAACTTTCCAACAAAAATGAAAATCAGTCATTATCATCTAAAATATCATAATCGTCATCATCATCACTGTCATTTTCTTTAATTAGAAAATTAATTCTCTTTAGCACGACAGAACTTCTTTTACAAAGGGCCTTTCTGTTATCCTCCTTATGAAATTTGAAACCCAAGTTATGTATCACTTTCCATAGACTTGTTCTACCAATGTCGTCAACTTTTCTATCTATTAATTCCGAGATAAATGTAATTTAAGGTCACATGTTCCTTGTTAGCCCTCATTCGATAAGGTATCACGAATTTCAAATTTCTTTCCATCTGGAATATCTTTCGTTTTCAATGATAGGCGAGTTTTGTGCTGATCTTATTTCGGCAGTTCACTATTGTGATTTTGTAATACTCCTCTTAATTTGGTTTCACTAATTCCTAGAACATCACATACGCGTTGTTGTACAAACATTACCGATTTTAAACGGCCGCCATTTTCTTTTTCATCCGTGCATATCATTTAGGCTATGCTTCATGTAGGGATTTGTTATAAATCGACTATACCTTATATTTAGTTTTGTAGTTAAATATAACACGTACTTTGATATTTTTAATCATATAAAAATAATACTGCAAGTCACATAAATGTACAAGGGAATAGTTTGTTTAAACAGGTAAATGTCGTCATTTGCGACACGCTAGATTTGTTTAAATTGGATTTTTTTTACGTATTATAACTACTTTAAAACAATCCTTTAAACATGATTGTATTCGCTTTTCAGATATTTCTATTACTTTACACAAAATCAAACCTAGTGATAGATTCATCTTACATTCAAGAAATCCAAATATCGTCCTGTCAATACGTCGTAAAAGTTTCTACAAAATTTTCTATCCAAACAAAAGAAATTAACTTATATTTTGAAAATAAATCAATTTCGTCCAAATTTTATGACCTACTTTTATATGAGTTATCAAAAACTAATAATAATTCTTACAGTATATTTAAGGGAGAAGGTTATTGTTTTATTTCGAACTATAATGATTTATTTCAAACCAATACTACGAATTATCTGATAGAGAGCAGTTCCTACAATAACTTCAAAACATTTGTACGTATTCTGAGTAATTGTAATCCAGATATTTGTTGCGAAATATTTGCATCGCAACATTTTGTTAATAAATTAATAAATCAAAAAATATTTGGTCAAATACATGAAGAACGCATTTTAAAAAGATTGGTGGTTTTATTATTGGATACAACAAATAACACAAACATGAATAATAATTGTGATTTGGAGAAGTTTAAGAGAATTGTAACTCCATATACAAATGAAAGAACTGAACAAAAAATTCGTAAGAAGTCAATTAAAATTGGATATCAGATGACTGGACCTTATTGCATAGAAAATGTAAATAAAGGTTTAACAGGAATTGATATTAATTTAGTAAATACAATTGCCGATAAACTTAATATTAAGATAAAATATATACTTTTAACTACAAAAGGAAACGTTTTTGATAATGGTTCTGTTACACATGAATATAAAAGTCTACATCAAAAAAAAATTGACATGCTAATTGGTGGATATACATTAACACCCGCGAGGATGTTTTATTTTAAACAGACTTCTATATTTATGCAAGAAAGATTTGAGTGGTGTGTTCCACATCAACATGTCTATCCACAGTTAATTAAAATTAATAAGCTAGTAGTATTTACTATTATATTAGTTTACGCTATTTTGGTAACAATTTTGTGGGTTCTGGATCTAAGAAATAAAACAAGTTTTAGTCATTACAAAAATGTATCAGATTTAATTTTAAGCAGCTGGGCTGTCATTTTAGGAAATACCAGTAAGCACCTGCCCAAATTTACTAAAATACGGTACGTTTTTGGATTATTGCTAATTTATGCTTACTACGTAAATGTAATAATCACTAGTAAACTGACAAGTTCTTTGATAAAATCTCATCCGATAGAAAAATACGACTCATTTAAAAAAATATACGACTACAACCTAACTACATATTTTGAACCAAATCTGATCCACTTTTATACGAAAAATAAAGAAATAGATGGAGTTCCTTTAGAAATCATACTAAGTAAGAACATTACCTGTGAAAATCGGATGAAGTGTTTAAAAACTGTCGCTGAAGGAAATTCGGCTTATTTTTTAACTAAATATCGTAAGAAATATTTATTAAAATTATTGAAAGAAAACAAAACTGCATTCCACTCTTTTACATTTTTTGATCCTATATATACAGCCGCAGTGGTGAGAAACGATTTTCCTTTTATTAAACAGTTTAATAAAATGATTAACCGAATTTGTGCTTCAGGATTTATTACTAAATGGATAGGAGATATATTTGTAATAGAAAGAGATGAACACATAGTAACATTAGAAAAATTAAGTATACGACATATACAAGAAGCGTTGTTTATTTTTGCTGCTGGTTGTAGTTGTTCATTAATAGTGTTTTTACTAGAGATATATTTGGCTTATAAATACATCTTGATGTCTAATGTATTCAATTATTAGTGTTAAGTGCTAGACGACACGCTGCTTCGAATTCCACAGCAAACCAAGTAAATTTTTATTTAATTTGCACGGTTTATAGTTCTTTTAGACGCAGAATAATAATACCCATACTAAGATGGTTTGTTATGGGATTTTATGTATGTCGCAATAGCAGTAGTTTAATTTTTATTGAATGTGGTGTTTTTAGTTATTCTTACCTATAAGACAATGGACAAGATTCACCATCTTCTAGCACTCCAGAGCGCTACGTCAAATATTTTTAGCGATTCCTCCCCATCACAAATATCTTATTCTTTTTCCTTTATTTAGCTAGTTTGCTAATATCACAATAATTTAGTAAAAATATACATATAAGTCAAAACATAGATAATTTAGATACAATTAAAACTAACTAAAATTCTATAGGTTGTTACTGTTTCTGGAAAAATATTCATCAAATAAGAAATCTGTCACTTTGACTTTAAAAATGTAGTTACAGACTTTACTGATTTAATTTTCTCTGGAAGTACGTTATATTGATTTAGACCTTTAAAAAATAGTGAATTTTGTGTTGCATTCTTAACAACTGTTTCAATATAAAAGTTTTTTATAATATTTTTTGCTTCGGTTATCAAAATTATTGAAAGTAAGAAAGTATTAGTGAGTGTACCCAACCCAAAATTCAAATTTAATTAAAACAAATTTTCATCATATAATTAAAAAAAATATAATTACTGAGCTAGCTACATTGGGTGATAAAAATACATTATACATAAGAATATTAATAGTGTTTAAAAATGTTTAAAATATTTTGTACACGACCACTTAATAATAAATCAATATTCTACCTCCTAACTAAAAGCAGATAGTATCCATATATCACGGAGTGAATTATGATAATTCACGCTTTTGTAATTCTGGCACATTCCGGTAGATAACTAAAGATAGGCGATACTTTTCATAACGATATTTTCTAGATCGAAAAATCAAAAAATCGATAAATCGATAAATCGATAAATCGATAAATCGATAAATCGATAAATCGATAAATCGATAAATCGATAAATCGATAAATCGATAAATCGATAAATCGATAAATCGATAAATCGAAAAATCAAAAAATCAAAAAATCAAAAAATCAAAAAATCAAAAAATCAAAAAATCAAAAAATCAAAAAATCAAAAAATCAAAAAATCAAAAAATCAAAAAATCAAAAAATCAAAAAATCAAAAAATCAAAAAATCAAAAAATCAAAAAATCAAAAAATCAAAAAATCAAAAAATCAAAAAATCAAAAAATCAAAAAATCAAAAAATCAAAAAATCAAAAAAATCAAAAAATCAAAAAAATCAAAAAAATCAAAAAATCAAAAATCAAAAAATCAAAAAATCGAAAAATCGAAAAATCAAAAATCGGAAAATCGAAAAATCGAAAAATCGAAAAATCGAAAAATCGAAAAATCGAAAAATCGAAAAATCGAAAAATCGAAAAATCGAAAAATCGAAAAATCGAAAAATCGAAAAATCGAAAAATCGAAAAATCGAAAAATCGAAAAATCGAAAAATCGAAAAATCGAAAAATCGAAAAATCGAAAAATCGAAAAATCGAAAAATCGAAAAATCGAAAAATCGAAAATCGAAAAATCGAAAAATCGAAAATCGAAAAATAAAGTGGAAAAAACAACAGTTAGTTACCTATGTTTAATAAAAACTTTCCATTCTACACTTAACTTTTATTTAATAAAGAAACCATAATGGTCGTGGACAAAGTATAGTATTAGACTCGCAATTTATGGCCATTATTCACTCGGGTGAATAATGGCTACCATAAATTGCTCGTTTAATAATATACTATTATCTACAACTGTCATTATATGGATGTATTATATGCGTATCTAAGGCAACATAAAGCAATCCATATATCACTAGTGAGAATTTATTATTATTATACACGATTTTTGTCAATTATACCCCACTAGAATTAAAAACCATTAGATCTAGTATGCGTTTGACAAGTTAGTTGACAGCATGTTGACAGTTATTCGTTGTTCCCGATTCTTTTTTGAAATTAAACTTAAAATATTAAGCCCGTTTTAGGTGTTTATCAATTAAAAAAATGGAAGACGATGATTACATGAAACTAACACCTCCTGAAATCTGCGACGCTGCTAAAGTGGCGTCGATGGAATTATTACCTGAAATATCGAGGAAAAATTATGAGATTGCATACAACAAATGTATGTCGTGGAAACAAACAAAACATGTATCCTCTTTTTCCGAAGACACTGTACTTGTATATTTTATGGAAATTTCTAGTAAATACAAATCGTCTACTTTATGGACAAATTATTCCATGCTAAAAAGCTTGTTAAATATCAAGCACAATGTCGACATTGATAAATATCCGAGATTACGTGCTTTGTTGAAAAGACGATCCGAAAATTACGAATCTAAGAAATCTGAAGCTCTAACTGGTGAATAAATTGAGAGGTTTATAAAGGAAGCCCCAGATTTTAAATATCTTGGAACAAAGGTAAAAACTCGAATCGAAAATCAAAATTCTTTAACTTAATCTACACATTTTTTTAAGGTTGCCTTGATTATGGGGGTCATGGGTGCTTGCTGATCCTGTGAATTAAAGAATGTAAAAATTGGGGATTTAAGATGTTTTGAGGGATGTTTTCAAGTAAACGTGCCACACAAAAAACCAAAGTCCCAAGGAATTTCACAATTGTGGATAATTTTTTCAAAATCGTTAAAAAATATATAGACCTCCGGCCCGAAAATGCGCCACAATATTTTTTCTCAATTTCCAAAAAGGAAAGTGTACAAAACAAGTGAATAAACAAGTTTAGCGCAATGGGAAAGCAAATTGCTACGTTTTTACAATTACCAAACCCTGAGAGATATACTGACCATTACCTCAGGCGTTGCAACATTGGTTGCTGATTCTGGAGCTTCAATGACAACATTAAAACGTCATGGAGGCGGGCAGAAGGGTACATCGCCAATTCAAAAAAGAACAAAATAGAAACAGCTCAATTAATTTTAAGTCAAATCAATAATGAAAATTGTGTTGTCTTAATAATCCATCATCTTCTGACAGTGATCGTCATGATTCTGTAATCATCAATAGCAACACTAATTTTTCTTTAAAAAACAATAATCTCAATGATATTACCGGAGCTATTAATATTTCAAATTGTAATGTTACTATTAATTACATCAATAAATAACTTTAAACGAGTTCCTGTATATATATTGGCGTTTTATTTCACACGGTGGCTTAAATACTCCTCATTTTAAAGGTCTTTTAATTGTGAACAATCTTGTCAATTCTATTTATAACAACTTCAAAGAATTTTTTCTAAAAATCCCCTTTTCGTTTTCGGTTGTAGATAAAGTATAGTATTCAATTCTTGTATAATGGACCATACTACACTCGAATATTTACAACACTCGTTTAATATGGTCAACATTATACACTTATTGAATAATATACTATACTACTACAAACAAAAATTGATAATTCATTAACAGATTGAACACTGCAAATAAATATACTAATTCTTATACATATACTTTTTTTTTAATTTCTCCGTTACGGTCCATGTTAGAAAAATAATTTTCGATCGTGTGTAATTTGATAGGTTTTAGTATTATTATTCTATTTTAAAGATTTTTTTAAGATTACTATTTCAGCCATAAAACTATTTATTAGTTTTAAATAACAAAGTTCATCCACCATAATTTAAAATAAAAAAGCGCATACACCATAATTTTAAATATCCCTGCGTTATCATCAAATATTTTGCGCTTCTGCCAAAATTTTAAATTACATTATTTCGTCGATTTTCTTTTAAGCATACTTGAATAGTTTTATTTTGTACAGTTATTTAACAATTGTTGAACTTCAGGTTCAATTTCTGCAGGAAAAGGTATTTAAAACTGTTTAAAATTACATTGTAATCACGGATAAGACAAATATTTACTACTACAAATTGATGCATCACCATATTAAAAATGTCATTTTAAGCTTTGCTTATTTCTTAACGACTAGAGGTTCAAATGGCTCTAAAAGTAACAGATTTGATATAATTAATATACTTATTTGCAGTTTCCACGTTGCTTTCATCTATTTAACGTTTGCGTATTTTTTTGCCTTTTGAATTGACTTAATTTATTTTTAAGATTTTCTAGACTATAGTTTTGTTTTTTTTTGTAGTTTTCAAATAGATATTTTTTTGTCATTAATTTTAGTAGGTCTTTGGTTATTTTCTTACTTACAGCGGCATTTACAAATTTTTATTTGTTTTTAATATATGTATTGAAAGTAGAAATGTTTCTGTCATATCTACATTATTGTTTACCTGTTTTAGATCCTTTCTTAAATTAAGATAATTAACAAATGTTTTATATTTAGTTTAGTTTGAATTATTAAAAATAAATGATTTTTTTAATGCAAAGATTACTGGATCATGATCTTGGGGGTTACACCGAAATTTATAAATTTATTTCGCTAAATATCAAACGTAGACGTACGGTGAAAAAACTTAAAGTTTAAATGTGAACTATAGTATGGGTAAGTTTAGGTGCTAAAAATACACTTTTATTATTATAATAAAACGGAGAAATTTGTAATATAATGACCTTCAGCTTGCGTACTCCGTTCAAATCCCTTATCCAACTGAGAGCAGACTGAAAGTCAAAGAGTCTTATATGACAGACAATAAGAACCGTATTATAGTGAGAGATGTGGCGTAAATTCAGTTCATAAATCGAGTTGAATAGCGTGGAATGTAACTTTGTTTAATTAAACATTTCCTTTGCTTCTAAAATGAAGTTTTAAATTATTTCAAAGACTTGAGAACTATGAGGTAAGTAAGTAAACCATTATAGTTTTGTTGGCAAAGTGTTTTAAATTAAAATTAGTTTATAATGAACTTAATTATATAACAATGCCACTAAAATTGTAAGAATTTTAAAGGTAAATTAAATTTGGATCTCGTTCATTTTCTTTAAATTTTATTATAATATTATATAAGTCAAAAGAACCAACTTTGTTATGGACACCAAATTCACAGCTATAAAGGGTGATCAGGTTAATCAAATATAAAATATAAATAAATCAACAAACATATTTAATTTCCTACTATAACTGCAGCACCAGTTACACAAAATGTTTGGTAGAAACTGGAACAAAACAAAATGTAAACATAACCTTAAAAATAATAGTAAATGTTTTACCTGGAGCTTGGAGACGTGTTTAGTTAACAATCATTGAATTGACATACATACTTTCGATTTATTGATATCACGGTTTTATTTAAACATGGTTTTTAAATAAACATAATTAAAATTATCTTATGGTGAATTTTAGAGTTTGATAACTTGATTGGAATCATCGAGATAAAATAATGTAGAAAGGAAATAAACACTATTTTGCAATATGACAAGTGAACGCACTTTGAGTCGTATTTTGATTAATTTGACGTTAATACAGTTCATCAAATTTCTAGAGGCTTTCGACGGCTAGACAGAGAAAGCACTACTGACAGGCATACCGACGGATTTACGCAATGAAAGTACACTCTGCGCATCAAGTATTTCACTATTTCATTCAGATGTAAATGTCAGATGTAAATTTCGCTAAAACATTTCTTTTATTTTCGTTTGTGTTTTTTGCTCATTACAGTTTAATAGAACCTAAGTATGGAGTTTAATAGCAAATTAAGAGGCCGCGTGATTAACAGTCAATCTCGCGAAATAATAGCCAATGTTATAGAGTTTATGAGAAGAGAAGGAAACTTTAATTCACCTTCAATACCATTTAAAAATGTAAATGATCGTGTTGCTGCAGCCACAGGAGTATCTAAAAACACTGTCGTCCGCATTTCTGGAGAGAAAAAAAGAATCGATAACCGTGAGATATCGGAATTTTCATCACCAAGAAAAACCATTAAAAAACCAAAAACAGTTAATGATATAGATGAAGCTGCACAAGAATCAAATTTTATTTTTTTATTATTAGATAGCTATTTTTGTTTCTGAGTTGTGTTCATTTACAGGCTCAATTTTTTTCCGTTTCTCCTTTTTGATTTTATATGGGGTTTCAAGTTGTTTTTGACTTATTTCGACGTAAATCACAACAACACACTTTTTTAATAAAGCAAACAAGTGTTAAGAGGTATATGTACGTGTAAACTACAATTGCAAAAAATTCATATGAAACCCATGAAACCACCAACAAAAATGTAAAGCTAGCTTCCGTACTAGAACATGGTGTCATTCGCCGAGATAATTTATCGTTTTGTTTAATAGATCAAGAAATGTAAATATTCCCCTGTTATTTTTTATAAAATTATAAGAGAAATAAATTTTTTTCTAAATAGTATAGTTTATTATTTTGTAGAAAAACAAAATTTCGAAAATTTTAGTAATGTTTCAGAAACAACCGTTATTAATAATAGGTACCATTTTTCTTAATAAGGTAGAAATAAAATATAAACTATTTCCACGATTTACAAAGGCCTACAAAAAAATTATAGGTATTTTCCGCTATCCTATAAAATTTATATTTTCTGACTCAATTTCAAAAGGTTGAAGGAATTCCAAAACACCTTTTATGGCATAATAATTATTTTCAATTCTACATACTATCTTTAGCTGCTTTTAAAAACGTTCTAAGAAAGTCCAATCAGACCAATTTAATCCCTAAACTATTCCACACTTTTAAAATTTAATTATAATACCTAAAAATATTAAAAACTATTTAAAATAACTTGTTTAGCAGACTGTACAATAGCTATCTTAGTCACACGTAGCGCATTCTCTGTCTGAGCGTCGAACACCTCTAGAAATTTGATGAACTGTAATTTTATATTTAAAGATTGACTAAAAATACTAAATCTAGAATAAGCTGCCTAACCTATACAATAAGGCGTTGGTTATTATTTGACTAAAAAGTAACTACAGTAAATAGAACAGGCGAGAAATGGTGGGGATGTTTTCCAAAGCCACCTGTTTTGCCGCTTCTGGAAACTCTGGATACTGGAACTCCATCCTTCGGCGTCAATCTGATGTGGACCGACGTCGCGCATAGACGCTAACTATATAGCGGCGGAATATTTTTGCGTTCTCAAAAGTTTGCGCGCGTTGTTTTGCGAGTTTGAAACTATTTTGACTGTTGTTGCGTTCTTTTCACGAAAATGTGTGAATTATTTTAGATCAAGTGCAGGTTAGTGATTTTTAGTGCTATTAAGATTTTAAATTAATTTGAAATAAAATAATATCAAAATTAAATATGTACATATTTAGTTTTTTCTTAGAAGATTGATTCTGGATTTTATATTTTGTATTTACAGTATTTAAAAAATTATAAATATTTTTATTTAATTGTATTAAATGTTTAGTTTTTTAGTCTACATTATAAATAATAAATAAAAACAATGGTGAATTTCACTTATACAATCAAATATTGTTTTACCATAGAAGTAAAATTGAATTATTTAAACTTACTATCACTACTCAGTTTAACCAGAAAATACGTGCAGAAGAAAATTTGAAATATTATTGGAAGTTTTTGAACTAAATTTAATGAAATTTAAAAAAATATTAAATAAAATAAATATAATTAATAATAATTTATTGTTTTTTAATTAAATTTAGGAAAAATAAAATACTCCAAAGTTTAAAATATTAATATATAATTTAAAAAAATAGTAATTTATATACTTTTCATCGTTATTTTAATTTATGTAGATACTAAATTAGAATTAAAAATATTTAATTTGTTTAAAAATTGTTTATTAAAAAATTATGGGCTTTAATAGCAATTTTCAGTAAATGATGAAACTTTTAAATTATTTTAGATTTTAAATATTTAAATTTCATTAATTAATATAAATATCTATGAAAATTTTCTTTCGAAATGTTTTAAAATAAAATACTTTGATTAATTTTATCAGAAATGTATGTTTAAAAACAGTTTGTTCTATATTATTTTGAATAAGTCAGTGCGGTGCATCTGTTAGTGTTGACAAAAGGAATTTTACTATACCTGATTTTGCGACTAAATGTTATTCTTTATAAATAAAAGGACCCCGCACTTTTCTTATGTAAAATGGCGACCTCTCACATTTTCTGAAACTTTGGTATGTTGTAGTAACCAAAAGTGTTAATGGACCCAAATCAATCCTATGACTAGTTTTTGAAATACGGGGTGTTACATGTTTTAGTAATACCTAAGTATATACGTACTTTTAAAAATATTTCTAATTACAGGGTTATTCACAAATGTATGATGGAAGTTTTTTGCATAAACTCACTAATGCTACTGTGACGTCAGGGAAGCATATTTTTTAAAAGTACTACTCAATGTAGTATAGTATAGAGAAAACCACAACATATAATTATATCTTTAATTTTTGGGGAAGGTATTACCATTTAAATGTACCTTTAAGCTTAAAAATATACAGGGTAATTTATTTGTTGGAAAGTATTCTATTTTAACCTCAGAATCAGGCTATTATTGTTAGTATTTGCCATTAATATTATTATTTATAGCGTCAAAAATAATAAATATTTAAAAAGATCGATAATTACCTAAATTTTTGGGGTGGCTCGTTTTCTGTGATGCAAAGTGTAGTATTAGGTAGTAACATCAAAGGTCAAGGATGCTTAAATGTAAAAATATCTATCTTAATAAATAATTTATTCGAAAATCCATAAAAGAATGAAAAATAAATTAGCATACACTATTATCTTCCATCCCCCCTTAAACTAACAAACATTATTTAGTTCACACATGATATTTATATAAGACAATGGTAAAAATGTCGTTAATAAGAGTGTTACAGGAAAAACAAGTTAATATAGAAACCATTTTTTTCCAAAATATTACTATTATTATTTTAATTGAGTAAATTTCTACTTTCATAAAACCCCAAAAACTACAGTCAAATGGGTTAGCTTCTGGGTCTCTGTATGGTCAAGAAATATGTCCAGGATGCTACCAGGACATAAGGACAAGAAATAATAGTAATAACAATACATTAACTGCTTCAAATAATATAACAAAAAATTTGATATTTAAAAAATAATTATATCTCTCCGACATCCTCTCTCGAGTTGTTTCAGTGTGAAACGTGGAAAAATTAATTGACAGTATAATAATTGCTTTTATCGTTGAATGTATTTACTGATTAGATACAGTGAAGTAAATTTATCAATTAATATTGAATATTCTTTGAATCCATTATCATTATCAATCACTGCGAAGGTTATTTCTTATTTTCCATTAGTTGTCTGTGCGATATGCTATTAATTTGTAAATGAATTTGATGTTGTGAGGTTTCTGAGATTTATAAAAATCAATGTTTTCTATTTATTCCTAAAATATTTAAAAAAAAATACAGTAATCATATTACAATGGGTAAAAATCCAGCTGACAAACTCATATTAATAATAAAATTAAACCAATTAGCAAAGACTAAAGAAATAAATCAAAAATGTTAGGTTAGGTAGTGTCAATTTTCAAGGGTCACTTCGATATTCTGTGTTTATGTTTATACTGATAGGTCTATTTCCGATGACGTGCACATTTCAAATTTGAAATTACAAATGATTTTACTTTAAAAACTTTTGCCTTTATTTAGAGTAATTTATTACAATATAATTTATAAAACAGCATATCTCAAACAATCAAATATTTTAAAAACTGTAAAATAGGCCAAAAATAAAATTATAATGATCATTCTGTAATAACAAAATAGCAGATTTTTAAGAATCCAACGTGCAAACATCATCAAAATACTTCGTCAACTCATATCATCAACAGAAAGAAGCAACCGTAGTAGTTTACGAATCATGCTGTTTATTTTATAAATCTTCAGTGTATTTTCTTTCAAAAGTCATTACTCAAATTTTAGTGAATTATGATTGTTATTCTTATCCCATCTGATTTATTAAATGTTGGTACAAAAAGTTTGTAGAACGATCTAAAATTTAGATTATAAACATTTATTGAACTGTATAATGCTGAAAATAGAAAATCTCATGTACCTGGTCAAATAAAACCAATCGGTCTTGTACTTTATGAAATTCGATAGGGAGTTTATTTTCATATGCTTTCTCCTGCTTGACTATCAAAACAAAATGTATAATTTCAGGAACATTGTGCTTTCAGAACAAATTTTTTTATTGCACTTATATTTGAGTCTAATCTATTAAGATCCAAGTGATCACTTCGAAAAACTGAAACGAACTGATCTCTGCTTTTCTATTCATGGTGAATGTAATCTTCCCAGCTTTAACGTTACTAACTGTTATCTGTTACTTTTTGCTATTGAATATACGTCTACGAGTAGGGTTTCCTCCTAAATGCAATCTATAAAATAAATAGTACAAATACATTTTTTATAATTTTTTTTTCTTTGAGATCTGCGGCTTTTTAAAGTGGTCTATCCAACTCGAGCTCTTCCACCTGAAAAACACATATTCTTACTTAAAAAAATCTGCCAAATCAGTCAAATACGATTCACAAGTTCGTGAGTTAATCCGGAATTTGGAAATAGGCAATTTTCCAGAAAAACAAAAAATGTTCAATATAATATTCTTTTTTACATATTTGCTTTTAAATCCTTAATGTAACTCAGATTGATATAAAATTTCAGCACAATATTATTCATACTTTCCGTAAGAAGCTTATAATAAAAATGTAAATACAATTGAGGCCTCAAGCATTTTTTTTTAGAAATACGTGAAGTAAATTTTCTTGAACTTGTAGCATAAAATAAGCGATCGATAAAACATTGTTTATGATTATAATTGAAAGGCAAGAAAAAAATGGCAAATCACCAGATTCTCTGAAGAAAAATAATCACTATTAAAAATGAATCAATAGACACATATCTTAGATTGTTTTCTAAATTCATTTAAGACTAAAAGAACATAGACAATTATTTCCATTTAGAAAATACGAAACAAAAATAAAATTAAAAAAACCACTATAATCTAATACAAAGTTTGTTCGGTCTTGTTTTAACGCCTAAAATTAATCATCAGTGTTGTCCTACTTCTTCTTCTTCTTCCTGCAACAATGACTCTTTCGAGATTTAAGAATTAACCGTCAACTTCTAATTTTTTGTGTTACATAAAGGGATCTTTGACACTGTGGCCTTGTTAACGTTTTACTAGATTGCAACCGGCGGTTTATTTTTCCATAAAAAGGGCTAGAATATTGCCAAGGGTTATTTCAAGAGTATCTATCAAATTCAGCGAAAAATATGCTATCCTCAAATGATAGATGATGTGGGTTTAAGAGGAAATATTGTAGATAATAGCGAACAAAATGGTATTAATCAAACAATATTAAAAGGATATAATGAAAATTATTTTTCTATTGAATTTAGCATTTATTTTAACAAAAAGATCGCAGCGCCGTTAGTACTTATAACTACTGTATACCTACAATGAAAAATTAAACCGTTGTAGCAAAAATTAAACAATATGTCATCACTAAATTAAAAAAAAGCGTATATGTAATATTGTTAATTTTCAAAATAAAGCAGATAAATATTACACGTGTATTTGCAAATCATTTACAGAAATAATTTAATATCCACCTACTAAATACTATCAATTCCAGTTTTGAATATTCATTACATGAATATATATGATATAATATTGTATTTAGATTGAACGCGTACAATTTTTTATTGAGACTCCTACCTATGGTGTAATGGTATTGCATTAGCGCCAAAAAAACATTTCATCTACAGGAGTGCGTTTAGAAACCACGCACGGCGCGTCTGGACCCTATTCTAATGTATGTGGTGAGACGCGCCGTGCGGGGTTTCTAAACGCACTCCTGCTATTCGTTCTTATACGTCAAATTAATAAACTATTTAAAGTTTTTTTTACGTCTTTTAGAGGATTTTTTTTTTATTCATTACACATTGCACGTGCGTCCAACTAAGGCGGTAAGAAGTTCTTTAGGAACATAAAGTTCGGAATATCCTAGGGTATCAAATTGGAACCCTTGCTGTTTTCGATATACATTAACGGCTTCTTGTAAGTTAAATTAAAGGGCGAAATTATAAGTTTTCCCACAGATGCCGCTCTTGTATATACGAGTACATCACGAACTAGGGCAAAGATAAGAGTTGTTACAGAAACACAATTCCACATCAATGGTAAATGGTTTCGGTGAAATAGTCTTACTTTAACTGTCACGGTATTTAAGAAATGATTTAAAAAGTATTATGAATACGGTAATCCAAAGAAACTCGTATATTTTACACCGCGGAACAGATAAATAGAGGTTGGGAACTTCCTGGACTTAGAAAGTCCAAAACATTCATAGAGGGTCCATCAAAGAACAGATAAAATCAACTGCTAAACCTTAGCCAGCGTGAACTAAATGCCGGGACACTGTAGCATTAGAAAACACTTAAATCTCTTAGGAACATCTGATGACTCCCTATGTAGAATATGTGACGAGGAGGATAAAAATCCTATTTACGTACTATGCCATTGTCGGAACCTTAAATGGTAACGGAATAGCATTTCGGGGTATCGGGGTACAATATTCAGAACCTGAAAAAAATCTCGAATGCGCCCATCAGACATATTCTTGAATTCATCAAAATTATTAACTTCATGGAGTAGAAGCTGTAATTGGTTCAATTTAGATAGATAGATAGATAGATAGATAGATAGATAGATAGATAGATGATAGATAGATAGATAGATAGATAGATAGATAGATAGATAGATAGATAGATAGATAGATAGATAGATAGATAGATAGATAGATAGATAGATAGATAGATAGATAGATAGATAGATAGATAGATAGATAGATAGATAGATAGATAGATAGATAGATAGATAGATAGATAGATAGATAGATAGATAGATAGATAGATAGATAGATAGATAGATAGATAGATAGATAGATAGATAGATAGATAGATAGATAGATAGATAGATAGATAGATAGATAGATAGATAGATAGAATATAGCTTATTTTTGATAGAATTTTATCATTAGAGTTTTATACTTGCAACACATCTCTACATATTCAGCCAAGGAAACACCCTATATAAAAATCTATTTAACCGTCGCCTACAAATTAGTTCATTACAGTGTAAAACATCCTGTAATAAAATCTGCAGCATTCTGAGAATGGTCCGGATGCATAATTCGTCCAGAATTAGTCGTTTAGTCGGTGTAAATTATAGCGTTTGCATCGACATGTATTTTACATTATGCAAAATATACAGTGCACATTGGTAGAAGCGGAAAGCCAAAACATTTTACTTTCCGCTGAAAACAAAGGCGAAACTAAGCATATATCTTACGCAGAGTGGATGCCCTTTTTGTTTTACGACCGTTTGTAGGAACATTGCTTCTTTAAGCTCGGGCTTTTAGTCTCGCTGAAAATTAAAATGTTCTTTTCCATTATGCTGTTGTGGACGGGTCGGTAACGGGCACGTTTTCCTTTAATTTTTCCTTTCCTTCGTTGTCCCTGTTATTTAGTTTTCCCCCTTCGTACTTAATAACTTTTCAAAATGCCGTAAAGGGGACAGTTTCATAATTAGTTTGAATATTCTAAGAATTTTAATGTAAAGCCGGGGAAAAATAACAGTTTAAAATATACGAGTATAAATGATATAGTGCACACAGATGGTATGTACAAAAAAATCATTAACTGAAAAAACATATCCTTTACATATTAAAAAAAACAATAATCAAGGTTACACCTTTACTTTGAAAGTCTTAAATCATACCATTAAATTAAGGGGTTCACATTTCGTTAACTGTACATCATAGATTCTTCCCAAACCCAAAATATCATAATTTAGACCTAGTATAAGGTATTCATTCAGTCAGGTTAGGGTATCTTTAAAAATGCTAACTCATGTTATAGTCGTGCACAACATTCATAGATGGCGTTACTTTACATAAAGTTTGCTCGTTGCGTTCATCGAACAGGTTCAGAGTGTGTTTATAACCGGTTCAGAATTACGCAAGCGTATTGAAGCCTTTATTTCAACCCTTTAGCCTTGTCAGTTTCTGTATCATCCTAAGCTACAAGCTACAATTTGGATGAGTACGATCGAGGTATACCACAACACTAAGTATTACATTTTTATACTCATTTAAACAGTAATTAATATGCATTCTGCTATTTAATTTTAATTCCATTTAATTGAAATTAATTTAATTACCATTTTCAATCAGCCAAATACTTCTTCAAACGTTGGAACATTATTTTATTTTAAAGTCTCAGGTCACCAATAAATATCTAAGAAGCGAGGCCGACTAAAGTTTCAACACCTCCTTCTGGCGTTCATTCCTTACGATTTCCGCAAACTTTGATCTTTTTTTTGTTTCTTGCAATAGTTCCTTTTTTGGCTAGAAACTTTTCAGGGCACTCAATGTGTACAAGTTTTTTAGTTTACTATTCGAGACTTCGAGACCTTACAAAGTAAAATAAATACGAATCAAAGACATAAAATAAAATTAGATTCTTAATCCTTTCTGTTGAGATTTATAAGATTTTTAAATAAATAATAAACAAAGGTCTAAATAACTATTTTTGTTGTAATTCTAATAACCTTTTCACGTACATAAAATTCTTCTAGAAACTGCATAATAGTTGATAAAAACAAACAACAATAAAAAAATCTTACTTTGTTAATAATTCTCATTTACTGCACCTATCTTATATATTTCACAAGATATTAAAGTATCAATATATTTTTCTAATAAAGAAGTTACGATCTCTATATGTACCACCTTGTGTTACAATATTTCGAGACACAAGTCAATGGGGATTATAACTTATAGAAAAAGAAATAACTCTAGCACTGTTCAATATCTTCTTTCTAAACAAGACCGGCACACAATGGACTTCGAGATAAATCTAATTTGATCCCCAGGGCTGTGTTGATTTCGAACATATTTCGATGAAACCTTATCGGATAAACTTATTTTCTCACATTTATCAATGCTGCTAGAGTAGCATGAGTCCCAGATAAAGGATTAGAAAACGTCGATTACTAACATGATATTGTGGATTTAAAACCTTTAATTGAATTTTGTTATTTATATTCTTCTAGACATTTTAAGAATACTAGTTTTCGAGTTTTATATTCTTTCCTGAAAAATCCTTCAGGGAAATAATTTGCAAACACTAATCAAAGAGCAACTTGAACTATTCTTAAAAATCAGAGCTAGTAATGTGAAAAGCATCTAAGTAGTTTAGCCTTAATAACATCAGTGCTTTACAAACCTGAATATTCAACGTCTTTCATTCAAAATCAAATCATTTCTCGTTTCTTTTATGTTTTAAGTTTGCTCGTGAGGTATTATTTTGGATAAGATATGAACCACCAACTTAGCGTGTCTGGAATTTCTAAGTTTTAGATACTTCTTAAATAACTTTGGGCCACACGAGACGAATATTTAATTATACTTTTCATTGGTTATCTACAGGAGGTTGTTACGGTTTCAAAATTTCTGATTTATATTACTTTGCACCTCTTATATAAATAAAATGTTTAATAAAAATAATTTTTAAAATTATATGAATATCCTGTAAAGAAAATTAATCTGAAGCCAGCCCAGCTGATTCTAGTTCTCTAAAAAATTAAAATAAAACATACGTTTAGTATTTGAAGAATCGAACTCTAAGTCCTGAACCTACTGACCTTTTTCGGTTAGATTTTCTAAATTAATATCCTGTTTATAATATCCCTCTATTCATTTTTCCCATGTCATTAAAATTTCTATCCTAAAATAAGTAATAACAATTCAAATTATTAATTTTTTTTATAAATAGGGTTTGTTTATGTTTATTAAGTCACTTGTCCTTGTGTCATTGAAGATTTGGTTCTGGGTGAACAAAATTACTAACGGCTGTCATAAATCTGAAATTGTAATGTCAAAATCATCGCCTTATATAGCTCTCATGATTTTGTAGAAAGCTCTAGCTAGATGTTTCTAGACACGGAATTGAAATACGGTTTACCCTTCAGACATTTTTAGACAACATAACTTTCATAAGGTTTAAAAATAACTTGATAAATGAAAGTTATTTTGTTGCTAATAAAAAAATATGAATAGTGTTGTACTGTAAGGACATGTAATGAAAAATACACTTTTTTGCTATATTTCTAATAATAAATACTCTAAACAATAGTTAAGACTATACATTCAATTTTTTGCGATATTTTTCTCGATATTACATCAACTTAATTGTTAACAGAGCGAAACATGTTTTTTCCGATTGCCTTTCATCCTCACTAATTCCCCTAATTGGCTGAAACGCGTGACTGTCACAGAACCATTAATAACCGATATGGTTAGGGAACCGAAATCGGCTTTGCAGTTACTGCTACTTAATTAGCAACATTTGGACTTTTTAATTTTAAAACCCTAGAATAGAATGACATCAAAAATATGCACAATACACACTTGCATTTGATATAAAGCAAAGGGGTTAAAAATTCCATTGTCTATGCAATGTTATAATTTTTCCTTAAGCAGAGCTTCCTTCTCTTTTTCTCTTATAAGTTTGCTGTACTTACCGCAGGAAATTGCATCTTATGTTACTTCTACGAGCAAATGGAAGACTCGAAACAAATGAGATTTTTGTCAGAAATAGATAAAATGTACATGAAAAGATACCTTTTGAAATTGACTATATTTTTACAGCCAATTTTTTGTTTGAAAAGAATTAATGCACTTTGGAAAATAAATCTTACTGATCAGTGATCAGTTTGTAGGTTTCTAGAGAAAATAACAGCAATGCAATTAACGTGTCAATAAATCCTTGTGGTTTTGAAAAAATATATACAGTGTTGGTTATTAAAAACCTTCCAATATGGGTTGCGAATGTGAAGATATCTGAAAACAATATAGAAAATTTCTTGAGTAAAGTTAAACATTACCAATAATAGACAACAGGATACCGATATTTTTATTTCAGATTAGGATGTTGCAAAGAGGTTTGCGGCGAATTTGCAGTCAGATAAAAATATTCAGAACAAGACAATAGATCGTTGCATCAAAGTTTGAGTAAATGACTCTTGTAATCAGGTATATTTCAATCAATAAAACTGATTCCAATCAGGACGAGGTTGAAATTGAAATTAATCAAAGCTTTTTGAGTTTTCTTCCAGTTGAAAGGTCTATAGGCAAGAAAATGTTTGAAATTATAATTGCAGAACCTAATAATTTGAGTTTAAATTTACTGGCTATAAAAGAACAGGGATAAGATATCTTTAAAAATATAAAAATGATCCAGACTGAAGTTATTATAAATGATACCCTTCATATTTGAAAATAATTTTAAATTATGAAGTTTAATACAGCCAGAAGTTAGGAGAAAATGTTTCTAAGAATGGGTTTCGCGAACTGAGGAGAATACTTGCAAAAATTATATATACATATATTTGTTTATAGAAAACAGACTTCCCCTCGTAATATTGAAAAGGAGCATTTACAGAAATCAAACATCAACGTCTTTCTTTCTTTGCTTCTTTTCCCGGAACCATTACTACATGTGCCGTAAAATAACTTTCTACATGGATGGAGAAATTTATAACAAGCATTTCTTCTCGGAAAAGAGCTATACCAAGAAACATCGTTCCAGGAGCCCGATTCTTGATGAAATGAACAATCTTGATAATGTAATAGGAATAAAAGGAGGCACTACTATGTCTTAAAATAACTTTCTTATATAATTGAAAGAGGAAACTTTAAAAATTGCCAAATTTTAAAACGATGTTTTAAATTGTCCATTATACATAGGTAAACAAATCTGCTATATTAAGAAAATTTAATTTTATTCCTTTTTGTTTACATTTTCTTGTTTTTTTGCGTTTTTTGCATTTTTGTTTATGCTCTTTATCTTTCTTTCATTTTCCCTTTTGTGTTCCTTTTTATTTCTTTCTCAAATATCAAATATCTCACCTTCAAAAATTGATCCATCAGTAAGATGGAATTTATTTTTGAACCACCCTCTTATAATTATTTAAAAATCAAATTCTCTTAAGTTATATTACGATTTTTTATTAAAATATTGGAGCCAATTATAAAAAAATGTTCCAAAATTTCGTAAAAATAATAAATATATTATTATTATTATTCAATCAATCAATACAATAAAAATGAAAGAAAATAAAAACGAAACTTACAAAAGTGAGGAACATATAAATAAACGATAATCTTGTTTATGTCTCTCAGAACTCGCTCTAAAAATCTCATAAAAATGGACTTCAACCGTTTTATTCAATCAATGGAAAATGATATTGCAAGAAACCCTAATATGTTTTCAAAGCATTTCTTTATCGAAAAAAACAAAATATAAATATAAGTAGAATTCCAAGAAAGCTTTGATATCGAAAATGATATTGCATCGAGTATGGGAAAAATATTAGCAGAACCAGAACGATTTCGTTTCTTTCAGTTACACTTTTCCATTGTAAATTCTATTATAAAATGAAGTTCTAAGTAGCTTGTCAAACTTTTTTATTTTTACTTTTTTTATCCAAAACTTCTATTGATTAAGAAATTGTAAAATAGGGACTTACTTTTAAACAATTTAAAATTAAAACCACCAAACTTGAAATTCCTTTTCACCTTCCTCTTTTTGAGATTTGTAGTAGCAAACTAATACAATAATAATTATAAAAAAAATCAAGATATACATGTGGTTTTTGTTTTTATGTTAAGTTATTAATATATTATTAATATTAATCATTGTTAATGTGGCAGACTTTAATAATTCCGTTAAACTGTTTTGGTGATACGCTTAGTTGTTAAAATTTAAATTTCAAGTCCAATCTGGCAGATAATGTATTCCGAGCAAACTTTAACGCTGAAAACCTATTCGTTAATAAATAAAAAGTTTTGCCCATTTCCTCGGATGCTTTTTTGCATCTTAAATCTGCATTTTCAATTTTAAAAAACTAATATTAGGTTTGTAATAAGCGACCTCAAAAATCCTAGATAGCCCATTTTCCGCGAAAATGTCGTCAGAGTCGGCGTTATATTGAAATTTGATAAATCGGTGGTGTAACGATTTCATATTAATTTGTAGATTAACACAAAGTTATTTTGTAAAATAATTTGTAAAATAATTTATAAAATAGTTTATAAAATAGTTTGTAAAACAATTTGTAAAATAGTTTGTAAAAAGTTTGTAAAATAATTCGGTAAATAGTTTGATAAATAGTTTGGTAAATAATTTGTAAAATAGTTTGTGAAATAGTTTGTAAAATAGTTCAATAGTAGTAAAATAAATTAAAGCTATGTGTCTTGAAAGATTTGTCTGATTCTTTGAGATGCAATAAAACGTTAAGGTTTTTTTATTGCAGATTTTACAAGCGCATGTTCTACAAACTAGAGACATATGTTCTTTTCTAACACAATTTTTGCATTTAGACAAAATTTGTTTTATTGTATGCAAATCTAATAATTTTAATTATTCCAATTGTTCAATTCTACAATTAAAATCCCGATGATCAAAACTGTTTACAAAATAGCTATTAAGGTTTTCGATAATATTAGTTTCATTGGTATACCTACGCAATCATCTGACCATTAAAATCAAATTATATCCAATTAACATAATTAGAGTTAATATTTAAGGATTTACAAGTTTTTAAAGAGTTTCCCACATCAAATAAAGATAATTAAAAAAAAAATATGTAACTTTTTTAGTTTTATTAAATTTACTAATTAATTTCTCTTATTTAAAACCTAATAGTGAAAACAGGTGTTATATTAATAAAAAAAATGCACATTTTTAATTCAATATCACCCACGACGTTGCATATCTGAATTAATTTTACGTTAATTACTATTTTGTTTCATAAATCCTTATTTTTACATCAAATCCAATTTTCTATTTTAATTTGATGTTTAAAAAATATAACAAAATTCTGATTATAAATCCCCGAGGAAATTAGAATACGGCGACTTGATGATTTTTTTTTTTTTTTCGTTTTCAGAAAGTTCTTTAAAAATTCCTTTAGCTTTGGTCTTTTTGTACACAGTAAATATTTCGACTCTAATACTGATGGAAATAATTTAGTCTGAAATGTAAACAGATTAAAAATTAATAAACTTTATGCATAATAAGAAAAACAAAACCTTTTGAAATTCAAAATTAACATTTGTTATAGCTTTCATTAAAATATATTTAGAGGTAATATTTTGTTGGTGCAAATGTTAATTTTCTCTGACCTAATTAGGTATCATTAAATGTATCTGCTAGAAAGGCAAGAACCTAAATCTCATATAAATAGGGAAGTCAAGCAAATTATTACTTTTTTATATTTAAATTCTACATCATTATCAAAAGTGCATTGTTTTTTATTGTGGTAGGTATCTAATTTTCCTTTTTAAATAAATAAACAACAATAATTGCTAATTTTTTGAGAAAATGTCATGTTTTTCAAGTTATTTTTTTGTAGTTTTTTATCATTAATTAGATTTCTTATAAAGTCGATATATACCTAATCTTAAAACTAGACAAAAACATATTTCTAACTCAAGATACGCTAAATTGGTGGTTTCCACACAAACTCATATAAAAAAAACAAGGAAAGATTTTTAGTTTTGTGAAACATTGGCGTTACTTAGAATAAATCTTAAGCAAGAGCTAAAAACTCCTCCAAAGAAACCTGGTCTATAATAAATGACTTAAGGAATAAAACCCGTTCTTCAAACAGTGTAAATCCTAGCCCAGATGAACTAAACAATTATTTCGTAAATGTAAGTAAAAATATCAAATCTAACATAGCTCCGAGTCAGGATGCTCTCTCCTTCCTCCTACCTACTAAAAGGATCACTGAAAGTTTCTTCCTAAGACCAGTAGACAAGCATGAACTAGTGCAAACCATAAACAACATCCAAAATAAATTTTCCTGTGGAATTGATGGCCTGTCCACAAAAATATTTCTAAATATACCGGATGTAGTAATCAACATTTTAACTTCACTGATTAATGAATCCTTTGAAATTGGTCTCTTTCCTAACTGTCTAAAAACAGCTATAATAATCCCACTTCATAAAGGTGGCGACAAAACCAAAACCTGTAACTATAGACCTATCGCGTTATTGCCTACCTTATCGAAGATAGTAGAACGGCTAATGAAAAACCGTCTTTTGCCCTTTCTTTTCAAGCATAACATCCTCACAGCTCATCAGTATGGCTTTCTACCTAAAAAATGCACTAGCGACGCAATGTTTTCCGTTCTTAATGAAATATACACATCACTTAATGATAAACTTTTCACCGCTTCAGTATTTTGTGACTTCGCAAAGGCCTTCGATTGTGTAAATCATGATATTTTAATTAATAAGTTACAAATTTATGGCATACGGGGTTCTCCTTTACAATGGTTTAAAACTTACCTAGAAAATAGAAATCAACAGGTGCGGGCGAATGGTGAAGATTCTACAAATCTAGCAATAAGCAGTGGAGTACCTCAAGGATCAGTATTAGGTCCAATTTTGTTTTTATTATTCATCAACGACATCACAGACTTAAGAATAAGTGGTAGAATTACTTTATTTGCGCTGATGACACCAGTGTAACCTGGAATAATTCTAACATGCAGACATTACAATCTATCATAAGTGAAGATCTAGTGACTATTAAGTCCTGGTCTGATTCGAATGGACTTTGTTTCAACACCAGTAAAACTGTAGCATTGTCTTACAGAGGTACTTTACAACCTATAACTTTAAACAATAATCTGATCCAAACGGTGACTTCAATCAAGTTTTTAGGTCTTTATATAGACGATTCTCTAAAATGGTTTGCTCATATAGATACCTTAGCAAAAAAATTATCCTCCGCATGTTTTGCCATTAAATCGGTTTCTAAAGAGCTGACTCCTTCTACTGCATTAATAACCTACTTTTCCTTATTCGAATCTCACCTTCGCTATGGTTTACCTTTCTGGGGTTCTTGTAGCTTATACCTTTTCGAATCTATTTTTAAACTGCAAAAAAGAGCAATCCGCTATGTATTTGGTTTAAGTAGTAGGACACATTGCGAAAATTACTTCAAAAATTTCAAAATTCTAACCCTTCCTGCTCTATTTATTTTCGAATCCGTCTGCTTAGTTCGCAAGCACATTCAAAATTTATCCGAAAGACCGACTCGTAGATATCCTACAAGAAATGTAGAGACTGATGTTTATTTAACAATGCCCACTTCTGACCTATTAAAACATTCCATTACCTACAATACCAAAAAATTGTATAATAACCTTCCGATGCAATTAAAATCTATAAATACATACGATAAGTTCCGAAGACTGGCTAAAGCTTTTCTTCTAGAAAGACCATATTACACAGTAGCAGAATTTTATAACGTACCTTAGACATTTGAGTTCCACATACAATGGCATTAATTAAATAATTAAATATTAAAGTTTAAATTTAAATTTAAAAATTAAATTAGAATAATTATAATGACGGATATTGCATATCCATTGCAATTGTTATTCCTATTTTGTCTGTTTGTTTCTGTTTGTTTTTTCTGCTGTTTAGTTATTTTTATAATATGTTTAGTATTTAAGTTACACGCTTTGTCTATAAAATTTTTGTAAATTTTTTTACGACAATAAAGCATCTCTCTCTCTCTCTCTCTCTCTCTCTTATTTGTAGAGGATTTTCACATTGCTAGCCCTGGATTTTAAGAACCATTCCATATCACATTTTATTAATTAAGGTTTGTAATTTTTTTGTCGGGAATTATCAAAGATAAGTATAGGAAATCTTTATTAAGCTAAGATTATTTTTAATAATTGAAATTAAAATTAAAAGAAAATATAGGACACGACTTTATATTGGTATTTTGGTTTGGAACACCCTGTATATAACACTAATTTTAATTTGTAGTTGCTATTGAATATATTTGTATATTTGATATCGCGTGTAGTTCACTCACCAGTCTCCGTTCCGTTGAGCGTGGGAACCCTGTATATTTGGTTTATTTACACCTTAAGCATGTCCATGTTAAAATATTTGAATATTCTATCAGAAAAGTAAGATTTTAAGATGTCACAATATTGTCAGACAACGCCTGAACATAAAAGTAAAAATATATAGGGTTGTCCATATAAATATATTTGAACCTTTTACCCCTTAAGTCCCTGCCATTTTAAAAATATTTGGATCATTTACCCAAAGTTTCTTCAACTAAACATATTTTGGTCCCTTTTCACTAAAAATAATTAACTCTTTGCCCCTGTATTAGTATAATATTTGGGACTTTTTTTGATTCTAATATCAAATTTAGATGATAATAATAATAATATAATAATAATAATACTATCCTTAGTTCACTCCCTTACAAATGAAAGTAAGTATAAACCATATACATGCACTCACGTAATGATTCAAATAAAAATTGTTATTGATCTTATACTGATAATGGTTAGGCGATATTATTTATCTGATAAGTTGAAAGCTTTCAAAGGCTTTAGAGAAATAGCACAACCTTGATACTCAATATTACCTTTTAAGTCCGCATCACATGGGATTTTTTTTTGATTCAGTTTACGACCATTTTGAGATCTTGAATAGTTTTCTATTAATTAACTATACCTGTTATATTTGTAATATCCTATTATAAACAATTTAAAACAAAAAAAATCTTATGCAGATAATGTACGTAATACACCTTTACTGGTATTTTCGTTTTTTTTACCTTTACATTTACAAACCCATACATTTTTACAAAGATTTCATGATAAATCTGAAATCTATATAAGTGTCCTTTCAAAGTACCTAGTCTTGTGCAATGATTTTAATTTAAACGACAATTTAAGTACATTCTCCTTAATTATTCAATATCAGCCAATTAATTTTGGCTTTAGCTATAGTTCATCGTAACTTTCTGAGTGTCACACTTAGTTTCACTATTATATCAGTTCAGACACTACAGACGACACATAAATTAGTATAATAAACCCCTTGGGGAAATTATTTACCAAATAGTCTGTAACAGTAACGAAACTACAGGGGTAGTTGAATAATTTCTTAACTTTAATACATTAAATTAAAAAAATTACGAAGTAAAGTTATATTGTTATTGTTTTAATTTTACTCAAGAGGTAAATAAATAATATTTTTTAATTTTATTGTCAATATTGATACTGTACTTTTTAAATTACCTATATACAAGAATATTGGACATTCTTATTTTATTTTTTGGAGTTTCAAAGATGTAGAAATAATCAAAATAGATTAATAACAATTTTCTCTATGCAAGATCCTCAAACTGCAATCCTCAGATGGTTCCTTAAAATAAAAAGTCCGATTCTTTCTTAAAATACTGCTATATTTAGCATAAAAATACTTCAATATAACGAATCTGTATCAAACAATATAGCAAAGCAATCTTTGGCAATAAATAATTGTACTTTTATAATGAAGGAATCTAAATTATTGATATGATCACAATAAATTTGCCAACTATTTTCAATATGCGCTTATTATCACCATTAAGTAAACAGCATTTATGAAATTTTGGAGACATTTATGGAAGTACATAAATGATAACATCACTAAAAATAGAAAATTACATCTATTGTATACATGCCATATTACAGCTACAATTTATCATTGAACCATTTGTTTACTTAATAAATTTAATATACATGTATTGTATATACCCAGCTGGAAATGATTAATTAATATTATTTAATGAAATATTATGCTTTTATTAATCAATAACCATTAGTTAAACATTCTTGAAAATTTTGTCTAAAAACAAATTCAATAATTATTAATATAGTAATTATTTCTACATTTTATTGGAGTATGTTTCTAAATGTACAAAATATTTGGATTTAATCAATAAAAGCTATTTTATTTTTTAAAGTTTGATCAAAAGAAAACGTTCTAGCTGAGAGAAATTAGTCCAACCTATAATAAATTTCAAATATTTACGTGTTGTAGTTTTGTTCGACCCTGTATATTTATATTGTCTTTTGTAAAATAATTAAAAAAAAGTTGTTATTGTGACATTATCAAAAATATTCTTAGTTTTATATTGAAGTTTTCCACAGTTTCTTTTTATTTTGTAAATCTGAACAGTATCCTCTGATAATAATATTATAATGTCTTAAAAGCTAGCATGGCAAAGTTATAAGCCCGCAAAGCGACTCATACTATATTTTTTTGCTTAATTTTTTTGCTTAATTTTTTTGCTTAATTTTTTTGCTATTTTTTACCAATTTTTTTGCTCTTGTCCTTACCGAGAAACATTGGCCATAAACATTGGCCATGCCTAGCTTAATACCTTACAATGGTCAGTGCTATATATAGCAAAACATTAGCAAAAAATAGCCAAGAAATAGCCAAAAAACTTTTTCTTTACATCTTTTTTATGAGCTTTTGTTTTCTGTTTAAATTGTCTTAGGGATTCTTAATTTTTAAGATTACAATTATTATTTTTACAATTACAATAATTAAAATTACATCTTAATAATAATAAAAACAATATAATACTAAAAAAAAATAAATACATTTTATTTCAATTCAAATTTTAAAAAAGTATTAAATATATTACTTAAGGAAAAAATAAATTCAATACAATATATATTTGAAATATTTTCTAATGCAGAGAGATCTTGTCAAGTTTTTATCATATTAAAATAAAATGAAAGCTTACCAAATGTGTTTTGAATTGGTAAAAAAGGTGCTTATAGAGTCTCCCTATCTTCTAGCTCCATGTTTTAATAATAGCTCAAAAAATGTCGCTCCTTTCATAACCAGATACTAACAGATGCCGAAACGTTTTTGTTAACATGAAAACTACCAGTTATATCCCATTTTTCATTCCCAATAATAAAAGGCGGTTTTACATCTACAAAGGGAAACAAAGGACGATTGTCTCTTGCGATCTACAATAATTAATTTTATTCAGTTCAAATGGCATCAATAAAAGGCTTATGAAATAGTCTGTGTGGTAAAGTAATAAAGGATATTTAATTTATGGGTGTTGATTGAACGCATTTTGGTATTGTCACTCGCAAAATTATTGCTGGTGCTGCATTAGAATTAGAAATAAATTTAAGTATAGAGTTAATGGATCGATTGACATTATTTAATAATTTTAAAGGTTACTGTTAGTTTATAGAACGTGTTAACTACAATAATGGCAGCATTATATTGCGTGCAAAAATATAAATCAACGCAAAAACAGTTAAAGTTTGAGCTTTACTGTGAACAATTTTCATCATAATACAATGCCAAGTAAGTAGTTAAGGACGGGGTATCCCTGTGTATTAAAATTGTATGTGTAGACCAAAAGTTAAATCGACAGTTTTCCGAATATGTAGTGTTTAAAAATCTAATTTTTGGCCAAATTAAAAATAAAGGTCTAACTTAGGTCACCTTACTATTGAAAATTAATAAATTTATTATTTTCAATAAAAACCAATCATGTAAAATAACCCCATTTTATTTCATCTCAAAGGTGCCGTCTAGAATTATTTTAACCTCGATGTCAAACAAATAATAAAAAAAAAATGTAATTCGACATAAGTTCAACCTTTACTTGGAATTTGGTACACTAAGAATATTTAAATATTGTATATTTTTCAAAACGTGTAGATTTGAAATTTATAAGTCACTTTCTTTGAAAAAACATGTCAAAACGAATTTGGACCAAAAATGGCGTCTAATTTAACTCTAAATAAACCCCGAAAAATCAATAATTACTTCATGTAATGTAATAAAGATGGTGCTCCGATCGATAATATTTTGACTAGTATTTGATTATTTCCGTTTATATTAAGTGTGTTTACGGGGGATATACGAGATGATAATACTGCCTCTGATACTGTTTATATGATACAATTGGAAACGATCTTTTTTCATCGGCACTCTTTTTTCTGACCTTTTGACACGCGCCTAGTTGTTATATGATGTATGATTATCGGTTATTTATCAACTAAAAATATAGGAAATTAGTACATTGTGAATGATAATATCATTTTAATGCAATTTTTGAAACTAGTTCAAAAGTTGCATTTAACGATACTCAATGTTTCATTTTACCGTCAGTTTTAGTTTGATATATCCGTCATTTTATGTTTACAAAGCTCAGTTTCTATTCGAAAGTAAGAGAAACAGTCAAAATAAAATGCGAAAAACACTTTTTATCAATTTCGTTTATGTCAACTGAAAGCGACAATTGCTGAAGGCGTAACAAATAAATTAGGTCGAGAAATAAAAAAATCTATACTATAAGTAACATACTATATATTATACCTGTTAAAATAAATAAAAAATAAGAGAACATATCGTTGACGTATATACTTTTCCATCTGTGTTTAGTGATTACCAATTGCAAATTACGTATGAACATGCTTCTGCGCAAAAAAAAAACCATTATTTCAAGTACTTGTATCATTAAAGTCCATTAAATTATTATTTTTATAAATTTGGTAATTTTTGCACTTTAAGTTTCATTATATGGGGTATCCAGACATTTTAATCCTCGTCCTCTTCTATTTAAAATTATCTAAGGTGCCATATATTCCGAGTAAAATTTTTCTAATTTTTCAACTATATTTTAAAAAAAAATGGGTTGAAAATGAATTTTTTCAACAAATAGTTGATTTTCATCTCCAGTATATACTACAAAGTAGCACAATTTTCTTTGAGCTATACCTAGCTGTCCTTGAATCTAAAAGTATATAAAATCATTATTAGAAAATCAAACATAAAAAGAATATTAATATTGTAGTATCATTTCTAGCACATTTCTTAAAAATCATGAATTATTTTAACATATTGAAATTTTTCACCTGGTAAAAGTAGTTATGGTTTTCTTTTAAATGAATATCACCATCTTCTATTTTTAAGCATGTAAATGGGTTTGAATATTAGGTAATGTGCGCCAATAATGTCAAATTATGACATTTCGAAGAAAACGTCAACTTTTTATTTAGATTTTAATGTGCAAAAGCCTACCTATTTTGGATATTGATCGTAGAAAAAATATATTCAGAATAATGAAACATTATTATTAAATAACAAGTTTTTTTATTGTCAAATTTAATACGTAATATTATTTTTTAATTACAAATATTTGAATGTTAAAATTATAGCGTTTAATTTTTTTATTCAATGACGAACTCGAGAGTGATAGAAAAAAAATACTACCTACCTTTAATGCAGGAAGTCGATGTCAATTTATCCAAAAATAAAACTGATTAAAATGTACAATGAAACTCACTAGGACACTTGGCACAAATAAATCAATTTTCTATTAAAGAAAATAACACTTATTAAAAACAAACAGCACAATAAAACACTTCAGAAACGTGTGATGTAATTTTGAAAACTAAATACCCGTAAGCTTGTTTGTAAATTTATAGACTCTTAACTCCTTCCCCCAGCCTTCATTAAGTATATTAAAAGTCGTGACGTCATATTGGCACAGATATACGGTAATGTGTTATTGACAATCAGGGAAATGTTTCTAGGAAATAACTACCTAAGATAAGATAAATGAATGTTAAATACCTACTCATAATATCTATTGTAGGGTTTTTGTACTTTAATAGGATAAATATTTATGCGGGCCTGGAAATTCCAGGAAATGACCGTCAAAATTGCCCAAAAACATTAGGTTAGTACCAACATCAGATAACAGATAACTTCGGTATTTAACCAATTAATCACAATTAATATTCTTGAACATTCAAATGAAAAAAACTTCCATCTTTAACCAATGAGAATATAGTTTTCATTCGATACTTCAAAATCACAATTTATTAATTAGGTAGAATAGTTTTAAAATATATTGCGAATTGCGACACGTCAAGCGTCCCACTCCGACTCAATGTGACGCAATTATTGTGGCAATTTATTTTGAAACGACTCTATATTCGTGACTTGAAATTATAAACATCCCTCGTATTGCTACCAAATTATTTGTTTTAGGAAATATTTATATTTAATGTGAGGCAAGATATCGTTTTTGTTGTTGCCATCTGCATAATACCTACCTACATTCTTTACTTTGGTCCAGGAAACAAAGTCGATTTTCGTTAAAAATAAAATGTAATAGGTAAGTAATACTTTATGAATAAAAGTATTGAAATAAAGTATGCTCATACTCCAAAATGAGTCCTAGAGTTAACATTTTTATAATATTATAAATGGCATATGAAACGATTGGACCGTTTTCACAATCGCGAAATATTTTTTTTTATTTGGTAAAATCCCGGCAATTATTGAAAAATAGATTTTATGTTCAGGACTATTATTATGATCCTTCGAACTCAGTCTACTAAAAACCGGTTTATAATACAATATAATACAATATCCCCTAATAGCTGGTCTGTCGATATTTATAGTTACTTAAAGATTTCTGTAATAGTTTGCACTAATTCAATCTCTAGTCGGTAGGTAACAGCACCTCCTTGATTGAATCTAAATTGACATAATTTTGTTCAGAAATTCCTAGGAGACGCTGTCCTTAAATGATTTAAAAAAAAAAACACTAAATTATTGTGAATAGATTTTTTGGATAGCATTTATATTAATTTCATAATTTTCCAAAACCTTCCTACCTTTTTGGAAGGTTATAGTCAACACAGTGTCATCTTCAAACTTTTGAGAAGTTCATATCTCATTCCTGATATTGTAGCTGTATAAGAAATATGAAGTCTTTAATATTCAGATGTACATTTTTCCAAATACCCATTTTGGAATGGTTCTGTAACTCTTTATGTCTTTATAAATATCTATTTAAAAAGGAAAAAATAGACATTACTGTAAAGAACATGAAAGCACTTAGGATAGAATTCTACCTGTATAGACATTGTCGTGAAAACGATGCACATATCCTTTGAAAATGTTCATTCATATACATAAGAGACTGGCTCTTTCTTGGTATATTACGGAAATATGATACCGCATAATAACCAAAAATGTTACAGCTGCTCTGAAGGAAAAAAATTATAAATGGAATACAATTCAATTTCATTTAAAATGTAAACGTATTAAGACGATAAACATGGACACAGATATCGATGAAATAAAATTAAACTTTAGATTATATAATAAAGTAAAATAAACACTTCCTCGAACAAAATGGTTTATCCAAAATATTCTCGGTATTCCCATTTTACGCCGTTCTGCTGTAATATTTAAAATTCCCGTAGTTTACTGTAACGTTCCCGTGTCAAGCATTCTCTATTCTTTTTATATCGTAATGGTTAGAATTATTAAAATCGATTCGAAACCGGACAATTTCCAAGCAATGGATACAATTTTACTCTTTACGTAGTGCATCTAATGGCACTCCAGTGAGATAAAGCGGAAAAACTGTTCGGATATTTACACATTCAGTTGATAAGAGCTGGAAATAATGCCTTTCAGCTGTCGAGTAATATGGACCGCTGACCTACATTTTAGTTAATGTAATCTCTGATTTCTCTTCCTTTCCTGACGTCCTTCTCAATTTAATCACTAAATTTTAACAGGACATATGTCACATGAGAATAGAAATGTCATGAAGTATAATGTAAAAACGAGATAATTTGTGAGATAAAAGTTTTATGCATAATTTTATAACTCGTTGAAAAATAGACAAGTGACGACGGTTGAGCTGAACTGGTATGAGTGACATGTTAGAGAACTTTAAAATACACATTTTTTCTTTCACTTTAGCAATATTATAAAATTGTAAAAGAAACTACTTTATCTTGCATATCAGCTATCATACCACTTTGTCGTAGTAATAAATATTTATAATAGTTATCTATATGAGTCCATTCAAAAGAAGATACATTTTTTTTAGGCAATCGGCAGTTTTTAGACCATCAGTTATGTCTAAATAAGATATATGAACTCTTTAAATAACAGTGTAAGACTGAGGGTTGTTAAGGAGTAATAAAAAAAGTATTATTTTTACTGAAAGAATTTTTCAAGAATCTTCAAAGAATCTTCAAAGAATCTTCAAAGAATCTTCAAAGAATCTTCAAAGAATCTTCAAAGAATCTTCAAAGAATCTTCAAAGAATCTTCAAAGAATCTTCAAAGAATCTTCAAAGAATCTTCAAAGAATCTTCAAAGAATCTTCAAAGAATCTTCAAAGAATCTTCAAAGAATCTTCAAAGAATCTTCAAAGAATCTTCAAAGAATCTTCAAAGAATCTTCAAAGAATCTTCAAAGAATCTTCAAAGAATCTTCAAAGAATCTTCAAAGAATCTTCAAAGAATCTTCAAAGAATCTTCAAAGAATCTTCAAAGAATCTTCAAAGAATCTTCAAAGAATCTTCAAAGAATCTTCAAAGAATCTTCAAAGAATCTTCAAAGAATCTTCAAAGAATCTTCAAAGAATCTTCAAAGAATCTTCAAAGAATCTTCAAAGAATCTTCAAAGAATCTTCAAAGAATCTTCAAAGAATCTTCAAAGAATCTTCAAAGAATCTTCAAAGAATCTTCAAAGAATCTTCAAAGAATCTTCAAAGAATCTTCAAAGAATCTTCAAAGAATCTTCAAAGAATCTTCAAAGAATCTTCAAAGAATCTTCAAAGAATCTTCAAAGAATCTTCAAAGAATCTTCAAAGAATCTTCAAAGAATCTTCAAAGAATCTTCAAAGAATCTTCAAAGAATCTTCAAAGAATCTTCAAAGAATCTTCAAAGAATCTTCAAAGAATCTTCAAAGAATCTTCAAAGAATCTTCAAAGAATCTTCAAAGAATCTTCAAAGAATCTTCAAAGAATCTTCAAAGAATCTTCAAAGAATCTTCAAAGAATCTTCAAAGAACCTTCAAAGAACCTTCAAAGAACCTTCAAAGAACCTTCAAAGAATCTTCAAAGAATCTTCAAAGAATCTTCAAAGAATCTTCAAAGAATCTTCAAAGAATCTTCAAAGAATCTTCAAAGAATCTTCAAAGAATCTTCAAAGAATCTTCAAAGAATCTTCAAAGAATCTTCAAAGAATCTTCAAAGAATCTTCAAAGAATCTTCAAAGAATCTTCAAAGAATCTTCAAAGAATCTTCAAAGAATCTTCAAAGAATCTTCAAAGAATCTTCAAAGAATCTTCAAAGAATCTTCAAAGAATCTTCAAAGAATCTTCAAAGAATCTTCAAAGAATCTTCAAAGAATCTTCAAAGAATCTTCAAAGAATCTTCAAAGAATCTTCAAAGAATCTTCAAAGAATCTTCAAAGAATCTTCAAAGAATCTTCAAAGAATCTTCAAAGAATCTTCAAAGAATCTTCAAAGAATCTTCAAAGAATCTTCAAAGAATCTTCAAAGAATCTTCAAAGAATCTTCAAAGAATCTTCAAAGAATCTTCAAAGAATCTTCAAAGAATCTTCAAAGAATCTTCAAAGAATCTTCAAAGAATCTTCAAAGAATCTTCAAAGAATCTTCAAAGAATCTTCAAAGAATCTTCAAAGAATCTTCAAAGAATCTTCAAAGAATCTTCAAAGAATCTTCAAAGAATCTTCAAAGAATCTTCAAAGAATCTTCAAAGAATCTTCAAAGAATCTTCAAAGAATCTTCAAAGAATCTTCAAAGAATCTTCAAAGAATCTTCAAAGAATCTTCAAAGAATCTTCAAAGAATCTTCAAAGAATCTTCAAAGAATCTTCAAAGAATCTTCAAAGAATCTTCAAAGAATCTTCAAAGAATCTTCAAAGAATCTTCAAAGAATCTTCAAAGAATCTTCAAAGAATCTTCAAAGAATCTTCAAAGAATCTTCAAAGAATCTTCAAAGAATCTTCAAAGAATCTTCAAAGAATCTTCAAAGAATCTTCAAAGAATCTTCAAAGAATCTTCAAAGAATCTTCAAAGAATCTTCAAAGAATCTTCAAAGAATCTTCAAAGAATCTTCAAAGAATCTTCAAAGAATCTTCAAAGAATCTTCAAAGAATCTTCAAAGAATCTTCAAAGAATCTTCAAAGAATCTTCAAAGAATCTTCAAAGAATCTTCAAAGAATCTTCAAAGAATTTTTCTTTAAAGAATCTTTAAAGAATCTTCAAAAAAACCATCGAACATGGTTTGAAACCATGAACATATAGCAAAACCACATCGTTTTCTGGTTTATTAATACGATTTTATTTTATGGGCCTTATAAAAATATCTACAAGAAGTAAAAAGGCTTTTTTGGATGTAACAAAAATGTCACATATCATATCTGATTTATTATTAAACATATAATTTTTGGGAACTTCCAGTGACTTTGAAAAACGTCCCACTTTGTCAATCTTTCCAAAAATTATTTTTTTCTACATTGAAACATTCGCACCTTATACCAGTTTATAAGAAAAGTTCCATAATTATATGAATTCATACTAACAGATGAAATATTTTACACGTATTAAAACCATATCTCACCTCAACAACATGGCTTTTATCAAGGTCGCTCGACATCAGCTAATCCGTACATTTGCATAATAAAGGAAGAAGGGAAACTCAAAATCTCCCTTCCTCCTTTATGAATTATACCACATTTGTGCAATGGATAAATTACTTGCTCATTTGCATAATAGATTAGTCAGCTCATACGTCCTTAAATGAACCTGGTACAGATAAGTGAATATACTACATCAATATACGTAAAATTCACTTTGATGTTTCGCTTCGTCCATTAATCAAATCAAAATCTAGTAGCCCACTTCGTTTTCTGTTAAATCAAAGCCTAAATATTTATTTATCAACAATGTTAAAACATATTATAGATAAGCAAAATTTGATTTCGAAAAAATACGGAAAGCTCTGTCGTTTACAAACATTTTTATGTTGTTCATATTTAATTAATATCAGAATAATCTTGCCTAATTAAACTTTTTAGTTGTGTCTATGATTTAGAAACCAATAAAAATGTAAGTAATTTAATAATATTTTGATATAATCTTTACGAATACCACTTTTGTTGTCAGTAAATTTAGAATATCATAATTAGTCGACCGTTTGGAAAATAATTTTTTTTTCGGAAGGAAGATCTCGCCTCGAAAAATTTAAAGTCGTAACTTCTAAAGGAAAAATCGCATATACTTTTAGAGGACATTTTCTTTGTTTTTTATGACATTCTAAGGTATTCCACGACCTGTAATATCATAATGGCTTTTACAAGGTCGCTGACAGTAGCTAATCTGTAATTTGTCTCTAAAAAAATAGCTCCTGTGCAATGGATTTGATAAAATATTTAAAAAAAAAAAACTTTGGACAAGTGACAATTAGAAATGTAAAATGCCCTGTCATTGGTAAAAAGCTAAAATAATCATATTTACAAATAAAGTGAATATTTATTAATTTATATATTATAGTAGATGCCATAATTAATATGAAAGCATTCATTTGAATAAGTTCATTTCTCATTTGGAGATTTGGGTCATTTAATAAAATTTATATGGTGGCATAATATATAAAAAAACTGTTTTAATTGACTTACAAAGCCAGATATGAATAAAGGGATGTTTTGTCCACAGCAACCCCATTTAACGTGATAAAAATAAGGGGATCAGGTCTAAAAGGACATTTTAAAAGCTGAAAAGAAAATTCAATTAAAATTAAGAAATAATATATTCATTAATTGAATTCATTCAATAAACAGTGACAAAATAAATATATATTGTGTTATATTAGAAATTTTATAACAAAATTCAGCTTACGCCACATGAGTACGTGGATATCTTCAAGAATAAATAACCAATCAGAGAAAGTAAATGTCTCAATTGCCCATTTTATATCCTCTTTACTCCATTTTATTAAATATAAATAACGTGAAATGTTAATATAAGGAGTACGATAGCAGCTGCCAACTACCATTATACTCGCTTACTCGCATCTAATATGTTCCTAGATTGCATCTAATCATTTTATCCGTGTAATTGCTAGACACACTACCTCATGGTTATCAACTTCAGCCATTGGTATTCTGTGTCACTGTTGTTATGTGGATTGTGTTGCTACCATAGACATAATATTATCTAAGATAGACTAGCTTTCACAATATCTAAATAATACGATGTTTTGTCGGTGTCAGACGGGGTAAGGGGTAGGGTACACAATGTCGTACTATTTGGGAAGGGTTTTTTCAAAATTTTATAAAAATGATTTAAGAGCAAACCGAACATCTTCAAAATGTATAATTCCATAACTATTCACCTCATATACCTAGCTCTGTGGTATACTGTGAATAGATACGTTTTCTCAGAGTGTCTCTTCAAAGAATCTTCAAAGAATCTTCAAAGAATCTTCAAAGAATCTTCAAAGAATCTTCAAAGAATCTTCAAAGAATCTTCAAAGAATCTTCAAAGAATCTTCAAAGAATCTTCAAAGAATCTTCAAAGAATCTTCAAAGAATCTTCAAAGAATCTTCAAAGAATCTTCAAAGAATCTTCAAAGAATCTTCAAAGAATCTTCAAAGAATCTTCAAAGAATCTTCAAAGAATCTTCAAAGAATCTTCAAAGAATCTTCAAAGAATCTTCAAAGAATCTTCAAAGAATCTTCAAAGAATCTTCAAAGAATCTTCAAAGAATCTTCAAAGAATCTTCAAAGAATCTTCAAAGAATCTTCAAAGAATCTTCAAAGAATCTTCAAAGAATCTTCAAAGAATCTTCAAAGAATCTTCAAAGAATCTTCAAAGAATCTTCAAAGAATCTTCAAAGAATCTTCAAAGAATCTTCAAAGAATCTTCAAAGAATCTTCAAAGAATCTTCAAAGAATCTTCAAAGAATCTTCAAAGAATCTTCAAAGAATCTTCAAAGAATCTTCAAAGAATCTTCAAAGAATCTTCAAAGAATCTTCAAAGAATCTTCAAAGAATCTTCAAAGAATCTTCAAAGAATCTTCAAAGAATCTTCAAAGAATCTTCAAAGAATCTTCAAGAATCTTCAAAGAATCTTCAAAGAATCTTCAAAGAATCTCCAAAGAATCTTCAAAGAATCTTCATAGAATCTTCAAAGAATCTTCAAAGAATCTTCAAAGAATCTTCAAAGAATCTTCAAAGAATCTTCAAAGAATCTTCAAAGAATCTTCAAAGAATCTTCAAAGAATCTTCAAAGAATCTTCAAAGAATCTTCAAAGAATCTTCAAAAAATCTTCAAAGAAAGAATCTTCAAAGAAAGAATCTTCAAAGAAAGAATCTTCAAAGAATCTTCAAAGAATCTTCAAAGAATCTTCAAAGAATCTTTAAAGAATCTTCAAAGAATCTTCAAAGAATCTTCAAAGAATCTTCAAAGAATCTTCAAAGAATCTTCAAAGAATCTTCAAAGAATCTTCAAAGAATCTTCAAAGAATCTTCAAAGAATCTTCAAAGAATCTTCAAAGAATCTTCAAAGAATCTTCAAAGAATCTTCAAAGAATCTTCAAAGAATCTTCAAAGAATCTTCAAAGAATCTTCAAAAAATCTTCAAAGAAAGAATCTTCAAAGAAAGAATCTTCAAAGAAAGAATCTTCAAAGAAAGAATCTTCAAAGAATCTTCAAAGAATCTTCAAAGAATCTTCAAAGAATCTTCAAAGAATCTTCAAAGAATCTTCAAAGAATCTTCAAAGAATCTTCAAAGAATCTTCAAAGAATCTTCAAAGAATCTTCAAAGAATCTTCAAAGAATCTTCAAAGAATCTTCAAAGAATCTTCAAAGAATCTTCAAAGAATCTTCAAAGAATCTTCAAAGAATCTTCAAAGAATCTTCAAAGAATCTTTAGAGTATCTATGTTTCTTTTCAGTATTGTTCTTTATCATGTGCTCAAGGTATCAATATTTTAAAAGGATACACTTCATAAAAAATTATTATCCATATTTTTAAGTGGTTACAAATCAAAATAAGTTCAAAATCATCTAAAAAAACATAATCATATTTCGGAGACAATTCAGCGAATACAGAGCCATAGCGGTTGCATTATATTTACATTATTTTTTACCACAATCTAGACAAAACCTTTCAATTTCAATACCGTAAAATCCACCCACAAATAACACAAAATATACAAAGTCGTCAACAACAGCACACGCTCCTTTGTGACAAAAAAAAGGTAACTTACCAAGCGGCGACACCAGATTTTGATATAAATCAAATTCCACATAAAAGCTGAAAGCATAGCGAATGAAAATCTCAAGTGAAAATAAAAAACACAAATCGATTCAGAAGAAACAGCAAAAAAATTCATTTCGAGCATTTCCAGACAGGTAAAAACTTTGTAGTGAATGTTCATAACACGTTTTATATAGAGTTATAGCTCGTTAAATGAGATCGCGTCATTGTATTTTATTATTCTACAAAGAAATTCTTTCTTAGCACTTTATTTGCACATATCATTCAAATAATATTATTTAGAAACAGAAAATATCTTTATAAATTCCCTAAATAGAAATATTTGCTTATTTTCATTCAGATTCTAAGCAATAGGTTATTAATAAGTAATTTTATGTATTTGATCTTGAATATTTAATCTCAATAGCAGTTAATTTTTAATAAAGCAATAAAAACTTTTAATATGAAGTTCTTAAAATATACACAGTATACTCTCAGTCATTTTTCTTGTAAGATGTCAACTAGATGTTCTTATTTTAGCCATTTTGAGTTTCAAAAAAATTGAATATAAAAAGCATATGTAAAATGATATCATGCTCGTGGGAAATGAGAATCATTCCTTTCTATACTTTTTCTTATAACACGCCCTACTCATTTTTGATTAGTGTTGTAATATAAGAAATAATTATTAAATGTTTGAATTTTCTTGAGAACATGATAGAATTAAAGTAATTGGGGAATGGCTACTTTGTGTTATCAGAATTATCAAATAGCTGTATAAAAAAGATTCTAATATCATGGCACGAATTATAACCATTTTCAAAACATTTTTATTAATTTAAACATAAAAAGGATGCATTTTATTAATTCACCATATACAGGGTGTTTCTAAATTCATGTGACAAAATTCATGATTGCTCGTATGAAATTAAGATGGGTCTTTTCTATAACACTAAAATTGAGTTTTTAATTTTTTTTCTAAAATTTCAGTAAAGCTAGAATCTTGAAATTCTCTAATTTTCATGCACTCGAAAACTAACTACGAGTATTTTATTTCAATAGTCCTGTTACATTATAGGGGGGTGAAATTAGCAACCCTTACTTTATTTCATATCAAAACTTTTTTTCGAGATAAAGTTTTATGAAATAAAATTATGGCTTGAAATCCTTGTTTTATTAAAAAAAAATTGTTATTCTTAAAATTTTTTTTCAAAACCAATAGCTGCAGAGAAAAAATAAACCATATAATTTTTTTAATAAATTGAGTGTAAAACAGTAAAGATGTAAAATGTAATGCGATTCATAATAAATGCTGGAAATGACCATCTTTAGCCAAAATACATTACTGAAATTTAAAAAAAAAAATAAAAACTTAATTTTAGTCACCACCTTTTAAGGGTGATATCTCGGAAAGGGGTGGGCTGAGGAAATTTTGTTATAGGAAAGACCCATCTTAATTTCATACGAGGAATCACCTGCCGAATGAATTTAGTATAAATCAATATTTTTCACTTTTGATTTTTTGTCATTTACTGTTTCGTTTCAACGTTTATTTGGAAACATTTAAATGTAAGATCGGGACATAACTATATCCACAAGGGATGCTTGTTGTAGGTGTGGTGCATCCTTGTAATTTAAACTGAATTCGTCAGATAATTAAACGGATGTGCACACAAGCATGTCATTGTGTACCGAAAGATTATTTCAGGCAATCTGCAGGGGTTCGAATAGCCAAGCATACATCATGAAGGCCTATCCAGCAAACTTTCGACTCCTACGTGATGTAGGAAGTGAATTGACGTAACCAAAGTTATAAGCTTGGGAAATCTGATTATTTCTAATGAAACATTGATTTGTAGGTGTAATTATTTGCTGCCCATGTTGTAACGAGGCGTTAATAGTATTGTTTTTAAGATAACAATTTGTAAAAAAAAAAATCGCTATGAGATGTATGTTGTGAATACCATGTTCTTCAAGTACTTCCTCTCTATTCTTTATTGATTCATTTGTGAAGTGAACACCCAGTTACATTATTTTAAAATAAATAACAAAAATAATAATTCAATTATAATTACTTTATTGTTAGGTACATTTTTAATTTCCTTCACATTTTCGAAGATTTCATTTTCTAAAAGCACAACCTTTTCAATATTGAAATTTAATCACTTTTGGCAAATCATTGACAAATAACAGAAACAATAATGGGCCTAAATTGGAACCTTGTGACACTACGGAAACAGCACGGAATCTGCTAGAAGAATTACCATTATGACTTACCAAAAAGTGTATATCTTTCAAATAATCTAATAAGCATTAATATATTATTTGTCAATCCAAATTGACTGATCTTTTCTAATAAAATATCATTCATATTCTTGACGAGAACTTTTTGGTGTCATGTCAGCATTAAAAATGTATTAAACCTCCCCACAATCGCCTTCTCTTTAAACTTGAAATTCGCAAAATAGACGATTCTTGTACGACACATCTATTTTTATTAAAAACAAGAAACTTGTGGCGCGTCTTTGAACCCTTTCAATACTGACAATGTCTTATATATGGTGACTAAACTGCAGCAAAGAATTCAAGTATCGGTTGCATTGCAAAATAATTTGACTAGGATAAAGGGCGATGGAGAACGGGAAAAAGTAAATAATTTGATTTTTTACAGTGTTCTAATGCCCTTTTACCTTTGTAGGTCTTCACTTACAATAACTGTTAAGTCATAGAGGAAGAATGTTGTTTTTAGGTTAAAATTATTTAGCATAGTTGGTTGAAATCGTTTACCAATACGTCTTTTTGTATCTGTAACGTAAGGAATGTGGGTTAAGGCACGGTATTTATGCCTCACTAGGCCTATTGTGCATCTTCATTAATTAATACACACCTAATAGCTCGTGAGCCAGTTTATAGATTTAATGTTGTAAGAGGTGCTTCCTTAAAAATGGTAATACCACAGCTTATACAATACAGCTAAAACACTCTCTTGGCGGCAACGGTTTGCGTCGATTTCGTCGCGCATCGCTTAAGCTCCGCCTTCGAAGGGAAAATATGGTTTTGGCGCTCAGAAGCGTACTTAGGTAAGGTGTTGAGTCGTGCGTATAATTTCGTTGATTGTATAATTTCGTGGAGCCTATAATTTCGTTGATTTTGTTTAAGTCAAAGGTGCTGTTATTATTTTGGTGACTCTTTAGCTGTGAGTAGAATGAGTGAAAAAAAAAGACATCATTCTGTTTGTGCAGTCAAAAGCTGTTTTAATAAGGGTTATACCTGCAAGAAAACATTCTTTAGTTTTCCCAAGGACCCAAACCGATAAGTACCACATTATAAGAAATTTTCATTGTTAAAAATATAATTTATACAGGGTATCCCATTAGTGCGTTATTGTTCATTATTTTGTTGTAGACACGCAAGAAAGTTTTAAATAAAAGTTATATGGATTTGAAAAATATCTACATATTTTAAAAATATCTTGGGATATACAGGGTGTCACGTTTTTGCCTGGCAAATTAAAATGTACGTTTTTTAAATGGAACACCTTGTATTTTATTTTATGATAAAATTATTAACACCCTAAATTATTGTAAAGACGAATTGATACAGAAAAATTTTATCAGGTATGTGTGTGGTTACCTTTTAATAAAAGCCTTGCGGATCCACTCCTCTGCGATACCTTTCTTAAATATAACAAAGATCACGTCGAATTAGATGATTTTTCTTTTTATTGCTTTTTAAAGGCATATGATAACGCCAATCCAGATACATTTGGAAATCTGTAACTGTCAAATGATGAATTTGTAGAACTAATATTCAATATTGAAAAGATATTTCAAAATAATTTTGAAGAATTGGCTACAAAAAATAACATTTGTACCACACTTTTAGAATTAATTAACCCAATACCCTTTAGTCATCCATGCTAACGTTTTCCAAAAGAATAACTTATTTTATTGTATGTTTAATCTCAATAACTAAAAAATATACTGACAATTAGTTTGACAGAATTGCCATTTATTTAAAATTTTAAAAATAATAGCAGTCGGTTGATTAAAATATGAACGGTGATTGGCGAATTTATTTTTTTTTGCAGTGTTCTCACTACCTAGAATGGATATGAAATATATTCGTTCAATTGAAGGCAATAACATACTTTTTCGTTTTGTAATCTGTGCATGGATATTAGCCAATCTACGCACATACTACAAAACGAAAAACTATGTTATTGCGTTCAACTACGAATATATTTCATATCCATTTTAGGTAGTGAGAACACTTTAACAAAATTAAATCTACAAATCACAGTTCATATTTTGGTCACCCAACTCCTATTATTTAAAATTTTTTAAATAAGTGACAATTCTGTTAAACTAATTGTCAATATATATTTTAGTTATTGATATTAAATATACATTAAAATTTTTGTGTAGACTCGATAAATAATAGCATTTTTGTTTTTATTGTGTCCACATTTAAAAAAAAAATAAATTTTAATCAAACTACATGATACTAATTTAATTACGAGTATTAAAACTAAAGTCCTGAAAGTTTCGGTGAAGATGAAGACAGAGCATCTGCCTTCCACGCGAAAAGCTCGGGATCGAATCTAGGCCGAGGACTAATTAATTTTTCATGTTTATTTTATTTTATAAATTAGTCAACTTCGTAAATTATTTTAAAATTAGTTATTTTGTCTAAATAACCTAAAATAATTTTTTAAATTTGTAGATTTTCGTTAGTGGGTCGTAGAAAAAATATACTGACCATATCGAGTGGATTGTTCATATCACAATCAGACGATTGAGTACTCTGCCTACGACGTCGTGCTCAAACTTCGTCTTTGTGTGATATTGCTATCATATCCACCCTTGTTGAACAAACTATAATTTATTTGTTTTCTTGGTTTAAACCAAAACTTAAGTTTTACATCAGAAATAGGAACTAAATTAATTTACTTTTCAAGTTTTCTTGTAAAAATCGATATTACTTTCTCCAAGTACAAATTTAGTACCTACCTAAAATAAGTACTAATTTTGTAATATCGTGTAATATTGTAATTCAAATTTCACATTACTATAAAGTTTCAAAATTCCCTACTTCGGTATGGTCAGATAAAAATTGAATATATTATATTAATAAAAACTGTCAAAGTATTACTTCTACAAATCTGTATTTCAATTAATAAGAATACATCTAAATATAACCAATATTGTTAAAATAAAAGCACAAATTCTTTATAATTCCAAAATACCATAGAGTTCCCAGACCTCAGTCGAAGCATTCGTTTATCTAGGTATAAACCCTTTGCGCGAAGAGTAACACTTGCCAGAGACACGGGGTACCACTTGATTTGCATCCACGAGCGTGACACAATTCTTTAACAATTGAAGCCCTTGGTGTAAAAATAATCCAAACCACAATTTGTCGTGAAGTGACTGTTTTAGCTCAAAACATTTGTTAACCAGGATTTTACTAGCCACATACAAATTATTTTACCTCTAATCCGAAAGATGTGCTATTTTTCGTAATATTTATATTTAAATAATGTTTCTAATTATATTTGACAGATTTAAAACAAATTAAAAATTTAATTTCCCAAAACTTACTTAATATGGCATGTAACCAACCTTATTACGCCAAGGTTTTCAATTTTTTCAATAATAAAAAAATTGTTTAATCCGGGCCCGACTTTTCCCTCGAATCTAACAGAGATAGCACCATTCCGTCTTGCTTGGTTCTCGACCGCCAGATCAAAGACGCCGACACGGAGTTGTGGAGCTGTATTGTATAAGCTGTGGTAATACCATTTCCTACTATCAGCTGAAAGATTCCCTAGTCACCTTCAATGATTTCCACATGTCAAACTATTGAATAGACTACTTGCTTCCTTTCATCTTCCTTTTAATTTATTGTACCAGCAGCCTCTTTTGGCGGCGATATAAACTAACGAAATATTGTTGAATCGCAGATAGAATCCTGTAACTTTAAAAAGTTGATTCGACAAGTAGAGCCATTTCTAGAGTCAAAAACGAGTGAAGAGATATGTCCATCTATCAAATTGGAGTGGTACTAAAATTCAATATGGCCGCCATGAGCGGGCTTTTTGAAATTTAACTTTGTAGTAGCGCAAAAATGTAATGAAGAAAATCAAATAAAGCAAAAAAAAATTGGAAAAATATTTGATTAGTTTCAAATCATAAAACAACCATATTGACTGTTTTGTGATTTGAAAATATTTTGCCAATTTATATCTTTATTTGATTTTACTTCATTACATTTTTGCATTAATTTCAAACTTGAAATAAAATGCATTTTATTTTTTTTTTATTACACTAAATTAACGCCACATCATATAATTTGTCTTTTTAAACATGGAAATACAAATATGCATTTACACCATTTAAATAATTAAATATTTATAACACAAACCTATCAAAAATGTTTTCTGTAACAAAATCAGCATATACAGGGTGTTTCAAAAAGGTATGTCATAAATTCACCCTCAGATAGATTACCAAAAAATAAGTGAATTTAGCTATATTTACCTATATCAAATACTGACTCCCTACAAAGTTACAGGGTGTTAAACTTACATTCAGAAAAACGTTTTTTCGTTGTAGAAACAGTAAACTTTTTACTACCCTAAAATCATTTTCGAAATACCAATACCAAAATATTTCATGTTTAAATTAAATTAAATTTTATTTAACACACTTTAAGTCTCTGCGGCGGCCGTAGGCTTTTTATTGATGTAGAACAAAATTAATTACAGCAGATTAGAAAGGCAATTTCCCTTTGTGGACGGAAAGAGGCTTTACATTAAATTTTCCCGCCGATAAAAAAAGAGATAAACCCTCAGTTGTAAACAAAAACATTCTGAACATCTGAACAAATGAAAAATATTTACTACCTCTACGTTGGTATGAACAATATCTCTGAAAACTATTTTTCTTAATTTTCTTGTCAAATCTTATCGCGGGAGTAGAGCGGGATTTATTAGAAGAGCGGAAACATATAAGAAAGGGTCATTAATATAAATATATCTCATGAAAAGAGTGGTATTAGAGAATAGGGGCTCGTTTGTTAGGAAAACTATTTTTAGGGATTTTTTGGCAATTAGAAACCATGAAATTGACGTAGATTAATGTTTCATTGGAAAATGTATATGCGTTAGGAAGAGTATAATATTGTATGCCAAGAATTATACAGGGTGTTTCTAAATTCATGCGACAAAATTCAGGAGGTGATTGCTCGTATGAAATTAAAATTGCCTCAGTCCACCCCTTTCCGAAATATCACCCTAAAAAGGTGGTGACTAAAATTGAGTTTTTATTTTTTTATCTCGAAAAAAGTTTTGATATGAAATAAATTAAGGCTTGCTTATTTCCGCCCTATAATGTAACAGGAATATTAAAAAAATACCCGTAGTTAGTCCTTTGTGAGTACACGAAAATTAGAAAATTTCAAGTTTCTAGCTTTACTGAAATCTTGGAAAAAAAATAAAAAGATACCTATATTAAGCTTCAAAGTATTGATACCGTGGTCAAAGTATATGATAGAAAAGTTTTTGGACGATAATTTAAAAAAAATACAAGACGACAGCATTACCAATTTTCAATTTGTAAAAAATATTTCTTTTAAATGCAGAATTTAATTTATATTGTAAGTGTACAGTGAAAAAAGTTTTTATATCGTTTTTATAAACATAATTGTTTTAAAATACAATATATTTGTTATTATAAAAGATATGTAGCGTACTTCATTTTTTATTGTTTATTTATTTGTATAAAGTGTATTTTGTTCTATATTAAATAATAAAATAATTATAATAACTTAGATTTCTGTTGCGTCATGATTTCTACCCACATGAGGAAATGTTTCTGATATTTGAAATATTGTCGTAACAACTAACTATTAATTTTAAACTCCCTTGTGTTTATATGCCAGGATACAGTCTGAATTAGTATTGACTGATTAAAGCAGAGTTTCCGCATTTAATTAAACTACATTGCTTTAATAGTTTGAATCAGTAATTCCAAAATAGTTTTGATGGAAAATTACATTCAGAATTATACACAATACTATTTGAAGCTAAATTACTTTTAGAAACAGTTCCTGTACAATTTTGTCAACTTTAAATGAATTTTCTTAGATGATCATCTATCCGAAGCGAATCAATTTATGATTGCAAGTTCCCGTACGCTTCTGTCAACTTCAAATTAATTTTATTAGAAGCTAATTTATCCAAAATGAATAAATTTATGACTGCACTATATTCAAGTTTATCCATTTAACGAAAAACACGTAAGACGTCTTCTGAAAAAATTCGTGTAAACAAACTATTATTCGAACTACTGACACGTATACACCCAGGGAGGGAATATACTTTTTTACTGATTGAAACGCCATCCATTTCTGTGTTAGTTCGAGAATTTTTTAATTTACCCTCGTAGAGCAATTGAATATCCTTTTAGAATTATTGTCTTACTAATAAATCAATTGAATATTGTTATATTCATAGTGGCAGGTATCGAATTTAGATTGGTGAACATATTTAATACACTCTTGAACCGTATAAATACAAGGTGACCCAACGAAAACTTGACATGGGGGTTTTGAGTATTTATATACCTAGTGGATGTTAAAAAATATTTTAGTTTGGAGGGGCACAATTTTTTTTATTGCAACATAGTCTGGTGAGGTTAATAACCCCTACTATTTAAATAGGAAAAATACCAAAGATAACATCTTATTAAAAAGAAAATTTGATAGAAAATTCTATAATAAGACTATTTTTGCGTTATTTTTTATTTTAGCTTAAAAAACTATTACGTATTGTAAAATATAACATATTATTTGAAAGGTAATTGTATTATTAATTCGGTGCACTACATAATATTAATCTAAATGTCTCCTGTTAGAAATGTGGTTATTTTATTTGTGTTTATTTTATTTTGACACTCTGTATATAATTTTTTGGTATGTTATACTTACTTGATCTTCACGTTCGAATGTCAGTAATACTGTCAGTAATAATAGATTTTACACTAAAGTTGTCATTATTTTTGGATATCCATTTTTTGAAGATAAGTTATTTGGGCCTTTTAAACGAGTATTCACTCTTGTTCTTTTGACCGTCTTTTTTGGTCAGGTAGACCTTAAAATTCGTTAAAGTCTCCTAACAAAATAAAGTCAGCCAATAATGCAAATAATGACTAATTGTCTAACTGTCGCAAGTGTAATATGGAGACATTTAAATCAATGTTATATGAGGCATTACATTATAGTGCTTCACAAGGATGCTCGCATAATTAGGATCGAACTTCCTTCAGGTAAGTCGTTTGATCCATTAAGTAACAAAATTATCTTTCAAATGAACCGGCACACTACAATACGTAACAGTTTTTTATCAAGCTAGAGGGCGCTAAAATTAGAAGAAGCACAATGAATAAATTAACAAATTCTACATCAAATTATCTTTTTAATGATGTGTTATCCATGTCACTTTCCCTATTTAAATTGTAGGGGTTGTTCACTCCACTGTTCGAGGGTTGAAGTGACGATGCTGTAATAAGAAAAAAGTAACCCCTCCAAACTAAAAACGACCTATTGGAGCATTTTTTAATATATACGATATTATTACCCAAAACTTCCATGTCAAGTTTTCGTTGCGACACCTTGTATATCACGGAAGCACAATGTTAATATCTATTTAAAAGCAAAACAAAAAAACAATAATACATATGTATACAAGCTTACTTTAAGATTAATACGTTGTGAATAAAAAAATTCTTCAATCTATGGTGATAAATGACAGACTGAAAATTAATTTTTTTTCTTTGGTGTACGGCTTTAACATCTAAGGTCATTAGCCTAATGTTCTATGTAGGTTATGGATTGTACTAGTAGTCTAGTACTCCATAGTGCAGGAGTATTAGTACTCTAATACTCCTACACCCCTACAGACAGGCCTTGTTACTGTTTCCTAAATCTCAAGTATCTTTCAAATAAATCGTTTTTTGTATGTAATAGAAGTTATAGAACAACGACAGGGAGCCTGTATATAATTCAGTTCAAAATTATATGCCTCCTGATCAAACATTCAAACACGTGTCAAACAAATGATTTTCCAGGAAGAGAACGGACCGAATTTAAACTCTAATTTGCGTTCGTTCGGTGGCTCACCCCGATTTACATAAATCAAACGTTAACAGACACTTAATTCACAACTCTCAAGTAAGTCATATTTATATTCCTCTCAATCTCGACGATGCATTATTCATTTACCTAGCTTGATGTAAATGTAAATCGGCTCAGAAACTCGGCATTCGCCGAAAGGAATCGCGCGAACGAATGAAATGAGTCCGGTTAGCTTGACGATCCGACAAATTAAGAATGCCGACTTCATTTCACCGTCATTTTATACAATAATTGCTTGAGTGGAATAGACCAGTCTTAAGAGATTACAGATATTATCCAATAAAGTGTTTTATTTGTTATAATATACACGAGTTGATAAAGTTTCCATCCTGATCTTGGAACCCGTTCTTTTATTTCCCTGCTAACTTCACAGTATCGTCTTCAAAGTTATACGAAGCAATTAAGGAGCACTTTACGTCTGATTCTAAGGATATGTAATAAAGGATGTTACACTGCAATGTTTAAATTATTGTTACTTATAAAAAAAATTGTAATATCATCTTCTTTTTCGAAAAATAAGATGTACTTTTCATAGGATTCACAAAGTCCTTGAAAACTTTAAAAATGTCAGTAATGTTATCCTTTCCAAATTGAATGGTATGAAGGAGTCTGGATATTGCAGTAGAGGTTCATTTGTAAAAAGGTTCTAAAACTGCGGTGTGTGGTGTATCTTAACAAATTCCCTATTATATTTTCTGTAGTATCCCAGCAATCCTAGGAAGCTTCTAATATCTTTTGTTGTCTTTGGTATGGGGTAGTCATTTATAGATTTGATTGTGTTTAGATTGGGTTTTATTTCATCTGGAGTAATGATATGTCCAACTTATTTCTTCAAGAATTCACATTTATCTACTTGGACTTTGAATCCAGTTTCTCGTAATCGTTGGAATCTTCTCGAAAGGTGTTCCATGTGTTCATGCAGTGAGGTGGAGAAGACTATTATATCGTTCTTGTATACCAAGCATATTGAAGACCTCTCTAATTTAATAAGGTTGCAGAAGCATTCTTAAGTCCAAATGGCATTATAACTTATTTGAAATCGCCGTTCTTGACATTGAAGGCTGTTTTCTTCACATCTTCCTTCGCCATTTCAATTTGATGAAATCCAATCGCTTCCAGTTTGTTTAGGATATCTCTTTTATATTCAGGATATGATATTTATCGTCATTATAAATGTGCTTGTTTGTTAATCTGTCAAGTAAACCTACATGTAACTTTATTCAGAGGTGAAAAGGTCGATCTTTAATTTAAAACTTCTGAGACGGAACTAAAATAACAAGATATTTTAGATGTTGACTGCTTGGTGGCGACTAATCTCAATGTTTGCGCTTGCAAATTAACTGTGTTAATGCACACAAATTGCACTTTAATTAGAATTATGTGGTTAATGATGATTTAGAGACATGAAACTCCAAGTTATTAAAATTGTTTATAAGAAGAAACATATTCCCTTCGCAAAATAGTTTTTATTTAAAATCTGATTCGATTCGACGTACATATTAATGTTTAATTATCTTATTAGAAATGGAATAAAGATTTTACAAAGTGTTCAATTATTGTTATAATCAGTGACGACTCATGAACAAAATATTGGGTGATCGTAATTTAGATTTCATTACAGATTTAGGTTAAAAAACTTTCAGTGTTTATAATTTCTATTTGATATTGATTCTTTAAGTAATCAAGAAAAGAAAAAGCTTAATGTGTATAGAGAAGAAAATGTGGATTATTTAGTAAGAAAATGTATAAAAAGAAGAAGAGGAAATTTTATTTGAAAAATTATGTAGAAGCGATATAAAGAATTTTAATGCCTTATAGATATAAAGATAGAGGTATAAACAGCAAAAGTTAATTAGAAGTAAAATTATTGAAAGAAGTTGTACTCGATAATATAAGTCAATAGTAATTGTGATAAAAAAAAAAAAAACATTCTTAAGTTCCATAAAATATTATAATTATTATAAATGAGACAAAAGTGACTGGAGAAGGTAAGAAAATCCATCGCAGAAATTTAGTTGTCGAAACCTTTATCAACTTGACGGCTCTAAAAGCGATAAACTTTTCATTGATAGGGTTGCGTCGAAAATAAATCGAAAACTTACAGATTAATTGAATTTGCCAGTGTGTGATAAATTATCGTGTGCTGATAAAATGTATCAAATTAAATACCATTCGAAAAATGACAAATTCGTGGTCGTAGAGTCAACAAAGTTGTTTGGAAGGACTTAATAGGATTCAGATTTTAATGTATTCGCGAAAATTTACATAATGACGACAGAAAATATTTTGTTTTTTCTCTTTCACTTTTTTCGTTTGTTTTTTGTACTTATTCAAATTTTAGTATATTGAAAATTATACTGAGTGTTTGCGCGGAAATTTCGGATGACTTTATTTCTGGCAATTTTTAATTAAAATTCTTGCATTTTTGTGTTATAAGGGGAAGTTGAAAAGGAAACGTAATTCAACAGACTTTTCACTTCACTGTCCCTCCCAATATTACGTATATATGACACACTGTATATATAATATATAACATAATATTTTATTAATTTATAAAATTTTACACAATTATAATACATATATACAAATTGAAATAAAATGTATCAGACAAAAACAAATAAAAATATATCAAATAAATTTAATTTCATGGCCAGGTATGTATATAGCCCCGTTCTAAACAATCTAAAAAATTGAATGTATTTTTAATCTTAAATTATGAAAACATCAAAAATTTATATGACTAATAAATGCTAATTTTATGTATTTATGTAATCACAGCGGCTTTGCACGAAAACTTTTGTGGTATAGACTTTTAAGTAATTATTAAGTTCTTCAGGGATTTTCGAAAAGAATGAGGACTTAATGAAAACAATTCAGCTTCGTAATCTTAATGAATTGACAAATTATAGCCAGTGGACCAGTTTGTAATGTGTTAAACATGGCGTGGCCCAGAGCTGGTTTTTGGTATTAGATACATAACAATTGATTATTAATTCTGATGAACATATTACATGGGTAATTAATTATGTTTAAAATATTTCAACAAACCAACAACAAACAACTAGTAGACAAATTATTTCGTTCAAAAATAAGCACTGATTTATTTGCAAGCACCTACTTTATAACTACTAACTACAGACCTGTTTCTATAATAAACAATTTCTCTAAAATTTCTGAAAAACAGAGTAATAATATTTCTAAAAAAACAGTTTAGGTTCCGTACAGGTATTTCTATAGATAATGCAATATTAGACCTAACAAGAAAATTTTATAAGGCTTTTGACTGCAGTCATGTCTGGCTATAGGAGTATTTCATGATCTTGCAAAGGCGTTTGATACAGTTGACTACTCATACCTATTAGATTCTTCGCAGGATGTGGGGATACAAGAAGTTGTATAAAAATTATTCGAATCTTATCTAATAGGAAGAAAACAATGTGTTTGTTAAAACTGATATTAATATTAGTTAGGAAGGGCTTGTTTAATATGACGTTCCACAAGGGACAGTTCTTCGTCCTATTATATTTATTTGTAATATACACTTTAAGAAAAATAACAAGCTTTATTGATTTTACTGTCATCTTTTAACTGAAAACGCTTGGAATGATTTGAAATAAAAAATTGAAAAAGATTACAAATTGCTTACAATAAATTTTAACAAAACTATGTTTCTACTTAATAAATGTTAAACAAACAGATAAGTATTTAGAAATAACTATTGACAATCGTCTGTTGATAAGTTTAAATTTTTAACAAAAATTATGGACCTCATCTTAAAATACTTTACTGGTGCACCAGATATTAGGAAAGTCGTTTCAGTCGTAAAATTTAGATTCAGCGCCCAAAAAAAACCCCTTAACGATTTTGGGTTCGTCTTTTTCGTTTTTGTGAGGAAACCCCTCGGAGACGACGTTCAGACTCAGGTTCCGGTGCACTAGGTGGATTAAACGCCCCAAAAAACGCCCCTACAATGATTTTCGGGTTGTTTTTGCCGAGTCATGAAATTTCTTGGGGATGACGTCCATGTCCAGATTCGAGCGCACCAGGTGTCCGGAAGGTGCTCGACGATGCGACATTTGAATTTAGCGACCCAAAAAAACCTCCTATAACGATTTTGGGATCGTCTTCTTCAATTGTGTGAGAAACGACGTTCAGGTCAAAGTGCCGGTGCACTAGGTGGATTAAACGCCCCAAAAAAGGCCCCTACAATGACTTTCGGGTTGTTTTTGGCGATCTTATTACGAAATTCCTCGGAGATGACGTCCATGTCCAGGTTCGAACGCACCAGGTGTCCGGAAGGTGCTCGACGATGCCACATTTAAATTCAACGACCCAAAAAACCCCGAGCACCAAGTTTCTCTCTTTCACTGCGTGAATTTTGGGTGAGTCCCACGGAGATGACGTTCAGGGCCAGGTTCCAGTGCATCAGGTGTTGATGGAGTCGATTTCGACGGGAAATTCGGATTCAGCGTCCTAAAAAACCCCTCATACCGATTTTCGATTGTGTGAGGAAAACCCACGGAGATGAGGTCCGCCTCTATATTCCGGTGCACCAGGTGTCAGGGGATCGTTTTGGACGTGAAATTTGACTTTTTTTAGTGCTTCATTGCCTTGACTATTTACCTATATTTAGTTTCATTTAGATTATTTAATTTTTTTAATTGCCCTAATATAAATTTAATAGGGATGAAATATAATTAAATTTAAATTTGTGTTTGGGTTGTGAATAAAACTTTGCAGCACTGTAATATATCAAGAAAAACCAGACGCTGTATAAGTTCCAAATTTTGTGTTTACTCAGAGATTTCTGTATTTGTTTAGAGCTCGTTACCTGAACAAATATTAATTTAAATGATTTAAACTGTTTCGAAATATTGTACTCATTATATTTACATTATTTGCCTCATAATAAATTTCAATACATTTTAAAAATAGATCAAAGTCTACATATACATAGTGTTAGTTTTGTTTCGCTAGTTTTTTTGGTAAAAACTCTACAACTAAGAATATTATCATAAAACTGACTGTAACTTCCTTGAAACTTCTCGAACCTCCCTGAACCTTCCAGATGTTTCCTGACACGGGAGAACATTTGTAGACATTTCTAGACAGTTCTATCTGCTTCTTTTATCCGTGGTTTTGATTTTCTCATTTCCCAGTAACCACATAAGTAAAATAAAATAAAAGGTTAGGTGAAATTCCATTTTTCACGAGCTTTTCAATGAGCCTACACAGGGTTCAGGGTTACCAGACGTCAGGAAAAGTCCGGACATGTCTGGAATTTTGGCGTTTTGTTCGTGAATTATAAATTGTTCGAAATTATCAGGAAAATAATCAAACGTATTAAAGTATACTTAAAATCCCGCATAAACAGTTCTTTTGGCAGTTGAAATTAAAATTAACTTTTTATAATTTATTTTTATGTAAATATTTAATAGACGGTTGTTGCGCGGGCGGTTCCAGGGGGGCTATAGGGGTCACGAATTTTTAATTGAGGAACCAGTTTTGTTTTTAGTTTCTGACAGTACAAAACGTTTAGTAATTATTACATAAATAAGTTGGAGTATTATTATTATTATTATTATTTTGATTATTTAATAAATAAATAGGATAACAAATTTCGAAGTTGTTACAGCTAATTAACGAAGATAAAAAACCTAGTATGTAACTGACTTGCTCTAACACATTTAAGGAAGGGAGTAGAAGGTAAATCCCCAAGATAATAATTACCGAACTAAATTTAAAGTAGTTACCCTGTTTAAACACACTTAATTGGAAGTCAACAGTGTGTATAATGAATGCTATTACCATTAGTGCACAGCAAACTGACACGCTCAGATTTTAAAGTCGAAAATTATTAGTAAAACACAAATAGAAAATTAAACTTTAGACAGCGCGTTTCACTAAAATTGATCGAAATATGCAACGTAAGTTTTAGAAAAGAAAATTTCACCGTGAAAAACCAATAACTTTCCGAAAAATTTTGCCAACAGGGAATATTTTGATAGTTTTTTATTTTGATTTACTTTGCCATTTTATATTGGTTATAATTTTGCATATTATTAGGATAGTTAAAACAAAAATAAACAAATCTATAGTAGTTTGAAGTTTTATTTGCATTGTTTTTTAATAATTGTGTATGTATTTGAGTTTGTTTGCTCTTATCTTTCATATAATTGAATAGGTAATTAACTGAAATCACCTGCTTAAATTAAAAATCGTAAATATTTCTAGAAAACGATTTTTTTTAAAGTAATTTTTAAAAAATCCTCTCATTTATCAGTAATAATTGAAACACCAGGGAGATTGTTACTGAACATATTTGAATTCAATAGAAAACCAATCAAAATCAATAGTTTATATACAATACACTCTTGACTATAGTTATTTATGTAAAGTAACACTTGTCAATTATTTAGAAGCCTTTTGCGTTAGCTTTAAACAAGATAGTTTCAATTATAGAACCAAATTTGCATGTGCATTCCAAATATAATTAATTATTCAACCTTTGAGAGTAAATCTCAAAGTTAACTGAGAATAATTTGCGATTCGACAATGTCAATTATTTCTATTTAACAAACTTGTACTGTTTCAATAGAATGAAACCTAATATTGATAGAATAACCATACTGACCGTATTACAACAATTGTTTGGGTTCTACGAGTTTCAATGCAGCTGATACGTATGTTTATTTTGAAAGGCTTTGTTATTTTATTTCAAGTGTGTTCGAATGTTTATTTTACTTGATAAAAGGAATTTGTTAGTTAATTGATTTTAGAATTGCTGTTGTGATAGTGGTACAAATTCAGAAATTTGATGAAAATTGAATGAAAATATGTTAAACATGCAGGAATTTAAAAAAATTCGGTGGAGACGTAAAAGATTGGTTGTATATACTAGTACATGCCGCTTTCAGTAAAAAAAATATGACTTATCGTTTATATCAGAGTTTATGGTTTGTTTAAAAGATCGTGTTCTGTTCTGGAATATGTTATACTAAATGGCAATGAAGGTACCAAAAATAAATTTTATATTAAAGTAATATAAAATACATTTCAGTCATAAATTTCATCTTTGATGCAAATATGAGTGAAGCCCGAATTCATTTCAAATGCGAATTTTATATATTTTATTTTGTATATTTACCGTACCGGGTCTTATGAAAATATTGATATTATAAAATAATTTTATACGATATTATATACATAAACATTTTCAGTATCATATTTTTGTTATTTCAGTTTATTACAAAAATAAATAGCTATCCCTATACCGAAAGATAGAAGGGAATTTAATTATGTATAGGGTATTGAGAATAACACATTCATAATTTGAATAGATGATTAAGAAAATAAAGTGGAGTAAAACGTTTTATACGAGAATGAGATAAATAATTTTGTGCTGGCTTTTAGAAAAAAATATTTTTCAATTTCACTAAACACACCCATTGATGTAATTAATAACAAAACTGTTTGATATGATAATATTGATTTATTTGATATTTTAATTAATCTACAGTAAGATTAAATCTATATTTTTATATATACCTCAGATTTGTTTGTATATGTTTATTTACCCTTTATAATATATGGTAGTGAAGTGAAATATTTACTTTGTTTAATCATTTTATGGTCAATTTGTTTATTGTCAACGCGGAGGTATTTTTGTATAATTAACAGTTACGCGTATGTTATACAGATGTTCAGTTTGTTGTTTTTTTAGTGATCAAGGTAATTTATTTTTGTGTTAAAATAATTTTAACATAAACCAAATTTTCGAATATTGATACTTGTCTACTATACCTTGATTTATCTCTACACAAGGAATTCAAAGAAATTTTTAAGTAATTATGAATATCGACAACTTTGGGATATGCCTTACAAACATTAGAAGTCTTAATAAAAATGTAGATGAATTTAAAACATTCCTGAAAGACCTAGATACGAATATAGTAAGAGATACCTGCAATTTACTTCAAGCACAACACTATTATGATTTTTTTATAAAATAGAGGTCATTTCAATCAAAATGATGTGATAGATATTTACATAAAATCCAGTAATAACTAAGACTACAAACTTTTAACTATCTACAACACAAATGCAATAGAACTTATTTTAAGATTATAAATAATAGGGACAAAATTGCCATCACTGCTATATATCGTTCAACTTTAATTGATCCAAATGTATTTAAAAATCATTTACAAAATTATTATCAAAACTACGGTTATTCGAATGCAGCATAATTGATAATTTTCATGGCTTTACTCTTAATGTTTATTTGGCATTACACAATTAAATTATTATTTTTCATTTTTGTTTCTATATGTAGTTAAAGTATGATTTTTAACTTTTTAGTGCCAAGGAGTCTTAAAAAATAACCAGTTGGATCGTTTCCTACTTGAAAAAAGTTAATAGAAAATGGTCGCCATCAAACATAGATTGTATCGTATTTTTTTATGGCGCCATCGCTCTCAGATTGGCTGCTAGAGCTACTACTAGCACAGCTTATACAATACAGCTAAAACACTCTCTTGGCGGCAACGGTTTGCGTCGATTTCGTCGCGCATCGCTTAAGCTCCGCCTTCGAAGGGAAAAGACGGTTTTGGTGTTCAGAAGCGTACTTAGGTAAGGTGTTGAGTCGTGCGTATAATTTCGTTGATTGTATAATTTCGTGGAGCCTATAATTTCGTTGATTTTGTTTGAGTTAAAGGTACTGTTATTATTTTGGTGACACTTTAGCTATGAGTAGAATGAGTGAAAAAAAAAGACATCATTCTGTTTGTGCAGTCAAAAGCTGTTTTAATAAGGGTTATACCTGCAAGAAAACATTCTTTAGTTTTCCCAAGGACCCAAACCGATAAGTACCACATTATAAGAAATTTTCATTGTTAAAAATATAATTTATACAGGGTATCCCATTAGTGCGTTATTGTTCATTATTTTGTTGTAGACACGCAAGAAAGTTTTAAATAAAAGTTATATGGATTTGAAAAATACCTACATATTTTAAAAATATCTTTGGATATACAGGGTGTCACGTTTTTGCCTGGCAAATTAAAATGTATGTTTTTTAAATGGAACACCTTGTATTTTATTTTATGATAAAATTATTAACACCCTAAATTATTGTAAAGACGAATTGATACAGAAAAATTTTATCAGGTATGTGTGTGGATACCTTTTAATAAAAGCCTTGCGGATCCACTCCTCTGCGATACCTGTCTTAAATATAACAAAGATCACGTTGAATTAGATGATTTTTCTTTTTATTGCTTTTTAAAGGCATATGATAACGCCAATCCAGATACATTTGGAAATCTGCAACTGTCAAATGATGAATTTGTAGAACTAATATTCAATATTGAAAAGATATTTCAAAATAATTTTGAAGAATTGGCTACAAAAAATAACATTTGTACCACACTTTTAGAATTAATTAACCCAATACCCTTTAGTCATCCATGCTAACGTTTTCCAAAAGAATAACTTATTTTATTTATGTTTAATCTCAATAACTAAAAAATATACTGACAATTAGTTTGACAGAATTGTCATTTACTTAAAATTTTAAAAATAATAGCAGTCGGTTGATCAAAATATGAACGGTGATTGGCGAATTTATTTTTTTTGCAGTGTTCTCACTACCTAGAATGGATATGAAATATATTCGTTCAATTGAAGGCAATAGCATACTTTTTCGTTTTGTAATCTGTGCATGGATATTAGCCAATCTATGCACATACTACAAAACGAAAAAGTATGTTATTGCGTTCAACTACGAATATATTTCATATCCATTTTAGGTAGTGAGAACACTTTAACAAAATTAAATCTACAAATCACAGTTCATATTTTGGTCACCCAACTCCTATTATTTAAATTTTTTTAAATAAGTGACAATTCTCTTAAACTAATTGTCAATATATATTTTAGTTATTAATATTAAATATACATTAAAATTTTTCTGTAGACTCGATAAATAATAGCATTTTTGTTTTTATTGTGTCCACATTTAAAAAAAAATAAATTTTAATCAAACTACATGATACTAATTTAATTACGAGTATTAAAACTAAAGTCCTGAAAGTTTCGGTGAAGATGAGGACAGAGCATCTGCCTTCCACGCGAAAAGCCCGGGATCGAATCTAGGCCGAGGACTAATTAATTTTTCATGTTAATTTTATTTTATAAATTAGTCAACTTCGTAAATTATTTTAAAATTAGTTATTTTGTCTAAATAACCTAAAATAATTTTTTAAATTTGTAGATTTTCGTAAGTGGGTCGTAGAAAAAATATACTGACCATATCGAGTGGATTGTTCATATCACAATCAGACGATTGAGTACTCCGCATACGACGTCGTGCTCAAACTTCGTCTTTGTGTGATATTGCTATCATATCCACCCTTGTTGAACAAACTATAATTTATTTGTTTTCTTGGTTTAAACCAAAACTTAAGTTTTACATCAGAAATAGGAACTAAACTAATTTACTTTTCAAGTTTTCTTATAAAAATCGATATTACTTTCTCCAAGTACAAATTTAGTATTTACCTAAAAGAAGTACTAATTATGTAATATCGTGTAATATTGTAATTCAAATTTCACATTACTATAAAGTTTCAAAATTCCCTACTTCGGTATGGTCAGATAAAAATTGAATATATTATATTAATAAAAACTGTCAAAGTATTACTTCTACAAATCTGTATTTCAATTAATAAGACTACATCTAAATATAACCAATATTGTTAAAATAAAAGCACAAATTCTTTATAATTCCAAAATACCATAGAGTTCCCAGACCTCAGTCGAAGCATTCGTTTATCTAGGTATAAACCCTTTGCGCGAAGAGTAACACTTGCCAGAGACACGGGGTACCACTTGATTTGCATCCACGAGCGTGACACAATTCTTTAACAATTGAAGCCCTTGGTGTAAAAAGGATCCAAGCCACAATTTGTCGTGAAGTGACTGTTTTAGCTCAAAACATTTGTTAACGAGGATTTTACTAGCCACATACAAATTATTTTACCTCTAATCCGAAAGATGTGCTATTTTTCGTAATATTTATATTTAAATAATGTTTCTAATTATATTTGACAGATTTAAAACAAATTAAAAATTTAATTTCCCAAAACTTACTTAATATGGCATGTAACCAACCTTATTACGCCAAGGTTTTCAATTTTTTCAATAATAAAAAAATTGTTTAATCCGGGCCCGACTTTTCCCTCGAATCTAACAGAGATAGCACCATTCCGTCTTGCTTGGTTCTCGACCGCCAGATCAAAGACGCCGACACGGAGTTGTGGAGCTGTATTGTATAAGCTGTGCTACTAGGTTTTTCGTGTGTTTTTTTTAAGGTTAAAGTTGATCAGAAACTATTTAAGATAATTTGGCAATCATATCAATAGAAAGTGATTTTTGGATAACATAAATATGACTGATCTTAATTTTGAATTTTCCAAAAAAAAGCGCAGTAGAATTAAAAAAGATACATGCGTTGACTTGACCACAAATTGAAAATGTATTAATTTTAAAATATTATAAAATTGGTCACAGATATAACCACTTGTTAGTAAATTCAATTACTGAAGAGGCCAGGATTTAAATAAAATGATACAAATATCAATTTTGATATATTATAAAATTATTTAAATTGGGAATTAACTTTGATATAATTATTCTGTATTTCTACCGTTTTTTATGATAATTTTTGAATAATATTAAATTCATGACTCATTAATCTGTATTTAATGATTAAATGGATCGAAGTGGCATGGCCAGTTCTAATGGAAACATAAATAATATAGGTGGTTGAATATTTATTACGTACAGATCCATTAGAAATTATGTAGACCAATAATTGCATATCGACGACAATGTTCACGGAAAAAAAATTGTAGAACAAATTTCTACAATTATAGATTTTTTCTCTACAATAAATAGTACATATAGGCACAGGGACAATTTGTTGTAAAAATTTCCAAATATTTGTGGAGAATGTATTGTAGAGTTATTATCTACAATATTTAGTAAAAATATCCAAATGCATCATAAAAATTGTTCTACAAATTTTATAATTTCTGCTATTCATTGTATGAATTTATATTAAAAATGTATTGCGTTTTATGAAAATAAATACGAAAATTTTACACAATAAATAGTAAAAATTCATACAAATTGTAGTAATTTTTAATAAAACTTGTAGTAGTATTCCATAATTATTACAATTATAACCTAGAAAAAAATGTTCCTTAATAAAATATTCAATTTATTGTTTTAATATAAAAGATACAAAGTCTTAATTACATTATGTAATAAATAACAGTAATAATAGCACCCTCAGTCTCAGTTGGCTTTTCTGCACCTGAAAAATATGAAATAAAAATTAATAACAATTGAACTGTTCATACCCTTAAAACGGGGATATTTATCACCTTTACACTGATTTGGATATTAAATGACTAAGTCAGATAACTAACAAAAATGAGAAAGTAGGTATGTCACAATTAAGACAAAAAAACATCATTGAATTTGGCACAAAATTCGATAGTTGGGCACAACATTCGATCGTTGGCAACAACTATTTTTTTTTAAATAATCTACTAAGTTTATTTAAATTAGTTATCTAAAGGTAAATTATTCAGAAACAATAATAAATATACTTACCACCAATAGAATTTATTATTAAAATTTTCTCAAACGCATCGGTGCTTATAATATAATAATGTGTTATAGGTACTCGTATATGTACCATGCTTTGTTATGTGAACATGGCGAACGGCTACTGCTGTCTGACCATTTATGATCGACGTCAGAAAACGTTGGCCAATAGCAGAATTCTGTTTTGTTCACATGACTTAGAATTTCTACAATATTATAGAATATTTTTGAACAAAATTGAATATTTTTTATAAGAAGGGATGTAAATTATTACTATTTTTTGTAGAGAAAATTACTATTTTTTGTAGAGATAATTATTAATATTTGTACAATTTTTTTCAGAAGTTAGTAGTAGTAATTACGATAATTGTAATAAATTTCTACTTCTACAAACAATAATAAAATACACTAAACATTGTGGAATTCTTTTCTATTGTTGTAGCATTTTATTCGACAATTCAATTGCTACAATAATGAATAGTTTTTAACTATAAATTGTAGTAAAATTTTCTACAAATTGTTAAGTATTTTTCTACAAGTCTACTACTACAACATTGTAGTAAAATTTTCTAGTCACATTTTTTTCCGTGTTGACTCGTTTATATATAAATTTATAGGAATAGAAATAGTTTATTCGTTTTAAAGTTCGGAAATTCAAATTGGTTCACCCCATAGTTGCAAATTGAAAAGCTAATGAATCAAAGTGTAAAATGTTGTTCAATTTAAAATTTAACATAGAAAAATTCACTTCAATTTCCTTAAAAACTAGCCTTAAGCTATCGTGAATCCCAAATTAGATAGAGGATTAGAGAAAATAACACGCAGATGGAAATGCACTACCAGAAGGTTCTTATGAGCGTTGCCCAAGGCACTACTAACAAAGCGAATTTCGATTTAAATTTGAAATGGTTGTTGATGTAATTTATTTCTTGTTAATTACGGTAAATTACTACGGTAACTTATCGGTAATTTACCAGTTCACATCTCTGCAGTTCACATTTTGATCACCCTACTACTACTATTTTTAAAATTTAAAATAAGTGACAGTTCTGTCAAATTAATTGTCAGTATATTTATTGAGATTAAATATATATTAAATTGAGTTATTTTTTGTGTAAAATCGATAAATAAAAGCATTTCAATAATTAGTTATTTAAAGTTATTGAAATATTTTTTTAAATTTGTAGATTTTTCGTTAGGGGGTCGTGAAAAAATATCCATGTCGCACGCAGATAAAGTTTAAACATTCCTTGACAGTTGAATATTATACTTTTTCTGTGGCTAAGACATACTGATTCTCAGTTGTTAATTTATACAATTAAAATGACAGCTCTTTCTTCTATAGATAATTATTTAGAGTTTGACGTTTTATGACACATGATTTTATTAAAATAATTTGGGAGTAACTATTTTGTATTATCATATTATAGGAACTAGAATTATCAAATAGAGAAATTAATCTCATTTATTTATAAATAATAGGTGACAAAAGTGTAGTTTTGTTCTATTAGTTTTACATCAAATTTAAAATTATTATGGCACATTCTGTACCGTTTGTTTACTATGCGACTAAAACAATTTTAATCATTAAATTCCAAATTTTCGCATTCGCAACATAAAATTGGGGTTTGGTAAAATACACAAACGCATAATAGTACATGTCGAAATATTAACATGTGTATCAACAATCTGCCATATTAAAGTCAGATAATTAAATCAGTTATAAAGGGCTGGAAAACGCCCAACGACAAACACATTTGCCAAGAGTTTGTTAGTGGATTGTAACCCCGTTTTGCAGTTTTTAGTTTTATATGAGCTCAATTCATGGCATCATAACAAAAATCTCTTCTTTGATTTATTAAGTTTTTCATTTTTCACAAAATCAATTTTTTGGCGATTACTTCATCATTAAGCAAACTTAAATGGAAAATCGTGAAAAGAACAAGAGGGGGAGATTAATAATAATTTGACTTAACATGACATATCTATTTTTATTAGTAATTGATGAATCCACCGATTCTCGTGGAAGATGTATTGCACATTTATTAAATGGAGTTCTACATGAAGATAAACCAGGAGAAGCATACCTCATATCATTTAAGCACTTTGAAAATACAAACAATTTATCTGTGATTAGATTTTTTCAGGATTTACTAACTTTTTTTATCAGATCTTGTCCCTTCTATTAAATACAGGGTGTTATTGAAATACACGTACATATTAAAATGGGGAATAGTATGTAATGACCAAAAACGATTGGCACCAATTTTAACTTCAAATTCTAAAATTTAAATATTGGGGAAGAGTCCCGTTTTCCGACCTACTAGTTTCCATATTTAAAGAAGTAAAATAAATCGAAATTGAACTTACCCATAGAAATTACACTGTTGCCGTAGCAAAACCAATTAATTCAAAATAAAGTTTATTACAGTAATTGTTCAAAATGCCGTCCATTATTATTTACACACACTTGCAATCGTCTTTCCAAAGAACTTTGAACATTAGAAATTAGTCTTGGATTTTGTCGTAGTTCCTCGGCTACCGCATTAACTTTATTGGTTAATTGTTCAACACTATTAATAGGTTCATTATAAACCAGTTGTTTCATGTGACCCCACAAAAAGAAATCGCATGGATTTAAGTCCGGAGATCTCGGAGGCCACTTAGTAGGTCCATTTCTGCCCATCCACTTTTGAGGAAATCTAATGTTCAAAAACTGCCGTACGTTTAAATCAAAGTGAGGAGGAGCGCCATCTAGTAGGTACCACATCCGTTGCTTTAATTGTAACGGTATCTCTTCTAGGAGTACTAGCAAAATTCTTCTAAAAAGTGGAGATATCCTGGCCCATTTAATCTGTTCGGGAGAACATAAGGCCCGATTAAATACTGATCTATTATGCCAGCCCAAACATTTATTGAAAATTTTCTTTAATGCCCAGTTTCCCTAATGGCGTGAGGATTTTCATCACTCCAAATATGCGTTTTGTGCATATTGAACACGCCATCACGAGTGAATGAAGCCTCGTCAGTATACAATAATATTTTTAGAAAATCAGGAATATCAACACATTTTTGAATCATCCATTCACAAAACTCCACTCTCTTTTCTTCATCACCTGGATATAAGGCCTGGACTTTTTGGATGTGATAAGGATGTAAACCTTGTTCTTTAAGTGTCCGCCACACAACAAATGAGGACACTCCAATTTCAAGACCTAGTCTTCTACAACTTAATTGAGGCCGGTTTTCAACAGCTTCCAATATTTCTTCTTCGGCCGCCAATGTTCTTTGTGTTCTTGTTCTCCCTCGATCTGCATTGACACTCTCAAATTTCCCATGGTCTCTTAAGCTTAATTTATAACCACCGTAACGTAACTTAAGAACTTAACGTAAGAAGTTGAAATATTGAATTTACGTATACTTATTTATAATGTTCGTAACGTAACTTAAGAACTTAACGTACCGTAGAAAGTTCACCAACTTTTAACTTAACAACATAACTTAACTTAAGACCTTACGGTTAGCCAATGAGATAATTCTGCGTTCAGCATGTGATAACTGTCAATTATTCTCTTTTCATTTTTTTTTACAAATAAATAGAAAAATACCATTTGTAAACTATCACTCTCCATTTTGATGGACATACATTATCGTGAATGATTTGTGTTTATGTTATTGGGGATAAACTATCTATGAGATATGAGTCTATGCATATACCTATAAACATCAAGTCTAGAACTGAAATAAGACACAAAATTTTTTTGCTAGAAAAGATTAAATTCTAATTATTGCTCAAAAACAATCAACATCTTCGGTAAACTATTTTGTTTTATTATATTTTTATATTATTGCTTTTAAAGTAGTTAATATATTCTTTCTATATAGCAAAATCATAATTTATAAGTTTTATTTAGAGGTTAAGTACATAGTTTACACTTGTTTATTTCATAAGGTTGTCAATAATTTGATAATCTCTGAAATCAACACGCATGCTCAACTCTTACGTTACGAACATTTATAAATAGACTTTATTTTTATATCTTAGGTTAAGTTTCTACGGCGTTAAGTTAAGTTACGTTACGGTGGTTATAAATTATACTTTAGATGCTGAACAGTTGAAATAAACGTACGACAGTCCGGAATTCTCCGATTTGGAAACCGTTCGCGATACAGGATTTGTGCTTGCCGAGAATTTTCTCCAGCTGCCCCATAAACCAGCACTATATCCGCTAGTTCAATATTCGTAAACAGTGGCATCGTAAAAAAATATTTAAAAGTAATCGTAACAACACTTTTTACCAACTTGGAAATGACGCGATCGTGTTAGCCAGATTCGTAAATCAACTAAAATTTTAATAATCTATAGTTTCAAAAATGTATAGTTTAAAAACAATCATTTATCAAATATTCTAGTTTTTTGATAACGAGGGTAGTAAAAACCAGTCTTCGGAAATAGAAATTAATTCGAAAATCTTGGCAACATGGTTATTTCTTACAAGACTAGTTTTCTTATCATCTGACAAAAACTTGCATATTAATTACTGTTGATGTTTAAAATAGGTAAATAAACCTAATTTATATAGGTCATCCTCAATATATCAGTGAAGTACGTTTGTTTTAGAATTAATTTTCAAAAATTAATAACTCCCTTAATAAGGGGTATTTTTAAAAAATAATATTTTTCTACATTCAGTGGGGATCTGCGCAATACCCAGTTTTAATATGTACGTGTATTTCAATAACACCCTGTATATACCTTTATTGTCAGACGCTGTCCCTTTTTGATTAAAATGGCACAAAATTTAAAAAATTTTATGCACCTTATCCATGTAACGTGTGTGGTTCACGGTATTAATAGAGTTGCAAAATGTATTAGATCTCAGTTTCAAATCGTAAATAATTTTTAAATTCTGCTGCGCATAGTTTCTAGGATACAATTTGTCCAGCTGTCAGGACATCCATACATTTTAGTTTGTTTTTATAATTATTTCATACTTACTGCAAGTGTAAAAAAATAGTATAGTTACTCGACACTATCTGTATCTGACGGAAGTCAGTAGCAATTCATTTCGTCTCAATTTTTTGGTGTGTTGTCATCAAAAACACGTAAACGTTTAATGCCGTTTAATGTTGGTGAAAACTACCACTTCAACTACGCGCAGCTCCATTAAAATTCAATAAAGTTTTAGAACTTTTATGTATCATAATTCCCTGAAGCAATTTCATACAACATTGAAATCGTATTCATTTTGAAAGTTGCTATAGAGTTTATTGCTATGCTTTTATTTGTCATCACATCAAGTTGTTCTTTTACAAACAAGTATGTTGATAGCATATGCTATAAATATAGGAAATTTATATAGCTTAACTATTATGTAAATAATTTGTATTATAGCATATTTATCGCAATAATAAAACGTACATCTTTTTTAATGTTCTACTTAACTTTTCAAATATCATGTCTCAATGGAATAAAAGATTATTATTATTATTATTATTATATTATTTGTATATTATATTATTTTTATAATTCTTTCTATATTATTTGTGTACTATTTCTGTACTAGTGTTTAATATTTTTTCGTCCATTTCGTATATTTAAAAGTGTAAATAGTATATGAAATATTTTACATAAAATCAATAAGGATTTACTACATTTTACAATGTTTGAAGGGTGTAGTCGTTTGCACTTTAGTATCCCATAACCCTTGACATAACTGTGTTTTAGATGCTAGTTATTAAAATTTAATTCTACCAACAAGCGTTGAAGAGTTTATAATAACAAATATTTGTTTTTATTACACACTACTATTCTGAATATTAAATTAAAAATATTAACACTTTTCTGCTATGAATTTAGCAAACACGGTATAGTCATCAAGACTTTTATGGTGTAGTTTAATTTTTTTTACTTAACTAGTTTTGTGTACTGTAATATTTTTACTCTTGTTCTTTTACCTTATAGAAAGAGAAATGTTTCTATTATTCTCTATATAAATAAAACAAAATTAATGTATTATAAAAGTTTTGACTTAATATTGTTTAATTACAACATTTTTTCATTTTTAATAAATCTTTTTAACTTATTTTTAAATATGGACAAGGTATTACTTTTTACCTCAACTGGAAGAGTAGATACAGATACGATTGTTGTCTTACTGATTTCTGAGTACAAGGAACAGTATGAACATGTTTTTATCTTGTGCTATATGGATGATCCAGTAGGTTAAAAAGTTGTTTATTTGAATGGTATTTAATATTATTATTACAATAAAAAAATTGTTTTAGATCCATAGTATTTGTAGAAATTCGAGTGGTTGTAGATGTATTTTTGAAAAGTATTACCCTACATAATGATGGCACTTCTCAAATGACTTTCTACTAAACTATGATACAAGATTTAAAATTAACATCAATTTGAAATCTTATTATATTTGTTCGTACAACAAAGGGCATTATTTTATCAGTGCTATTGTAATTAGATTTAATAAAAATGTGATGAATAGAAGTTTTTGTGTTTTCTGTAACCTTTGTTGGGCTATTTATTGTAAATAGGTAACCAAATTCATTTAAAACATTGATATATTCGCTAGAATATTCTTATTTCAGAATGTCGATATTCAAGTCTCCAATAATTGTTAATTAGTTATAACCTCAACATTAATTATAATTATTATTTTATAGTATAAATATAATTATAGAACAATAAAATACGAACATACATTTTAAGCTATTGATTATTATTGCGGTTAAATTAATTGATAGAAACATTTAAATGTTTCCGTTTTTCCAGCTGATCACCTATACCTGTCGATACCAGCCATTATTACAAACATCCAAGGATATTTAATTGGAAACCGGCAAAAGCGACTTTTTCGTTTATTAAATATCAATTATTAATCAATTTTCGTATTAAATTATTGAAGTTTAATCAATTTAACAAAGAATATGAAATTTTAATTTGGTTTAGATTTCTAAAGTAAACGCCAATCTTATTAAATTCAATTAGATTGAAAACGGTTTCGATAAAATTCGCTTAATTTTGTGCAATAATATTTAAAGATGCAAAAAGTCTTAATGAAAACGAACATATATCTTAAAACTGTTTTTAATTGATGATTAGAATCCATTTTATGACAGAAGAAGCCACCGCTGCAATCGTATGCTAATAAATAAATGGATATCGGCATAAAAATGTTCGTTCTACGCCAGTGGCGTCACTCTGTCGTTACAAAACGACGTAGGTAAACAAAACATAATTTTGTTTCTGCGATTTTCATTGTTGCAACTTCAGCTGACTTTTTTCTAGTGAAACGGAGTCTACAGCAGACATTTTTAGATGGAAAATATAGTCAAACAACTCATAACTAGGATGAAAAATAAAAAATACAGAATCACTTTAGTAATTACTGTATTTTTTTGTTATAACTTCTTTCTAGGAAAAATCGAAAGTGGCAAAGTTCAGACTCGTATTTAATAAAGTATATTAGCCACTTCAAAATGCAGTATATTTTAATACAAAATTTATGTAACTTAATCTAAGGGTTACTTGGAGATTAAAAAAATAATATGACAGTATTCGAAAAAACGGAATAGAACTTTTTATTAACAGATATTTTTTGTTTCAGATGTTTACAAATTACGGGACTTCATATATTAGAAACTAAAAATGTAAGTATTAAAATTTGTTGAACGTTTATACCAAAATGATTTTAACAATGAAACTTTTATTACGACTATATTTCAAAACTACATACTCTCAATCATTACTGATCAAGAAATTAGGTAAATTTATTTAATATTTCTGACATCACAAAGTAATAATTTCCTAATTATTTTGTATTTAAATATTCATCTAAAAATAGCTATTAAATTGAAATATTTAATAAATTATAGAAACTTCTATCACTCTCCATAATATGCTTTAACGAGGAAAGTTCTTGAATTTACGTATGGCACCCACCACCAGCACCACCCTATAATGTTTCAGTGAATATGTTTATTCCGAAATGGAAAATTGATTTCGCTAAACGGAATGAATTTGAATATCACATTGATAATGCATCATGAATTTCTAAAGTGACAAAATGTGTAATGGAAAAACAAAAATGGGGAAAACCACACCCAGGTAGAACGCCGTCAAATCAAATAGCACTTACAAGCGACACAAATAAATACATGGCTCATCTCCTGAAAAGGCCCATTTTAGCATCGTTAAGTATTTGAAATAAATATTACTTTTTTCCTAAAATTAATAATAAAATTGTTTTCCATATGCCGCCAACTGGCTACGTAAGTTTGCGAGATACGGAAAACTTTTTTATTATAAATTTTAGGAAAAAATTATTCTACATAAAAAGTTCTCCATGACTTAAAACCTAAAATTCAATCATCTGATACTAAAGTTTGCCAGTTGTATACGATGTTTGTCTAAAATAAAGGTAGGAACTTTATTTTTGGCCATTTTTTTACAAACCTCGTTTTCAACTCATAAAATTTGATATAGACCTAAATGCTCAGTGAATTTAGGCGATGGTCATTTTAAGAACTTTTTTCACCACTCCTGAAATTTTTTAAACATCCACTGATTTGTGCATGTTCTGATATTTGTTTTAGTCACACCACAGAAGAGTTTTGGGCCAATAAAAGCATTTGAGGTCTCTTCTCGGGCTAGTAAATCAGCCTCTTCATTGCCCTTATGTCCTCTGTTAATCTGTTTTGATTACCCAGCTCTATTAGGGCTTCCAAACAGTCCAATATTGGAATTTATTTAATTTTACATATTTCATACTTGATTATGGATTTCCAAGCAATGCAGTACTTTTTATTAAGACTATTTTATTTTTATAAAACATAAGATGAACTTTGTTCCGTTTATGTATAAATTTTTAGGCACACTTTATATATGTCATTATAAATTTATATAATAGATCCGACATATAATTGTTTTTGTTTATTAAATTAATAATTAACAAAAGTTTTGGACCGTGAACAGACTAACGACGAGCCGTAATGTATTATCCATTTAGGGAACAATTCCCTAAACGCCCACGGATTTCACATTATTAACACCAACAAAATTGGAAGTAACCCTTTAGCCACAACTTCATGGTATTATCCTATATAAAGGATTTTATGTGCAAGTTAAATGCAAAACACGGGCTTATTCGTTGAATGGATTTAGGTCCAAACCGTACTATATTTTTATAAACCGATTTTTAATAAATACCTACTTAGCATGGGTGGGGTTCGCCCTTTTGTGTTCCATATTTAAATATATCAATTATATTTTGACAAAAAGTGCAGTTAGCTCCAATTATTGTCACAATATGTATTGTTTACTAATAATTTAACTATTAAAACTTTTTTTTAATACACATGACTTATTAGTTTTGGTAATATATTATTATGTTCTATTTTTTTTATGACATCATCATTTGGTTACGCTGTTTTCACCCTATAAAGTTTTTTCTTTAATAAATAGCAAAATCACCCTGTTACAATAAAAATCAGTTTTTATATTACCTAATCATAAACGCGTAGCAAGTCTTAGACAAAGGCTTCCACTTTTGTTGAACTAAAAATAAAATAATAAAAATAATGTAAAATTTAAAACAACCCACAATTGTTTATTAATATGAAGTTAGTTGGAAGTGTTATTATTAATTTTTAAATATTAAACTAATATTTAAGATTGTTTTGTTTCTAATACAAAATGAAACGTTTGTTTTCGTTTGATTTTTCGTTTTAGTACTTACATGGCATACTGGAATTCGTTGAAAAAGTATAGTGTTTTACTGGTCGAAAATCAGAATCGGCAATCAAAAATTGTTAAACAACTGTATAAATTTACCCTTATTAGGTAAGCACACGAAAAAAAAAATTGTATAATAAATTTCTACAATAATACATTTTTTTCTCTATAATAAATAGTACAGGAACCATTTGTAGTAAAAATTTCCATATATTTGTCCAGAATGTATTGTAGAGTTATTATCTACAATATGTAGCAAAAAATATCCATATGCATCATAAGAATTGTTCTAAAAATGTTTGGTAATCATTGTATGAATTTATATTAAAAATGTATTGCGTTTCGTGGTCTTCTTTCCTATTGTTATAGCATTTTATTCGACAATTCAATTGCTACAATAATTAATAGTTTTTATCTATAAATTATAGTAAAATTTTCTACAAAAAGTATTTTTTCTGTGCATTCATTAAATTTGTACAAACCCTAGAAAAGTGCATGTCGCGCTTTCGTCCATTTTCTGTCGTTAGTGAAATAACAACTTTCGTCCGAAATAAATTTATCATTACGATGTCTCAACCGATTAGGGACCGTGTAGTCGTAACCTACCCGCTGAACAGGAAGCGTTTCATATTATCCCGTACCCCGATCCTATCGAAAATATCCAATAAAATGACGACCCAATTCAAGAAACGGACACTTAAAATGGAAAATGTCGGAACCGGTGTAGCCATAACTACGGACAACCAACGTGTCTAGCATTACTGAAGTTCTAAACACAATCCATTTGGTTCTTGTATCTAAAGTTGACCATACACTTTTTTTGAAGAGACTAAACATAGCCATGTTAAAAAAACCTAATATCAGAGGAACATACTGTGATGTTTGTTTATTTTAAACAATAGTTTATTTAAATACTTATTTATTGTATAACACTACTATTCTAATTTATATATATTTCGAATGTCTTTAAACTATTCACGATTTATCTTCACTGTCCATATAATAACTGATTTTGTTCATCCTCCATCAGTATTTATATACAAATTTAAAATATTGCCGAATGTGCCAGAATATTCCTCAAATACTCTAGAAACATTATCCCGTTCTTTCATCGAACATTAATCGAAAGTTAGAGTTTAATTTTTTTCCCTTTACTGACAAACCCTGTATATTTTATAACTCGTCATAATACTAGCGTCTTAAATGTTTGTTTATATTCATTATTTATAATTTATTAGAACCAAATCTTTAAATTGAAATACAAATGAACAAAAACTATTTATAAACTATCTATATTTTTTTATTTTCTTATTTTGATGCTATCTTCAGCATCCCATTTTCTAAATTGAAGTTTTCGTTAGTAAATTCGATAGAATTATTGATAAAATGTATCAAGAACTTTATTACTTCCCTTTAAATACGAGATGCTGAGATTTGATATGCTCTTCGCAAGCCCATTATCAAAGATCTTGGCAACTGCAAAATCTAATATATTTATCATTCGATATATGTAAGCACATACATTTTTGATATCCACAACTTCGTAATCTCATTTAATACGGCATAAAAAATTAAGTTTTCAGAATATATTTCAACGTATATTGCTTTTTAAAGCAATATTGATTATTGAAATAAATTCAATGGATATATACATATACTGTATATGAAAAGTTACAAATAGTCATGTAGATTTGTTACAGGATTTGTACGTTTACCTATATTGGGTATTATGTATTCATACTCGTATAATACATAAAAGTAATTTAATATTTACGAATTACATCAGGGTATTTGAATGTTTCTCAGATGCCACTGACGGTCTATACGTAAGTTGGCGGTATATGAAGAACTTTTTCATTAATAATAGGTGTTCTTCATAAAAAGTCGAGCAATGTTTAAAACCTAATACACAACAATCGAATAACAAATTTTATCAGTCGTATACGAGGTTTGTCAAAAATAAAGGTACTTTCAACAAAAATACCACCTCGTATATTTGAGATATCTGTTGACTTATGTTGCCAATAGAAGAAAGTGGATCTATAGGCCTTTAATTGGAAGTAATACCTATCACTAAGTACCATACGAATGGTAAATATTCTATCAAAGGAAATAATTTTAATGTGTATTTTTAGCACAGTTAAAAGAAAATATAATTATCTACATTTCTTATTTATTGAGTTTAATAACTTTGCAAATTTCTCTCTTTATTGAATTTTTTTCAATGCATTTGAATATTGCAAGAAAGATCAAGGGAAATATGAATGAATGCTTTAATCAGCGATGCTTAAGATATTTTATTTGATTCATAAAGTCAATTTCCACTTTTCACAGTAATACTTCAGTATAATTTTCATAAAGGAATCTGTTTCTTTTTTTTCTTTTTCACTATTTATAAAAGTATTTTGTATATAAAGCAAAATAACAGCAGAGCAATAGGGTAGGGGTAATATCGCAAAAAAACTAATAGTCGAGATGGTTTAAAAAAAGATATTGCAGACATGTGTACGATTCTATTGGAGATTGAGTTGAAGTGTAAAACTAATACTGCCATTTTTTAAATGTGATATAAATGTTTGTATGATCATGCTTTATGTTCTATTTACAGGGTGTTCCATTAAGAATAAAACATAGAACAACTACACATTCTTTGATTTATAACTGAGAGGATAAAACACAATAGATAAAATGTTACTAATTGGAAAACAAAATTTTTTTACCAGCTTTAATTTTTTTAATACGTAGTATAATTTTACTAGAATCGGCAAAACGTTTTTTGTATCATACGATACATATCACCAAAAAATTAGTTAATTAAACTTTGCCACTGGCGTACGGAATTAGTAAGTAACACCTGTATCCTTTCTAAATACCATGACACAGTCCACCTAAGTATACCGTGTCTGTGGCGCGCTATGCTGAGTGAGCCTAGATGAGAGAGAGGATTTTGCGAATGCATGTACCTAAAAAGAGATGTCAACGTGCCAACAGATCCATGAAACTGCTTAAAAATATTTTCCTAATACTTTGTATCTCTTTCTGTTCTGGTATATAGTTTCTGTCACTAGTATTCTCTCTTTCTGAGTTTATTTCTAGTTTTTCTATTTTATTTGTTTGCTCTGAAATTTCTTGATAGGTTTCAAATTCTAACGCTACAATTAGATGTACTAATGACGTAATCATTTTCATTTATATACCGTCACTGATATATATTTTTTAAATCAATATTATATCATATCATTATGTCATGTTATGTCAATGTATCTCATCAAAAAAATGTTTTTAAAAACTTTTCAGAGAACAATGTAATAAGTATAAATAATTTGTTTTCCTTCAGATAAAATAAAATAAGTAAATTTAATTTGTTATTTTTGTTATCTCAGGATATATTAACTTAATACTTTTATATACATTTTCTCATTATATTTTTTCCTTATATTTTTTTACAAGGTTCTTGTGGAAGAACACCTTTGCTGAGCTTGCGCCTTTTAACAAGTTAATATGTTCTTGTTCATATATTAATTTTTTATTTTTTTGTGAACTTTTTACTGGTTAATAAAGACATTTATTATTAAAAAGCGAAACAGATCATAGCATTATTTTATGTGTACATTGCTCATTGTACTTCCTTATTCTAGTTTTACATTTTAAATTAAGAATGGGATCCAGACAAATTCACTTATGCAGCTGGATAGTACGTGGAAATATCAGTGGAAATTTAAATAGAAATTGCTGTATAAATTCTTTATCGTGTAACGGGAAATGCGACTGAAACGGTTTCTATGTAACAACCTTCACAAAAAGGAGGAGACAATTGAAGTAGTTTTTTTATTTCGGTAATTGATTTAAATATCAAAGTAACTAATAGCTAATCAGAATCATGAATTAGGGTTGAAAAACTGGTGAATAAATTGGAAATCCAATTTCAGCGGGCTCTATAATTTCAACCTTTTTTTTAGTTTATTTGTCAAAATTGTTTAAGCAAATTAGAGTTTTTATTAATGCAAGAAACAATAATTAAAATTAGTAGGATTTTCAAGAACATATTCTACTTTTTTCTCTTATTTTCGCCTCATATGAATAGTCTTCTGCTCTTTACTGTTTTATGCAGAATCTGTATGTTAAAGTAATTGTTTATTATAAAAAAATTTACTAAATGTACACATGCCACTGGTTAGAAACAAAGGTAGTTTACAACAGTGACTTCGATGCGATATTATCCCTATTTGAGCGGATCCTACCTCTCATTCATTTAAGGTACCACACAATATAGGTATTTAAGCCCTGGGTCTGATACCCTCCTCCTTTAAAAAAGGATATAACAGCCACTGAACTGAAATTATAAGTAATTGCTGTGAGAATATCAAGTTATAACTCGATTATTCTCAATTAATCCTAAACCGTGATATAGTGCCTATTCCTAAATTATTGAATGAATAATTGCCATTGTTGTGTTCATAAATTGTAAATGCTTCATGAGTCGAGAAATGTATCAGTATTGAGTTTGATAAATGTCTTGTCATAGTTGTAGACTATTTGTAGAATTTATATATTATGTATTTTCTTGAATGTGAATGTATGATTTATTTGAACTTTAGTTTTAGTTTTTATAATAAATGTTGGAAATCAGAATGGAACCAACAAATAAAAATAAGATAAAATATTTTAGGAGATACATAATATATATTCTCATTTAAGAAAAAAGAAAACGTATCACTACTTCAAAATTTTGAAACAGTTGTAAAAAAACGAAACGACTTTTTTAAAAAATCTCAATGAAGACTAGGGCACTATCTTAAATAAAATCAGCCCTAGACTTGTCCAACTTTATTTGTGTTGTAGTTTTTCGTCATATCGTACTTTTTCATTAAATTGAATAGTATTTACTTCCTTGAATGAATTGGCTGGGACTGCTGGTCACTTTATTTCAAGTATTTACATGATAGCCTCATTTCATTTGTCTCGATTGTTCTATCTGATTAATTTTTCAAATATTTGTGAGTATAGGGTAGCTCCAAGTGATTTTCTTTTTTAACGTATATCAGGCACCTCTTCATTCAATCAGTAATAAGTTAAAAACAGCAGTTAAATAATACCAATACAATTTTGAATTATATCCAAATCTTAGAAACAAATTTCTAGTAAAATCTAACTACTCTAATAATTCCAAACATTGCTTTTTATATTTTTATTCCCCGCAGACAACCAATAATTAATATCCATCAAAAAAATCCGATAAAAAAAATACCCTTTCCAATTACTACAACTTCTATTCCCCTCCCCGATATAATTTTTACTTATAACGTCATTCTTCATCCTCCAGAAATTTTCATATCACTACAGACCTCAGTTTTTTTTTTCTACAATATAAAAACTTTATATTTTGTTTTTCGTTCCATCATTCTTCTTGCACAAAATTGAGCAAACCCGCTTCAGCTAGAAAAAATAAATTAGTAGTCGGTAATCAGAATCACGCGCCACAAGAAAAACGTGTCTTCGACACGTTCACCGCTTTCGTATATTCTAGTTAGGGATGAAAGTTTGCGAAAGATTTATGTGAGAACAGTAAAAACAAAGTGAGCATAATTTTTTCGATTTTTGATGTGGTCTATGGTAGTTTTTCATCAAGCTTGATTTAGAAAGTTTATTTATTATTTATGTATAATGTGACAGGCATATTTTTATAACAATTAAATGCAGTTATGTCAATACTTACAGTTGGTATACGAAAATCTTGAACATAGGGGAAATTTCTATTAAATTTATTGGATTGTATCTAAAATAAACATTATTCATATTCTATCAGGTGTCCAACTTATGTTATAGACAAGCAAATAAAGTTTATACATAAATTAAATAGATTTTAAGAAGGCTTAATTAAAAAACATTTAAGAATATAGGGTAGGATCAATGTTCAACAGTGAACCAATCAGATACGTGAACCACTACCTGCCCCAACCTAATTTAATATGATACAGTTTTGGCTAAGAGGTGGGAACTATTTCTGATCATTTTAAAAGAAATTTTTTATAAATACTAAACTCTATTGTTATTGGTACTTTTTAATTTTATATCCTATTATTTTATTTGTTATAAATTTCGTCTTTAGACAAATAAATTAAAATTTAAACATCGATATTATAAAAAAAATGTAAAAATTAAATTTTTATCATTTCACAATTCTACATTGTGCATATCAGCAAATATTGTTATTAGATGATGAAACAATCTTTTTAAAAGGTTCCAAATTCTTTCCTTGATTTCAGGCAATTATCTTGGATTGGAGCTTTACTGTTAATGAAATGATTCCAAAGTCTTTTTTTAAAAGACATATACCCTTAATTTTAGGCAATTATCTTGGACTGAGACTTTACTAGATATCTGTCTTTAATTTCCATAAAAGAGGCGACTTTTAATTAACAATTGAAAATTATAAGGTATATTTTTTAGTAAATCTAAAACGAAGGTAACAAAAAAAAATCAACAAGAACATTCCAAATTTAAGGCAGCTGACGCTCCTTTAGAAGTTGCCTAGTCATCTGAAGATTTGCATACCTCATATGTCATCTCCAAAGAGGTGATATATAAATTTTCAGCTAGTCAGTATTTTTGACAACTTTGAGTTTTCTGACGTCACATTTGCAGAGATTCTGGGTTAAATCTTTGCAGTTAACACTTCCTGATTAACATGTTGCTTTTGATTATCTAGAAATGTATTCAAGAGATTTTTTTTAACTTTTTATAAAGTTTTTCTTAGAGAAATGTTCTAATATCATTCCTCAACTTCCTAAACATTATATAGTTAATAAGAATATTAAAAATTATAAAATCAATATGTCCTCTGGCCTGTGGCTTTTTATAGTATAAAAAATCTAATGTGTGCAACACATGACTTTCCTATCCAGTTATTATAGGCTTTTTCTGGTTATTTTGTACAACCTATTGCAGCATCTCTAAAAATGTTTAGAGGATAAACTAAATATATACATTGTCCACATACATCTACATTTTTCTATAGATATTCATTGAAAACGAAAATACTGAAAAATTTAAATTTAGCACTTTTCCATTACGGTCCATTTTAGAAAAATCATGTATAAACAAAAAATATCGATATCGCAAACAACTTTTAGTTTAACAATTTTCATAAAAATCAGAATTTTGCACATTTTGTCAAATTTCTCGAATATGGACCATTTCAGGAAATTTTGACATAAAACAAAAATTATAGATAATAATATTAGAAGTAACTTTTATTTGAAGAATTTTCTTCTCCAAACGTAAATAACAGATATATTCCATAAAATATAAAAATGATTACTTATAAAGTACCCCTCCAGATGTTCCGACTCTGCCCAAAATCTAATCAGTTTATGAGACGCTGGAATAAAGTTTTAAGTTTAAAATTTGGTGTTTTTCTGTGTATCGGTTCATGAGTTATGCGACATACAGACACACAGATACACACAGACACACACAGACACACACAGACACACACAGACACACACACACACACACACACACACACACACACACACACACACATACACACACACACACACACACACACACACACACACACGCACGCACACACACACGCACCCGCACACACACAGACATCATCGCGAAAATAGTCAAAACGGATTCAGGGGACCTCAAAACATAAAAATCCGTCGAAAACTCGAGGTCGAAAAAAATCATGATTCCTATACTTTCCTTATATCTGTATACAGATAGGAAAGTAAAAATTATATAAATATTTAACTTTCACGACCAAGCTCAATTTAAAAAGTGTGAATGACGTAAATTACGAAAAACACGTACATCTAGGTAGAGAGAAATTTATATTTATCCTCATGAAAATTTCACACGTGTATTTTTAGTCAAATAAATAACAATGCTTTCAGACTTTTCCTGTCGAAATTAATATATGGACATTCTATTATTAAAGTTGGTATTTTAACATTCACGGTTATAGATTTGTCAAAATTATAATTATTTTACTCTACTATCTATATATACGACTAAAACAAATTGATTAATTGTATATTATTAAACGAGCAATTTATGGTAGCCATTATTCACGACCATTATGGTTTCTTTATTAAATAAAAGTTAAGTGTAGAATGGAAAGTTTTTATTAAACATAGGAAACTAACTGTTGCTTTTCAATTTTCCGATTTTCCAATTTTTCGATTTTTCGATTTTTTTTATTTTTCGATTTTTCTACTTTTAAATTTTCCGATTTTCCAATTTTTGAATCTAGAAAATATCGTTATGAAAAGTATCGCCCATCTTTAGTTATCTATCTGAAATTGCCAGAATTACAAAAGCGTGAATTATCATAATTCACTCTGGTGATATATGGGTACTATATGCTTTTAGTTAGGAGGTAGAATATTGATTTATATGGGATAAGTGGTCGTGGACAAAAAAGATTTTGTAAAAAAAAGACATCAAGGTTGCATTTTCAAAGTGATATTTTTAGTATTTTAAATTATAGTGGATTTTTTTAATCACTGGGATATTCGCAATGTTTACTTAAAGCATTTTTGAACTTTTCTCATTACTTTAGTCTTAATAAGATTTGAAGTGAAAGAATTCAGGAAAAAATTCCAGAAATCGAGAGGTGATGACGGCAATTAAACCGACAAACTTTCTCGGGTAAATCCTTCCAATTATTTTTTTCATTTCATATTAATAAGATATATAGAGTGTTCTAGAAATAAGTTTATTCATTTTAACCTAGCTTTTTTTCTGCATTTTTTCTTATTAGATATCGACCACAAATTCTTCAACATTTGTTTTTAGTCCAACATCATAATATTGCTACTAATAAAATAAAACAAAAGAAATATCAGTCGAGTTACATCTTAAATAAATAAAACTTTAATGAAAATGTATAAGTATAACCTTTATTCAGTAAATACTAGCGGTGGTTACTTATCACCTTCTTTACCTTTCATTACCGGAGATAATGTAAAAATAATATTTATACACTTTAGTATGACTGCGAATTCTTGATTACTTAAATAAAATCTAATCAACGAAGATATATAATTTTATTATTCAAAATTTACTTACCAAGCCTTTTCTTCGCGGAGATAATAGGCAGAACTCACGAAAACTTTTCAATGAATGATTCTGACTCCTTACAAGAGGCGAAAACTTTTTATAGATAAGAAGTTATTACAACAAAGAAAATTTGTATTTCGTTCAAAAATTCTTTTATTTAAAAATGCAAAGTATTTTCGGCGTTACGCCATCTTTAGTGCTTATCTACAATGATTAAAAGTGTAAATATGTAAATAGATTTGAAAAATATTTGTAGATTATAATTAAAAGGAAATCACATTTAAGAAAACTGAAAATAGCAACACTGATTGAGGCAACAGTCCTTCAGATTCCTAGAGAGCCTCATAAAACTAAGCACACGTATGTTTACTGCTTACTATTATGTATATACTCACTAACCATCTGTGAAACATTCTTATTGGTTAGTTAGTGTATTATCTTATGAAATAATTGGAGGAATTTAACTTTAATTGGAAAAATACAACAGAGTGATCCACAACAATTATAAAAATGTAGCACGAATTAACAGTTCTAAAAACCAGTTATTTTTTCTTACTGAGATTCTCATTCTCATTTTACTCTTTATCTACTAAAATATTTTTCAATTTCTCCCTTATATCAATTTGTTACTCTGCCTATCCACTTACCCAAGTCGATACCAAGCCTCTTGGTCATTTCCTGTGGGAACGAATTACTTTAGATTAAGGATAATGGTGTTTTGTATTGAAATTTATCCGCCAACTGGTCTACTTGAGAATTAATAGCCGTATTTGTTACAACATTTTGATTAAAATCCTTTTGACAAATGAACCCTCGTCTATATTGCTTCAAGTTAAAATATGGAAGCTCGGGTTTAAATATAGTTAGGTATTTGAGTACATAAGATTTATTATGCTTACTTAAATCATAAATGAGAATAAAAAGTAAGTCTGGGTAACGGTTAAAATATCATTTTTTGAAATCTGTTCTGGATTTATCTTAAACAAGAACTCACATAACAAATTTGTAGAATCCTTTTCTGAGATTTTCTTTTGGATTTTTTATTTCATTTAATTTTTGCTAATTTGTAATTTTCACTGGATAGATAACATCAATATATGTTTAGACTAATTTGAAATTCATATACATTCATGACAAATCCGCATTAAGTTGTGTCAAAGATTATCAATGAACTTTGCTGTAACCGGCTGGAAGATTTTTCGTTGTTAAGATCTCAACTATGATAAATCTTAAAGTTCTATAGTTTGTAACTTTTTATATCAAGCAGTTACTGTCCCTCTATATGTAAACCTAGATTCATATTTTAGTTTATTTACGTATTGTATATAGTTTATTTTGTAGCTACTCCTAGTTTTGTAGCTACTCCTAGTATTATGTGTGGCTACGTGATTGATTTCAGATATTAATATTCATATAGGCAATCTGTACGTCGTTGATAAGCTATTTAATGCTTTAATGAACATGACAATTTTGGTTTGGTAAATATTCCTCTGGTTGAAATAACATACACTAATTTAGAGTTTGCTCGATGCTGAAATCCGAAATATCGTTGATTGACGTTTGCAAAATGCCAATTCTAGTTGAAATGATAAAAGTTTGTAGCAAAAATAACCTTTATGAGTGCAATAACTAAATATTTTCGATAAGCTGAGTAAAGGCTCAGTTGTAAGTAGATACGCGTCCTTTAAATCAATTTTAAAGAAAAGTTTTCATTCATGTGATGTCTTCAATTGTTACTTCATAATCTGCACAAATTTTGGTCTATTATTCATTTTATATAAAATAAAAATTAACGTAATCTACCTTTCTTGGATAATAAACTATATGCCTCATAATTTTAGATATTACATGAAGCTACTTTGAATTTAAACAATAACGTGTAATTTCGTATATTGTTAAATATTTTCCTAAATTTATAGTGGGTTATAAAGTATAGTGAATTCAGCACTTGAGCGCTCGAAGTAAGGTATAAATAGCAGTTTGTATGCTGCAATAACACTGTAATCATTCAGAAAATGGGTGATGTGTGTACATGCATGCATAGCTTAAGACCTATTTGATTCCCGAGATCGATGTAATTGTATGAAATTAAATTCATGGCGGAAAAACAATTATTATATAAAACTAGAAACTAAATAAACAGGTATTTTTTCGATATATTTCAAAGAATTTTTTAAGATGACTATTTTAACCACAGCTTATACAATACAACTCCACAACTCCGTGTCGGCGTCTTTGATCTGGCGGTCGAGAACCAAGCAAGACGGAATGGTGCTATCTCTGTTAGATTCGAGGGAAAAGTCGGGCCCATATTAAACAATTTTTTTATTATTGAAAAAATTGAAAACCTTGGCGTAATGAGTTTGGTTACATGCCACATTAAGTAAGTTATATAAAAATTAAATCTGTAATTTGTTTTAAATCTGTTAAATATAATTAAAAAAATTATTTAAATTTAAATATTGCGAAAAATAGCACATCTTTCGGATTAGAGGTAAAATAATTTGTATGTGGCTAGTAAAATCCTCGTTAACAAATGTTTTAAGCTAAAACAGTCACTTCACGACAAATTGTGGCTTGGATCCTTTTTACACCAAGGGCTTCAATTGTTAAAGAATTGTGTCACGCTCGTGGATGCAAATCAAGTGGTACCCCGTGTCTCTGGCAAGTGTTACTATTCGCGCAAAGGGTTTATACCTAGATAAACGAATGCTTCGACTGAGGTCTGGGAACTCTATGGTATTTTGAAATTATAAAGAATTTGTGCTTTTATTTTAACAATATTGGTTATATTTACATGTATTCTTATTAATTAAAATACAGATTTGCAAAAGTAATACATTGACAATATTTATTAATATAATATATTCAATTTTTATCTGACCATACCGAAGTAGGGAATTTTGAAATTTTATAGTAATGTGAAATTTGAATTACAATATTACACGATATTACATAATTAGTACTTATTTTAGGTAGGTACAAAATTTGTACTTGGAGAAAGTAATATCGATTTTTATAAGAAAACTTGAAAAGTAAATTAATTTAGTTCCTATTTCTGATGTAAAACTTAAACCAAGAAAACAAATAAATTGTAGTTTGTTCAACAAGGGTGGATATGATAGCCATATTACACAAAGACGAAGTTTGAGCACGACGTCGTAGGCGGAGTACTCAATCGTCTGATTGTGATATGAACAATCCACTCGATATGGTCAGTATATTTTTTCTACGACCCACTAACGAAAATCTACAAATTTAAAAAATTATTTTAGGTTATTTAGACAAAATAACTAATTTTAAAATAATTTACGAAGTTGACTAATTTATAAAATAAAATAAACATGAAAAATTAATTAGTCCTCGGCCTAGATTCGATCCCGGGCTTTTCGCGTGGAAGGCAGATGCTCTGTCCTCATCTTCACCGAAACTTTCAGGACTTTAGTTTTAATACTCGTAATTAAATTAGTATCATGTAGTTTGATTAAAATTTATTTTTTTTAAATGTGGACACAATAAAAACAAAAATGCTATTATTTATCGAGTCTACACAAAAATTTTAATGTATATTTAATACCAATAACTAAAATATATATTGACAATTAGTTTAACAGAATTGTCACTTATTTAAAAATTTTTAAATAATAGGAGTTGGGTGACCAAAATATGAACTGTGATTTGTAGATTTAATTTTGTTAAAATGTTCTCACTACCTAAAATGGATATGAAATATATTCGTAGTTGAACGCAATAACAACCTTTTTCGTTTTGTAGTATGTGTGTAGATTGGCTAATATCCATGCACAGATTACAAAACGAAAAAGTATGCTATTGCCTTCAATTGAACGAATATATTTCATATCCATTCTAGGTAGTGAGAACACTGCAAAAAAAATAAATTCGCCAATCACCGTTCATATTTTAATCAACCGACTGCTATTATTTTTAAAATTTTAAATAAATGACAATTCTGTCAAACTAATTGTCAGTATATTTTTTAGTTATTGAGATTAAACATACAATAAAATAAGTTATTCTTTTGGAAAACGTTAGCATGGATGACTAAAGGGTATTGGGTTAATTAATTCTAAAAGTGTGGTACAAATGTTATTTTTTGTAGCCAATTTTTCAAAATTATTTTGAAATATCTTTTCAATATTGAATATTAGTTCTACAAATTCATCATTTGACAGTTGCAGATTTCCAAATGTATCTGAATTGGCGTTATCATATGCTTTTAAAAAGCAATAAAAAGAAAAATCATCTAATTCAACGTGATCTTTGTTATATTTAAGACAGGTATCGCAGGAGTGGATCCGCAAGGCTTTTGTTAAAAGGTAACCACACACATACCTTTTGTTAAAAGGTAACCACACACATACCTGATAAAATTTTTCTGTAGCAATTCGTCTTTACAATAATTTAGGATGTTAATAATTTCATCATAAAATAAAATACAAGGTGTTCCATTTAAAAAACATACATTTTAATTTTCCAGGCAAAAACGTGACACCCTGTATATCCAAAGATATTTTTAAAATATGTAGGTATTTTTCAAATTCATATAACTTTTATTTAAAACTTTCTTGCGTGTCTACAACAAAATAATGAACAATACGCACTAATGAGACACCCTGTATAAATTATATTTTTAACAATGAAAATTTTTTATAATGTGGTACTTATCGGTTTGGGTCCTTGGGAAAACTAAAGAATGTTTTTTTTGCAGGTATAACCCTTATTAAAACAAATTTTGACTGCACAAACAGAATGATGTCTTTTTTTTTAATTATTCTACTCACAGCTAAAGAGTCACCAAAATAATAACAGTACCTTTAACTCAAACAAAATCAAATAAATTATAGGCTCCACGAAATTATACAATCAACGAAATTATACGCACGACTCAACAACTTACCTAAGTACGATTCTGAACGCCAAAACCGTCTTTTCCCTTCGAAGGCGGAGCTTAAGCGATGCGCGACGAAATCGACGCAAACCGTTGCCGCCAAGAGAGTGTTTTAGCTGTATTGTATAAGCTGTGATTTTAACCATAAAACTATTTATTAGTTTGAAATAACAAGGTTCCTCCACCATAATTTAAAATAAAAAAAATGAATATATAATTTTTTTTTAATTTCTCTATTACGGTCCATTTTAGAAAAATAATTTCCAGTCGTGTGCAATTTGATAGGTTTTAGTTTTATTATTCTATTTTAAAGAATTTTTTAAGATGACTGTTTTAACCATAAAACTATTTAATAGTTTTAAAAAACAATGTTCCTTCACCATAATTTAAAATAAAAAAGCGCATACACCATAATTTTAAATTTCCCTGCGCTATCATCAAAAAATATTTTGCGCTTCTGCCAAAATTTTAAATTTTATTATTTCATTGATTTTTTTTCAAGTATACTTAAATAATTTTATTTTGTACAGTTATTCAACGATTGTTTAACTTCAGATTCAGCTTCTGGAAGAAAAATTCTGTATTTACTCATTGCAATGTAAAATCTTATTCGGTATTAGTGTTTAAAATTGTATACAGGATGTCTGACATCCATTATCCAATGAATATACCCATTCAAAAGTCCAATAGATATCCAAAATGTCCATGATAGACACTATAAAAATGACAACCTTATAATAAATTATTTTAATTCTTTTTGTATAATTTAATTATTTAAAACTAGGTTCTAATTAAAATAAATTAATCAAATTTCCTCTCCTCTTCGCTATATTGACAAGACACAAAAGTAAAAGGCCATTCAGGCTAGACTGGAAGTAGAAAGAGGTTAAGAACAAGAATGGCTCACAGCCCACTTGTAGCATTATAAACATTAAATTATTTAAAAATCCAAAAATTAAGCAGCAAATCGTTTGATTTAAACTAATATGACCTAGCAATTATGTTTTAAACTTTATATTTTCAATTTACATTCAAAGAATCCCTTTTTTTAGACCTTTTGTCACATTATGTACTTATTTAAGAAAATGGCTTTACTAAAAGTTGCAAATTCGAGATGATATCAACACAATTATTATTGTAACTAAGAAGTGAGAATCTTTCCAAAACAGAAGAAGAAAAAATTCAAGTTTCTATTTGTACTACATAAGACGTTAGCAGCAGAAGTAAAAGACTATTTAGAAGATACAAAAATGTAGTAAAAGTAAAAGTAAAAGTAGTGGGTATAAAACCAATACATGATTGATATTATTTATAAATATAAAAATCTGATGTGTCCAACACATGACTTTCCTATCTAGTTATTACAGGCTTTTTCCGGTTATTTTGTACAACCTATTGCAGCATCTCTATAAATGTTTAGAGGATAAACTAAATATATACATTGTCCATATACATCTACCGCGAAACATTTTTCTATAGATATTCATTGAAAATGAAAATACTGAAAAATTTAAATTTAGCACTTTTCCTACAATTTTTCCATTACGGTCCATTTTAAAAAAATCATGTATGAACAAATATTATAGAGATCGATATCGCAAACAACTTTTATTTCAACAATTTTCATAAAAATCAGAATTTTGCACATTTTGTCAAATTTTTCGAATACGGACCATTTCAGGAAATTTTTACATAAAGCAAAAATTATAGATAATAATATTAGAAGTAACTTTTATTTGAACAATTTTTTTCTACAAACATAAATAACAGATATATTCCATAAAATATAAAAACGGCCTCCCATAAAGTACCCCCCCAGATGTTCCGACTTTGTCCAAAATCTAAAAATTTCACGTCAGACCGAAATAAACCTTAAGTTTAAAATTTAATGTTTTTTCCTTTATCCGTTTTTGAGTTTTCTTCAAATTTCGAAATTTACACATTTTCTCAAATATCTCGAATACGGTCCATTTTAGAGAAATTATGTATAGAATAAAAATTATATATTATATATAAACAACTTTTATTTGAACAATTTTTATAAAAAATCTGATGTGTCCAACACATGACTTTCCTATCTAGTTATATAAATGTTTAGAGGATAAACTAAATATATACATTGTCCACATACATCTACCTCGAAACATTTTTCTATAGATATTCATGGAAAACGAAAATACTGAAAAATTTTAATTTCCTACAATTTTTTCATTACGGTCCATTTTAGAAAAATCATGTATAAACAAAAATTATAGAGATCGATAGCGCAAACAACTTTTATTTCAAAAACTTTCATAATAAAAATCAGAATTTTGCACGTTTTGTCAAATTTCTCGAATACGGACCATTTCAGGAAATTTTTACATAAAACAAAAATTACAGATAACAATATTAGAAGTAACTTTTATTTGAACAATTTTCTTCTCCAAACATAAATAACAGATATATTCCATAAAATATAAAAACGGCCTCCCATAAAGTACCCCCCCAGATGTTCCGACTTTGTCCAAAATCTAATAATTTCCCGTCGGGCCGAAATAAACCTTAAGTTTAAAATTTAATGTTTTTTTCTTTATCCGTTTTTGAGTTTTTTTCAAAATTCGAAATTTACACATTTTCTCAAATATCTCGAATACGGTCCATTTTAGAGAAATTATGTAAAGAATAAAAATTATAGAGAATTATATTACAAACAACTTTTATTTGAACAATTTTTATAAAAAAATATTTTTTTTACATTTTGTCAAATTTCTCGAATACGGACCATTTTATAAAAATTTTGTATAGAACAAAAATTATAGATAATAATATTAGAAGTAACTTTTATTTAAAGAATTTTCTTCTCCAAACGTAAATAACAGATATATTCCATAAAATATAAAAATGACCACCTATAAAGTACCCCCCCAAATGTTCCGACTCTGCCCAAAATCTAATCAGCTCATTAGACGCTGAAACAAAGCTTAAGTTTAAAATTTGGTGTTTTTCTGTGTATCGGTTCATGAGTTATGCGTTATACAGACACACACACACACACACACACACACACACACAGACACACACACACACACACACAGACAGACAGACAGACAGACAGACATCATCGCGAAAATAGTCAAAACGGATTCAGGGGACCTCAAAACGTAAAAATCCGTCGAAAACTCGAGGTCGAAAAAAATCATGATTCCTATACTTTCCTTATATCTGTATACAGATAGGAAAGTAAAAATTATTTTTTTTACATTTTGTCAAATTTCTCGAATACGGACCATTTTAGGAAAATTTTATATAGGACAAAAATTATAGATAATAATATTGTAAGTAACTTTTATTTGAATAATTTTCTTCTCCAAACGTAAATAACGAATATATTCCGTAAAATATAAAAATGACCACCCATAAAGTACCCCCCCAGACTCTGCCCAAAATCTAATCAGCTCATTGGACGCTGAAATAAAGCTTAAGTTTAAAATTTGGTGTTTTTATGTGTATCGGTTCATGAGTTATGCGTTATACAGACAACACACACACACACACACACACACACACACACACACACACACACACACACACACACACACACACACACACACACACACACACACACACACACACACACACACACACACACACACACACACACACACACACACACACACACACACACACACACACACACACACACACACACACACACACACACACACACACACACACACACACACACACACACACACACACACACACACACACACACACACACACACACACACACACACACACACACACACACACACACACACACACACACACACACACACACACACACACACACACACACACACACACACACACACACACACACACACACACACACACACACACACACACACACACACACACACACACACACACACACACACACACACACACACACACACACACACACACACACACACACACACACACACACACACACACACACACACACACACACACACACACACACACACACACACACACACACACACACACACACACACACACACACACACACACACACACACACACACACACACACACACACACACACACACACACACACACACACACACACACACACACACACACACACACACACACACACACACACACACACACACACACACACACACACACACACACACACACACACACACACACACACACACACACACACACACACACACACACACACACACACACACACACACACACACACACACACACACACACACACACACACACACACACACACACACACACACACACACACACACACACACACACACACACACACACACACACACACACACACACACACACACACACACACACACACACACACACACACACACACACACACACACACACACACACACACACACACACACACACACACACACACACACACACACACACACACACACACACACACACACACACACACACACACACACACACACACACACACACACACACACACACACACACACACACACACACACACACACACACACACACACACACACACACACACACACACACACACACACACACACACACACACACACACACACACACACACACACACACACACACACACACACACACACACACACACACACACACACACACACACACACACACACACACACACACACACACACACACACACACACACACACACACACACACACACACACACACACACACACACACACACACACACACACACACACACACACACACACACACACACACACACACACACACACACACACACACACACACACACACACACACACACACACACACACACACACACACACACACACACACACACACACACATATACAGACAGACAGACATCATCGCGAAAATAGTCAAAACGGGACCTCAAAACGTAAAAATCCGTCGAAAACTCGAGGTCGAAAAAAATCATGATTCCTATACTTTCCTTATATCTGTATACAGATAGGAAAGTAAAAATATATCCATACTTGCAATTTATTTTTTATTAATATAGGCGGTGCTGTCCATTAGATGTCCATAAATTGTTTAGAAGCAATACAAAAAGAGTCCATATATTGACCTTTCATAGAGTCTAAATGGACGTCTAGGAGTGGGAAATTTTTATAGTCCAATGAATGTCATTTGGTAAAATGCTGGATGTTCTTTAGACAATCGATATGTCTATCAATGGACTTTCGATTGAGAACCAATAGATTGACTTGTGCTGTCTGGGTTTTGATAAAATGATATTTGAACTATTTCAAGTTTACAACGATATACCAACAATAAATTCATCTATAAACTGATCTAATTACACACGTTAGAAAATATTTTGTTGTCTATGCTATAATTTACTATTTGTATAGGTAATACGTTTTACAAACTCAGTGGCGTAGATAAAAAGGCGTATTTTGAATTTAAGCGAATTATTTAATTATTATTGTTGTTTGATGGATAATTATATAATTTTTTTCTTGTAGTTCTTGGGCTTTTAGGTATTAGTAGAAAATGAAATTCGTGTGTGTGTGTCTTTAAAGCTTTCTTCAATAGTTTTTATTGGTAAAATATTTTTTTTGTCATTAAAACCTTGTTTTTTTAAAATAATGAGTTTACTTACGAAAATTTTTTGGTACAAAGTTTGAAATGTGTCATTAAAATTGGTCAAATAAGTTAAAACCTTTTTTTTAATATATTGTTTTATTTTCTTTAATCTTTGTCATGTCCGTTGATGTAGTGTTCTTTAAATCCATTTTAGTTTATGAGTACTAAAACCTAAAAACCCAAGAACTACAAGAAAAAAAAAATATAAATTAAGGCGTAAGAATTAAAAAAAAAAAAATAGAGACTTCTTTTTTATAAACTAATATTAAAAATTTTTATCTTTTCTTTTCAGGGGACATTTCAAAATTCAACATCAAGATCACAAAAAGCACTGGAGAGAAACAATGTGTGAAACTGATATTTTAAATGAAACATTTCTCAAGGAATTAAATAGAAATGTAAAGAATTGCCATTAAAAATCGATAATCCGATGTACTCTACAATGGATGACGACAGTACCATTAACCAGACAAAACTGTGGTCTACAGGACTATCAGTAGACCTAAATAGCTCATACCTGAATTTATCAACACTTGATATAATTAATATAACTTTAGAAACGCCAATTAAGTACGCTATTCCGTTATACGGATACGTAATGCCTTTCATGTTGATAATAACCATTATTGCCAACACAATGATAGTGGTAGTACTGAGTAAAAGGCATATGCGTACTCCTACGAATGTGGTTTTAATGGCAATGGCACTGTGCGATATGTTCACGTTATTAGTTCCTGCTCCTTGGTTTATATACATGTACACATTTGGCAATCATTACAAACCCCTATGGCCCACCAGCCTTTGTTACGCCTGGAATTTAATGCATGAGGTGAGTAGAAAATTGTTACTTTACTTTAAACAATTTTTAATTCAATAGAAAAATGATCACCTGTGATTTTTCACGCCCTGTAATTGCTACAGCAAAACTTTTATTTATTAAAATGTTGTTTATGTCATTAACAACTTTAAATATTTCTGAAAAATTTGTTTCTCTGAAGAAAAATGAGTATCTAATAGTTGAAGATTTAGATTTGCGACATTAAAGTTAAAATTTATGGGTACTTTTGCCTTTCAATTCGTTATTATTTGGGCACATTAAAATAAGCCAGTCTATTTTCTGGCAATTTTTAAAAATATTGTACCCGTTTCGGAGCTAAAATGGAAGGTTTCAACCTCAGCGTGTTATCTCGGATTCGAATGGAAAAGGTCACATTATTATTCACTAAATGCGTAAACAACTGTTGTATAACAATAGAACACAACATTATAAATTCTGGAACCGAAGCGGCCAAATAATTAAATCATTTCCATTATAATAGGAATGCCATTTAAACAGGAATAATGGGAAAAGATTTTAATCTAAGATAAGATACATTTTCGACCATTCATACCTTCTCAATCCTTTGCGAAAACCAGCTCAAATTTTGTGATTATTTTGTACAAGATCTTAGTAAATAGACATTCTAGTATTTTTTTATAAATACGCTATATTCAAAATAAATAAGGACAAACTTTTAGAGAATTGATGCATGTGAGACAAACGGAAATCAAAATTTTACTTAATTTTTTTTATTTTAAAAATGTAATGATATTAATCAAATTTTTTTCTCGAAAGTTTATGCAGTTTGAGGAACTGTTAATACAAGTCATTTCTAAGAATAGTTGTTTTTGACTGCATTCCCCAAAAAATACAATTTTTATTCAACATATATTAAAATTTTCATTTTGCGTACAAATAAGCACTAAAAGATGAGGTATAAATTAAATGTTTACCTCTTAAACCTGTACTACGATCTTCAAACTAAATTACTGCTTTCATTTCTTCTCTAGACTATTATAGCCAAGGTTACTTTTATCAGTAGTTTCTTTCTTTAGTCTTACTTGAAATTTTCTACGAAATAAAATATGTTTTAATAATTTTCTATCTATATCTACGGGAATTTTATTAATAAATGTCTTACATATATAATTATAAAATAAAACTAAGTAATTTGTCTAAATTAAATTTTGTTAAATAATTTTAACTGAATAGCGTACATCGTTTCAAGCTATTCAATAAATAAGAAAGGCGGTGCCTAATGATAATGATGATTGCGTAAATAAAAGTCAGTATCTAATAAAGCATAACGATTCATGGAAATCTCACAAATATATGAAAATTGTTGGTTATTATTATTAATTATTATTCTTAACCCGTAAGAAATTTACTCAGATTAGATACAGATTTTACCATATTTTGTATCTTTTCTGATTAGTTTAGAAGTAGGTTATTTAAATTTACATAATGTCATTTATTAGAAAAAATTTAAATAACTAATGATTTAAAAATTTTTAGGTTCAGTTGCAATAAAATAATTTTGAATTATTTTAGTTTTTTTAAGATGTGCCAATAATTTTGTAAACAAAACGAGTAAAATGAAATTGGCATGCCAACAGCAGATATTATACCCTCCTGTGTCTTTTAGAATATGTCTTATTCGCTGCAGCAAGATATTTGTTGAAAAGTCATTGAATAATCTCATATTCCTTATAACTAGACCTAGGAATATATGCACCCAAAAAGTAGTTAAATATGGGCATATATATGCCGCAAAATACTTCAATATATGCGTAAAAAATTGAAAAATATGCAGAGCATATGCAATAAGAGTATTTTTTGTTATTTGATCGAAATAGTTTATTAATATTTGTATTATTTTACAATACCTAATATAATACTTAATAATTATTTAATTATTAACTAATTTTATTTACAAATCAACATTATTATAAAACGAATGAACAATTAGATGTTTTTCTAAATTATCTGTATTAAATGATTGTCTCCTATCAGTAAGTATGTACTTGTACAAAGAAAAACTTCTTTCGACATCTACAGAAGTAATAGGTGCAAACTTAAATTTTCCTGAAATATCTGGATGAATAGTATTATTGGATATATCATTTTTGCTGAAATTTTTAAAGATTGGACTAACTCTAGTTAACTTCCACATTTCAGGATTTTGTTGAGTTTTAAAAATAAGGTTGAAAATAATAGTAAGAGGTTTGCAAAATACCTGTGCCCAATCTCTCACCAGAAATGCCGGAATATTATCCGATCCACTTGTTTGCTTAGGTTTCACTATATCTAATAATCCTAGGATCGATCTAATCAAAAGCTTCTTAAAGTCGCTATAGAGGGCATTCACTTCTTGACGGTTATTGAATATATTGTATTAATTTTTAATTAATTAAATATACCTTTTATCATAATCTTAATTAGTTGACAAACTATACCATGGTATTATTCATCTGTAAAAGTAAATTCCTTTGTTTTCAACTGAATTTGCTATTTCAAAATTAAATAATAAGTATCGTACCTTGGAATAAGGTACAAATTAAATCCTTCCATCCCCACATGTAGGATATAACAAGTTTATCCCTGGTGTACTATTTAATATCACAAACACTAGATCTGAACTGAATTTAGACATTAATACACCTAGAACAACATGCTATAATTAAATTCACGTACCTTATTTTAATAATGTCTCCAAAGGGGTACATTTAAATATTATTACCTACATATTTTCCTTTTGAAATGGTTAGTATGTTCTTAGTAGTTAAACCAAGCAAACTTTAAAATCTTATTAAAATCGTTGATCCTTGCACATATTATGTAATAAAAGTACAACAAGGTTCTGGTAGACAGGTATTAAGTTTGCTTAGGTATTCAGCTCGTTAAAACAAGTATGGCTAACTTGTTTGTTTTGCAGAGCGATTTTCTATATAGGAAATTTATCTCGATTTAAGTTGTTTGAAAAAGTAACACAGATAAATCCTGGATAAAATGTAAGAGGGAGATGGGTCATCTATACAGTGTTATAAGTTATTTTGTTGTAAACTTAAGTTGTCTTGAGATCAGTATTATTTTTTCTATTATTGTGGAATCGATTTAATTTCCTTCAGGAAGTAATTAAAAATTTATTAGAAATTATTTTTTATAAATGCTGTTTGGGATATATCTATATATTTGAATTACGATATGGTTAAAAAGCCACTTGTATTGAAGCTATAGGCTTATTTTATCACTTTGTATTTGAGGATAAAGCCTAGGTTTAAATTTCGAAGAGTAGGGTCTAAGACTCTGACTCTACAGAATATACTTATTGATAGCCATCGACCTCTTGGCGTAGACATAGATTGTGCAGCGCCTGGATATTCTTCCTGTTTATAGTGCTTGTGTGAGTCCCCTGGTCACTTTTACTGTCAGTATCAATAAAAAATAAGGTTACTAACGCCATAAACCAAATTAAAATTATCCAAAAAATACCATCATTACCCAAAAATATAAATGATTGCGTTTTAATAAAGTTGTACTAGTTTTAAAAGGTTGTTTTAATCCTTAAGAACGTGATCCCTTAAGAGATTAATATTGTGGCGTGTCATGGTATTCCAATTCATAAATGATTATAATTTCATAACTTTTTGCTTTTTTGCCAGTGAATTTGTACAGTGAATTTTCTCTTACACCTGAATATATGAAATTGGGCCATACTGGAGACTTATTTTGTCAAAAACGGTAGCGCTTATTTGTCGACGTTAGTTAACCTTGTTTCTCGAAAACCACGAAAGTAATAATTATCTGGCAATTCCAAAACAAGTTTTAAAAGAATTTAAAGAAAATCGAGTCCAAAAGAAAAGAGACGGTTTTATCATTGACGTGTGCATTTTAAATCTTATTGACACATTGATTTTTTAGTACTCCGATATTAATTTATTGAATTTTGAATATCTTGTTAAATTTAATTCGATAATGCGATACACATTTCAGTGAGTATGCAGATATGCATCTTATGTACGGTCTTGCATCTTGCAAGAAGGTTGTCTAAGAGAGACTGGTGAACGATTCCCAGTTAATAAGATAACATTATTGACTTTCTTTAATAATTTTTAAGAAGTTTTGGGAAAACAAACATTGATGCTGGTATGACAAGAACAGTACGTACGGTGCAATTGGAGGAAAATATTTTGGATACTGTAAATTAGCCGCGCAGCTTCATGTGTCAAAAACGACAATTGCTGAAGTTACTATACCCTTATCATCTGCAAAAAGTGCATCAACTACTTCCTGAAGATTTTCCTCGAAGAATCCAGTTCACAAACTGGCTGCTAGATCAGCAATGAACTTCATTCTTTTTACCGATGAAGCAGGGTTAACCAAAAATGGTATTGTAAATTTACATAACTCGTATGTTTGAGCAAATAAAAATCCTCATGCCACTGTTGTTCATCATTATTAACATCAGTTCCAATGTTTGGGCAGAAATAATCGTCAATTTTTTATTGGACCTTTCGTATTTTTTCTCTGTATACTATGCTGTAAATGTTTAGTTCACTAAAAACAATTTACCATGCTCGAAAACAATTAAACTGAAGAGAGATACACAGCGACACAGTTGTTAAAAAGTCCATCCAACTAAGTGGTATATAAAACTAAACTTTTTTACTACTGTTTACGTTATAAAAGAAAATTGAATTATACTTAGAACTCGCGCATAGTTTTTAGAGACAATATACCCAATATAGTTAGCGAAATTGAGTTAAAATTTATAATAGATAATTATTTAATATTCTCTATTATTGCGTTTTTTAATATAAAATATTTAACCTTATATTTTGCTGCTTTTAAGGATATTTAGTTGAAGGAAACTCGATTAAGTTCGAATATTCTACTGGATTTTATATTCGTCTGCTTTTTCTATTATTTGCTTGAGTGTGTTGGTTACCTTTAATAAAAATGATAATATTATAATCAATCATTTATATTTTATATTTGGGAAAATTCTCTTAAGAAAATTCTAATACTGAACGAACTAAATATAAAATATGATGAATGAATTCCATGAAATTTACATAAATTATACATAATAAAAAAAAATCCCAGAAAACTTCATATTCCTGTCGTAAAACAATATACTTTTATATTCTCGAGGAAGCAAAAACAGTTATATGAAAGTTCCCCAGAGACTTTTGTGACTATACTCAGGATTGCAGAAAAATTGGGGCCGTATATCTTTCACTGACCATTTATCAGGCATATCAATAAAAAGGCGACAGGAAAATGAGTAAGTTTCATTTTATTGCAGGGATATAAATAACGCCGATCTAAAAATGAAATATTACAAATGCATGGCGTGTTTCGAAACAATAAAAATTTGTATATAAAAAATATCTACAGAGATTTATTAATACAGGATATCCGCCAAGTATTAAAACTGGAATAATAAATTAAATCGAGAGTCAAAGGTGTAACAAAACAAGACAACTCAATACCTACAAATAAAATTAACATTAGAAATATTAAAATAGAATTGGAGGGGGTACAATTAAGAATTCAAGCTCAGTTAAACAAATAAGGGAGAAAAAATAACGAAGACTGGCAAAAGTACTACCGTGAAAAAATAATTATACAGTGTGGTTCAAATGAAAAGAATAAATTCATTATAATGGAAGTAGTTGGTTTTTCAATTGTAGTGTAAGATGCACAGTTGAAAATAAAAATTGACCTGTAAAAGCATTTTGTTAAAATAATGTTAGACAGAAAAAGAACTCCAATCATAAAAAATATGGGAAAATGAGAGAGAGATATGCTTTATTGTCGTAAAAAAATTTACAAAAATTTTATAGACAAAGCGTGTAACTTAAATACTAAACATATTATAAAAATAACTAAACAGCAGAAAAAACAAACAGAAACAAACAGACAAAATAGGAATAACAATTGCAATGGATATGCAATATCCGTCATTATAATTATTCTAATTTAATTTTTAAATTTAAATTTAAACTTTAATATTTAATTATTTAATTAATGCCATTGTATGTGGAACTCAAATGTCTAAGGTACGTTATAAAATTCTGCTACTCTGTAATATGGTCTTTCTAGAAGAAAAGCTTTAGCCAGTCTTCGGAACTTATCGTATGTATTTATAGATTTTAATTGCATCGGAAGGTTATTATACAATTTTTTGGCATTGTAGGTAATGGAATGTTTTAATAGGTCAGAAGTGGGCATTGTTAAATAAACATCAGTCTCTAAATTTCTTGTAGGATATCTACGAGTCGGTCTTTCGGATAAATTTTGAATGTGCTTGCGAACTAAGCAGACGGATTCGAAAATAAATAGAGCAGGAAGGGTTAGAATTTTGAAATTTTTGAAGTAATTTTCGCAATGTATCCTACTACTTAAACCAAATACATAGCGGATTGCTCTTTTTTGTAGTTTAAAAATAGATTCGAAAAGGTATAAGCTACAAGAACCCCAGAAAGGTAAACCATAGCGAAGGTGAGATTCGAATAAGGAAAAGTAGGTTATTAATGCAGTAGAAGGAGTCAGCTCTTTAGAAACCGATTTAATGGCAAAACATGCGGAGGATAATTTTTTTGCTAAGCAGACCATTTTAGAGAATCGTCTATATAAAGACCTAAAAACTTGATTGAAGTCACCGTTTGGATCAGATTATTGTTTAAAGTTATAGGTTGTAAAGTACCTCTGTAAGACAATGCTACAGTTTTTCTGGTGTTGAAACAAAGTCCATTCGAATCAGACCAGGACTTAATAGTCACTAGATCTTCACTTATGATAGATTGTAATGTCTGCATGTTAGAATTATTCCAGGTTACACTGGTGTCATCAGCAAATAAAGTAATTCTACCACTTATTCTTAAGTCTGTGATGTCGTTGATGAATAATAAAAACAAAATTGGACCTAATACTGATCCTTGAGGTACTCCACTGCTTATTGCTAGATTTGTAGAATCTTCACCATTCGCCCGCACCTGTTGATTTCTATTTTCTAGGTAAGTTTTAAACCATTGTAAAGGAGAACCCCGTATGCCATAAATTTGTAACTTATTAATTAAAATATCATGATTTACACAATCGAAGGCCTTTGCGAAGTCACAAAATACTGAAGCGGTGAAAAGTTTGTCATTAAGAACGGAAAACATTGCGTCGCTAGTGCATTTTTTAGGTAGAAAGCCATACTGATGAGCTGTGAGGATGTTATGCTTGAAAAGAAAGGGCAAAAGACGGTTTTTCATTAGCCGTTCTACTATCTGTTTTAAATAAAACTTATAAAACATTGTTACATATTATTTTTACAATACTGTATATTGGAACAGCTGAAATGTCAAGTTTTATATGTATGATTTTTTACTTTTGATTTTAGAGTCATTTTTCACATGACGTTGCAATATAAAAAACTTTGCTATTTTATTAATAGTTTGTTTAATGGGCCACCTGAAAGTAATATATCATAAGGTAACTGTAAAATATGTCATGAAACATAGGAATATTGATGTATTATCTATTAAAGCCATAAGCCAATGTATCATCCATTGAATTAGGTGTGACGGATATACTCGTATGTGTATGCAGCTACACAGAGACTGAGTTATTTGTTTGATCTCGTTTTAAATTAAAAAACAATTAGTTTTATCAACAAAGCCATGCATTACCACAGAGATTTTCTAAAGTTAACAATAGTAGTTTGTGCAACAAGAATGGATATGATGGCTATATCGCTCGAAGACGAAATTTGAGCACAACGCCGTAGGCAGAGTGCTCAATCGTCTGACTGCAATGTGGACAATTCACTCGAGTTGTACAGTATATTTTTTCTACAAATTAAAAAAATATTTTAGGTTATTAGGACAAAATAACTGTATTTTCTTTAGCTACCATTATTATTTACTGTTTTTTGTTTCATTGAATAATCTATAACTAGAAATTCCAACCGTGTACCTAAAAATGAACGTTGTATACAGAAATGTAGTTTGAATAATATTTGTTAAGTCCTATAAAATTTATAATCTCAATTTTGTTTAAGTCCTGACTCTGGTGCAAACATTATATGGAAGATTTTTAGGTATTTGGTGCTCTTAAAATGGATTAAACGTTTACCTCTCAAACGATGAAAAGGGTTTCCATATATTCATTATGCTAAAGCAAGGCTTACTCAATGCTTTCCATATATATTTGATCGTTCGTTTTGAGTTAAAATTGTTGACAATACCATTTTACAAAATTGATTAAATATAACGAACTCAAAAAAAACTAGTTAATAAGGATTTATAACAAATACACACATAATCCTTTTAGAATTTGTTATGTTTCTGCGTAATATTAGAACAATACTTTCATATTTAATTTGAATAGTAGCTTCCAAAACACAAAAAATGAACAGGTTGGTACTTAACGGCATTTCCAGTAAACTCGGAAGTCGCCAATTTTGTTGAATCATAAAAGTATCAATTCGAAATTATATTTATTACGATGGTCCCAAATTTGATCTAAATCATTTCATAAATTAAAAAAAAAAACACATTAATATGATCCATATCTGATTAGCACCCGGAATTATTATATCTATAAAATCAGGAAAGCATTTTTAAAATATCGGTCTAAATAAAAAAGCTGTATGTTCGCGAAAAACGTCAAATTTTCCATGAGATTTCAAAGCACAAAAGCTTACTTTCGTAATTTCCTCTTTGTAAATTCTTTTGTAATAAAAAGACAAATTATAAAACACAAACCGTAATATTTACTAAAATTTCAGTCAACCTTTTTTGTATAAAATGACACATTCATTATCATGAACAAAGCATAACTACCTTATCTTTTCAATTTTGCATTTTTTATGAGGAAATTCAACCCGTATACCTATAAAAAATGTTTCCCTAAAAATCCAACGACTACTACAGTCGTAAAAGAGTTTTTTTGTAATAAAAATCTGATGGAAAGATTTTAGATCCATCTGGAGCGAACGTCATTTCAATAAACTTTCCCACAAAGCATCCAAAGGCGTAGAAAATGGAAACAGGTATGGAAATCAATAGATCAAGTTTACTAAAAAAACTTACTTAATTTTTATTTAACGTCCAATTATGTGTAATTTTTTGTAGTTGTTAAACGTTTTAAGGTTATATGATAATTTTAACATATATGAATAACTAAGAAATGTTATTGATAGTCCACAAAAACTCATCAAGCAATTTAAATCATTCATAGAGTCAGTTAGATTCTCCCTTAAAGATAAAATTAAAATCACCTGAAACTGATTTACAAAAAGACATTCAAAATTACGTAGAAAAACTCTCTCAATCCCACCATTCAATCTGTATACTGTAAATATATATTTAATATAATGTATATAAATTCTAAACAAATAATCACAGGTATATCAAGTAAGGTAAGTTTATTTAAGACTGGAAACTGAAATAAGTAGTTTTAAATTATTGTGTTTACCCTACCTGTCAACGCAGCTACTCGTTCTTGTACTTAATGGAATTCGATAAGAGGTTTATTTCCATCTGCTTCCTCCCTGCGTAAATTTCAGAACAATATTGTATAATTTCAAGCTAAGCGGATTTATAGACTTAAAAAATAATGTTTCTACCTTTGTGTGCTAAATAGATGTATTATATTTGTTAATATTTGCTTATGTGTTGACCTGAACAATAATATATTGTGTAATTGTATATTTAAATGGATTTTAGAAATAACAGTTACTTATTTATCTTAGTAGATTTGCTAGCGAAGATTCTTTCTAATCACAGTAAGTTTTAGTTCAGAATATCCAATAAAAATTTTAAAAAATAAGTTTCGTTTTCGAATTTATAACTGGCGCAGTCAGTAGGATACACACGAGTCTTGAAAAAGTTTAAGCGAGTTCGCTGTTGCTGAATAAACCTTTCATGATTTTGGAGTTTTAATTCTTAAGTGTGCGATTTTTCCTTTCCTAAAAAAACAATTATTTTCCAAACGGTCGACTAATTATGACAGTTCAGGTCAGGAAGGCGAGATCTTTCCAAAAAAAAAAAATGATTTTCCAAACGGTCGATTTCTATGACCAACATCTAATATCTCCGTAAAAAATTGGAGGATATCATCACTTAGTGAGACAGCAAAAAAAAACTAAATTTTTATCAAATCATCTTAGAAACAATTTTGAAAATTCCCATTACAGAAATCAACATTATTACCAAAGAATTAAATAAAAAATACTCTACCAATCAACAAGTTTTTGGATTAATAAGACCAAAATATGTTTTTAAACTAAATCAAATTCCAGAAAACCAATTGCCTAAACCAGAACTGATGTTAACTACATCAATAAACCCTTTTTTCCAATCAAAAATGCAATTTTAAGATAACAGATGTTTTCAAATTTATAATTCAAGACCAAATTTTACTTTTAAAGAATTACATTATAATTTTAGCAATGATACTAATTTAAAAACCAACTATAATTTTAAAATTAAATTTGAAAATAAATCAATTAAAAATAGTGACTATGAAGAAAATGTTCAGATACCGGCCTTATTAAAAACAAAAAAATAGTAGAATTTTATAATATTTCAAACAATTCATTATCTTACTTCGAATAACTCGAATCCAAGATAAAATTGTTATTAGATACAATAATTTCCAAGTCCACAATAAAATATTCAGTAGAAAAAAATATTTTCTGTAAACAATTTACTATCTAAAAATTATTCACAAGTATGGGAGGTAAACAGATTTATTAACAAGCTTAAACTCAAACAAATAATGATTGAGAGTGAAAGCAAATCGGAGGCGTGCTTATTATTTTTGAGAGGGTACAATTATTTAAAATATTCATACAATTTCTTTTATTTATTTCATGAAAACTTTGCAATATCGTAATTTACCTAATCGTTGTAGTCATTAGTGGGGCTTTATGAAAACGGAGTAATAATTGTGGTAATTATAGTAGGAACCAAATAAATTAAGAATATTAATAAAAATCACAATATATATTTCAAATTTATGTAACAATGTACAAATTGATACAATAATAATAATTAAATAAATAAACATTTGTATCCTGCTGAGACATTGTTCATATCTGTGTACAGGAATTAAAAATACAAATTTATATAATAATTTCTAAATGGTAATAGTGAATGGTAAAAATAAAAATTATACCTAAATATATAGACTTCTTTTTGTGTACAAATTTTCTTCTAATCTTCAACCTCAGATTCGTCACTGCTGCTACCGCTATCATCAAAGTTAATTATGATTGGTTCAATATTGTGTTCAATACGGTTGTCTACATCCCACATTTTTTGCTCTTCTTTTAAAACATGCTGAATGCATTTCTTCCAGTCTTCTGCAGAAACATTTTGAATGGCTTCTTGTAGGTAACGTTGCACGTCCACTAATTTAAATGTTCTGTTTTCTCGTGCCACATATCCTTTTACTTGCGCCCAGATTAATTCTATTGGGTTTAATTCGCAGTGGTACGGTGGTAACCTTAATACTGTAATTCCACGACTTAACGCCATTTCATCCACTGTGAATTTTTTATATTTGTCTTTGTGTAATTTTGTTAACTGAAGTAGTTCTGCCTTTAAACTATCTTTTTTATATTGGATGTTTTTATTAATTAACCATTCTTGAATTTGCTCGTTTTTTCCATGATTGTTTTGGTAATGATTCTAAATACCGACTATGATATGGGGCATTGTCCATGACGACGACAGACCCAGGTTCCACAAGTTGAATGATGCCTTCAAATCATTTTTCAAACACCTCCGCATTCATCTCTTCATGATAGTCGCCTGTTTTCTTGGATTTAAATATTAATTCACCATTTGGTAAAAATCCACTGTCGCTTCCTATATGCGTAACTATCAGATGACTACCTTTTCCAGACGGCTGTTTTAACCCAGTTGACAAGCCTTTAATAAAGGCTTGTCGTGCACTTGTTATATGACCATCCTGCCATACTTTTTTGACCGTATGTCCTTGGTTAACCCACGTCTCATCCATGTAGTAAATTTTTTTTTTGATATTCCGAAATTCCTCAATTTTTCAGAGATAATTTCTTCTCCATACTATTATTTCCTGACGTTCAATGAGAATGCTTTTCCTGTCGACTTTTCCGTACGTAAATTTCATTTCGTGTAAAATTTTCCTCAAAGTTTCTTTACTCATTTGTGGGACCAATTCATGATCGCTAACTGCCTCCAGAACTTTTTGCAAAGTGGGCAGCTCATTTCTGAAAAAGAAACTGTGAATAGTTGTGCGTATACTGTTTTTGGCTTCTTCATCAACTGTGATTTTTTTTCTTCCGCTACTAGTTTTTGGCGTTTGTACTTCCCCATGAATTTTGTTTTCTCTTAGTATTTTGTAAACTGATGATTTTGGTACACCCGTATAATCAGAGCACATATCAACTAATTTATCTTTTGTAATTGTGGAAGTTAATGATGTTGGAACGCCCGGTTGGTTATTCGGAGGTACATCCGTAGAATTACAGCACATATGCACTAAGTTATCTTTTGGTCGCTGATGATCTCTTTCAAGACAGTGAAAGTGAAGTACAATTTGTTTTTCACTTAGCGACCGAGACTTCGACCGTTTTACCTTTTTCGACGTTGAAGGCCCTTCAATGTCTTCCATTTTTTGCATAGTTTTAGAACGGTGTAGAAATATTATTATTTAATGTTTAAACACTTATTAGCACTAATATTTTCACCAATTGTTCTTACAACACGTCGATTACTTACTAACTTAACTGTAAAACTTACAATTTACACCGTATAATTCAAAACCCGATGTTACGCTCGTGGTTAGAAATACACTACTGAGAACGTCATCGACGAGATGGATTTTACGCGTAACAGACAGACACAAATATCGCTCCGTACACCGATGCCATTAGTTGTAACAAATACTGAACAATCCATAAAATAATTAATTTTAAATGATCAAGAAATGTATAAGTATTACTCATTACTGATTTTTGTTATAATTAATATCTTTTATTAGTACTATGATTGTATATTATCTATAATTTGCCACAACTTACAACTCTACTACTTACTCTATTTTGATTCTGCTAAAAACTAGTAATGTAAAATTGAGATATGACAACACGGTCCACTCCCAATCATTATTTGTTTGAGTATAGTGCCAGTTTAATTCTAATGATAAATACATTCTGTAAAACTTTCTTGAATTTTTTTATGGCTTCTTAGGTTTAAAGGACTTGATAAACTTAAACTTGATTATAAATTTGACTCAATAAAAGATAATAGGTGGCGATTTTGAAATTCCATTTAATAGTTATTTCAAATTCCCTACACTACACAAAAAAATTACGAGTATATTCTTGAGTAATTTTAAATAAAATTCTTAAGGTTTGTTCCAAAATAAACCAAATCAGTTTACGTACTATCGCCATCTATATAATAAATCATAAACAAATTGTCAATTATTGGTTATCTTCATTTTTTAACTCAACTATGTGCAACAGTTACAGATGGCGCTGAAAGATGAGTAAAATTTTACACTTTTGAGTGGCTTATTTTTTAAATGATTAAGACAGAAAATTGTTGCTCACATTCTAGAATAGAACTACAAACTTGACTTCTTAAACTTGTCATTAATTATCTGAAAAATAACATCCTTATAATTAAATTTAAATAAATTTTTACAGTAACCAAAATCGTAGTCCTCACATCATAAGAATAAAATTTTATGTGAATAATGGAAACCATTCAAATATCAATGTACAATTATTAAAATACGTTTTATGAACAGAGTTATAAAAACGCGATTTTATTTTCGGTTAGAGGGAGTTTTTTATAGGATGTAATTTCCTGAAACGTGCTTGAAATTAGTAAATTTAGCATGCAAGATGAGAATTTTCTTGCGTGATAATTTCCAACAGGGGTTTCCTTTCAAAGCGTAATAATTTTATTCGGAATTTTACGATGTTTTAGATTACACATGTCTGCTTGTTAAAGAAATTACCTACATTTGATGCCCAATAAAATTTTGAATAAATATTTGATAGTTCTCAAAGCTACCTTTAAAATAATAGGTAATAATAGACTTTAATAAATTAATAAACAGCTTTTAGATTGTTACATACTCCAAATATGTTTATTGTGTAATTTTCAAACAAATTCTTTTTTTTTTTTTTTTTCATGATAATCTTTTCTTTTTTAAGCCATTTCTGAGTCCACAATATTTGAAATATGACCAAAATATGTTAAAGAGCGGTTCAATAGAGTTTAACAGTTGTAAAAGAAATATTTAGAAGCTCCTAATGTCGCTAGAAAGACTTGGAGTATTTTAGGAAAAATATGTTAATTTTGGACCACAAAAATTTTTTTTACTTGTTCTAAAAATTTGAAATAATTCAACATAGGGTATTTTGGTCTGGAAAATACGAAAATCACCATAAAAGACGGATAGGACTCACGTGGAGCGATTTTGGGGCCCTACGAGAAAACTGAGAAGCCCTAGAAAATTTTAGATGTCATTTTCAGCTTTTCCATACCCAAGTTACCCTATGAGAATTTTTTAGAATTTTTTTGTGTTAAAATAAAGAAATTAGCATGCGCACGTGCTCAAAAAAAACTTTTAGACGCCATTTTCTTTCTTTTATCATTTGATAAATATAAAATTTAGAGAAAAAAACAAGAATTTCAAGACAAAAGGATTTTAATTACTTCCAAAATGATTTTTTTTTAATTTGGGTTGGGTTATACATGTTACGTTTTCGTACAATTAGGATAATTTTATTTAATTTTTTTCTCAGTTCTCACAAAGTAACGCTCGCGCTCGTGCGAAAAGGACAAATTTAAATTTCAGTTTAAATGTTATTTCTTAGAGAAATTTTAATTTCGTATTTACGCTTTGATTTTATGCAGAATATTGCTTCATTTTTTAACTTTAGAATTCAAGTTGTTTTGTTATTCAATAAGTTTTATTCGCACATTTTCCGGAACTTCTAGAAACATTTTGTTGTTAAAAAATCTCGAGAGTAATGTACATATTCGTATATATTATCACATATCTCAAAATGTTTTTATGTATTTAATAAATTCTACAATTTGTAACTCTGACATATTTCCTTTGGTAAAAAATTTAAAAATCTAGGTCCCAAATACATAATAAATAGTGTTTATTTGTCCCTAACTTACCTTATACTCAGGCTTTTGTACCTAAATTGCTGTTTATTGCTTTTATTGCATCAAATTTTAATAATAAACAATTGTAGATAGACATTCAGAGCATTTAATATCTATTCGTATGTGTGTAAAGATTTAACCCTTAAATATTAAGAATCAGGCAATTCCGCTTCAGAAACAATTAGTTTCGTGAATTTTTGGTCATAATTTAAAGTTTTAATAGATTCCGGTAGTCAAATCAATATTTTTAATGTTTAAAAATTTATAAAACTAAACATACCAGTGTTAATAAAATTACAGAAACAAATTCCACGTTATCATCCTATTCGGGGCATAAAAATAGTGTTCGTGGAAAAATATTATTTGACTAATAATTTAAAAACATTCAAAAACTGGTAATTTCTTATATTTATATTTGTTTATACTTTATAACGAGATTTCCACAAAATGGAATCAAAAACACATTTTTTTTTATTTCCTCGAATGAGGCAAAAAAATTAGCTTTAGAATATTAACTAGTTCGTGCTACTCTTTGCTTGAGTATTTTAAATTGGTTTGCATAGCGTTTAATTAAAATTAAAGATTTGTGGATTTAATTAATCTACATCTCAAAATTATTAACTACTTCTACATACAAACCAAAATTAATTGAGTTTTATAAAAATAAAGTTCTACTGGATTATTTTCGGGCTATTTACGAACCCACAAACCTCTAAAATAAATTTTACTGCAAAAAATTAAAATCGGTAATATTCAGAATGGAAACTAACCTGTTTCTGTTTGTTTATATTAAATCACTTCTATTACACATCAAACTAACTCACCTGAACACTCAATTTTTAACAATTAAACATAATTCGTGAATGACGGAATTGTCTTATAATAAAAAACATTTTTCTTTAGAGCCCGGTGATCCTATGAATTTATTTAGTATTCATAAAAGAAAATTGCGAGAATTTTTCATCAAAATGATGACACAAATCTTACGTCGCATTGAAGACGATATACATTATGAGCTCTAAAAGATTTAAACTTTATACGACGATGAACGACATCAACGTAACCTTAATCTTTGTTAATGTAGGTATATTGGGTACTTCAAAATTACAAAGTTTAAGTTGTTACAAAATAAAATGCGGTAAATCCGTACAAAGTTGATATATACAATAAAATATCACACTTTATAATACATTACAGGTGTTTTATCTCGATAGAGGGCGCTAAAATTAAAACTATCGTAATAAACAGTCATATTTCTGACTTCCCCATAAAATTACCTTTTCAGTGATGTGACGTATATGAGACATTCCTTATTTAAAATTAAGGGGTTAGAGAAGTAGAAGGGAGGGGGATGACACATGACAGATGTATGTATATCAAAATGTGTTCAATTGGGAATAAAAATCGACTTGTTTTAGCATTTTCTAAAAATCCAATGATTAATGCCAAAAAACAGAATGAAACTATTTTGAGTGACCCACTCTGTAGGTATATCAGAAATGGCTAGCTTTATCGAATTAGTTTATAGAACAAAATCTATTTAAAAATGCATTTTTTACAAGATCGGATTAAATTTTTGACGTCAAACTTTTGCATATAAATATTATAACGTTTTGCATATTTCGTCGCCTTCTACTCTTAAGAAACACTTTTCTTTTCATATTAGCTCATTAATGCCATTTTAAACGGTAATCTAATAACACGAAAGCTTTGGCTACATAGTATCAAATCAAATAGAAATGCGAATGCAACTATTTTACCATTAAAAGTTTGTCAACTATGTTAATTATTGAAATTTGCATATACATAGGTCATAAAGTAAAATGATCACCATGCGAATTCAATCTGCAGACGCAATCTAAAGTTCGCGAATAGTCATCAAAATAAAGATTTATTACACCCAACGTCTTCGTAAAGTGAATTTCACATTCAAGTTGATGCATTTGCAACTACATATTCAAGATGTTTGCTACATTACTTCCCTGTGAAGCTTTATTTGAATTCAGTTAAGATGTCCCTTAGTTCTGCAGGAAATCACATGATTGCGACATAATTTTATTTGCATTTTGTATGCAATATGTATGTTTAGTTTTTAAATTTAAAAATTAGTATTATGCACTGAAGGAAAAGTTTTACTGAAATTTTTCAGTAAAAGAAGTTAAAGTAAATAAATCTTTGTACTTTCCTGGAAAACACCTTCAAATATGATAGTTGCAACAAGAAAAATATATTAAACTTATATTAACTGGCATTAAGAATGGAAATATTCTTCCAGAATGTAATTTTGAAAGCCTTTTGTTTATTTTAGAGCCTTATACTCTCATTTTCTGTTATAATGATTTGACAAGTACGTGGAGAAAATCGTAATTGCTTGCAATTGGATCTTTATAAGCAACATTAATCTACCCGATCTATCATATAATTAAAAATAAGACAGATATGATAGGAAGAAATGAAAGTTATCCACATCAGAAGTATGGATCTGGTGACTACCGCAAATGAATTTCTTTTGATTATTTCTAAATTTGTTATATAATTTAATTTTGCTACTTATTCGAAATTTATTACTACGAAAAACGACTTACAAAAAGAGCAATAAAAATTAAAATACAAAACCGATCCATTCCAAACCTAGCAGTTTGGTGGTAAAAGATTGCCTGATTGTATTTCCTAAATAAAAAAATTAATCTTCCTTTACTGGATATAAAATTATATCTATCCAATAAAAAAACTTTTTGTAATTTCACCTATGTAATTGCTTCAAATTTTGAGTTAATAGTTTACTTTGATAAAAACTTTCTAATCGTTTATTTTAATTTAAACGTAACCATCCCATCGTAACGAAACTAAATAGTGTCTCTCCAATTACATTATTTATTTCTACGTGCAAAAGGTGGTTGTTCATTTTCAATTAGTAAAAAGAAAACAAAACCACACATCGGTTTTGTTTTACACTTCAATTTCCCGACATCAATTTAACACACGAGCCACTCCAAGAGAACGTTCTTCTTCGTTTAAATGAAAATAAAATAATTGAAACAATTGGATTCTACTAAATCAGAGCAAGTGTTACACTACTCCTGACTGTTGTTGCCTTTTAAGGAGAATATTGAGCTAGCAATTAACTGATAGAAAGCCAATTATTCGAATTACTTTCTTGGAACAACAAAGTGGAACAAAATAATTTAATGATGTTTTTATAAATAGAAAAATCAATGAAAGAGCTAGTTTATATTCCTCTTAGTTACATCAGGTCTACAATTTTAAGGATAAATGTACCAGTCGGATATTTTTACTGTGAGTGAAATAATGTCTTCTATTATAAGTATAAAGTATATTTATTTGTAAAAAAATAAAATAGTTGGTTCTCTTTGAATGACAGGTTAGACAGTACTTACCCCCAAACCACCATTCCACATCGCAGATGACTTTCAACTAATGCAAACTATAGTATTTTCATTGTTTTTATTTTATTCAGGTACTTAAATTTATGTACAGTTGATTGTAATTTCCTTATTACAAATTTTATATGAATGTTCCATTTACGCTGATTATTGTTGATCACTCCAATTATTATATTAGATATTTGATATTCTTTTTAGCATTAACTATAGTAGGCAGAATCATTGTTTTTAATTCTGAGTTGCTGATATGGGCAGATATTTGTGTTGTTGCAGCTAAATTACGGTTTATCCATATTTATGGTTATAGTAGTTTATGGTCGAACCATTTATTCAAATATAGAAAATTATTTTCTGCTTTAGGCACATTTAGGCCAATTAAAAATTCAAATTTCAAATTTTTGCCTGTTACGTACTATCTTTCAACTTTTTTGATTTTTTTTTTATAAAGAATGAACCCAAAGCCGTTACAATTTTTCGATGGACTTAAAGGCAACTTTTCCACGTCCCAAGCCAACTAAAAATTTACACTTTAATTTTTTGCTTATATGTTATCACTCCACTCTATTATTCAATATTAGCATTTTATCGCAAATCATTGTTACGCCGCTGCATAGGAGAATTATGTATAATTCTAGAAATACATTGTTGCCGGTCGACCCTGATCCTTCGATGAGTCACCATCATTTAAAAATTGTTCGGTATATGCAGTGTGTCTACTTAAGTTGGAACCAGATGGAAATTTTCTTATTATTAATTTTAAGAAAAAAAGTTATTCCTGATAAAAAGTCCTGCATAACCCAAAACATAAAATACAGTCATCAGATATCAAATTTTTCAAGCCGTATACGAGGTATGTCAAAAAATATGAATTTTGCTCATAAAGTACGTCTATTTTTGAAAAAATCGAAAATTTTCATTAAGAAAAGTTGTTTAGAATTAAAAATTACATTCAAATATGCAATTATATTGATCTATCTGAAAAATCAAATTTTTTTATTTTTTATAAACTTTTCTACACATTGTTTGTAAATATCTGAAAACGTTATAAATTGCGTTAGCTTTTGAAATATTCTCTCTTTCTTCTCTACTATAAACATGATACGCTTTCCTTTTCTTGATGTTTGTGAAGACATTTCGATTTTGTCAAAAATAAACTTTACTACAAATTTCATATTTTCTGACAAACCTCGTATACGGCTTGAAAAATTTGATATCTGATGACTTTATTTTAAATTTTGGGTAATGCAGGTGACTTTTTATCAAGAAGAACTTTTTTTTCCTAAAATCAATTATAAAATTTTTTCCATATGGTTCCAACTTAAGTAGACATACTGTATAACAAAATACCAATAAAATTATGATATATAGCTCAACAATACCCTACAACCGCGCTTTAAGATATATAAATTCCAGCTACTCAAGTTTACTTATGTGTTATTGCCTCTTTTGAAATAGAAATCTCGGACGAGGAAATGTCACAAAAAATGATTTGATTTGGAGGAAAATTCCACTACCGTAAAAGAATTATCTAAAAAGGCCGACATTCCAATAAACTTCATTAGATTATTATCCCAAAAAAACATTATTTTTATTCAATTTGTCTTCAGTCAATAAAAATACTTGGAAATGTCTCAAATCTTTGTTTGTTTTCTGAAATCTCGGTTTGTTAAATGATAAATCCAATTGTCCCTTATATTATATATGAAACAAAGAAGTTTCTACCTTTTTTGTTTTATATAAATTTCATTCTAGTATGAGAGAGTCAATGTTACTCTTTTCCTCATCTAGTATATATACACATTCTTTTAGTTCCTCTATTATTTTCAGTTTTCTGCCAGTTTGTTTTCCTCATATTTTCATAAACTGTACAAACTATAAAAATATGTCGGTATGCACACACCAGATATATTTTTCCGAGAAAAATAAAACATTCATAGAACACTGGAGAGTAGAATTTTATACCTGTCTGAAGTTGTAAGTTTATAAATTCTTGTTTGTTATGTTTTTAAACATTCATCAAACGTTTCAACGACTTGACATTTCGATTCTTTAGTATCAGTGATAGTTTCCATCACAATCGTGTTGAGAATATTAAAATATTCAGAAATATAAAGTTTCGTTGAGAGTTCAGACGAATCGTGTTTGAAATTGATCGGCTTTCAGTCGATGTTAGAACATTTACGGCATTTTTTTGTTGTTTTCCAGTCACAAAGAAGTATTGAATTTTTACGGTTTAAAGAGTCTGACAATATTTGACGGGATTGTTTACAGCTTTTTTAAAATTAATTATATTCTTTAGAACATGATGGAGATAATGTCTTTAGAGTAGTCTTAATGGAAATATCAACAGAAAGGACAGGGTGTTGTGGATCTAGTCGCAAGAGTTTAGATGTTTCAGAGACAGGGCATGCATGCATCAATGTAATGATAAAACCAATCGGATCCAAATAAATCCACTATTTTCACTGATTATTTCCTTCGCCTGTCAATTTTGACATTTCAACCAATGATAACGCAATTTACTGAGAAACTCAACTTATTTTGCAGTGTTTTACCTATCCTAACAAAGGGGCCACCTTGTCTGAAATAACCTATATAAAAATAAATCTTTTAAAATAATTATCAACTCTACTTACTATTATAGAACCGAACACACTTTTTATAATCATTTTCTTGTTTCAGATAATCCCTTGTGTATTCCACACTTCAAGTATCTGGCTAACATTGGGTTTAGCGATTCAAAGATACATCTATGTGTGTCACGCTCCCTTAGCCAGGAAATTCTGCACGTTGCCGAACGTGTACAAGAGCGTGGCCGGTGTGCTTTTCTTGGCGTCTTTACATCAAGTACTCAGATTATTCGATACAGAATATGCTACGGTGAGTATTTTTTTATATATTAAACTTTAAAATATTTGTTTTCTACACACATAAAGAAGTGACAACTCTAAAAAAATAAAACCAATCCCACATATAATTTTATGTTAAAAACTGTTTCGATTTTAATACACTTATCAAAAAAATATTCCTAGTACAATAACACCTACTTACGTACGAAGAGCGGTGTTAAAAGTTATAAGTGCATTCGAAAATTCGGATTTAAATAGTTGAAAGTTATTTTAACGGCTTTCAAAAGCCCTAATAACACCTCATTAAAACGAACCTAACAACTCTGTTAAATATAAAAGTTTATGTACCGTGAAATTCAGTGCTCTGTAAAGTTTTATGGCAACTTTCTGCGAGTTTGTTTACATCACTCAGATAACTGGATTCATAAATATTTGCTACATTTTGTCTAAAAACAGACTTTTCGCGGAACGCATATGTGTAAAAATCGGATGAAAAATATTTCCCGGAAAAATCTGTGTAGTTGTTAAATCGAATATAGTTTGAGATTGCGTTTCCAAATAAACGGAATTGTTTCATAGAAAAATGATTTGATTTGTATTGCGTATGAAGTATTATTGAGAACAATTTTAACTGAAAAATTATCATTATGTTTTGATTCAGAATAAAATATCAAAATTAAATGTTTATTTTCTAATGATCTTTTATGAATATTGTAAATAAGGTTCCAGATTAGAGATGCATATTCTAGTTTGGAACGAACTAAAGAAAAGTAAAGGATCTCCAAGCTTTGAGAGTTTGTATAAGAATTAAGAACCCAAACTTTTAAACTTAGAAGCAACGGTATTTTCAGTAGTAATACTATAAGTACTTCAAAATAATCAGGTTATACATCGATAACTTGTTGCATAATTATAAAGAGTGTCAGTTTGACAGTTTAAACTGACACGATTTGTAATTATGCAGGAAGTTTGAGATGTATAACCGTATTTATTTTGAAGTACGTATTGTATTTGATACGATTATTTTTTGAGTAAATTAAGTAAATATCAACATTTTGCATTTAATGATACATCTCCGAATCGACTCATTTTAAAATAATTATTGATAAACGTCAAAATTTGACGGTCCTGTTAGTTAGTGTATTGTTGTCGATGTGGTTACTACGGAAATGAAATTATTGTAAATATTTTTGATTGGTGGAGCTACTCTATGTATAATCAGGTATTATCGAAATTATACGAGGTAACTTAACTAAATTGAACGTTCTAATTGGTTAAAAGTTATACGAAAAAAATAATCAGTATAATCCGAAAAAGTAACTTTTTGGTTAAATAAATAAATCTTCAATTTGTGCACAAGTCGATTTACCTTTCTCCGCACAACACCTCGCCCCTCACCCAGGAACGTGGTCAAATTGGGCTAAGCCATTTTACATTCGTCTGCAATTTTTCACTTTAGTGTCTATTCCGTCTGTTCAGATGGCAGCATCTTATGGGCCCTACATTTTTAAATCTTATCACAAGAATCCTGAAATAATTAGGCAAAAATAAAAGAATGCATTATGCGTTTTAACTTTTAAATACTATAAAAAATGGTGGAAAGTCCATAAATTTTAAATATTTGTTAAATATCACTTATTAAAATATTATGCATTAAACTATATAGACTTTCCATCATTCTTTACAGTATTCTGAATCCATTTTTGAAAATATTATCGTTCAGAGCTGTATTTCTTGTGATAAAAAAGTCGCCGTCACTTATCATTGACAATGCGTTGAACTTTGCGTTAAGCTGCTTTATTTCATATATTCCCTGTATATAATATTTAACAAAAGTTCTTTGAGACAAAACTTCCCAAATTATTTTATAATTTGCTGCACTAATTTTAATGATCTAATTACTTGTTTATAATGATGATTGTAAGTAATTAAACTTTTGTATTTTTTTATTTAATTATTACAATTAATTAACCTCTTAAATATGTTTTTAAATTCAAGCTACTTAGTATAATCATTGGAATTCTTCACAAGTACTTCCTTAAAATTAAATTCATCCCTAATTGACTCATTTTTCTTTTACCGCAGCTTCTTTTTACTTCTCGCACCAATCCATTTATATACAGGTTATAGTCGTTTATTATTATGCAATTCTCGTGGTTTCAGATTGTTTTCACATGAAAAATCATTAATATTTCCAATAAACTGCTGTAATAAAATCTAGTGAGTCTACCAACGGTAATTTTTGAATAACTTATATAATATTACCTGACTAGAAACCTTTGAGATACCCGGTATATATAAAAGTAAAATAGAACTAAGGAGTGCAACATATCCATAATTTGTACTAAACTGAATTATTGTACAGCAGAAAGAAAAATAAAGAACGATATAATATTTTCCAAATAAATTTGAGAATAATCACATACAAATAATTGGAATAAGTTTCCCTAGTGGAAATAATAATAAAACTTTTGGATGCAGCTTGATTAAAAATTACTGAAGCCCAGTATTACATCGACATTACCTGAATGAAAGCTCAAATTGATGATCATTAGGAGCTGATCTTTGGCCTTGCATAAAAGTAATTTCACTTTAAGTTTTCTCATTTCCGCAAAGTACCGTTAGGTCATTAAGTACACACAGAGTTTGCCCTACAGTTTTCACAAACAAGAGATAATTGCACTTGAGTGCCATTAATGAACCGTAAAATTGATTTGTTGTTAATAAAAAAATAGCGAAAAGATTAATTATAGAAAAATAATTTCCGGTCGTTTGTAATTTGACAGGTTTTAGTCTTATAATTTTATTTCAATGTTTTCTTTAAGATGACTGTTTTATTCATAAAAATATTTAATAGTTTGAAATAACAATGTTCCTCCACCATAATTTAAAATAAAAAAAATGCATATATGTATTTTATACACTTTTTTTTTAATTTCTCCGTTACGGTCCATTTTAGAAAAATAATTTTTGGTTGTGTGTAATTTGATAGGTTTTAGTCTTATAATTCTATTTCAATATTTTCTTTAAAATGACTATTGTGGCCATAAAAATATTTAATAGTTTGAAATAACAAGGTTCCTCCACCATAATTTAAAATAAAAAAAATGTATATATGTATTTTATACACTTTTTTTTTAATTTCTCCGTTACGGTCCACTTTAGAAAAATAATTTTTGGTTGTGTGGAATTTGATAGGTTTTAGTTTTATAATTCTATTTAAATATTTTCTTTAAGATGACTGTTTTAGTCATAAAAATATTTAATAGTTTGAAATAACAAGGTTCCTCCACCATAATTTAAAATAAAAACCGCATACACCATAATTTTAAATTTCCCTGTGTTATCATCAAATATTTTGCGCTTCCACCAAAATTTTAAATTTAATTTGTCGATTTTTTGTTTTTCAAATATACTTGAATAGTTTTATATCTTTCATATCTTGTTAGTTATGATAAATTTACTAAATTAATTAATCTTTTGATGCAGCTCATTTTAAAATGAACTATATTAGGCTTAAGTAAGTTATGACTGCATAAACTGAAATGCCCGTCTTTATTTTTCAATGAAATTATTGCGTGCAGACATCAGCCAGTCTGCGATTTTGGAAGAATACTTTTTTATTCGTGGATGCAAAACTGCAGAACGTATATTTGTTACTTAGTTGCTAACTAGAGGCAGCACCTCTTTTGCCTCTTTTTGGGAGGATTTGTTCAGATTTCTATCTTCCCTTACACGGCTTTACTTAATAGTTTACTTTTTCTATTTTTTATGATTTTTATGAAGAAAAAGTGTTGCACTACAATTTTAATTGAATTGATTTCGAACGTTACAGTTCTGCAAATTGATAAATCGTTTAATTTTAAAAAAATTAAGTCACAAATTTAACAATAGATATGAATTAGAAAGTAAGCCAAACTTTAGTTAATATTTTGTAGCAAACGCGCTGTATGTAATAAACGAATATGCGAGTTCATAAGTTTTTAATGCACTAAAAGCCACTCATCTAATCTGCTAGATTATGTAAAAGTTTCTAGGTTAGTTGTTGAATTTTAATCACAATTTTAAAACTAATTCGAGGATATACAAAGCACTATTCATGCTTAAAACTAGAATAGGACGAGGAAAAGTTCGTATAAACATGTGAAATTCTCTCTGAATAAAAATGAAATTAGGTCAGGTAGTTTTTGAGAAGCGGCCACTCAATTTAAATTCTAATCTTTTGATATACTCTTCAAAGTACTCATGTCTGGAATGTTGGCAACCAAAGAGAATGGAAGAGATCCAAACTCTCTACGAATTAATGTTAATGGAAATTACATCACTTGTTCATACATTTTTATTGTTTTATTAAATAAATAATTTCATGGTATGATAATTTTATTTGAAATAAAGATATATACTCTGTTGTAATTTTAATATCACACACAAAGCTTGCTATATTTCGTAAAAGAAGATCCTGCACATTTATGGATCATTTGATTTGTTTTCTTTATTAAATTTACGAAAATGTTGAAGAAGATCTACAGTAGCAGTTTTGATTAGAATTTTCACGAGATATATAAGAGGATTCTTTATTTTCTAATACCATAATCTTGTTTTCTAATTCATTTTGTTTTTTAATTAAATCACCCATCATTAGCTTAAAATTCTGATTTAAATCATTTATTGATTTGGAAAGAATTAGAATTTCCACATTTTTATCAATAATATAAATGTTGTTAAATTTGAAAAATTTTCAAATTTGGTTAGCTGTATCTAACAAATCTTTAGTAGAAGATTTTCCAGGTACAGTTAAAGAAATATCTATAAATTTTTAGGAGTCTTCATCATATTTTTAATAATAAATGTTTATGAATTATAGAATCACCTGAAATCTAATTAGTTCTCTATAAAAATCTGAAGGTTTTTTATCGCCCATTTCGGCTTTAGATTTGTCTAATATTTGTTCTTTAGAGAGAGAAATCTGTAACTGATTCTTTTAGGGTAAAAAATACATTATTTTCTGATACTTTTCTCAGAATGGATTCTCTATGTATTTGAACCATAGATCTGGTTGATGTGCCCAAAAAACTGGAAATTTAACTTTCGAAATGTCTCCCATAAAAATATCTTTATGAACTGAGTTGTGAGGTTCTTCGGATGGCAATGTCGACATTTGTAGATATATCAATTATAAGATACCCTAAAATAGTATGGTTTAGAGTATAGTAATGTTAACAAAACATAAAAGAAACTGGCAATATACTATTTTTTATCTACTTACCTATTAAAAAAACATATACCTATCAATATATGCCGAGATTTTGCCTAAAATATTACAAAATAAATCAAGACGCTTTACTAAAAGATTGTAAAATTTTTAAATCAAAATTTGACACCCGTATATCCTAAAAGTTAAATAAGAATTCCATCAAACTCCTTTGTTGACCTTTATAAATCCATTTTATATCTGGGAGAAACTTTAGATTCACTTTTCCAATAATGTAGATGTAAAATAAAGTTGGAAGTTTTTTGAGGGCGAGCCTAGAGCGAATATTTTAGAACAGCCGCGTGGCAGAAATTCAATTACCGATCACAACGTCAGTGAAAACTTAGATGATGAGTTAGGTAGAATAGGATTACTTCTAATACTACCGAGGTTATGAAATTAAACAGAATAGTAAAATCGCCAGTTATATCCTTAATATAAATAGGTTAATTCAACCTCAATGACTTAGGGGGTAATGATTGACAATCTGTGTTATTTTATAAACATACAGAAATAACAACCTGTTAAACATAACATTATTTGTCCATCATAAACCCGTTATTGTTTGCTAAAAGATTCACATTGAACACGGCCCTGAATTAAAGTACCTAAACTGCTTGTTTAAGCTCCTCAAATTTTGAAACAAAATACTTACAACTAATTAAATTGCGAAAATGACTGTTCTGTATAGAGAAATCCTTTCGAACAAAAGTTCTTAATTAATATGTAGATGGAAAATTTTCCTTTTAAGTTTTATGCCTCAGTAAACTGAAGATTAAGCTCATTACTTCCCTTAATTCCGACTTGTCGGCAACTTATCCTCTTAATGGGTTCTTGGATTATTTAATTTTGTAATTGATACTAGAAACGAATACCGTTGTTCTCTAATTATCTGGAAATTGTTCTGTCGACGAAAAGTTTAAAAGACAAATACAGATTCTATTTTATGTATCAAAGATATTTTCTTAGCTCAATGTAGGAGTTGGATTTATGAATAGTTGAGCAATGGTGTATCAGAAACATTTCTAAACCAAAAATTAGCTACTTTTTAAAATGTGTAGTTATATTTATTGTTTCTACACTAACATAATATGGGTGCAACCGAATTGGGCCAACTACCTGCTATAATCCGCGGTAACTGCTTGGCTATTTTAATCCTTTAAACTCATTAAAGGACTAAGTCGCAACCTGCCCTAGATATATCAACCCTTTCCTCCGGCAGCTATTGTTTGATAGGTTGTTAAAATGCCTAATTTTGAAGTACTGTTTGACATTTTTTTATTCCTGATAAAGGTATTTAATGTTTTTCTAGTTTCCTGCTACCAAAAATGTCATTTAACTTTGACATATGACTGGTGTCATTCTTGTTATTACTTACTACGGATCGCAGACAATACCGTGACCTTGCTAGGGATGACAGTGTGACATCGCAGAATAAAAAATCGAGGCAACAGAATTCATTTTTTCATTCCGTGACATGAGGCCACCGTTCTAGTCTACGAACCGTGGATTTGACCTGCGTTGGACTCGATTTTGCTTTCTAATCTCATGTCAATCAGTTAGTCTAACAAATAATAATATAACAATCTGATGCTATCAAATTATATTTATGTAAATGAGTCTGCAAAACTTGGAAATATTTTTTTTTCAGTAGAATGTTGAAGTATAGTTGAGTTAAAAACAGTTCTATTGGAAATAATTTATTTTCTTTCCATTGTTTTTATTGGAAAGGGGCCATGAGTGGGATGTGGGATGATCCCTTATAGAGGTAGGATGAAGTTTTTATTGTTACTGTTTCATTGATGCGTGTAAGTCTGGGCGAAGCATTGGGGAGATAGACAATAATCGCTACTGATGTTTTCTTGATTCTTGTTTTTCAATTTTCTAGAGTGGTAGGAATTGTCTTTCGATTTATCAAGCCGAAATACACATTAGTAATTGTTTTCGTAAGAATATAATAGATATGTTATTGAAACTTTTTAGTTTTATCAAGGAGGCACAGCTGTATTATATACCGTGGAATAAAAAATAACAAATATCAATAAATAGAATTCTGATTTTATTTCAGAAACATTTTTTTGTAGGAATTATATAGTATGGCTCGATATTATACTGACAAGCTTTTAAAGGTGGTAGGTGCATCAAAATAAACATTTTTTTGCTTAATGAACATAATAATATGTCCGAAAATGCTTCGTTTTATTTATTTTAAAAGTTTAATTTGATGTCCCCTCTACA